>CM060180.1:33975106-35175106 GCA_030549775.1 Tamarix chinensis | reverse complement strand
TCCTAACATGAATGGTGTAGCTGAAAGACGAAACAGAACTCTTAAGGACATGGTGAGGAGTATGATTAGTCATTCTACCTTACCAGAATCACTCTGGGGAGAAGCACTAAAAACAGCAGCTTACATTCTAAATAGAGTACCAACTAAAGCAACTACTAAAACACCTTATGAGCTTTGGACAGGCAAAAGGCCTAGTCTAAGGCACTTCCATATTTGGGAATGTCCAGCTGAGGCAAGGCCTTATAGACCACATGAAAAGTCATTGGACTCCAAAACAGTTAGTAGTTACTTTATTGGTTATGCGGAGCGATCTAGGGGCTATAAGTTTTATAATCCCACACTTAAATCGATTTTTGAGACGGGAACTGCCACATTTTTTGAGGATGTTGAGCTTGGGGGAAGAAATGAGGTTAGAAACATTGTCTTTGAGGAGGAATTAGTCACTATTCCTACTATTGTCTCTGACGATGTGCAAATCTCAACACCTGTCGTCGATCAGGAGGCAAATCAAGAACCTCAACAAGACAATGCAAAACAACCACCCATTCAAAATGAAGTGATTGTTCCAGAAGGACAAGCTCAATAACCTCAAGAGCTAAGGAGATCCACTAGAGAAAGGAGAAGTGCTATTTCGGATGATTATATTGTATTTCTCCTAGAACATGAGGTTGGTATTGGTATGATGGAAGATGATCCAGTCAACTTCCGTCAAGCCATGGAGAGTTCGAATTCTCAAAAGTGGATTAATGCCATGAATGAGGAAATAAAGTCCATGATGGACAATGACGTATGGGATCTTGTCCCATTACCTGAAGGAAAGAAGCCCATTGGTTGCAAATGGATATTTAAGACTAAGAGGGATTCAAAAGGCAATGTGGAAAGATATAAGGCGCGTCTAGTCGCTAAGGGCTTTACACAAAAGGAAGGAGAAGATTTTAAAGAGACATTCTCTCTGGTCTCTTCTAAGGACTCCTTGAGGGTAATTATGGCATTAGTGGCACATTTTAATCTTAAGTTACATCAGATGGACGTAAAGACCGCATTTCTCAATGGTGACATTGAGGAGACGATCTATATGGTACAGCCAGAAAACTTTGTGTCCGGAGACCCAAAGAATATGGCTTGTAAACTTAAGAAATCTATCTATGGGCTCAAACAAGCGTCTCGACAATGGTATTTTAAATTTCATCAAGTAATCACCTCTTTTGGCTTTGAGATGAATTTGGTTGATGAATGTGTATACCATAAGTTCTGTGGGAGTAAGAGCATATTTCTGGTTTTATATGTTGATGACATATTGCTAGCAAGCAATGACATAGGTTTGTTGCATGAGACCAAGAGATTTCTAGCTAAGAATTTTGAAATGAAAGATCTTGGTGATGCATCTTTTGTATTGGGCATAGAGATATACCGAGATCGTTCTCGAGGTATCCTAGGGTTGTCACAAAAGGCCTATGTTGAAAGGGTTCTCAAACGATATGGAATGCATAACTGCAAACCGGGAAATACCCCTGTCGCTAAGGGAGACAAGTTTAGTCTCAGTCAGTGCCCTAAAAATGACTATGAAAGAAGGGAAATGCAGAATATTCCCTATGCTTCAGCTGTGGGAAGTCTTATGCACGCTCAGGTATGTACGCGTCCGGATATTGCGTACATTACTGGGATGTTGGGCAGATATATGAGCAATCCAGGACTTGACCATTGGACAGCAGCCAAACGAGTCATGCGGTACTTACAGAAAACGAAAGATTACATGCTCACATATCGGATGTCAGGCAAGCTTGAGATCGTAGGATACACTGACTCCGACTTTGCTGGATGCCAAGATAGTATGAAGTCCACATCAGGTTTTGTTTTTCTGATGGCTGGAGGAGCTGTGTCTTGGAAGAGTTCCAAACAAACAGTTGTGGCCTCTTCCACCATGGCAGCAGAATTTGTGGCATGCTATGAGGCTTCCAATTATGGTATATGGCTGCGAAATTTTGTCACAAGGCTGCGTATAGTTGATGGTATTGAAAAACCACTCAAATTGTTATGTGACAATAAGGCTGCAGTTCAGTATTCCAACAACAATCTAAGTTCTACGAAATCGAAGAGTATCGATATCAAGTTCTTAGTTGTTAAAGAAAAAGTTCAGAAAGGAGAATTGTCTATAGAGCATATCAGTACAAACTCTATGATTGCGGATCCGTTTACTAAAGCGTTACCACCCAAGCAGTTCCTCGAGCATGTAGCTCGTATGGGTGTTATATCAGTTAATGATCTTTAGTTTCAGTGGGAGTTTGTAATCTCAGTTTCTTTATGTATAGACTCTCTTTGGTTTGACTTATGGATATTTTGACCATATATTTTATGCAGAAATAAAGTTTCAGTTCATTTCCTTTCTATCTTTTGGTATGATTTGATCTCACTAAAGTTTTAAGGTGGACCAGTTGGAAATATGCATGTTAGGATCACATTGCATGATATTTCCATGCTACACATCCACATCTTGATCCATGTCATTCAGTCATGTCAACATATGTGACCATTGAGGGTTTAGTTACGTAGATATGTGACGAAAGCCGCTTTGATCCTATGTTTATGTGATTGATGGACCGGATTGGTTAAAGATACATTTTATAACGACAACAGATTTGAGCTCATTCGGTTATGTCACAATTAGTAACGTTGCACATATAGCCCAAGTGGGAGATTGTTGGATTATTATCCGACGTTGGGCTTGTATGTGAACGATACGAATTGGACGTTGTCGTAACGGTTAAGCCCAAATAAAAGTGATTGAATTAGGTTTAATTAAGTTGGGCTTAATGTATCTGATTGAATGTGGACCGATATGTGTAGAGACTGTGGGAGTCCTAGATCGTTGATGGACCGAACTAGGATGGCCCGATAGATGACAGGCTTGTTATCTATATATATGTGGTTATGGTCCCTAGGTCACAAGTACTTCGCTCCATTGGTTCCCATCAGTCATTGGCAAGAAGCGAGTACGTGCGTGATCTAGAAGACTACAAAACCGACCGTTAGGGTTTGATATCAGATCCGACGGTACTCGACAAATCTTTTATTATTATGGATTCAGGTACGCTTCCGTGATATATTATATATATTAATCTTGATAGATTAGCATTCGATCCTGTCGAATATATATAGATTATACATTAATCTATCATATTCTACCCAGCCATACATAGCACAATAGTGTTGCATAAAAAGAGTTGCAGCATACGATTATAATTGAAATGAACATAACTGAAAAATAATAGAAAAATACCTTATTGAAATGTTTCTGTTGTACCGTAAAAAACCACTACCCTAAAGCAAAATTCCGGTAGGATAAATGTGCAATCCCTCTACCTTCTTGCCCCTAAGGTTAAACACAACGAACTTTCGATATATGCATTCAAAATCAAAGCTATGGAAATTAAAGAAATAATGCCCGATTCTGCAGAAAGTTTCCGATTGAAGGTGGCTGGATTTCGTCAGGATTTTCTCTACCCAAAAACCGAGCCCCTCAAACCATTATATATGAGTTATAACCACCGGGAAAAAGAAGAAAAAAAACAGCCATGATCCCTACAAAATAGCCCCACTAATCGAATGTTTCAAAGGACGTTCTACCTCCCCAAAAAAGTTGGCATGAATAGAAGAGATAAGGTAAGAAGAAATTGGAAAAAATTCTAGCAAAAGAAATGGGGAAACAGGGTCTACCCGATTCAAAGAATCATACAAGCGCCCACATCAGCCCAGACCAGACAGGTGAGCGGTGGACACACACCTATGTGATAAATAGCCCAGTACGTAACCCATATAAAACCAACCCAAACTCTTATCTCAAACAGACCATTGAATGGGTGGGAATATAAACATTCTCAAAATCAACTCTCCCACCAATGTGGGATATTGCAAAAGGTAATAACAGCATTTTGCCATTGCCTTCTACAAATAGCTAACAAATTCCCCCAATGGGCACCTCTCCAATAGACATATGTAGCAATTCCTCAATATAGTCGGCTATACAGGTGCATTCGTACCAAACTACACAAGAACAACCACCCCCTTTGGGTTATGCTCAAAAAAAGATGCATCAAAGTGTTTACAACTTAGATAAAAGGCAATAAGAAGGTTAAAAGAGATTTTCAGACAAGTCCCCTAATCCAGGAGTATCCCCCTCATATGATAACAATAATCTATTTATAAATTTTTCTACGTTAAGAGAATAAAAAACTCTCCTTACTTAGACTAAAATATAAGCTAGTCTACTCCACACAACCTTTTATCTATATAATATTATGTTTTTAAGAAAAAGAATAAAAAAAGATGAGGCTTATGTGAGAAGAGATACACTATCTTAGAATGCATATCAAAGGAGGATAATATATTCTACCCAGCCATACATAGCACAATAGTGTTGCATAAAAAGAATTGCAGCATACGATTATAATTAAAATGAACAGAACAAAAAAATAAAAGAAAAATAATTTATTGAAACGTTTCTGTTGTACTATAAAAAACTACTACCTTAAAGCGAAATTCCGGTAGGACGAAGGTGCAATCCCTCTCCCTTCTTGTCCCCAAGGTTAAACACAACGAGCTTTCGATATATACATTCGAAATCGAAAGTTATGGAAATTAAAGAAACAATGCCCGATTCTGCAGAAAGTTTTTGATTGAAGGTGGCTGGATTTCGTCGGGATTTTCTCTACCCAAAAACCAAGCCCCTCAAACCATTATATATGAGCTATAACCACCAGGGGAAAAAACAACAAAGCCATGATCCCTAAAGAATAGCCCCACTAATCGAACGTTTCAAAGCACGTTATAACTCCCCAAAAAAGTTCGGATGAATAGAAGAGACAAGATGAGAAGAAATTGGGATAAATTCCAGCAAAAGAAATGGGGAAACAAGGTCTGCCCGATTCAAAGAATCATACCCACACCCACACCCACACCCACACCCACCTCAGCTAGGACCAGACAGGCGAGCGGTGGGCACACACGTATGTGATAAATAGCTTAGTCCATTACCCATATAAAACCAACCCAAACTCTTATCTCAAACTGATCATTGAATGGGTGGGAATATAAACAATCTTAAAACTAACTCTCCCACCAATGTGGGATATTGCAAAAGGTAATAACAGCATTTTGCCATTACCTTCTACAAATAGCTAACAAGTTCCCCCAATGGGAACCTCTCCAATAGACATATGTAGCAATTCCTCAATATAGTCAGCTATACAGGTGCATTCATACCAAACTACACAAGAACAACCACCCCCCTTCGGGTTATGCTCAAAAAAGATGCATCAAAGTGTTTACAACTTAGATAAAAGGCAACAAGAAGGTTAAAAGAGATTTTCAGACAAGTCCCCTGATCTAGGAGTATCCCTCTCATATGATAACAATAATCTATTTATAAATTTTTCTAAGTTAGGAGAATAAAAAACTATCCTTACTTAGACTAAAATATAAGCTAGATTATAAGGAGTCATACAAATCATACAACAACAATTAAAAGCCACCAACTCACCGTTTTTTCTTGGCTTTATTATGGTTTGAATATGGCTCAAAATATTGCTTGAAAAGCTATGCCAATCTCGAGCAAACCAGCCAGCCAGCAGGCCTCCCATGGAGCACCAATTTTTGAGACTCAAGCATGCAGCCCTTGTTTTGCAGTAGATTTTTGGGGTTAAGTTTGGTGATTTCCAAAACCTTAATTAGCATTAATTAAGGATATTTAATGGCCTAAAAGACAGCCATGGCATTCGGCTAAAGGGGTTTTGGGGAAGGGTATTTTCTCCATTTAGTTAATCATGAGCAAGAGTAATGTACTAGTATTTCCTTTCTTATAATTTATGTTTTTTAACTCCTATATTAGCTTGTAAACCTAATGTAACAGCTATTGCATAGGGAAGGGACTGTGGGAGGCTCCAAACATCAGCTCCCATGTTGATTGTTTGACTCCTACCATAGCTAGCATACATTAGAATAGTATTTGGTTAAGTTGAACCCTTATGGTTACCTAAGGGTTGGTTGTAATTTTTTCAACTTCTTACACTCTTATATGGGTGTAAAGATGAATGAAAGGACAGAAACCATGGATTATTCTATAGCAAGGTGTCGAGTGCCTACTTCCCCAACAAACTTAGTGCATAGTTTGTTGTTATCTCCAAAAATCTTACATTCTTTATCTTAAGAGTTCATACCTTAAGTGGTGATTGTAAGTATTTGATTTCAAGGGTTATTTGAAGATCAAATCCCCTCTTCCATCTCATCCTCTCTTTGATTTTCTCTTTTGTTGAAGCTAAACCCAAGTTCCATCATCAACTTTTAACAATACCCATTTTGTTTAGCATGTTATGCATCATCCCCCATTCCCTTAATAATGTTAGATAGAAAGACACCTCTACACATTATGCAAGTAAATCATACCAAGATTTGGTCCTCCTAGAAGAGAAAAAAGAAAAAAATATGATATGAGGCTTATGTAAGAAGAAATTGACTATCTTAGAATGCATATCAAAGGAGGAGAATATATTCCACCTAGACATACATAGCACAACAACTAAAAAGTTCCCCTAATGGAAACCTCTCCAAGAGACATATATTAATTCCTCAATATAGTTAACTACATAGGTGTTTTCATATCAAACTTGCCAAGAACAACAAATCCCCCTTGGGGATGTGCTCAAAAAAGATGCATCAAAGTGTTTACAACTTAGATAAAAGGCAATAAGAACCTTAAAAGAGATTTACAAACAATCCCCCTGATGCAGGATCATTTCCCTCATATGATAACAATAATCTATTTATAAGTTTTTTTTTTAAATTAGGAGAATAAAAAACTCTCCTTATTTGGACCAAAACATGAGCTACGTTATAAGGAGTCATGCAAGTCATCAACTCACTACCTTTTCTTAGCTTATTAGTATTTAAATATAGCTAAAAAATATAGCTTGAAAAGCCATGCAAATCTCAACCAAACCAGCCAGCCAGCAAACCCCCTATGGTACACCTATTTTCAAGAATCAAGTATACAACCCTTCCTTTTTTTGTAGCAGATTTTTAGTGTTAAGTTCGATGATTTTTAAGTCCTTAATTAGCATTAATTAAGGGGATTTAATGGCTTAGAAGATAGCCATGGTAGTCGGCAAAAGGGATTCTTAGGCAAGGGTATTTTCTCCATTTAGTTAATTGTGAGCAAGAGTAATGAACTAGTATTTTCTTTCATATAATTTATGTTTCCAAAGTCCTATTATTATCTTGTAAACCTAATATAATAGCTATTGCATGGGAAATGGACTATGGGAGGCTGGAAACATCTACTCCTATGCTGCTTGTTTGATTCCTCTCATAGTTAGCATGCATTAGATTAGTATTTGGTTAAGTTGAACACTTATGGTTATCTAATGTTGGTTGTTATGTTACACACCATCAGCATCTTCATCATTTTCATCATCCTCATATATCATATGAGCATTTTGTTGGATGGCTTCTAGGATAGAGTCATGTAACATATCAACCTTGACTCTATCAATAGTAGTAGCAACATTAGCACCAGCATCCCTATCTTTAGAAAAAAATATATATTCAAGATCATCGAATAAACGAAATGACTTCATGTTTAACCACAACGCATCCCTATGACTCTACAACGGTCAAAATAAAAGCATAAGATATATCCACACAAATACAATGAGAAATGAAATTAACATTTGTATGATCCATATACAACAATACAAAAGCAAAGACACATTGATATCCAAATATGAGAAAAAGAAAATCAGGCAAAATTTTAATTAAAATAGTAAGAAATGATGTGTGAATATAAAATCACAAAGGAAATAAGAAATTACCTTAGCCTAATCATCAAATAATTTTTGATCACCCATCACCATCTTTTGTTCCTCGTTCCATCCAAAGCCACTCCCTTTCCCCTTAATTTCATGCAATGTATTAAAGCATTTTTTCAAGTAGTCCAATCTTAAATCAATATTTGTATATTTGAACTCAGAATCAAGCATTGTTTCAGCAAAAAGCTTCTCCAAATGAAGCAGATATCCATCTTTAAATCCACCCTCAGCCTTCCACCTTCTATCTTGGCACATATCTTTCAAAAATTATATCGGCTTCTCATCCTCATCATGTCTCCAAGTCTTCCTCTGGCCTTTTTTAGTTGTTATTGAGTTTGAACTCATGGTACTCACTATTATATATTGTTTACAATATCAAAAACACACAAATAACCAACCATATAATATAGCCTTCATATAAAAATTTGATAAATCATTAAAATATAGCAATATATCCAGTTGTCTTAATCTCATTAATTAAAACTATCCAAAACTCTCTAAGAGATCAACACAACTACAATAAGTCGAAACTCCCAAAATACTACATCAAAGAAAATGTCCAAATACTACCAAAAAAAGGTATACAGAATAATCATCATTTCATTCATGTCCTACTCAATACCCCTTTGAAGTTGCCAATTATCAAACATATCACATGTAATACTATCTCTCTAGGCAGTCCATGCATTTGAGGTATCAACAATACTAACTAGATTATCTTCTTCATTTATATTTTCCATGAAAGCACTCATTATTTCTAACTCCAATTATTGTTCCATCAGGTCCCACTTTATTTCTCTACGAATGAGATTATGAAGAAGACAACATGCAGTTATAATGTCTGCATGCGTACTAACATCATAAAAACTTGAATTTCATATAATTTCCCATTATATTTTCAATAATCCAATGCATCTCTCAATAACATTTCTAGCAATTGAGTGTTTCATGTTAAAGAACTCCTGTAGAGAGTTTGGTTGATGCCCATCCCTCTACTCATTTAGATGATAGTGTTGACCCCTATATGGAGTAAGGAAGACATCACCATTTGTATAACCCGCATCAACCAAATAATAATATCCTATGTATAAGCAGAAAAAAAATCGTTAACTTTTCTAATGCCAAAAATTTTACAACTCTAAGCTTAATTTCCTTACCACACAGAACTCTTAAGTCTAAATAGATATCTTCTCCTAATAGCATCTCTCAATATTCTACCATCTACAGCAAAACCTTCCCACCCTAGTAAGACATAAGTAAATTACATGTCGATGGGACATGCATCTAGAACATCTACATGGACTATTTGATGGGGAAGGAATGATGCAACCTTTAACAACCCAATGAAACATGGGAAAGAGTTGAGAGAGTACAGTGAACACATTCTCAAACTACTTTGGGAAGAGGATAAAGGGAGGAAATCACTTGTGGAGACTAGTAAGTGGCAGGTGCATAAAAATCAATCCCAATGCAAGATATAGTGTGGATGGCAAGTGGATAGTGGCTTTTAATGGCCATGACCACACTAGGCAAGCTCTCAACATAGTTCATTAAAGGCAAAGAGGAAAAGATCAAAGAACCTTATTTATTATGAAGAAAGGTATTAAACTTAGTTGGATTGGCATTGTAAATGAGATAGATTGTCTTTTAAGTGAAATTAAAGTTAGAGGAAAGAGATATTGTAGATCTAGAGTTTCCTTTATTATTCAGGATATCTTGCATGAGGTGCTAGGTGTAAGAAGGTCACTTGACCCTACATCCCTTGGCATGCTAATAGTGTATTGCATAGCATCACAAAACTAACATCTAGCAACATAAAGGATGCTTGAACAACTTTCTTACCTCAGTTTATTGTTCCTCAAGTTGTAATTGATTTAAACAATCAGTGATAATGAATGATGCTTCCTGTCAAAAAACCAAGCAACTAGAGGATCATTGACATAGTTACTACTCAAAACAAATCCATTGCCAAGCTAAAAGGATCGAGATGTCACATAAAAGTAAAAACTCCTTCATTCTAATAAACCTTAGTTAACTTTTGATTTAATCCCACATCAAATTGTTCGAGGGATCTTTGAATGTTTTATATGGGGGATCAAACATCCATTCTTAAGCTAGTTTTTTGTTGGAGTTAAGGCATTTTTTTGGACAGTACACTTGGGGCTTATTAATCTAATACATCTTGAGAGTTCATAGCAATTGCTCCCGAGTAAGCCTGTTTTGGAATTCTAGATGGGATCCACTTGATGTGAAAAGTATGAATCTTTATATGTACCTTGTTTGGCATGATAAGTACAAATTTCTCGACAAGAACCCATTTGGCGTGACAAGTATGAATCGGTGGATGGGGTTTGTATCATTTGATATTAGAATCTAACCTCAGTTAAAACTTCCATACAAACTCCTACAAATCACCAATAGAGGCAACATAATGACATAAATAGGGGTGTTCACAAATTGGTTCGAAACGGAATTTTAGATTTGACCAACCACTTATTCTGATCTCCAATCCAACTTTTGGTCCCAAAGTTATAAAAAAATTCGATCATTAACCGATTCTGGTCTGAACCGAAATCTCATTAACATATTATCTAAAACATACATATTTTTTAATATTAAAAAATATATAATCTATTAATTTTGGTCCTAATTGATCTTAGATCGATAGTTTTGTTTTGGTCCCCAATCCTAACTTAAAAAAAAAATTATCCTTAACCAAGTTCCGGTGTAGTCCGATTTTGGACCCATCCACACCCCACCCTTAGACATGTAGTCTAATAGGAGTAGGAATGATGTAATCCTACATTAACAAATTGAGGAAATCTTTGGATGGTTTATATGAAAAGTCAACCTTCCACTTTTAAGTTAATTTTTGGAATAAGTTAGTCTTTTTTAGGTGAATATGTTCAGAGTCCTTTAAGCGAGTATGCCTTAAAGATCTATATCAACTGTTTTCTAATGAGTATGTCTTAAAATTTCAGATGAGGCCTATTTAGCATGAGAAGTGTAAATCATCGGGTAAACTCTATTTGACATGATAAGTACGAACTTCCAAATTGGGTATGTATCAACTTTGTTTATCTCCCATCCCATGCATTAGTTTCGGTTGCAGAGATTTTGAAATTTAGATCGCTACATCATTTTTTGTAATGAGTTTCAGTTGCTCGTATGAAAATTTCAATAGAAAATGACCAAACAGCATACAAACCTCGGGAATGACGACTTAAATTAAGAAGTTTGAGTAAAAATATTGCATACAGCAAGCAGGCGTTAATTAGTTTATTAATGGCTAAGATTAAGAAATTGGCGTAGTGAGGGGTCCAAAAATAGTAATCATGCGCTGATTCTCTATGCATATAGAGGTTTACATTGACCTCCGTTTTCTTTTTCTATTTGAAGAGGGAGGGGACATTTCACACATCTGTTCTGTGTGGGGAATTTTAAAAACGCATAAACGTTTGGAAATAGAAAGGTCTAAAACGAAAGATTTTGATGGAGACGTCAATTTTGACGAAGATCTTAGTCTTCAACCTTAGTACTCCATTGGTAAATTATATTGTATTGTATATATGGAGGAAATAAACCGTTTAGTTTGAGTTTGGGCTACATTAAAATTCAATAGATTATATAATTGAATTGAATTTAGATTTTAGTCTTTAAGTTTAGTGTTGATTTGTGTAACGGTAATTTGAATCAGACCCATATTGATACGGATAATTTCGTATTAGGTAAATATCAAGTTGAATCCATCGGATTTTTGCGGATTCAAATTTGATTTAGATCTCTATACTCCGATTTAGATCAAATTTGAATCGAATTAATTTATGTATATAGACTCTAGATCATATTGAGCTTGAATAAGGTTAATTCAATTTATGCTTTATATTGACATTAATTGTTATTAATTTAATATAATAAATAAATAAAATTTTATAATTTATTATTATTATGATTATTATATTAATGTTTATTGTAATATAATAATATAATAAATTATTATCATAAAATATGTAATAACCATAATTATTATCGTTATTAGTAGTAGTATAGTTATTGTTACGAATACAATTATAAATATTATTTTATACATACTTATAATTATTGTTAGGAATGTTATAATGTTGACGTTAATTATAATAATTGTTGTTGTCATTATAATTATTTTTTTATTTCATTTATTGTTATATGTGTTGTATATTATTATTTTTACATAAAATTTTATTAATAACATAGTTTATTGATGTTTATGTATTAATTTATACGAAGTAAATTATTATTTTGTGATTTAAATTTGAATTAAATTTAAAATTATGTTGGGATATGATGCGAGTTCAAATCGAATCATTTTGATTTCGAAAATTATTGAATTTTTGTTTGGATATATGGTCGAAATTTTTTTTTTCTGATTGACTTATATTTGTTTGGGGTTTTTGAGTAATGGTTATTATCAAATTAACTAAATTTAAATTAATTATAAATTAATTTATATTATTTTTAAATTTTAAGTTAAGATGAGTCTTATATTTATAAAGTGAAATCAAATTTTAGATTAAATTATTCAAATAAAATCATTTGAATTAGGCCAACTTTGCAACGCATTTGTCATCCAGGGACGTTTCAAATTGGAGGGGAACCCAACGACTACGCACAAAGGAGTACTCGCGACCTTTTGATAAATTGTTGAAACTTTAAATAGAGTTAAAGAAGTAATCGCTTTCACTAAATATATGCCTTTTATTTATGATCAAGAGAGCAACTACCGCATTGCTTTATAAATAGGACCGTTGATAAATCAGACCAACTCTTAAATTTTTTTATCTCGGCTCATTAACAACTCAGTTCAACTCGGCTTGTTTATTAAATAAGTTTAAAAATTAGGTTCGAACTCAGCTCGATTATTAAACAAATCAAACTTAAACATAATAACTTTGGGTTCGAGCTCGTTTACGGTGTAAAAGATCATGAGCTCGATTCGTTTACTACCAGAACTCGGAAGTTGACTCATTAAAAGTTCGACTCAACTTGTTAAAAATTCGGCTCGTTTATAAAAAAATCAAACCTAAATTTTATTTTTAGATTTATTTAGTAAATGAATCAAGTCTAAGTCTATCCCACCTCAATTCGATTTGGCTTGTTAGCGGCCTTATTTATAAATAATAAACACACCGCACCACCTCCCCTCCCCCAGAAAAAAAAATGGAGGATCCTAACTTAGACTTCTAAACAGTTTATGTAAGAGTATGGATCGTGAGTTGACGCTTCGAACATCAACAATGTATCTTATGTTAACGGGTGTATGTTGCGTATGCAGTAACGTCACTTATGTGAGGGCCGGCCTACTAATGCTTCTTAGTTCAAGAGATGACTGAGTTCAGTCTCTGCTCACAGTACCGCCATTTCATTAAAGTAAAAAAGGAGTAACGTGTGGACTGGCATTAGATGAATCGGATCCAGACGAAAATACCCTTATGAGCCAGTTCAATATTAATTAAAAAAATTAAACCGATTAATTTTTATTTGGACACCTAGTATTATATCCAATTTTATTTTAAAGTGGTACCATGAGTTTTTTAGTTTATTAAAAAATGTATAATGATCATTGATATCCAAAAAAAAATATCGCATATTTTTTAGGTTAATTTGGAAATATTTTAATCATTCAATTTTTTTTATTTTTTTAGAATTCTTAGAATTTTTATTATTTTTCCAGATGTTTTATTTTTTATAATCTTCAATAATTTCCTATAATTTTTTAAAAAAATATTCAAATGACTAAATCACTTCAAACCTAACTTAGAGAAACATGTGCTCTAATAAAACTAACATTTTAATTATATTAGACTACTATGATTGCAAGATACTAAAGTTTTAAAGTTGCAAATGCCATGATAATTCTATAGAAATTTATTAAACTTCATAATACCTGAATAAAATTAAACCAAATAATGTGATTAAAGACCACAAAAACTTATAAATGCCATGATACAAATGCCCCTAAAACAAACTTTATATTTGCTAGTGGAAGAATTTAAGAAAGTGATCGGCGGGATCGAAACACTGTACTGAATATGGTTATAAATGAATTAAGTTAACGTTAAAAGCGTGGTTCGATTTGTTTGATTAGTTAAATTAGTCCAAGTCAAGACTCAATTTGAGGTTCAATTGTTATATAAGTCGAACTCAAGTACACACACAAAAAAGAAGAAGAAGAAGTTTTAGCTCGTTTATAGTACTAGGCTCACAAGCTCGGCTAGTTTAAACACTAGATTAGTGACTTTAACTCGGCTCGTTTGTTTAGTCGAAGCTTTAGCTTTAAAATCATTTATTAAACGAGTCGAGTCCGATATTTGGGAGCTTGGCTCTGCTTATTTAAAGTTCTAATTTTGACTAAACAATATTTATTAAAAAATCCTGCCGTAACTATTTACCTATTGTGCTCTATTTATTTATTATTTTTGTATTATTAAAATTAATTAGTAGTAGGGTTGTAAATTAGCTAAATTGGGGTCGATTAGGGCTCAGCTCATATAAACACGCTGAGTCAAGCCAACTCATAAACTTTTGTGGTAAATGAGTTAAGCTCGTAAACTTTTATACTGCATACAAGCTCGAGCCCAAATCATTTATGCTCCAACTCAACTCGTTTATTAAATGAGTCTAGAATTAAGACTTAAGATCGACTCATTTAACTAAATAAACGAATCGAATCGAGCCTAGAAAACTCACTAGTCGGTTATATTCATTTACAACCTTAATCGGGGGCTCTTATATATATATGTAGGTCTAAGTCTAGTTCGTTTAGGCCTAGGTCTCGACTTATGATATGGTGGAAATATATTATCTTATTTTACTTCTTGTATATACTTTTGTAATATATGTCACTTTTTAAAATAGAAGTTACATTACAAAAACTCATACAAATTAAATACTATATATTTTATATACTATGATCGACCCCCTCAAATTCTATAAGGATATATCAAATGATGGGAATAACTATTTTCATCAAATAATATTTTTTTAAAGGAATATCTTATCCATATGTTTTTCTTAATATATTTTTTCTGTTCTAAATATATCATCTAAGGAATGTAACAGACTAGATCTGTTCTTCACCTACTATATCATTTCCATACCAAAGACCGATTGAGATTTTAGACTGAACCTAGTAGATACGACAAAAATAGAATGGAAATGACAACGAGCAATAAGTAGGCGTATGTTGGTTGTTTTATACCGAAATTCCGTTGATATCGTCTCGATTACATTTTTATATTCTCTACTTGCGTGTGTTCTGCGGCCTCCATTTATACATAGATAGATATAGATAGATATAAATTATATATTTAAAATTTTCTCTTTTTCCATGTTCTATGGTTCTGATTTGGTCGTGGTCTCCGTACCAAGACGACATTGAATGCTGGCGGTAGTAGCTGTGCATGACCCCCCCCCAAATAGAGGATGAGTCGTCAAATTTGAAATATCCATAATTTATAAAATTTATGCAAAATTATCTTTTATAGAGAGGCAAGATATTTTAGTCTAATAAAATATATGATCTAAATTCTAAACCATCGATCGAGAAACATCTCCTATAGCCTGTCGTGACTTACAACTATCGTTTTCCTTAGACTCCCTCCTTTCATCACCCCAATCATTTATTATATTATAAATCCGAGAGCAGGTAGTAAATACTCCGGTAATGTAAAATAAATAGTTGAACAAAATTGTTGTATTTATAAGATATAATTAATCTAGATATAGAACATAATCTTCAATAAAAAGAAGGCACCATAATCATTAATATATGCTGTCTATTTTTTCTATTATATATATCATGTTTTTTAAACATAATATTCACACTAAAGAATATAAATATTATAAAAATAAAATATAATCACCATTAAAATAAATTATATATCATTTAAATAAGTCATAATTATCATATTCCAACTTTGTATATTATGCTGACTATAATAATATTTATAAGCTTTGGTGCTTGATTCCATGAAAAATATTCAAATGTAAAACATATTAAAGCTCTATTACTTTTTATAATTTAAAATACTTATAGGATATAACTTTTAAGCTAATAAACATATTTTCGGTGTATAAATTGTGTATTTATATACCGAAAGGAAAGGGTTGCATGTAATTAGTGTGCATAGGTTGGTAATTATCTGGCTATAGAGTAGTGATTATTATATCATGACTTGTCAATTATCCAACCATATAATGGTAATTATTAATATTATTAATATTAATAATAATAATATTATTATTATTATTATTATTATTTTGTATATCATTATTGTAATTATAATTATATTTTAAGTAATTATTAGTGATAGTAATAATAATATAATACAAATAATAATTTATTACTAAGAATATCGATGAAGTATGTCATTATCACATAAAGACTTGGTGATTATCATTAATAGAATGGTAAATATCTCTAGTAATGTTGATGATGATTATCCTATTACTAGCTTGGTAATTATCTCCAGTGATGTTGGTACCAATGTTATTAAAGAGGGGCGACTATCTCTAGTGGAGAACGTGTTCATTTTATGTTATATTTTTATTTATTTATTGTAACATTCTCATTTTTTATTATTTTCAGAATACTCAAATGTTTAAAAATAAGCAGAAGCAGATATAGAAATTTGGGATATTACCACTACAACTTCACCAGCTGCTAAGACTATTAATAAAACAATAAAATTTTTCAATTTTCAGTAACTCGACTAAATTAAAACAAAATGAAAGAATAGAAATAAAAATGTCAATTACAATCGAAAATCATGAAAATAGTAAGCTGAAGTCAAAGACGACAAATGAATATCTGAAAAAGGTTAGCACTCTCACTCTTTCCCGCCATACATATCATGAACACCTTGTATAGATCCACACTCAATCAACCCTAAGTGATCTACTCACCATATACATCATGGAGCATCACACCCCCATTTAAAACACATGACGAGTTAACTAGAGGAGCAACTAAGTAATACATGTATAAAGGAGTATAATATAGAAGTATATTTATATATACACACACGATCATATAAGAAAACCCAAGAGGGACTAATGAAACCTCCGATTATGACTATTTACTTTTAGTGATCACATCTTCCAATTGTTTAAGTGGGTAAACTAACTAGGAAGTCACTTGACAAATCAAAGTCCAATGACCTACCACCAACTATAGAAAGATTAAAACTTGCATTTGGTCCATCCTAATGGACATAGTCCAAAGGGGATAATCAAGTGTGAAGACTTACCACCTCAATCATCCTATCCTTAAATTTGCATACCCCTTAATAGAATAGAATAGACGATGGAACCTTAACCAAACACGGGTAGCAAATAAATAAATATCCACCACAAAAAAGGAAATGATATTGATCCTCACGGACTCAAAACCCACTTATTCCACTTGAAGTTTTAATATCTTATTAACATGATCACATGAAACACATAAGTTACTATTCTTATTTAACTCTCTTTCTATGTTAGTCATTAAAAAAAATTCCTAAAAAGAAAAATATCCAAAAAGACAACATACTCTAAATTATTAGAAATACAGTTGAAAATATTAAAATTGATCTATAGATTCAAACTCACAACTTTCAACATACGATAATAAAATATCGATTAATCAAAATATCTTTAGATTCAGAAAACTCATATATGTAACTATAAAGAGATTTGTTACAATACGTTACCATAAAGCAAAACCTTAATAAAGTTAAGGAATTTGAAAAAAAAATTCTGGCATAAAAAAATCTTGAAATTAAAGAATATTTCTTGAATCTTGGATCTCCAACTAAACTAGAACTTTAAAAGGATTTAAACTCAAATACAATTGATCTTAAATTAAAGAAGTTAAGTGCTGAATATGTGAGAGAGTATAAATAGAAAAGTCGACTATTAGAAAAATGAATATATATATATATATATATATATATATATATATATATATATATAGTTCATATTTTGATTTTTGGTAATTAGGAAAATAGAGTAGATATTTGGTAGAATAGGTAAATTAGATATTGTAGAATTTTCTCCAACTAGATAGGATGAAAGTAGACTAAAGTATGACTCAAGTATAAAACTTGATGATAAAGAAAAAGAAGTATTAGTAATTAATAATGACTGAGTTGCAAGGGTATTTATAATAGTTGAGAGGTTATATGTTGGAAAATATTAAGCTAAAAGATAATTATGAGAATTACTAAAGATAAGTTTTAAGTTACTAAATTAAATTGGATTATTCGATAGCTATTATTATTTATTATAACTCTATAATGACACATTATTACAATAATAATAACTAAAATATAAACCATTATTAATTAATTAAGTACTTAAAATTGTAGAGTATTGCATCTTATAAAACCGATGTGAGAATAATGGTCACCAAAAGAATAAATATGGATTTAAAATTATGGGATACTATATTTATCATTTCAATTATTATAATTACAGTTATACAATCATGATAACAATAATTATAGATTAAATTATATTAATTACCTGTGTATAAAACTAGAGTGATGATTACCTTTATTTAATGTCACTTGAATCGAAGATTGCTAGAACCTTTTTACACAAACTTCGTTAACTAGGAAGCCACAAAATAGCCCATGACCGGTGTTTACCTATATTCTTCATACAAAAAGTTTATTAGGTCATTCGTTTGCTCTCTAATTAATGAGTAATAATTAGTATATGCAAAATTATGTTTACTGTTATTGTTAGGCTTCACTATTAATTTATTTTCATTAATTATGAAGTTCAATTTGAAATTTAATTCACTCTTTGCAAAGATAATACATGATATTGTGAATTTCTAGAAAATACTTTGACCATTAATTTTTTTTAAATTATTATACATTATACTATAAAAATATAAATGATATTAAAATTTTATAATATTTCTAATCAAAATTTGTAATTCTACACACACACACACACACACACACAAATGGAGTAGTTCTTAATTAATTGCTTATATTTTTTGGGTAATGGATAATATTTTAAATTTGGATCAAAATCCTTGTCTTCTAACAAATGATAATTGAAAAAAAAAAGTTGTCAATAAATATTAAAAAAAGGCTAACATAGAGAAAATATAAAGTAGATAATGAAGAAACATGAGATATGCGTGTAACATAGGAAGAATAAAGATAAATTTTATGGTAATATATATATTATTTTACACACCAGATGTATCTAGTACGGTGCTTTGAGGTTCATTGTGTGATTAGCTCCATGTAAATTCCGTTGGGTTGAATTTTTAATTTGCACTTCATATTTGTAGTTATTGTTGACAGGAATCTTAATTTTGATTTGTGGTTTTATTCTTGGGTTTCAATTTTTATTTTTATTTTTTGTCAAAATCCCTATGGTACCCTGCTATGTTTTTTCCTATTTATTCCATCAAGTTGATTACTTGCTTTCCTAACCTATACATTTTTTTTTATTGCATGGCTTTACTAAGAAAATCATTCTGACTTATTTGTTGATAGAAAGTCCCAACCAAGTTATCGTTTTGAATGATACACCTGGTGATTAAAAGTAGGTTAAAACAAAGTTCAGACTCGACCTAATAATGTTTCTTTTTTATTTTTATTTTTTGACATTAAGTGCTTCGAACTTTTTGTGGGAGGATTTTCTGGTTGGATTACAATTCTATTGGACCAGATCGTTACATCTAGAGTTGTGAAATTGACAGACAGGTGCATAATCCTGGCGGCGGAAGAAAGGGGTGGAGGGAGAACTCACCTAATAACTAATATTTGGTATGAAAAAGGTTGCCGTGGTCAGATATTGGAACATTAGACAATCCTAATTTTCTATGGCAAAGGAGGGTTGTTTGGTGGGGGGGGGAGAGGAGGAACGCCTCAAGCAACTGCAAGCGGTGAATTTTATTTCGCTTAAATGGTTTTGTAGTCTTTTAACTTGTGTAGAATAATATTTTAGTAGTTATTTGAATAAATCTAATATAATGTAAAAAAAAACAGATATTAAAAATTGTGGCACTAACAATATAGACTTAGAAGTTAAGTCCCGGATAATCTAGTTTCAATGGTTGGTGTTTGTTTTCGGAAACTCATCCTCCCCTAATTCCACATGATCTTTTTAAGAAATTGTCTTGACAATCATTATATAAAATGCATTCAAATAGATATAATAAGGTTTTAAAAGAAACATCGTATTATAACTAGAAAAATCTTTCGGTGACTCGTTGGATGAAGCGTGTTTCTTTTATGTTTGAGGTTCATGGTTAAACATTTCATTGATATCATATGTATATTATGGTTTTGTTCAATAATTACATGTATAAAAAAATATTATTATTATTGTTCTTTCTTCTAGCTATTGTAGTTATTATAAAAATAATTAATAATAATTTCTTTTTTACTATGATGCCTATTCTCTCATAGTGTCTATGCATCTTCACCCGAATTGTCTATCTCTCATATGTCTACGCTTTACTTTGTTAGTGTCTGCCTTCCTACTCTAATATCTATTCTTTCTTCTTCCTTTTTTATATCTTGGAATTTTTATCGCACCGGTCAGTAGGATTGTTCTATAATAATTATATGTCCGAAATTTTAAATCAATTAACAAATAATTTGTCATACATCCACAACTTTTAAATACGCGGTAAATAAAAAATAATTAGATACAAGAATTATTCGATCGAAAGTTAATAAACCAGTCTAATTTGAAACGATCTGATCTAGTAATTTAAATTAAATTATATTTAATTAGCAATTTCAAACTAGTATTTACATATTTAATAAAAGTGATAATTAAAAATTATAAAATTTATTTAAAATAAATAAAATTTAAAAAATACAAAATATAACAGTCTTTACAAAGTATCCATCCCAATCAATAAAATATTATTTACTATATTATATATTATTTACAAAGTATCCATTCGGATTGAATATTTAATTTATTATATTTTTTATTAACTAAATTGATTATTTGATTTAAATAATAATTATAATCAGATCAAAATAACATAAACAGCCTTATTAATCGGGAGTAACAACTTTGTTGCCTCTGATAGAATTTAGGGAAAATTTCTTTATAATCCATTTAGGTGAAACTAATAGGATAAAAATCAAAATGATCCTAAACTATTTAATTCCAAGTATAAAATATTATGTACATATAATTATGTTAATATATATATCTAATTATACATATTTGTACAGATAATATTCTCTATATGTACATATATATTAGAATACTAAAAAAAATAAACTAAATACCAAATATATTATCTAACTTTAATTACTTTAATTTAAACGGACTACCAACTATTTTTCCAATTTAAACTCGTGACTTCAAACTTCAAGTATCGGGACACAATCCTTAGCCGTTGAAACAAGAAACCGTAGTTACGTTTTGTTTTTTTTTTAGTTAATTCCGTTGCTTCATTATATTCCGCAATCCGCATACATGATATAATTTGCAATATTTTAATCCCAAGACATGATTTCTCGATCACAACTTATATTTCAAACAAAAATTAGTAACTTTGACTTTGGAGTAGAGACGACTTTTCGAACCCCAACATCATCAACCAACTAACCTCTGTTCCCTCCATTCAAGTCTAAAGCGGAAAAATGCAGCATTTAATTTTCGGACCAATTTTTCTCAACCGAAACGCTGCTGCGAATTTTGCTGACCAACTTACTTGTGAGCTTCCCATCTTGTGAAATTAAACAAGACGATGTAGACGAAATTGTGCTAATGAGACAACACTAATATTATACTTGATCCGTCTTTGATCAACCGAGATAGGAATCACAACCGATCAGGTATCTTATCCAAATTTGATTACAAAAATTATACCACTTAAATCTGAAGAATATTTTTTGAGTCATTTAAATTCATATATGCTTATCTGTATTTATTTATATATCAATTTAATTTAAAATAAAGAACATTCAATTATAGAATTAAATACTTAGATATCGTTACTTTTATCATTAAAAATATATTAAAGATTATATAAATTAAGGATAAAAATAATAATTTTATATCGGATAAATAGATATGAATACAAGTACTAATATAAAAACAGATAAATTTAAGAACTTTTTTTTATCCATATTTAAATCAAAACCCGACATATTTATTTATTTTTTCTATATCCATATACAAATCCCTTTAAATTTCGAATAAAGGAATCCCGAGTCTTATAGTACTAGGGCACTACAAAGATTGGGAAACTTAGAAAAATAGTTAAACGACCTTCCTGCAACGTGAGCGCTTGTGCCCTAAAATAAAACACTTATTGATATTCTCTTTTCGTTCATAGCCTCCTTAATACTTTACCCCAAAAAGCACTTCCGTAATAGTAACAGCAAACCTGATGGGGTATCTAATGATACCTGCAGCCGCATTCTGCCCCTAATTATTCATATTTGGATCCAAACTAGAAATATTGCAACAAGGATATGGTCAACCAACTTCACTGGTCTCTTATTCACAACTAAAAGTGAAACAGATTGATGCATGAAAAAACCACACCACAAATGCAGGGTTAAGTCCGCATACTCGGTCACCAACATGCAAAGACAATATTACATGAGAACATAATTAAAGGAGACTATCAGGGACCCCCCACCCTCCCCCGCATTAGCTTTGAATCTTTGTCCAAAAGGTACCAGATAGAAATGCACTAATGGCCTTCCAGCTGAACATGCTTTTCAAGTTAAAAACAAGCAGCAAACAAACAAACAGTCAAGTCAGTGCTTACATCCTTAAGAGACGCAAAGTGCAATAATTAGCTGTTCCAGCAAATAATTCTGAGACTGGCAGAAAAAAGGTGGGGATCAGGTTTAAAAAGGTAAAGTGATGAACTTTTTCACTGGTGCATAGCCCAGATGAAAATATATAAAACCAAATGAGTCGTCATATATACAAAATGGCAAATGCCAGGCTTCACAATAAGACCAACTATCGCTGAAAACAAATCCATACGACAAGATAAAATATACAGGAAGAGAAGGAAAAACGAGAGAAAAATGCCCCAGCAGATAATGAAGTTTGGTTCGCTGGATTTGTAACACCAGAGCCTTGTTCCTATTCCTATGAATAATAATACATGGACACAGAAAGACATAGAAGCCAACACCGGGTCCAGAAAGCCGTAAATTTGATCTCTCAATAAATGAATAATATATTCATCAATATGCCGCGGCCTTTAGGCAAGCATTTTAACCCAAAATGAAAAGAAAGTGTTATAAAAGACAGAAAGCTACAAAGTGCATCACAATATTACCAATATAAATTATCACTATGGACCATCAAACAAGAGGAGGGGAGGGAAGGAGGGAACCTTGGATTTTTGTTGAAACATAATGGCAAGCATTCCCCACACTTTTTACCTGTTACTAAGTTCAAGTAGATTACAATCCTATGTTTTCCTACAAAAGTACACATAAAAAAATAAACATTTTAAGTTTATTCCCATAAAAACACAAATATTTATAATTTATTCTTATTAAGATACAAATATTTCTAAAAAATTAAATCGAAGGCAATTTCAGCCTTCTTTGTTTTGTGGTACTGAAATAATTAAACGGCTCAAATAGCCTGAAATTAAAAAAAAAATTAAGCCTTAATAGAAATAAAATTTAAACATCTATACCTTAATTTGAACAAAAATCAAACATTTGTGTCTCAACAGAAATAAAAAAATGCGTATACTTTTACGGAAACAACCCCAAAATATTTATGCTTGTAAATACACTTTTGTCCATTTTTTCATCTCTCTTTTCATTCTGGACCAACTGTATGCTGCAGGAAGGAAATCTCTCACATGTTGTAACTTCAAACCAGTAACAATAAATCCGCAGGCCATAAAATATATGCCTTCTATTCAACTACAGAATTAAAGATACATTTTCAAGCAGCATGTTCTGTCTTCAATAATTCACAACAAAATGGAACAATTAAAAGAGTCGATAAAAAGAAACATTAAATCAAGCTCCTGGGATCATTATCACCAGAATGGAGAGTTTCGTGATCACTACTGTCTTGGTCGCATGACATGTCCTACAGACTAAAATTCAAAAGTGAAGTGTAGGAAAAAACCATCCAGAACTGTAACAAGTTCAATAACTCGTCATGAGCAACTTCAACACTATTCTACTAAGAGTCACCGTGTACCTTTTTGTAAGCTTGTGAAGGGACCAAGCCAAAAGAGCAAACTTTGGACCTCGAAGGAAATTTGGCATATTCGCAGATTTTCATTACAGAAAAAGACATGCTTTAATCTCTCTGATCACGGACTGGAGTTTCTGAGTTTCAAATTTACAGGTGGTTCCATTCATCTCAAAATTTCATGATAAAGCAAGCCTTGGCTTTCTTCTAACCTACATTACTCTTGTAGGAACTTATGCCCTACCAGTGGGGAAATTTTTATAACAATTAAAACAGTATTCCTCTCGTTATTATGTGTAGACCAAATATACTTCACCTACATGCTTTGGCCTACAGAAATGCACCAATATACAATATAACAACTGGATGACACTAAAAAAAAATCCTGTCAGAATAACGTCCTAGATTCTAATGCCAATAATTATGGGTAAAACAAGTTAAATTTTCAAAGTAATTACTGTCCTTTTCATTCACTCAAGAAGAGGGAGAGGGCTTCAAATTGCTGCCCTCAAGTCCAGACAGGGTAGTCCCTAGTGAAATGAAAGGATATTACCTGAGGTTCTCAGCAAGTTTTCAAAAAACGAATCCAATAGAATTTCCAGATCATGTACCACAGAATTTCACATCAATAATATTCACATTCCATCATGTTGCTTCAATGCTCTCATAAATTAGGCTCCATGTATCATGTAAAACGAGCACTTCAGATCAGAAGAGAAAATATCTAAATTGATCTTGCCAGTGTTTTAACAACTCCCATTGCATAAGTTTCAAACTATGCTTGCTCCTGCACTACATTCTTAATCTTTCGAAATTATAAACTTACCTGGTTTCACGTTTAATAACAGATAACAAGTATAAACAGAGTAGGTATAAGCACTTCTTTCAAATGTCACTGTCCTGCTAAAATTGTACTAGCCAAATGTCAATCTACATTATTACCTATTCTTTCACTGTCCTGCTAAAAATATTATAATGTTTTCTTTTTACAATTATAGCAAGTGCTACTGAGGTTCCAAAAAACTCAGACTATTTTCCAAATATCTCAACTGTTTTTAAATAATGTATTGATACTTTACTTCTAAAAGTGTTGATGATAAATAATAATTATAAATAATAATGAATTCTTGGTATTTAGTTTTTCACTTTTCTTTCTGATTTGTACTCATCCATGAAAATAAAAAACATAGGGTCTATAAGAGTTTGGCAAGACTACTAACATTGAAGAATAATAGAAACTTAAGGTTTTGTTAAATATATTTGACATATTATTACTTGATTAAATTGTATGGATTTATTCAATGATGGAAGAAAATACGGGGCCCTCATTTATCTTTTCACCCTATGTCACCAAACAGTCAGGGCCAGCCTTTCGCATCCACACTAGATGTTCAACATCAACACACAACTCCATACTATGGTAGAATGTACAATGACTATGAAAATGATGCCCACTACCTACATGTTCTTTCTACTTCTCTTCTTTTTCTTTTTCTTTTCTTTTTTTTTTTTGCCAAAAGGCTCATAAAAACACACTTATGAAAGAGATTCTACTTGCCAAGCACAACATTAGAAGAAAGATCAATTAAGTATTTCAGCCCAACAGGAAGTGATGCAATAAGTTTTGGGTCATCTAGGCAATGGCAAGAACCAAATTCCACTTGTACGGGAAAATGCCTGGTTTTGACTTTGGTGCAAACTTTGCTTAAATGCAACATCATATGAAGATAAAAACAATTAAAATGCCACATGATCACCATGTTCAGCTTTTGAGACAGTGAAAATCAGGCACTTACAACAGAATAAAACACAAAGAAAAGAGACATATGTTAGCACAGGTTTGAAAGCAGCTGAAGGCTCAACGAGAGCATAGTGCACCCTAAAAGTGCGGCCTGATCTTAAGTATCACTCTGCTTCCAATCATGCAGGGTCACTGGGAAAGTGTCAGGTATAGCCATAGTGCTAACTCGGCCGACATGGAAAATCATATGAAAATAAAAGCAATAGAAAGTGCCACATATGATCACCAAGTTCAGTTTTTCCGTCGCGGGAAACCAGGGGCTAGCATCAGGGTAATGCACTAAGGAAGTCATATGTCGGCAAACATTTGAAAGCAGCTGAAGTCTAGTGTTTCAGCATATCAGTTGAACTTTGAAAACAATAGCTGAAGGTCTCTACATTCTATGCTTCACTTTAGACATAAGATCTAGATTACTCTGACCTAAAAGTGCAACATGAGGTCCCTCTATCAATTTCCTGTCAGCATTTTGCAAATTTATTACTTGAGATATTTGCCAACTAAAACAGTCTTGATATGTTGCATATCAAGAATATAGATACTAGATAGCACAGCTAAATGAATAGAGGATGGCATACTCATTGGCATTTCATAATTTGAAGAATATGCTACAACAGCACAAAGTTTGTCTACAAACCTCGCCCTCTAGTTTGACCAATATTATTGGTTCTAAGCTCTGATTGCCAAAGTGTGTGTCCATCCTCAGCATCATGATGAAATGTTGCTTTACGCTTTCTCATAGTTGCATTCACATGCTGCACGTCACCCCTGAAGGCCCATTTACCGGATTGAGAGCGATAAATATCATCAGCATTCTGCCTGGGAAAGAAACAAAGCTCATGATTGCTGGAAGATGGCATAGGAAACTTCTTGTCCTCTTGGCAATGTCGTGAAGCACCATGTTTAGTTTCATAACTCACATGTGGGTCTAAAACTGGACCAAGCCGCAATGATAGATCACAATCTGCTCCAGAAACTACCCCTGCAGCGCTAACTAGATTCTCTTGCTGGAACCTTAGAGAAGCATGTTCAGCACTCTCACTGGGGAATAAGTTCTTTGTGGTACCAGAACGAGAGGGCTCTGTCACTGTCCAACCCACTGGTCTTCCAATAATAACATTGTTAGGGTTCAAGTTTTGCTGTAGTGGGATGCTGAACTGAGGCTCTATTTTGTGTAACTGAGTACCATAGTACAATGGATACACCGAACCCAACTTAAATGAACGTTTGGATTCTACTGGCTCTGAAGACACCATAGTGGGTGGATAATGCGTATGAAAGAAAGGAGGGTTATGAGCGGCAATGTGACAATAATTCTGATTCATGAGGTAATTGGCATGGTTTCCCATTGCCGGCCTTAAGGTACCCAACTGACTGCCAGAGGGATCAGGTCGTTGAGGAGGTGGTCTCACAGCGTTAGACATATCTGAAACTACAGGAGCTACCGATGTTTGTTGTTCTTGTACCTTCGGGGTGAGATATGTCTTCGGGTTACAATATCGTTGACTACGAGATGCTCTAACAGGCGTGCAACCCAATATAAGAGCAGCTGAACAAGCATGAAAATGAAGGGTATCTTATCAACCTCGTCGTTATGTCCGCATAAACCTTATATTATCAAATTAGACACCAAAAAATGATTGATTCACGAAATTCAGAACAGCCGGACATCGCAAAATCAATGTTCAAACAAAGACGCCGAAAACTATGAATGGTACCTTCAATACACGGTTGCAGGCACTCCCCACTTTCACCACTCTCATCTCTTCGAATTATCGTGTCAATAGCATCAGTTAGGCGATCCCAGAGAGTATCGTGTTCCATATACTCCGCCTAATCAACCGAAACATCATAGAAATCAAGCACAAAACCACAGCTAAAAGAAGCAAATATCACCGCCATAAGCAGAACCTAAAAATGAAAAAATGGGAAATGAAAAGGAGGCAAACAAGAGAGAAACACCTCAGAATTGGCCTTAGAGTACATGATCTCCTCAGCTTTCAAGACAACAGTTGGAAGCTTCTCTTGCCATTCTCTATTTTTTCTAGTAGTAGAGCTATGAGCATCATTGACAACCCTAATCAAACAAATGGTGGGCATTCCATAAATTGCACGGAACTGAACACTTCTGGCAAAAGGCAAAAAAAAAAACAATAGCGAAGTGAGTAAATAAGAGTGAACAGACTCACAAACCTGAAGATCTGTTGAATGATGGAACCTCTCATGGGTTGGTGCCTATCACTGTGCCAAGCTCTTCTAACGCACTCATATGGTCTTGGACCTGGTCTGGGCATCTTCTGTTACTGCAATATGGCTTTTCTCTTTCTTTCTCCCTCCGTCTCCTCCTCAAAGCAACAGAACAATTCGAGAAGCGAGAGAAGGAAACATGAAGACGAGAATACAGAAGAAGAGAGAAGGAAACAGGGAGAAGGCTGATAAGAAAGGGATTCTCTACATGGGGTTGGGGTTCCTTTTGCTGCTCCTCTTTCCCTCCTTTCCCTTTCTCCTCCCTCTCTCACCCCACTTTGAAGCTCCTATTGCTTTCAGACTTTTAGGCTGAAGCAGACAGCACAGTGTGGCGATGGGACAGAGGATGAGGAGGGACTACTGACTAGTGGCGAGGGACTAGTGGCTCACTTGACGTTTGGTATATGAAGCTAAGAGTGTGTTGGGCAAGTTCTGCCTCCTAGACCTAGTTCATTTCAAAGTTTTATTGGGTGTGCTTGGGCAAGCTCCTACTTCCTACTTCCTAGTCAGTATATTTCAAAGTGTGTTTGGATAGTTTTATATTAATGTGTTCGGCCTGTCCGTTCACTTACTTGTAAACAATCTTTTAACTTATTTGAGTAAACTTTTTGATAAACATGGGAAAAAAATGTAAGTTACGTGTGACAACAACTAACAAGCGGATGAATGAGTTTTTAGTATTTTTGATATAAATCAAAGTTTTGATTATGGCAAACATTTATTTTAAGTAATTAGTAAAATGGTTTTTATATTAGAGGTTTGAGATAAGAACTTTTTTATAATAAGTATTTTAGTTTAACTTATCCAAAAGTAACAATTCAATCTCATTAATAGAATTCATTATCAACCAATCGTTAAATATTATCAATTATTTGTTAATTGCCATATAATGTCTTAATTTAGCAAAGACTAACTTTATAACTCATGTTTGGTTATTGTATAAAATAATTATTTTTTGCTAATTAATTAAAATTTTATTACTAAATGAGTAAAGTCAATTACAACACATAATCACATTTGCACCGCTAAAAAACTACAAGCATACAAAGACTCTTACAACTACTACGAACCATCACCAGTAATCTAAGTGCTTCAAGTATTGAGCTAATTTCTTAGATTTTACTTCAACATATCTAGTAAAAGATCTGGTCATAATCTAATAAAATATGTTGTCAATGAGCCTTTGCTTCTTCCAGAACACCACATCGTTACAATTCTAACATAGCTTATAAAGCACTGCATTAAAACAGTCCTCCAGACTTGAGCTTTAACTTGATCTTTTTTAGTGAGGTGAAGCATTCAATTAAGGTAGGTTTTCCATGTAGTAAAGTAATGGCCAATGGGGCAAATGCAACCAATTAAGCGTTTTCCACTTTTCCTCTAGAGTTTGTTAGCCATCACGTAGTGAACAAAGAGATGGGACATGTCTTCGACTCCATCAAGACAGACTTCACAATCAGCATTTGTAATAATTCCCCATTTATGCAGTTTAGCTTTCATAGCTAATCCTTCTTGACACAACATCCAAGTAATGATCTTTTGTCTTGGCAAACCAACATGACACACTAGCTAGAACCAAGAGACTTGTGTTGCTTTAAATCTCATGTGGTGATACATGCTACTAACATGGAATTTACCATCAAAGACATAGCTATTTAAGGCTAGCAGTCCCACATCTTGAGCCTTTAGTACCTGTTTAAACATCCAGGAGTCATTTCGTTTAGTCTTAACTATCCAAATGTTTTGGGCCTCAAGATATCTCCCATGAACCAACAAATCCACAGACTCTCTTGTTTACAATCAGCTTCTAAAGATACTTACATAAACTTTTTGCATTCCAATGTTGAAGTTATCTAAGTCCCAAGCCACCCCCTCTTTTTTGTAAGCAAATTGTGATCCAAGAAACAAGGGCTATCTTTTTATTTGGTTCTAAGTTTTCCCACATAAATCTTATGCAGAGAGCTTCAATTTCATAGATAACTATCTTGGGTAGCATGAACATTTACATCCAATAATTAGTAATACCAAAGATCACAAATTGTAGCATTTGAACTTTCCCAACATAACTCGGGAGTTTCAAAGTCTAAATCTTCAATCTTGTAGTGATTCACTCAATTAGAGGGAAATAAAGTCTCATGTTTAGAGAAGAACAATTCAACGGCACACCAAGATATTTAAATGAGAAGAAACCTTCTTGAAACTATAGGTGATGGAGGATTTGCTGCTTAGTTTCATTGTGAAACCCCTCCGAAATGAATGTTACTCTTATGAGGGTTAACGGTAAGACCAAAAGTAGTAGCAAAGTGCTCAAGTTTATCTTTTATTAATAAAGCATATTTCATATCACCCTTATAGAACATTAATAGGTCATCTGCAAAACAAAGAGTGTATTTATATATGTATGTATGTATATATGTATAATACAAAACACACATATTAATTTCATATCTATCAACTTCCGTGATCTTGTTTGGACTTGTACTTCATTTTTTTAGTTTTATGTTTCCCTATTTGCTTTATAAGTCATCTATAAGACATTTGATTATGAAAATATTAAAAAACCATTTGGAAAGTTAGTATTTACATAATGTTTATCTTTTCTCCAGAGAATTTTTTGCCAAAAATTACATATAAAATATAATTATATTAGTATTTATATAATTATTCACTTGTTTTAAAAAATTATTGGAATCATTTATGTACCATTTAGGACTCATCCATCCCTTAAACTTAATGGGTATGGGTTTAAACTTTTTGGACCCGATGATTTTGGGTCAAAATTAGATCTAGGTGTTGTAAAAGGGGTCTAGGTCCAGGCCTAATCGGACTCGATTCAAACCTGACCTATTGTCATCCCTAGATACTTAGCATATAGAGAAAAATGGTTTGTGAAAGACAAAAGCTCCAGCTGAACTTGAACCCTAACCTTAATCATGCATCACTATATAACATCACTCTACATATTTTAACATGCTAATCATACACTTTTAAATACAAAAGAAGCATATATGAAAATTAACTACCAACATTTTAGCATATAATATTTTAGAAGCCACAAACTACACATAAAAACATAATATCTCATACTTCCATTCTCTCACAAAATCACAAAGCTTGCATTAGATAAAACCTATCATACCATCTAGCCCTAAATAAAATCTATCATGCTAGAAACCTAATTTCTATTATCTATAGAGTAGTTGGGTTTACCATAAATCCAAAGCTACATAAAAGGAAAAGGACTACCTTCTCCAAGGCCACCTCAAAGATTGCCAAGCAAACAACACCTGACAACATATATTATAACCTAACATCGACAACAATAATGATTAATTATACATGATGATACATCAGCCGAGTCCATGATGCAAATTACACTTGGGTGCATAATATAGTGTATGGATTTTTCATGAGCATACAACCATTGTACAGCAATGGTATTAGTATTTTAGTAAATTTGATGGTGAATTATACTTCTTTTGGCAATCAAGATTATGCAATTAATTTGTAGATTGGTGAAGAACAAATAGCTACTACTCCGTCATCTATTTCACCACATTAATTAAGAAAGAATTAAATTTAGAAATTATTTAATTTTAGTAATATACCCCAACATTAATGTCTTATTCTAATTAATACTATATAACTTACTAATACTCTAATATACCTTTTCATTTACCTCAATTTGAATGAAATTAAAATAATATGGACCTCGACTCACGTAGATTATATTAGTATTATTGAAATAATATTTTGAAATATTTATTCTAGCCGACTTTCATTCTATTTTTTAAATTAATTCTTAATATTTACGTTACTTGAGACATTCCAATCTAAATCAACCAGCAGAGAGTGAAGAGCGATTTATTTATACAGAAACTCATTCATTACCCTGTTGTAATGACTTGAACACATGTCACCTATGGTGGGATTTTAGCTCGAAAATCACGTCCTAGGGCTAGGGGTGGGTTTAAATATGTTAAAAAAAACACTCTACAAGTCCACGGCATGGGTCGTTTCGTGAAGGGGAGCTAACCTGATATGCTATACTAGCAAACACCCATAAATCCGAGGGTAGCGTTACTTACACCCTTTCAGAGTAGTCAATATTTATTATTTATTATATTTTATTATTATTGTGGAACAAATAGAGTATATGGTTTATAAGTTCATATAAAGCACTTAATTTTTTTTTTTGTATAAATTAAAAATGTGCATTGCTCTCCAATATTTTTGGGTATAAATTTCTAGTATTATTGTTAGTATGCTGTCAATTTTCTTTAAAACTTATTCACAACAAAATGTTTTTGGAACAATACATAATATAATTTAACCTTCCATGATATTTTAAATATTGATATTGAACGAACATCGTAGTTGGGAGAGAATGTAATGAAGATCTAAATCAACAAAAATGAATATCTATCTAAGGGCCATGAACACAATACTGCCCGGCCCCCATGTATTTCACGAGTTTTCCTCAACGAACATCCCACCTTGATGCCCCAACTTTTGGATGCTCTTACCCACTCACTATCCAAAACTAAAACTCAGCAACTCAAGAGCAAGTTACCGTCTCTTAGACACTGCTTCCAAAAGCTTTGTATACTTCTCCCCATCTTATTTTCTTAACTATGATAATTGTGACATCGAAGATGAGTCCGGAAGAGCTCTCATGAAAGGAGAAGTTAGTGAGTGATATCTTTTGGCTTGAATATACTGAATAAAAATGAAGGTACGGAAGTTGCCTAGTAATGTGAAATTTTTTCCCACCGACTATTTCTCAATAACTTGAAATTATGTTAATATATATTGATTGTGCATCGGATGATTGGTACCTATTCTTGTGGATAAAAAATTATGCCCTATTACTTTATGTTTTCCCATTGAAACATCACAAATATATTGTTTGATATATAAAAAAAATAAATATTTAGAGAAAATAATTCAATCAAAAAAAGGTCTATCATCAAACAAATAAAAATAAAAATAATTTATTTGTTATTATAAAGTAAATAGACTAGTTTGTAAACTCATGAGAAGCACACAATAATGTTAAAATAAATATATATATAATATTTTTCAAAAATAATCAATAAATTTTAAAACTAGTTTACTAATACTTATACATTCATTTTACTATAGATGTGTTAATTATTATAAATATAATAAAAATTAGTTTAAATTTAGATTTGTTACATCTCTTTAACACTCATCACATTTTTAAAATACTTCATTTCAATTGTTTATCCCTTCTTACGATTTTGAGTCATAAAAGACTTTTGAGCCACTTTAGGCAATTGATATTCTTTCAAATCATTCTAATTTAACAATTTTGGATTCCTTGGTTTTAGTATCAAAGGAAATTTTAAAATTTTAAATAGAAACTTTAACAAAAAAAAAACAATATTTATCACCTTTTTATCCTTATAATTTGCATTTTAAGTCCCAAAATGAGCATTTTATCCAACAAAGTTTATGAAAAATTTAGGAATACTTATATTTTGGCATATTTAATCTAAAAATTAATTAACATGGGTTAAAATATTTTTAATATTTCATATAAATTCTACCAATTTTAAACATAATTAACCACCGAAACTCAAATTTTTATATACTAAACCTATCCAAAATATCCTATATTAATAAATTTGAGAAAATAATTTTCTATCCAAAAGGGCTTGTCAAACCTCAGCATCCTACCATTATACCTTTTTGGGGTTATTTTATCATTAAGTAATCATAGAGCACCAAAATATTTATAAATACCCTAACTTAACCACAAAATCTTTCAACCTTACTTTTACAGCCATATTTTCATGCCCCTTATGCTCCCAAACCATTTTTATTTAACCTCTATTCCATCCTCCAATTGTGTCAATAAATTTTCTTTGATTCTTGTTAATTTTGTTTTATTTTTATATATTTTAGGTATTTTTGAGTAAGGATTTCAGTGAAACCTTTTGTTCTTGGAGGTTAAATATTTATATCTTATTTATGATCTTAGGATATTAGGTAAACATAATTATACTAAAAGTAACTATATTTTTATTATGGTTAAATTAACCATGGTCGATTTGAGTTTTTTTGTGGCAATTTCTAATTTTGGCTATATTCGAGTGCTATGGTTATTTATCAAAAAAAAAATATAATTCCAATAGATTATTTATATTTCTTTACATTCAATTTCATATATTTAAAATCTTGATAGTGTATTAGCAAGACTCATCTCTCTATTCTATAGATGACCTACGTGCTTTATAGGAGGTATTGATACTTAAAGGTTTAGATATCTTGAGTGTTTTTGTCTATAGCTGGCAATGCTATAGGCATTAAAGTTTCCATAGTTGTCATTGCTACAGGTTATTGTGTTCATATGATTTTCTTTAGTAGTTATGCCTTAGATATCGTGTGGCTTCCTTATCCATTGTGCTATGGTCATTCGTTGTGGGTTATTTGACCTCCATGCCCTAAATGTGAATAATATATATATTTTTGAAACGGATAAATGAATCATACTATCATAAGAGATACAAGTGGAATAAGTGGATTATAACTTTCTATATTAGAGAATAAGTTAATATGAGAAAAGTGATGTGTGATAGCATAATATAGATAAGAATAATAACTTACCTCACATGTGTGTGAATTCTATCATTTTAGTGTTTGGTATTACAGTTTAAGTATTCATATAATTTTAGAATTTTGATTAATAGTAATAAATAGTTATAAATAGTTATGAATAATAGTTTTAAGTAAATATTACATTTCTATGTATTAACATGATTTTTGGTATTCCTCAGTGTAAGCATGTTTATACATTCTTTACATGTATAAATGCTATCACTTTTAGTAAATTATGTTTACTCAATACGTTTATCGTACCGATGTATGTTTTTTCTTCAAGTATCAATGTACATAATTAGATGTGGAAGTTTGTGTTGGGACATGGATTGCGAGTGTGATTGGGGTATAAACTAGACTTATGCAGATATTATTTTTTCTATGTCTAGGGGTATTCAGATCTAAATCTAACTCTCTCTCTCTCTCTCTCTCTATATATATATATATATTTTTTTTTGATGACTTATTATATTCAAAACTATCTGAATAAATTTAAAAATTATAAAAGTAATTATGCAATATTTTTAAATTATTTGAAGCTCAATTACACTAAAAATATAGTGATTTGTAAAGTTTCATGAATTTTGGATAGCTAAAAGAGTCATTTTCGTAACTTAAAATATTGAAATAGAGTTAAACAGAACATGAACAATACTTTTTTCTTAGAGATCTTCGATTATAATTTTAAAAGAGCCTAGGAGACTAAAAAGAATCAAAGGATTCCAAATATGATTAGAATGATATGGAAGAATCTTGATAGCCGCAAGTGTTTTGAAAGTTTTGTGAGAGTTAAACTGTAAAAAAGAGTAAGAAAACAAGAATGAAATGCTTCGAAAACGAAACAAGGGTTTTTAATTTGATAAAAGATGTAATAAAATATTCAAAAAAGTTTTTGAGAAATGAAGTATTACATTTTGATCTTAACCTTTCGTTTTTTTATCTAAAGGTTTAAATTGAAAAACTCTCAAGTTCTTTCCCAAAAGGTGGTTCTCATTATGTAAGTATGTTTGTATATATGCATGTGTGTTTGTAAAAACACAATATTCTTAAAATAAAATTGATATATTTTAGTTATTATTATTGATTAATTTGGATATTAACATCTTCACAATAGTTTTTAAAATAAATTAAAAAAAGCATTTGTCTAACATAAAAGCTTTGAATGAATTGTTGGATTATGTGTTGATGAGGTAAAACATAAACCTTTTTTTTTCCCAAATTATTTGTATGTTATTTTTAGGATAAACTCTATCTAGGCGTAATGATATTGTCTAAATTCTTGTGCCATGTATTTTGATTTTAATTTTTTTTAACAAAGGTATCCTGATATTTTTAGTTTATTTTCACTCTAGTACCGGTCTAGAATTTCTTAGTTTTTTTATTCTTTCAACCAATAGGGTAGTGGATGTGCTTTCATATATTAGATTACTTATATGGAAGAATATCGTTGTTGCGTATAAGCTTAAAAAAAAAAAATAGAACACAGAGAGAGAGAGAGAGTTCAAAACAAGGCGAGGAATACAGCAAAGAACAAATCAATTATATATGGTCAAGGGAAAAGGCAATCACGAAGTAGTCCAAGTGAAGATGTAGAAGTTCGGTGCTTAGAAAAATCATATTCTTGAGGCCCTCTTATGAAACATGAATGCAAAATATCCTAATGAGTATGCATGCCTAAAGCGTCACAAGCTAAACCAGCACAATGGAAATTGATTAGGGATACGTTCTATGGTAATAGAGAGAGTTCGAAGGAATATTAGGGAACAAGCGAAGAAATTCTGTGGGGGCATAGTTCAGCCAGAATATAGGCAGTTTTTGTGCACGTTTTCATGAGATCTAAAGTAAGATTTTTGAAAATTATTTTGAATAGTTAAGAAATATTGCATTTCCCAAATATTATTTCCGTGTTGTTGTGGGCATAAAATTTGGGCCAAGTTTATTCCATAAAATATAGTTAAACTATTTTTGGAAGGAAATCTATGGACCTCACGATCCTTTAATGATTCGATTGTTCGAGATCATCCGGTTAAGATTCGTAGGCAAATTGCTTTAAAAAGTTGTAGTAAAATATTTTGAAGATATTTTAAGAAACAAAAATTCTATAGAAATATTTCTACCTCAAAGTTATTTACACCATTTCACTCGCCTCTTTTAACTACATACACTCTCGATAGTAATTAATGGAAACAATAAGGAGGTCATGATCTAGCTAATTAAGGGCAAGGCAATATTGAACTTCAACACCGACGCCGTCGCAAGGCAAGCAAGAGAAACCTAAGAGAATTCCACGAGAGTGTGTCGTATTAGGACTTAAAAAAGAGCTATTAGCTTATAACAAAGGGAAGAGATTGGTTATTCGTCAGAGATTTCAACTCAGTAACGTATCTTCTGCATACACTTCAATCTTTCTCAACTACATTCCGGTATTAGTTTGTAAGTACTGCAGTGTTTTCTTTGGCAGTTTGATTAAAACTCAAATTCTCATTCCGCTAGGTTTTTGGCCGAGCTTGTTTCGTGTCTCTTATCTGGGGCTTTCTTTCTCTAGGTCAAGGTTTTTTGCTGCCCAGCTGCATCTTCTGAGTGAGAAGCTGATCAGTGCCAAGACGAAACATAGGAGCAATAGCAGATTCCTCTCTTATACGTACAGGAAGATCAAGTACTTAAATCGATCATGTTCATGTCCACATGTATTAATTGCTGAGTATAAATCTTGCATTCGATCATCACTCCGTGTAGATGCCTCTAATAGTGTAGAAATCTTGATACGGTCCAAGAAAAGCACCAGCTGCATGGGACGTGATCTGTCACCTACAAAAAGAGAGTGGTCTGGGGGAAATTCATGACATGATTTGTAGAGAAGGTGCTGTCGGCAAGTAATTATGGCATACCCATGATAAGAAGTAGAGCAATTGGGTGAAATGGTTATACATAATCTACCTAAAATTATGTCAATTTAAGAAACAAAAAGAACTCCACATTGTCCCTAGAACAACTCATTATTATTATATTATTATTATTATTACTTATATTATGACCCATAAGATGGCTCTTGAATAGAGACAGAGATTTATGATAAACATAAATAGTGTGTACAAAATACACAAATGCACATAGTGATTGGTGCGCCCATAAGCTAAAGAACAAGTGAAGAACGAACGACAAACATCACTATAAATGTTTGTCCAACAACTTTCGTTGCCCACCCCCCTCCCAAAAAAAAATTATAGGACAATATATAGTTCAATGCTATTTACAATTATTTAAAATAAATAATAAGGTTAGTTAAGTAACTAAAAAAATGAATATAGATAATTCTATTTTAGGTTATTTAAGTAACTAAAAAAATGAGTATAGATAATCTTATTTTTATCTCTAATTGAATATATTACTTATCGAGTGGGGCGTATACTAAGTAATAATACTCTGGTTCTAGCACCTTGGCTATCCTAGAGTTCAAAACTTTGGAATTATCGAACAAGAATAGAGGCATAACCTTGAAAGTTGAAGCTAGTGATGATGAAGTTGAAGACAAAAGTTCTTATTATGAACCTGTTGTGTCAGAAGTAGAAGAGAGTGTTCTATTTAAAAATAAGAGAAATTCAAGAGTGAAAAGAGGAGGTTAAAAATAGTACAAGAAAGCATTGATTGCATCAATTTGGGGAGAATCCAATTCAATAGAGACATAGAATCTAGAACAATTCCCACGAGCTAATATATGCCTGGTTGTATTACATGAGAAACTGAACAAGGAGCAATCTAGGTCAACAAGTAAAAACGACTGACCTGTTCTTAAAATCCAAGGGCATTAACTCAAGTGATGATTTCAGGTAAGCCTTGTTTAATTAAAGGCGAATTGTCTAGGTTTGCAAAAGAGAAGATGGTATACTTGCTTAATTATGCAATTGATAATCACGAGAATTTAGGCAATGCTTTTCATATTTTAAAATCTCATTTTACATCTACCTTTATATCCAAACTTGTTTGTCAGAATAGAATTGCTCTAAATTGATAAGTGGATGTTATGTGTAGAATATAGAAACAACGTGCTTAGTGATGAACCGTAAAATATGATAATAGTCATATTATAGTATGAACCATGTGTTTAGTGATAAATCCTAAAAAGTGTATATTCTAGTAACCTAATTCTAGTATAGACTATATATATAGTCATCCCTAATTTTCTTAGCTTTCTTTAATTTTTTTTGACCAATAAAATAGTTTTCTTATCCTTTGAAGTAGTTTTTTAAGTCACTTAAAAGTATCATTTATCAAAATAATGATCTCAATTGCCGAAAATTTAATATTTTCTTTTTTACTCCTGACGGATATAAATTAAAAGAATTCATATCTTACCAAAAGGATAATTTTTATTAAATATTATTTTGCTTGTGTGTGTATACATGTATATAATGGGTTCAGTTATAAATGCCATCAAGTTTATAGGTTGCCCATCCATTTATAAACACCTAAATCAATTACATATGTCGGTTGTACAGCGAATTATTGGACCCCAGCCTTCGCTACTGTTTCAAAAAAATAGTCTCCGTCCCTCAGCGGCAGAGCACTAAAGTCGGTGAATCTAGCATAAGATAAAAAATGGATCCATACACAAGAAGCAAGAAAAACGAAGGATGTCGATCATTAACAGCGTATAGCCAGGCCCTTAGAAGTTGCGCAACTTAGTCCGTTTGGAGTTACTTATCAAAAATAATTATCTATGATAATCATTTATTTTAAAAAAATTTTAGTCTAAAAAATTTCCAAAATAAATAATTATCATGAATAACTAATTTTGATAAGTAGTTCCAAACATAGGCTTAATTAGACGAGCCGGTAGAGAAATCGTTCCCCACATATTTGAATTTAAAAGAAAAATAAAAATCTTTTGCCTGCCAAATTACGGGGACTCACCTTCCTCTCAGAAGTACAAATCCCGCAAGAACCTAAACAAATCTACAAAGGAGTTGAAACATCAACGTTGATCCGAGCATCAATCACCAAATAAACAATCAGGGAACACAGCACTACGACAGCTATAGCTAGAACGATCAACACGACATTAATTTTTATGGGCGGGTTTGGTTTGGGGGCGGAGGGAGACGGTTGACGAGAACAGATTTTCCTTCGTCCAGAATTAGGCTCAGTACACCAAATCCACAAGAAAAAAGCGAGCTGAGAAACTAATGTGAATGCACCGAGCCCAAAAGGTCGTCGGATACAGCACAATAAATTAAAACAAAATCTTTCTGGAGTAATGCTCCCTAGTCACTGCTGGTCCTAGTCAAAAGAGACGATTTCTTCTTTAGTATCTACCAATTCTTCGACTTCAACTTCTTTAGCTTCATACTCTTCCTCTTCGTCACTAGCTTCACCATCTCTAAGATTTTCCCTTTCCAACTTCTCTTCTTCATGGTACTTCTTCCACTCGTTCAGCCACCTTTCCCATTCTTCCTTCAACAACCTCCTCTTCTCGCGATCTTGCTCGCTGAGTTGCAATGACACATCCTGATCTTCCGCTTCATATTTCTTGCTATACTTCTTCAAGTTCTTGGAAATGTCTTCCTCCTTTTCAGGGGTCAACAAAGTTGGTGGCCTTGGGCGCCATAAGAACTGAGAAATGGGAAACAAGTAATGATTTTCAGCACTTGACAGGGCATCAACTGGTGAATGCACAGATTCAGGCTTACATACGTTGCTAAGATTATGAGACACAGAAGAATAATAACCGGATAAAAACCCTACCTGGAAGAAATGATCCTTTAGTACCCTGTACAGTTGCTTGCCGTTGAAGGACCATATCACGAATCCATTTTCCATTTCATGAACCGAGGTAACAGCAGTGGCAACGTACCTATCAGCAGGATAGAGAGAAACACGAACAAAGTATATTACAAACACTGTCGCAGGGGTATAAGATGCGGAGAAACAGTAAATGAGAATTTCTTAATATATAAAATGTTTATATGTGCGTTTCAGAGAAATGGAGATGCGAAAAAACACAATGTTTCAATGATGCAGAACATTAGAATTTCCGAGCATCATTACACAGAGGCAATCTTAAGAGCAGATCATTCAGAAAATAATCACAATTCTCCCCCCCCCCCAAATATGTGATTGGAAAAGCATGCCGCTTCAATCTACCAGAGAAACTTTCTCACAAATGCAAATCATGTCAGAAAGTTACCTTCCAGTTGGGTCCCACTCAATGTCAGTGGCCATGAAGTGGTCAGCCGTAGCCATTGTTTCAAGCTCATCAACATTGAAAAACTCCAGCTGTCCATTCAAACCCTTTAACCCTGCCAATATAATATAACGACCACCAGGTGACCAGAAAAGAGCATTTGCCTGTTTGCCTTTCAGGGTAGTGAGTTTCGAAACACGACCGGCGTTATGAGAAGTACGCATTGAGTAGAAGCTAACATCTGGCCTTGGGTGTTCACCATGTATGACGGCAAATCTGTGCCCCTTCGGCTCCCAAGCAAATGCAATAATCTTGTCATTTTTGTTATCAAGTTCCAAAACTTCAATAGGGATATCTCGTTCCTTGATCCGGAAAAGCTCAAAGCCAGTGTAAGTGCTCTTCTTGGTTTTTGTGTACCTGTCAACTTTGACAGCAAGATACTCCCCATTACTTTGCCAGTACATTTTACAATCACTCACACTGAAAAGATTCTTCTGCCTTAGCTCTTCCTTGCTGGGGATTTGGATGAGACTCACCTATCAAAATAGAAAATGAAGACATGTTAAATAAAGTTGGCAAAAGGCCAGACTGTATGGACCCCAGGTTTAGGATCCTCATAAGACTCCAAGATTGGCAGAGAGAGCCAGAGAAAGAGAGAGGACTAACCCTGGCAGGTTGATTTCCAATCTCTGGGACAAAAAGTGCCAGTATAGGATCGGTGGGCGACCAACTGAAGTCCATGACATTCTCTACCTTAATGGACTTCTTGTCAATGAGAGTAAAAGTCTCAGTTTCATAGACTGAAATCACGTTTTTCCCAATTCTTGCAAAATACTTGTCCTCTATTCCACCAGCCCATCTGCAACAAGCGAGAGATTAATAGAAGGGACACAAAGATTAGAAATATCCAAAAATAGCACAAGATTTGAAATAAATTTCACCTGAAGACAGGCCACAAAACACCAGTAACACCCCCAGTTCCTCCAACAGCAAACTCATCTGCACTTCCCTTGAACTCTCTCATTACTTTTCCAGTCCTCACATCAAAGATAGTGAGTACAACCCTCTGGCAGTAAAATGCAACATAAAATTAGATATCTGAGAAAAACAAGCTTAAGCATAAAAAATTGAAAAGATGTCTCAACAATCAGTAATACAATTATTTGAAAGTTTTAACAACTTACATGAGTGTCCCGAGGATTACTGGGTTCATGGCTACTGTAGGTTACCAAATATTTCTCTCCAGGGGAAAAATCAATCAGTTTAACCTGCAGTTAGCAATAACAGAGCTAAAGTGTAGCCCATAAACACACAAAAGTAGGAAAACAAAATTAAGGGGTTAGAAAAAACCTGAGGGTGAGCATAACGCATCAAGCGATTGAAAGTATCAGCACCACCCCAAACAGCAGCACCTTGTCGGTGAACTGTAGCCAAGTAAGTTCCCAGAGGAGACCACTGGACAAAGCTTTCAGTCCAGAACTGCACACAAAAAGGATAATGATAACTACCAAAAGTCTATCATGAGGCCAGCAGACATGCGAAAAATAATATATATGCCATTTAGCATGAACAAGAAAAAAAAGGTAAAATATATAAGTTTTGTTCACCAATAAATAGCAAATTAGCTTTATTTCACCTTCAATTGGAACATTTTTAATTTAAAATGTAGAGAAACCAATCAAATGAAAAACCAGCTTCAGAGAATTAGCAAGCTTAAATTTTCCCATAGATAATTTGATCATTGTACCATGAACATTGGTAAAAATAAATAGTTCGTTCAATGGATTTTGAAGTCTCAAAACAGCAAATATATGTAAACAGGGAAGAAAAAGATACGTGCTTTTCATTCCATGCCACCATAAATAACATTCAATCACGCACCTTATTTATACAATGAAATGACTGGATTCCAGTCATAAGATTATGTAAGAAAATCATTATTCATACCAACACAGATGAAGACTGAAGAATGGCTTTAACATCATTATTCAACCAAATATGGATTTCCCATGTTCAGCAAAGAATGTGACTCAGCAAGCAATTCCCCACAGGTATGTCTCTACTCTCTAGAAAGATACAAGAGAATAAATGTAATAATACATACAGCTCGTTTATAGACAGGATCAGGCTTTGACTGTCTGGCATCATTCCATAGAACCTCTGTGTCAGACCCAGAGCGAATAACATACTGGTCTCGAGCTTTGGCATCAGTAAGCCAATGTTGCAGGTTTTCCTGTCATGCATTTGAGAATGTTAGCAGAAGAGATTGCGGAACCACCCCAACAGTGAAACATGCAGGCATAATGACTACACACTTTAGAATAATACATAACTCGGATCCGCTTCAACAAAATGAATATATTATATATGCGCACATGCATGGCCGTGTAAAGTTCCATATATATCATTTATATCTACAGCAAAGACCAATCTTAATGCAGAAATGAAGAAGACAGGCAAAGGTATATTACCCCAGGACTGTAAGGCTTAGTCTCCGGAGGTGCCCATTCATTTGGAACTCTCATAAACTTCTCAATATCATCAAACATGTTGACAGCAAATATATGAGACTTGTCCAATTTATATCCGTTTGTCTTCTCTTTGGCAAGCTCAGCTTCCTACAAAGGCATTAGATATATAAGAAACTACCTAAAAAGCAATAATATTAGTTAAGAGGAACACATCTAATCACACAACAAATGAGAGAATCGCAAAGAAAATAAAGAAATTAACCCAGAATTTAAACCTAAATGAGCATAGATTTTACCAACTATATGCACTTGATAGATGTACCTCCATGCAAGGGTGTATTTATGTACAATATTATCATTTATTGGAAAGTCAGAAGAAGACCCTATTAGACACACACATTGCTTAGTTCAGTGGCATCTTAACATATTCCTCTCAAATTCATAATGTATGAGAAAGAAAGCTTTTCAGGTTTTAAATAATGAGAAAAATAGATCTTGAATTTTGTGGCACATAATTGTCAGTGACTAAAAACCATTCTAATCTCATTTTCTCTTAAATTCAAACCATCAAAGAAACAGTTTGGATGTTTAAGATTAGTACTCAGTATGACATTTAATATCAAAATATTTTTTTATCAAGTTCTTCACATGGGCATGCAGATATAATATGAGGTGTAACGAATTTTGCCCTGAATCTTCCTAGGATATATGATTAGAAGGGTAGTCATGTTTAAAAGCTGGTTTCAGATGGCCAATCACAATAAAGCAGATATAGCCTCAGTATGAGTCACATCAGTTGTGGCTTCCGATTCTTAACATTCCTTCAAATTAAAATTGTCAATTAGCCCAAGCGAGCCTAATGGCAACACAGAAGTCAGCAAGATGTAATATAAATACATAGACAATTTATCTTAAAATAATAATAATCAGGCAAACCACTTCTTTTCAAATAAATGAAAATATAGATTTTGTTATTAACAGACCATGTACACAAAATAACATCAAAAACCTAAAAAGGAAGAGACGATCATCAATCACAACACACAAGAATGAAAAATCTTAACCTAAAATCACACGTGGTACATTGGTACCCTCGCACCAAAAACATAAAAAAAATCATCAATGCTTTTACAACAGCAGGAACTTTGCTTTAAGAAATAAACTAATAATATAATAAACAAAGAAATAATGATTTCTTTAAAGATTAACAGATCAACAGCATTTCACAGAACTTAACTCTAAATATCAAATAATCCCTCACCAGAATCTAGCCAAAAACAGAGACTTCAGTGAATGGTTGTGCTTGTAATCTTGACCTAAAAGCTCAGACAACACCCTAGAAACTTTCTAGAAGCCTGGGACAGGGCATGGATACAGGTCAAACTTTCTCAAGGTGCAATGTCTTCCCACCAGGATGCCATGTCAACAAGCCGGTCAAAAGAACACTGAGCAATATGGTTCAAATAGGCCAGAGCACCCCACTCCAAAAAAAACCTCTTTAGTCATGATTAAAAAGAAATCCACACCACAAACTAGCAAGTTCAGAGCCTAATCAGTTGAAACAATATATTGCTGGAATATCCTCTGAATTCTCTTTTTCTTCATTCCATTTTCTTTCAATGATCTAAGCATATCCAGCAAAGGATTTAATGACTCTACAATACATAAACTCAACGTCCTTTCAATAATAGGAATCTAAACTACTAAAAGATCCTTAAGAGCTAGACCGCGTCAATACCAAACATGCCTAGGGCAAATACCGAAGGATCATTTTGAAGTTGGAAATCATGCTGGAAAATATTTATGTATCCTGATGAGTCAAAATAAACTTTCAAAAGTTTAAGAAGATGCTGCACCATCCAAAATGAACATTACTGTAAAGAAATATAGCATGCCCCACAGTCCCAGCGAGACAGCAGTCTACAAAGATAGACATTCTACAGAGACCGAAAACATGCATCGAATTAAACTCGTGATTCTTGGACCAATATGAAAACCTAAGAGCGCAGGACTAGTGACCCCAAATTCCGCCAAATTCTAAAAAACTATTTCCTGGGCGGCGAAAGATAAATTAAAGTCCATGCTGCTAAGTAAAGGTACTGAGACATGTTATAGTTATGAGAACTGATATTGAAATTATTTTGCAAACATTTGAGAGATTTAACTTAGGATAATTATTTCAGATCCTGAAACAAAAACAAAATATATATAGTTGTCAATGAATCAGCTTAGCATATAACATCAACAACAATGATAAAAACGATGCAAAATGATCACAAATCCGATAAACTACGCCATTATCAGCAGGATAAAGAAAATAAAGAAATAATAAGAAACGGTGCAACATCTTCAGCTAGAAAAAAATCGACTTTTTCATAATATACCTGAGGAGTGTTATACTCGATAAAGCAATAACCAAGCGTCTTCTCGGTCGCTGGATCAGTTGGCATCCAGAGACCACCATCTTTAATAACACCAATTTGACTGTAAATCTTGCGAATAACCCCTTCCAATTTTTCAAATTTTTCTCTAGGTACTTGCGGTAAATGATCTACAACAATTATATTTCCAAATCCTTGATCGAATTCCAGTTGATCCTCTTGCAGAAGATCCTCATCGTCACTGTTCCCATTCCATCAAACAACATCAAACTCAATTAACATCCCGATTATTCAATATTAAGAATTACAAATCAATATAAAATAGTTGGAAATATAAGTAAAAATTAATCATATGGATCTTCACCTAGGTATACCGAAATCCTCACCGACAGGTAAGTTTATTGAATCCCAATCAATCTGTGATAAATCAATTCCAAGCTGTAATGCTGTGGCTTCGATTTCCATCGGCATGACATCCGCCATATGGAATTCAGCCGAGTCGGCGACGAACGAACAGAAAATCAGGGATAAGGTTTGCTGCTGGGGTTTTTCGACGAGACGTGACAATTTATACAAGGTGATATTGTGGGCCATTATTTTTGGGCTGGTCCGTAAGTCAGATACTATCTTTTTTTCCTAGACTGGGTTTTTAAAATCCTTTTGATTATACACGAGCCCAATTAATTGTCAATACTATGCAAGGTTTTCGTTTGCTTGTTTAAATAACTCTTTAAGAAAAAAAAGAGGCTTAATATTATTTTAGTCTTCTATAGTAGAGGGTTTTCCAAAATAATTACCGTATTTTGTATGTTAGTCATTTCAGATCAATCTTTTCTAAAATGATCCATAATACTAGTCAATGACCAATAATTCATTATACATATTTAGATATTTTGTTTACCTCTAATATCTCTAAATTTTCAAAAATGTACACAAGTGCATACTACATTACAAAATTACAATAGACACTAGTAAAATAAAAATAAAAAGCACAATTGTCATTTTAAGAGTTCAAATTACTATAATCTTGTTTGGTATCAATTACTATAGAAATAAAAATCTATTTCTAATCCGCAAAAAACATATTTTTATTTTCATTTCTCATATTCAAAATTAAGTTGAAAAACAAGAAATATAGTCTTGTAATCATAATATTAACAATATTAACAATATTAAAATAATATAAAAGGATAAAGTTAAATGTAAAGCTAAGTAAAATATTTCAAGATGGTAATAAAAATAAAGGAACCTAATGAAGAGTGAGTTATAACAATTGTTTTGCTATTTTTTAAAGGATTAACCCATTAATAGGAATTGAGTCTCGATTATTCAGAGGGCGCTCTCACACTTATTCCACTTATGCAAGGCAAATCGCAACTAACAATTTTTTTGCTCTATCATATAAAATTCATCACAATACATAAGATTCTATCTACCTACTTTTCAATTTTATATATATCAATTATGAGTCGGGACAATGATACCTCATTTATATCACTCTACGATCATTTTTATACACAATACAAGACATTCATATACTTCTCTCATATTCAAAGTTCATTTGATTTTGTGTAAAGCCCATTTCAATAGTATCTTTTTTACCTTTTTCAAGAACTATTTTCATATAAACATTAGCAGGTATATTTTATAATCTACCATCACACACACACACACACACACATTATAATATAAAAATGAATAGGTAAAATATTTACTTTGCATATGAAATTTAATTATTCACTTAGCTACTTGTTATATTCAAATATTCATTATCGTATTTTTATTATCATATGATTTCATAAAGTTCTTTTGTTATGATATATTATACAAGACCAAGTGGATAAATGTTTTTCTATTTTAGCAAGAATCATAATGAATCATACTTGTTTCAATCCACATTGTTTCAAACATTTGAATTAAATGTTTAAAATATTATTTCACAAATATAAAATAAGTTGTGGAATGTGCATGCCTATAAATTAGTATATGTTTATAAAAATAGATAACAGATAGTATGTAAATCATTATTGATCAAAGGCATTGCTAAGTACAAGTAAAGCATAAAGGAATTTCAATATGAATCTTTACTAAAGTAGATTCTAATAAGAGAGTATCATTCCAATAAGGTTTTAACATAAAATAATGCATTTTGCCATATTTTTCATCTTTATTGCAAATCTTTATTTGGTCTCATTGCATAGTTATTGGAGAAGAAATAGAATGAATTAAAACGATAAGGTCACTAGACCTATTAATCATCTATTTTTATATGATCTTTATATTTTTCTCAAGGTTGAACTAAAACGCTACACAACATTATAGGAAATTCTTTAGATTTTAAGCAATGTATTGGGGCAACTAATTTATTGTAATACCCCAAATTGAGCAGAGTGCTATAACGATTGATTTGACTACTTTTATTAACATAGTATACCATCCTTTTGGTGATTCTTTTCTAAGAACTTTACAATTAAGCGTGCTGGCCATGGAGCAATTTTTAGGATAGGTGACCCTCCTAGGAAGTTTTAGAAATTTTCTAAAAAATTATTGGGAAGTGTGCGAGTGAGGACAAAGCGCGCTGAAAGGACTCGTGTTGATCTGTAGGGTCAGCCGATCAATCTAAAAGTACTCCAAGGTAACCCCCATATAGTCGTATAAACTTGGGGTGTTAAATATTTATATTTAAGTCTTAAATGTTTTTTGGGGGCTTAAATATGATAGCAATGCATATTATAAGTCTATAACAACAATGACAACAAACCATCATTGTAATGGACTTGCTTTATGAAGAGATAAGAATGTAATTCAAGTGTTGTCTAAGATTCTTTGTTTTTTTTTCCTATCCTAATGGAGGATGAGAATCTAACTATAGAAGATCACAAAGGATAAGTAAATGGACTCTAAGTAAAACAATCAACTGCATCAATAAATAACTCTTTGAGATAGTTGATGTTAGTGAATTATAGATAGTTAGACCAAATGAGGCATCATGTCCCAGATGCATAAGCTTATCTACAACGAGATTGCTTTCTTTGTAGTCGAACATGACATAACCTACAAAAAACTCCAATATACGACTTTAGGAAATGCACAATAAGTGATGGAAATGATGGAAGCTCAAGTACCCATCATTGATGTGATAAGTCGTGATAATCGAATCACTTGAGATGTAAATATAAGACATTTCTTGCTCCTTTACCTAAAAAAGGCCATAATAAATGACCCAAATTATTGTCATAATAATCTTGGTAGAGAAGCCAAACAACCATCTACCAAGGTGATCCTAAGGCACACCTCCCAAGGTAATCGTGCCTGGGTTGCCAACAACACTCCCATCAACATTAATCTTCACGGCGTTGGTTGGGGGAGCCTTCCACCAAACCTAAGTAACCTACTTTTAGTAGTTTGGATTAATAAATTAATGAATTTTACTCCAAGCTTCATGTTTTGTATTAGTCATACACTTAATAAACTCGACTAAATTGATGGCAAGTATTTGTGAATGAGTAAAAGTATTCTTATATTGGGCTTGCCATAATATCCAAAATTCTAATGCAAGCATCATAACTCAAGGATAATGCCTAGGTTGCAACACTCTTGGTTTGAAAATTTTGGTGGCAATCTAATCATTTATGTTCCCATCAAAGAAATACAACTTTTCATCATAATGCACCAGTATAGCCTAAAACTCTTTGTTGAAGGAGCAATCACAAAGTACATGAACTAAGTTCTCCTTAGCCTTTCACTAATAACAATGTGTATCCTCAGTAAGGTGGTGGGGTTGATAGTTGGAATTGGTTGGGAGAGCATCATGAGAGGCTATTCATGCAAACATACATACTCATTGTCATAACTTCATATGCCAAATATTTTTCCATCTAGCATTTTCTCCATGGGAAGCTCCTTCTTGTAAGTTATAAGCTCATGTAATTGAAAAAAAACCATCACTTGTAAGGATCCATATCGGAGTATCATTCGATCTATGAGAGGTATGTACACTGACTATCTCAATAATCACCCTTATTATTAGCAAATATTGAAATAAGTTCCAATTCCAATTTCCATCTAGTAATAATGATTTAGCTACCACCCAATTTAGTTCCAACAATTGAGTATCATGTAGGAGATAATAGAATATTTTCTTATCAATAACCCACAAATCCACATAAAATCTCATCTTAAATCCATTACTAATTACCTTCTTGACACCTTATCTGAGCATGTTAACCGAATTTAAATTTTACCTTTATATAGGCAAACAAGAAGAGTGATGATGTGCCTACACAATTGAGGTTGTCTTCTTTTAATATTTTTTTGAGACGTATATTGGCTTATACACTAGGCAAACATTGTAAGATTTCCCATCCCAACTTAAAAAACATTGCATGACTTATTTTTAATGTGTCTTGGATTCTCAATCCTACTTTCTCCTTAGGCAAACAAATAAAATCCTATCTTAGAAGGTGAATCTTATGATTATGTCAAGTAAGGCCCCACATGAACCCTCTACTAAATCTTTCAAGGATAGATGTCACAAAAAATGGCTTGTTTGCATTGTATTAAGTGGCATAGTGGATGGAACCAAGATCGACCCAAGGATTAGGCGAATTAGGCCTGAAGCTAGGGCCTCTAACATTTTACGGGTCTCAAAGTATGTAATTTATTATATTTTTACACTCTTGAAATAGATGATGGTAAGGTTTTGTTAGTTTAGTAGCGAAGGTGTGTTTATATATCTTCTAGTACCAAAGTTTAAAACCGATAATTATCTTAGGACTTTTCTACCTTTTCCTCAAAAACAAAACATTTTTTTATGATATCGGAACACAATAGATAGAGTATATGTTCCTAATTTTTCAAATACATGTGTTAGATCAATGGTGTAGTTTCTTAATTTCCAAGTGTGGATTAGAGTTCAAGCGCATTTAGTTGTTGTTGTTTTTTTGCTTGGTTAGTTTATTTTTAAGTTACCAAAGGTTCCCAAGGGAGTCTGTATAATACCCCACTTTTTGAAAATAAAATTAATGTTATAATTAGGGGAATATGTTGGCATTTAAAGAATTTTTTATATCTTATAAAAAAATAAAACCCTATTTAAATTTTATTGTTCCATTATTCATACATTTGCCTACAACTTTGTTCAATGAGACTTTTTGAGCCACATTTGGTCATCTAATTTTTCTTGGATCATTCTAAAATTGTTATATTCGAATTCTTTTGTTTTTTTCAAGCCTCCTATCTTTTTTTAGAATGTTAAATGGAGTTTTGACTATATATATATATACATACATACATATACATATACATATACATATACATATACATATACATATATTCATTTCAGATAGTTTGATCACATTTTGCACCTTGAAATGATCTTTTTAATTATCTAAAATTTATAGAACTTTAAGAATTATTATGTTTTATCATTTTAGGTTAAAAGTGAATTAAAAATATTTTATATTTATTTTATTATTTTAAAATTTAATTTGTCATTTTCTAGCATAATTAACTACCAAATCCTGTCATTATATACCTATATCTTATCTAATGTTTGTGATATTCAATCCAAGACATCCAAACATAATATTTGATCTAATAAATCCCATTGGAATAAATTTTGTGGCCTCCTTCCCATCCTCATGTGCATCATCTTCTCATTACAAATATTTATATATTTACTCCTCTGTCATCATTATAGACCATTATTCTTCAGATGTCATGTTCCCCCTTATGCATTATTCATTTCTACATGAATGACACATCCTTTACTTCCCTCCCATGTTCACCACATATTATTCCCTTAGTGCAATACCATATTTAATATAACCTTAATTTTGGATGAATAATGTCCTAACCTTTTCCCTAATCCTTTAATCCTAATTTTAACTCTAATTCTAATCACTAATGTTTTCTTTTTCCTTTTCCTTCTTTTATTCTTTTTTTTCTTTTATTATTTGTTTCTTTTTATTTCCCTTTTGTGCAACCCCTTATCCCCACTTGACTAAGTCTATTCAGCTTGGTTACTTAAACTTTAACCAAATTTTCTCTCCATCATCATTAACTCCCTTTCTTTAATGATTTGTATGCAATATCCTATCCCTATTTCTTCTTCTCTTATTTTTTTACATCCTAGTTCCATCACTTGACCTCACTTTCCAATTTTTACCACACCATCCTCCCTCATGTAATAGACCTTATAAACACATCTCTCTCTCTCTCCCTTGATAATTTATTGCAAGCCACAAAAACTCTTTCTTTATTCTCTAAATTTCCCCCTAATCATCAACCTTTTTCTCAATCAATTCTTGCCAGTCATCTTCGTCATTGCTATTGTTGGCATCTTCAGCATCATCAGCATTGTCATCCTTGTCCTTTGTAGATCACCCAATCAAACACCATCCAAACTCCTCCATCTCCTCTCCTTTGTTTGTCACTCATTTATCGTAGTCCCCTCCAACATTTATGACTTAGCCATCCAACCTAACTCCTTCACTTGTTGTGCCATTTACCTCCTTCTTATCCAAGTTACGTTGTTTCCCATCCATCTTTATGAGTCTTGACGATCAAGTTGAACTCGTCTAGTTGTTTAACTTGCCAAGTGGGTGAACTCGTTGAGTGAATTATTTTCCCTTGGTCTTGGTGTCTTGTCGAGTGAGTTATACTATTTTCCCTCAATCTCAACCAAGCTTTTTTACTCTCCCTTAGTTCTCAGTCGAGCATGTTTGTTGCCCCCAACCAATTACACTCCCCTCAGTTGATCCTACTTACTCCCCTCAGTCCCAATCAGTTGTTAACCTTATCGAGTGCACTATTCATTTTTATTCTTCTCAACCAGCCCTCTTTGTCTCTCCCTCCCTTTTCATTATTGGTCTCACTTTTCCTATAATTGCTCGACATTTCTACGTTCTAACCATGTGTTTTCTTTTGGCCTTAGGTAATTTCTGGTTAACTTTGGAGGAAGAGGCTTAGGGAATTTTGCTTGCTCAGAGACTAGTGTACTAGGGTAAGGATACATGTCATGATTCAGGGATTTTGATGATATGTAACTTACATGCAATACCATACTAGCATAGTTACATTTCGTGAATCATGTTGTTAATGTCATAACATGATCTTATTATACTATATGTCAGAAATATGGATTCTATGTGGTTGTATGATCACATATATCACTGTTTTATTAAGTCTTGTCTAGTAAGACAAACATATTAGCGTGATCTATAATCCTATTTGAGTTGATAGTATTTTGGATTTTGCTCTATGTTTTGTGTATGATATACATGAGTGTGGTATGGATTTGTGCATGTTCAATATTCCAAATTAAATCTTAATACATAGACTTTATAAAGATTTTTTAGTATACATGAGTGTGGTACAGATAGTTAGTGATTTTTTAGTATGTAAAATGTTATGATTATTTTTCCATAGGTGCCTAAATCTATCAAAAACTATCATATTCAACTTAAGATTGGATTTGTGGAAATTTTGTGTGATATTGTTATGTTTAGTTCAATTTAATGATCTTGTTATGTTTATTAGCATTTTTTGTGCAATTTAGCATATGATATGTTGTTATTCAACTTGAATTATGATTGATTAAAGTTTGAACACCTTTAGGAAAAAAAATAGAGTTTCAATGTTCTTATTGTTCTTCTTATTCTTCATGAATATTCAAAATGCTATTCATTAATCATACTCTAATATCCCTAAGTAGGATTAGTAAATAATTAATTTTGTTTATGAGGGTTAGACATATAATGACCATATTATCGTTCAAAGGTAAATAATGAATAAGTGAATAGTTAAAGTTAAAGTATGACCACTAACCATGACCTTGACCATTAATGTTGACTTTGACCGGTGATCATGAATAATTTTTTTTAAATGACACACAACCTTATTTTATAACTTTTGACTAAAATATATCCAATAATTTACCCCATATGGTTCTTATGTGGTCTTTCGAGATTACAAATGATTATTTAGAGACATTTTACCAAAATTTAATTTTGACTTTTCCCCTATGAATTGTATTTTCCTAGAAAAGCTCCTATTTTATTCATTTTGGTGTTCTAAGTGATTTTTCAATTTTGGTTTGGTCTTTTGTGCCCTTGACGTAGACACCTCGGTCTTTTAAAGTATTCTGAAATGGTTTAAAGTAATTATTTTTTATATTAATTTTGGTCCATCTTTTTTTGGACTTATTGCCTTGGGTTTGATTTATTTAGTCATTAGGGTACATACGATCTTTGATGGTTGATTTTTCTAAGCGTCGAGTAAATGAGAATAGGCCAACATTAGTTGACTTGTAGTTAGATTTAGGTTTTATCATTGACCATATCATTGGTAGTTGACTTAGTGTTGACTTTTGAATAATCAGAATTAAAAGAATAAGTGGTAAATTAGTTGTTGATTGTTGTGAGGTTATAGCTTATTGCCTAACCTTTAACATTCCGTGACTAAGTATTGGTTGTAACCCTAAGTAGTGTTAGATGTTATCACTTAACATGTTAGTTGATTGGGTATCTTTGTATCCCAAGTTGTGTGTTATATATTATCACTTAAAATATTAGTATTTTAGATATCTAGTATCTGAAGTTGTGTGTTAGATGTCATCACTTAAAATATCAATGGATTCTTAGTATCCCAAGTTGTGTGTTAGATATTATCATTAAAATCATCAACAACATGGGTATCATAGTATCCCAACTTGTGCATTAGATATTATCACTTAAAACATCAGTGGTTTAGGTATCTTAGTATCCCAAGTTATGTGTTAGATGTTATCACTTAAATCATTCGTTGTTTGGGTATCTTAGTATTTAAAGTTGTGTGTTTGATGTTATCACTAAAAATATTTGTGGCTTAGGTATCTTGGTATCCCAATTTGTGTGTTAGATGTTATCACTTAAAACATCAGTAACTTAGGTATCTTAGTATCACCAGTTGTGTGTTAGATGTTATCACTCAAAACATCAATGGTGTGCTAGGTTATGTATTGGTTTGTACCACAGTTATTTAAGTAATTTGATAATATCAATTATGCATTATGAGATTTTGGTAGATACCATTGCGTCCTACCATTGTTATAAGATATTGGTAGTTATAGCCATGTATTACCTTTATTATGCATTATATTAGTTGATTAATAAATGGTTGTTTGAGATAGTCGGTGGTATTGTGGGTTTGAGATATCGTGATGTAATAAATTATAGGTGGAAATTAATAGTATTGGGTTGTTGGTTTTGTGGAAATTTGGTGTTATGGCTATTGTAAGGGTGTTTTAGAAATTTTATGATACTATAGAAATAATCATGGCATGATAGTCTTTGAGGGGGTTTTGTAATACCTCCATAATTCATTACTGAAAAATTTTGTTTTATTTAAAAATTAGTAGAAGCAAAAACCGTAAATTTCATAAATTTTACCGCGACATTTAGTATCATAAAAATTAGTATCAGACCAGTTTCATCCTATCGTTCCATTACTAAATGCTAAGGCTAAAAAGGAACAGAATATAATTTACACAAATTTAAATTTTTTTTTAATTCAAAGTAGCACATTAAAGATGTTACAAAAGATAAAAACCCACTGCTAGTGATTATAAGAGTAAAATCTTTTAAAAAAGAAATAGTAAGGTTTTAAAGAGAAACCCTGAAAAGTTTTCTGAACAATCATTACGCTCGTACCCGATACTAGCTTGAATAACACATTCAACTAACCTGCAAGGAACACTACATATTGAATAGGCAAAGACCCACAAACGGAACCCTTCAGTACTATAGTACTGAGTAGCCCTTTATACCAAACTGAAAAGCAGGGCTCGCATGCAATACATCATATGTAAACAATGTAAAATAATAGCATACACGAGCATACAAAGAATCACAACTAAATAGGAGTGATTACACACATAGCAACCAACAAGAATTATACAACATGAAGTCCATTTGCTTAGCATCTCTAGCACTTAACAAGAGTGGCAGGCACCAAGGCCATACTTATACCATATCAGTAGATTATAATGACGAAAGTAACACTTTTGGTCTTAAGCCATTAATCAAACGTTATTCAACATCATCTCTTGAATTATATCCATCTGAGTATGGGAACCTCATTATTATAGCCACTGGATCGAAAACACCTAAGGCAGAACACTCTTGGCCATTATTATTCGTCAGTGGATCAGTCTTCAGGGTAAAGTACTCCTGGCCACTATTCTCGCCGGTGGATCTATCTGGCCCCAACTCACATGGTGTTCCACTATAAGTGATTAGTATATTTTCTATAATTCATTATCATCCAAGGTTTAATTTATTGAGCTCAAGATCCCCCACTATTATAGCTGGTGGATCGAAATACATTCTAGGAAAATATGCACCTAGATACTATTATAACTGGTGGATCGGTACACATGATATAATCCATCTAGGTCTGACTCAATAATCTTTCACATTACATGATTAGTGTTTTCCATTTAATTAACACAACAAGTCCATTTATTTAACTCGAGGGGGAGATCACGAACCCAGAGACACAAAGGTACACCAGTCATACTAGCGCATACACGCAGCACAATACTCTCCAACCATCAACCCAGGGACGCAAAGGTACCCTGGTCGTACTGGTGCACGATGGCACACAGTACCCTACCAACAAGGATACCTAATCCATAAGTATGCATACTCCCTAAATAGGTCCTTAGATCTAGATATAGTAAGATGTAGAGTCTGGTTGGGGCACTAAGGCACACCAGCAAAATCCAAAACAATCGTGGGCTAAACCACGTCTTTAGGGTAGCAATCCCTAAAGAGCTACCATTCCCATTCTCGGGGTATTCCGCTTTAATTATTATTGTATTAATTAATGTGACCACAAGAAACAAATAGTTACATACTTAATCATTTTCATCTGTTTATGTTATTAGTAAGTAATCCTTATTCATATGGTTATCCATGTTAACTTAAACAAACCACTGAGGTCATCCTTTTATCATCCATTTCCATTTCAAAATTCGTTTCCATTTATTCATATGCCAAGAAGGGTTATCGTATAATAATTATAATACAGTCATAGAATCTAGTAGTCTACATCGAAGGATCATAGAACACTTAAACCCTAATATGTACTTTTATCACCTCAAACATACATTTCCATACATAATTAATAATTAAGGCACCTCTTGCATGAGTATGAGATAAACATCATATCCCACCCTTAATTATCCATTCAACCCTATGTCATGCCGTATCCTTGTGATATTCACCAATTTACCGAAATATCCTTGTCCTATTATTTAATATTACTTATGTCTTGTTATGGAGGCTTATTTAATCCTTTATCATGTTATAGTCAATTTACTGATTTACCCATTCATACTTACAGAATTTCTAAAATATCCCCTATTTTTAAAGTTACCAAGTTGCCCCTTTTTACTTGCCAAATTACTAGTTGTATAATTACCAAAATGCCCTTTATATTTGTTAAACTACCAATTTACCCTCTATACTTATTAAATTACCAACTTTACCCCTTATACTTGTTAAGTTACCAAGTTACCTTTTCGGTTGGTTAAATTACTAAACTACCCTTTATACTTGTTAAAATTACTAAACTGCCCTTTAGGTTTATTAAATTACCAAATTACCTTTCATACTTGTTACAATTACCGAATTGCCCTTTTGGCTAGTTAAATTACCAAATTGCACTTCATACTTATTAACATTACCAGTTTACCCTTTTTACTCACTAAATTACCAAGTTACCCTTTTTATGCCAAAATTATTAAGATACCCTTCTCATTTCATTAATTCACCAAAATACATTTTTACTCACAAAATTGTCAAGTTATCCCCTTTTCCATGCAAATTTACTAAAATTCCCTCGTTACTTATGAAATTATCATATTACCGCTTTTATTCTTACAAATTAACAATTCTCCCTTATTATACCAAATTTACTAAAATACCCTTACTACATAAAACATTAACATCTATGGCCCATATACATCATCTAACACCACCAACTATTCTTATTTATTATAATACGCATTAGCACTTACCATATATATACTTATTTAGGCCACACCATTTTGTATAAGAAAAATTACAAAAATGCCCTTAGGGCTTATATTAACATTATCTATGCTATAAATGGCCACATTAGCATATCATGTCATATACATGCATTTAACATTGTCATTAACAATAAGGCTCATTCTTTAACCATCATTTCTACAAATGAAACATAAATTAACATACTTTTCATTTCAACCACCAACATATGCTACAAATCATAATATACTTAACATTATACAACATGTACATGAACATATTAAAAAAAGACTAATGTGCTAGCATACGTATATCCACACATTTTAGAAGGGTATAATGGTTACCTTATTTCTATAAATAATTAAACATTACTAGTACCCCGATTAAAGGTTTGCTTTGATTAGTAAAAATAATACCTAAAAATAATATAAAAAATTAACATATTAGAAGAAGAAAGTTAAAAGAATAAATTTTTATCAAAATCTTATTAAATATATGATAATATTAACTATATTTATACCTCCAAAGATTAACAATAATTGCTCAATATAAAAAGCAGGACTCACCCTGCATGATAGCGTGAGCTGCATGTATAGGTGGAAGGGGGAATAAGGGTCGAAGATGGGAGTTGGGAGAAGGGAGAGAGTTAGTTTGGGTAAGGGTTTGGGGGTTTGGTTGAGGGCTTATGGAGGGGAGTGATGGTGGTGGCTGGGTGTAGAGAGGGAGTATGGGTGTAGATGGTGGTCGGGGGTCAAGGATCAGCAGCTGAGGGTGGCGGAGACAGCGGCTGTAGGGTTGGGAAATGGTTGTAAGGAAGGGATAAGAAGAAGAAGGAAGGGGAAAGAGGAGGAGAAGGGAGGGGCTATAGGGGAATTTCAGCCAAGGTGAGGAAGGGGGTAGTAGAGGAGGTGTCAGGGGGTTGATGGGTGGTTGTGGGGGCGATAGAAGAGGGGGAATGGGAAGCATAAGGTGGTGGTGTAGGGTGAAGTTCGAGAAGGGGAAAAAAATAAAGGAGGGGAAGGGTGGTTATAGGGGCGAGTCGTGATTGTTGGGTGGTGCAGGGAGGTAGCAAGGGGTTGGTGTGGTGGTCAGTTGGGTGGCAAAGGAGGTGGTTAGAGGCGGTGAAGCAAAAATAAGGGAGGAGGAAAGAGGGGAAGAAGGAAGAAAAGGGGGATTGGAAAAGGGAGAAGGAGAGCTCGAGTAGGGGAGAAAATGAGTAGAGGAGAAGAAGAAAAGAAGAGGGAGAGGAGGCATGTCCAGTCAGGTTAGGTGGAGGGTGCAGGGGTTATAGGCACATGGTCTGCGGTGGCAGGGAGGAGAAGAAAAAAAAGGGAAAGGAGGGCATGCGGGGGAGTGGTGCAGGGGCGTGTGAGGCCAAAAATGGAAGGGAAAGGGATGAGGAGGAGAGAGAGAAGGGCTGTAGGGAAAGGCATGCAGTTGCAAGTGGTTGGTTGCAGGCTGCCATGGCCTCGACGGTTGAAGAAGGAAAGAGGAGAGAAGAAGAAGAATAAGAGAAAAAAGAAGGCAGGCCGGTCTAGTAGGGGAGAAAGAAAGAAGACGAGTCAAACCATGCACACGAGGGAGAAGGGAGAAAGAAAGGAGGGGTTGGGTTGGCCCAACTGGGGGGAAAGGAAAGAAAAAAGAGAAGGAGACGGGCTGGACGAGCTCACGGAGAAAATGGGAGAGGGGAAAGGAAGGGGTCAACGGCCTAGCGAAGGAGGGTAACATAGGTCAGGCAGCCCAAGGAAGAAGAAAAAAAGAAAAGGAAAAAGGTGGAAAAGAAAAAGGAAGGAAAAAGGAGAAAGAAGAAAAAAAAGGAAAAAGAGGAAAATAAAAATGTAATAATTTTTAGAATAAGGGTATCTAATTGTTTAGATGGACAAATTAATTTAATAAAGTTATTTATTTAGAATTTAATATATTAATTTAAGAGGGAATTTTTTTAATAAAATATGGGTTTAAAAAATTATTTAAATAAAATGAGTATAAAAAAATAACAAAATATTTATTTTAATTTATTAAATAATTATATCTATTTTTATTTACCAAAATGTCCACAAAATAATTAAATTAATTATTTAAAAAAAATTAAATTATACTAAATGAGGATTAATTATTAAATTCTAGGTTTTGAAATTTTAGGTATTACAAGTTTATAAATTATTTCATAGGTAATATGATCAAATGATAGTGGAGGTAAGACACAAGTTATCAAAAATTATATTTTGAGGCTTTCAGTAAGATAAATGACGTTTTAGTCAATATGGGTTATATATGGAACTTTGATGTTTTTATGATGGAAATGAATTTAAAATATGCTAATGATGTTACTTGAAATGTTTAGGGAATTTATGAGTAACATGAGTAAAATAAAAATGATAAAATGATTTGGGAATTTATGAGTAACATAAGTATAATAAGATAAGAAAATGACTTAAATTGAAAATAGTAACCTTAAAGACAGGCTCATTATCGCATGTTTAAGACGTTGAAGTTAGACCTTGATTTTTGGTTATGTAGTCAGTAACATTATTTGATAATTGTGTACTAAATTTGGTAATGAAATGAGTCTTATGGGAGAAGTTATGATTAACATGTGAAATTAGCGTTTCTTAAGGGAATTATGGCATTTTCCCTTAAGTGATGTCCCAATCATCATGGGGTTGTTTCTTATGTGTATTGTATATATTTTTTAAGTTGGGATTATGTACTAGTGTTTATATTTTTGTCTACATGTTGGCATCGAGATTAAGAACAAGTGTAATAAGGCATTAATCACTTAAAGTGAAAGATTACGTGAGTTAGGACCAAGGTGTTGTATCCATTCCACCGGATGATAATAGTAGATCAAGAATATTTTTCCCCAAGAGGTACTTTAAACCATTCTATTGGTGTAAGAATAGTGGTCAAGAGCATATTATCCAAGTAGATGTTGTGTCCGTTACACCAAACGATAATAGTTGCTCAAGAGCATTTTGCCTTGAGAGGTGTTTCAGTCCATTCCACCATATTAAGAATGGTAGGATCCTTGAACTCAACATAAATAATAATAATAGACTTTTGGAAACATTTCTTCCCATGCATCATTCCAAGTTTAATGCATGCATTTTCTCCTATGTAGCCTTATGTATTTATATGCCAAATTTATGAGTGTATTGTTTCATTACATGGTATGTAGTATACTGATTATGTTTTTTTATGGATGCTACTCATTCATACGAGAAAATACCACATTGTTTTTCAAATATTGATTACTACTTTTAATGTAATTATCTTCAGTGAGTGCTTTATCGAAGTGGTATAAGGTATGGTTATTGTGATACCTCAGATATTTCTAAGAACAAATGATAGAATAATGAAATATTGAAGGAATTAAAATATATGTGCTCATTATAATAATAGTAATAATACCAATAATGACAACAAAATAAGACTTAAAAATTTTATTATTATTAGAATCTTATTTTAATTATCTAACCTAAAATAAATTATAAATAAAGTATACCAATTTTTAATTAATTTTAATTATTTTTTATTACCCATAAATCCACCAAAACACCCTACCATCTCTCTCTTTTTTTCTTTTTTCTTCCCCTTTTTTCTTTTCCTTTATCCTTTATTTTGCTTTCCTTCTTTTCTTTTTCTTTCTTTCTTCTTTTTCTTTGTCTAGGTTACAGCCTAGCGTCTCCCTCTTTCCCCTCTTCTTTTCCTCCCTTGACCGGCCTAAAGGCCTTTTTTTTCTTTCTTCTCCTCCCCCACGAACGATGACCCAACAACCGACCTCCCCCTTCTCTTTTCCTTTTCTCTCCCTCCCCTTTTTCTTCTTTCCCCTTTCTATCCCTGTCCCCTACCTCATGCCTGCACCCCCTACATGCCCTCCTCACTGCCATTTTCTCAGCATACCCAACCACTCTCCTCTCCCCTTTTCTTTTTCAACCATACAGGGCATGCACGTTGGCATGCCCCTACACAGTCCCCCTGCACACCTGTCTTCCCCTTTCTCACCTACACCTTGTTACCTGCCACCCCTGCACCTACCTATGTGTCATCCTTCCTTACCACCGCCGACTGCTAGTGACCGACCCCCTTGTCCTCTTCCTTCCCTTGTCCTTATCTCCCATCATTGACTATAAACCCCCTATACTCTCCTTTTCTCCTTTCTCCCTCGAATCACCCCTACAAATTTCCCCCACCCTACCTTCAGATTCCACCACCACCACAACCAGGCCACGTCGTCGCCCCAACTCTACTCCTCTCCCTTCCCTATAACTGATGCGCCCACTAAGCTCCTCATATTCCCCTTCCCCTTCCTCTCCTCTCCTCTCCTCTCTTCAAAGGTGCAAAGTAGGTAGCTTAAGCTGCCCTGCACTACCCCGCGCCACCCTGCGCCACCTCATGTCGTTGCCACCACCAGCTCATTCCCTTCTCCCTACACCTCCCCTCCCGCTTAGGCATGTCTCGCTTGCAACCACCCCTCTCTTCCACCCATTTTCCCCTTCTTCTCTTCCCTCTTCTCCTCCCTTCCTCTCGGTTGTGCCACTATAATCACGAATCCATCACTCCTCCCATTGGCCCACATTGTGCCAACATCCCCACCACACCAAGGAACCCTATCCCACTCCTTTTCTAACCCTAAAGGCCCTCCTCCTTATGCCATCATCACCGCCACCACTGTCGTGTCGCCGCCATGCCATCCTCCCCTTATCTTACCCATCCTAGTCATATTTCTCCCCCTCTTTACTCATTTTTAAGCCTTTTTACCCAATTAGTTATTATTATTACCATTATCTTTATTATCATTATATTTTGATTAAGAAAAGAGAAAAAAAAAGGAAAATGGTAGAAAAAGAATAAATTAACCTAAGTTGGGTGTTCTCATTTTTAGGTACCAAACTGATAATCACTAGTGAAGAGGTGTAGTATCTCATTGCTTCAAGATCGAAGCCATTTAAGTAAGGATACAGTTATAGCTAGGGTTTGTGCTTCTGTGTTGTGGTTGTAGATTAAGTGTATAACTGCATGAAATATATATATATATATACTTTAAAATTGTCGTGCAGCTTGGCTTGCAAGGACCTAAGATAAGTGTATGTGTGGTCTTGACTGCTTGGTTATATATGTGGTTGTAAAGCTCTATTGTGTGATAATGCATGTCTTGATAATAGTTGTGAAATTATATATTTAAGTCTATGAGTCTTAGGTAGGTTATGGTGACCAGGACAATTTGGAGCAAAACGGTAAGAGATAGTATAAGGGAAAATTTTAAGAGAAAAAGTATTCTAAATATTCCTTGGGGAAACTGTGGAGTAATAAGAAGGTTAATGATAAAGGGGGAATAAGGTAAAAATTTGCATGGGGAGAGTGGACCCTACATGAGGGTAAGCCTAACCTGGTATGGCTTTGTCTATTGGTGACTAAGGGAAGGAGAGCTATGGAGAAAGGATTAGGGGGGATGATGAGGGTGTTTTTGGGTAGCCGGTGGACTTGGGGGAGTTTCTGGGAAATTGGGATATAGGAAGAGCATGGGGATAAATTTAGGTTTTCGGGGTTCAAACTCTAAAGATAGGTCATTATCGCATGTAAGAGTTGAGGGAGTTGGGTTGTGCCCTTGGGTTGTAATGAGGGGTACAACATATGGAGGATGTGGGTCTAGTCAAATAGATAGTGGAGATGTGTAGGAGGGGGTAAAAATAAAAAGAGGAGATTAAGGTTTTCAGGAGTAGCCATATGAGAGGTTGTTATTGCATGTGTAAGACAAGGGACCAAGGCTACAAGAATTTGGGGGTATAGATGGACCTAGTAACTTATGCTTGCTCGTATAAATATAGGGCTAGATAAGAAGCGAATGAGAGGCCAAAACCACGTAGGCTAAAATTAGGGTTTTGAGGGGGTGACCCTAGAGGGCAATGGTTATCACATATGACGAATAAGGGAAGTGGGCTATAACTCAAGAGTAATGGGGTTTTGATGTCATGTTAGGGTTGGTGGCTAATTCTGGGGTCTTAAGGGATCATCAGGGGGTAAGGATACCTCAATTTAGGAAATTAGGGTTTCTATGAGGTCTGGGTTGGTCGGGATGGTAGTGGACCAGGAGTCTTACATGGCTGATGTATGGATGTGTGTGTGTGACACCTGAATAGTTAAGACATGAATAAGACACTAATCACTTAAAGTAGAAGATTCTTGAGTTGAGCCCATGTGTAGCATATGTATTGATCCACTAGTTATAATAGTGGTCAGGAGCATTTTACCCTAGATTGTGTTAGGATTAACGGTCCACAAGTTATAATAGGAGTCAGGAGCATGTTGCCTTGGATTACTTAGTTACCAGTCCCCTGGTAAGAATAGTGAGGGTCATGAGGTTAAATAATGAAACCTTTGGATGATAATAATCTACCAAAATACACAAATTATTTATAGTGGAATACCACATGGGTCGGGGCCATGCGTAGGATATTTATTGGTCCACTATTTATAATAGTGGCCAGGAGCTTTCTGCCCTGGATTGTACTATATTTATCAGTCTGCCGATTATAATAGTGGTCAGGAGTGCTCTGCCCTGGGTTGTATTATATTTACTAGTCCACCAATCATAATAGTGGTTAGGAGTGTGCTATCTTGGATTACATAGTTACCGGTCTATCGATGAGAATTGTGGGGTCCCTAAACCCATGTGAATATAATTCAAGAGATTTCTAAATACTACACTAATAGATTTAAAGCCCTGATAGGGGCAAACAATCTATCATAATTTGTTGTGTGTATTATATCTGTATCATGCATTGTTATGTTCCTATTTGACTATATTGTTTCCTTACTCAGTATGTAGCGTACTGATCACCTCTTTTATGGGTTATGCTCATTCCCACGAGTAGTTACCCCTTCTAAGTCTGTGTAGGTGACTAGTGATGTTATAGATGGCTTTGTTGTATATGGTGAATTGGTCGGGAAAGAGTGATGTTGTAGTATTCTAGGGTTAGGGCCGGAGAGAGTGTCATCCGGACTTGTTTTCCTACCAATTTCAATTTATGTTTCCTGTAGATGCATAATGTTACGTATTTCTAGTTTTTCCTTACTTAAACACTTAACTCTTGATGTTCTATATTCCCGGTATTTTCTTACATCAATGCTTAACTCTTCTACATTATAAAGTTTTTCTTGTTATGGTATATGGTTAAGTTTCATCATATTAGTCTTGTAGTTGGTATAAGGCTGGCCAAGGGCCATACTTATACTAAGTACGGCAGTAACACTCCTTCTCATGGTGTATAATTTTTAGAGAATAAAAAGAAAATATTCAATTATGATTTGTATAGACGTTACAGTTATCTAGATATCTATATTTCTCTCTAGACTTTTAGTCCTTTGTTTTCATTATACATCTTACATTCTCTCAATTTTGTATCATATATCGTAGTAGAATCGAATGCTTTCTGCTCCGAATTCATAGGTACAGGGTTACTTTTGCCTTGTACCTTGAATAGACGAGCTTTAGGGAGTACTATTCTATGTTATACGTAGTGTGGCACCCTTTCTTTTTGTGTTTTACCTTTCACAAACTTGTTTTAAATAAAAATTTTAATTCAAAATTTTCTAGGGTGTTACATACAAGGGGTACCATTCTCCTTCATCTAAGACACTTCCATATTATAAGGAAATTCATATCACATGTGTCCAATGAGACCAGAATGAAAACATATCATATGGATAGCCTCATATTGTTTATTGTTGAGTTTAGAGTCAACATAAATCTTTAGAAGAAAATCAACCTTTTTTGCAATCCTTGCAAAAAATCCTTTCAAAGATTCATCAGTGGTGTTATTGATTGAATGAAGTGTCTAATGATGCTTCAAATATGTTGCAACCTCTCCTTAATCCTATACTACTCTATGAGTAGACCCAAAATACAAACTTAAGCCACCATAGAAGTGATATTAGTTGTATTTGCACTGAATTGTGGCGTCCAATGATGCACTGCGAGGTAATGTTAGGAAACAATCCAAAGGTCACCACTCAAAGAAAATTCATAATCATCATGCTTTTAGAGCTTCACCATCAAAAAATCTTTCCTTGATTTAGTCCGTTCAAAATTTCTCTCCTTATTCTATAGATTTTTTTTTTTCAATTTATAAGAGATGATTTCATATATGATGTTTCATCCCAACAACTTCACAATTAAACATCCCCAAAAGGTTTTACATAACTCCCTTTTCTCAACAATAGTAAGATAAATTTGGGGTCATTTGATACTTGGGATAGTGATGCAGGGGCATATCTTATAAGTCCTACACATGAAGGGCTGGCTTACTTAGTTATAGTGCCTATTATTTTACATTTTTTGTTGAAGAGTTGGGCCAAACTAGCACAATTGGGCCAAATAAGGTGATTACTTGTTTAAGTATGGATTAGAATTTGACTCAAAGGTCATATTAATATTTTAATGAAGCCACATGCCCAACACATGAGGAGGGACTTCCATATGCTTAGAGGGCTGGCTATATTAGGTCCAATAGTATATATCAATTAGTTTAATCATTGGTAGAAGTTTTATCTTGTTAGAAGTGTTCTCAATTTCCTTTTTCTTTATGAGTGGTGTGAATTAGAGATTTTCTTTTGTAATTTATCTTTATAGATTTAGTTTATCTCTTTTTTGGAAGATTCAACTTTATGATGTATCAATCAAATTATCTAAACATGGTGTAATCAATGTTGAAGCAATTGAATTGAGTTAAATCTTTATTAAATATCTTTGTGAGTTCTTTCTTGTTTATAATTTTTATGCGGATAATGATTACGATTTATCCATTTAATTTCTCTTTGATTTTATTAGAAAGAATTTTTGTTAATTTAACACAAACATATGCCCATAATTGTCCACCATAATCAATCCTTACATATACACATTCAATCACATAAAATCACAACATCCGCCATCATCATCATCTTCCAAACCCTGACCATAACCCTCTTCTTCATCAATGATTATCATAATCATTGCTCATAATCCACAACCATTAATTACCTCCACTAATCACTAAATCATTAAATCCTTTCAAAACCCAAACCAAATTACATCAAAACCATAATCCCAATACCAAAACCTTAATATAAAAACCATAACCATAATCACCAAATTCCATTTATTTCTTCTTCTATGCTGATTCGATTTTGTGTGGGTTGACTCTAATTAATAATAAGTATATTTTGTGCCCTATTTTTATGGTGTAAATCATCATATTGTGTATTAGTTTTACTTTAAAAATGTTAATTTAACACTTTAAATCATAGGCACTCATTTGTGATCAATTAGAAATTAAATGAGTAAAAACGAAGTGTTTTGAAAAGTTTTATAAATAAAAACATCAACCACATTATTCACCTAATATAATGAAAATAAATTTTAGTATATAGAGTATAAAATTTTCATCTGATCTTTGATTAAGCTTATTCAAGTTACGTTGGAAAGCCAAGATGTAGATGTTTAACTTTCATGTTTATTACTTCTTTTTAATCATACTATAACATGGTCAAAATATAGTTGTATGTTGAATCTTTCAATCAAAATATACTAAAATTCACCTAATGAGAGACAATCGGCTGCCCCTCGAATATAAGTCATCCAAACCAGTTGAAACAACCATGGTGGTCTTAACATCGGCACAAAACTTTTTTTGAATTTTTTTGAACTTCTATCTTATCTTGGCACCAAACTAATACATAATTTTCAGCCTTCTTAACACCTTTATAAACATTTCTAACCCAACCCTCCATTCACTTAATGAGTTAATTACCTCTAATCTTGAGATTTATAATTACATTTTATCATTCATTATCTTCAACCTCCTCCACCAACTTGTGTTTCCAATCCACCAATTCAACCATCATCTATCCCAAATTTGTGATTCTCTTCCACCAATTAACATCCATCATAGAATTTTCTATTTTGGGTTCACCATATTTTAATCTTCAACTACCTCCATTATTCTTCCAATTTTTGGTTTAATTATTTCAATCAACCTTTAATTTGTTGATCTTGTGCCTCAATTTACACAAAGGAACATCTAGTTCAAGTCAACATTCAAGTAGAGTATAATGGTTGTTTGTGTAATGAAGAAGATGAAGTTTGTGATTGGTGATAGGCCAGAGCTTTTTTATGGGTCATCCACTTGTTTGGCTTCACTTATTTTTCTACCTTATTATATGCCTTGTGTAATTAATTCATACATGATGAATGGCTAATTTTATTGTTGTTAATGGTATGATTGAAACACTAGATTATAATTTGAGATTTTAATAATAATTTCTTTATTTTTATAATTGCCATGAGATTGTCCATTGACACTACTTTAATTTTTTATCATTTATATGTGTGATTATGTCAAGTGTGATGTATATAGAGCATGCCTCATTTTAGCTTCCTCATAGTTACAATATGTAGCATTATATGATTGTTAGAAGTCAATATAAACATGCTATAATATGTGTGAATAAATTGTAGCTTGGTTAAATAACAATTTGCCTAATAGTTATGTAATTCTAACTAGAGTAGTGAAACATTTAGATACATGTGAGTCAAATATTAGAAAATACAACTAGACACGCTGACGGTACTAGTTTGGGTATTTAGATTGATATTATTCCACTTATGCTTAATGCATTAGAATTTTTAAAATATAAGAGCCACTAGTGTGACTATATTACTAGAATTCAATAATATGTAATAATGGTGATGATTTGTTTTAATCACTTTAGGAAAGTAATATAAGGTGCATTGACCAATTGGTGGCTTGCAACTTAGTCACTAATTTTCTTTTGACTAATATATGACATAGGAAATATTTATTTTATCTTGACCTAATCTAATGCTAGAAATTGATTTCATAGCACATTTTTCATGTTTACATTCATCCATATTTGTTTTCTTATTTTATTTTATTTTTATTTTTATTGGTATTTATTTTAAACCCCCTTAATTGTGTTTTCTTATTATCTATTTTTGTGCAAGTCTTATGTAGTCTTTTATTTGATTCTATTTTTGATAGATATGCTTAGGTAATTCCTCTCAATATATGACTTAGAATAATACATTTATTTACCACTACTATAATTTCAAAACAAGAGGGTTTAAATTATGTGTTATTACGGCAACACCAATATTTGGCATCCTTTTTAGGGATTGGTAACTGTAGCAAAAGTAATTCACCAAACGTGAATTCTCATGACTTGATCTAACAAGTAATTGCAAAATTATAATATTTAATTGAGATAAAAATCATAATATAATAATAATTGGGAAAACAATGATAATTTTTACTGCATACAAAACCAGCTATTACAAGGAGAATCAAAACAATCCTTATAATATCACCTAATACATAATTCTCTCAAAATCCAAGAGAATACAAGAGGAGAAGGTTTGAATAGAATTCGATTGCGTACTGCTACATGCTAGGATTTTATAAACATCTATTTATAGAAGTATGTAACTGACATAAGTGTGCGGTAGAAAATAGGAAAACACAATCCTTGTTAACAAACACAACCCCTATGTTTTTCATAACTCTCTACTTTTGCCAAAATAATGCAGAATCAAGTATGCTAAGAAAATACGAGTCATGTTCACAAACACGGGGCACCCGTGTTTTCTTACTCAATCTCTTTTTGGCTTCAAGCTTCTCTAAACACGTGTATACATCAATTCATGCTAGACTACATACAAATACAAGTCATGATCCCACAATCTCCAAATTAACACAATATTTGTAACAACAAGCAATAGGATAACAAAAGATCATTATTAACCCTTAGGTTCAGAGAACCCCTCATAGTAAATGAACATGAGCAAGCAATGGCTCCGTTAGCACACACACTAGATCAACCTCAGAAGTAACTCATCATATCATCCCAACTTCACAAGCTAACACTCCAAGACAAATAACATTATCAGCTCCAATCATAGCCAACCACACATTCTTAGAGCCTCTAAGGTTAAACACTAGCAAACTAGTGTACCTATGATCATCATGACCACAACTAATATTAGAATAACCTGTTAACAAAATTGTTGACAATGTATACTTAATACAAGCATATATTGTATGCAGCAAGTACCTCAAAATCCTCACCACACCTAACCAAGGTGTATTTAAGGGACTTACCACACACTTGCTCACAACATGAGTAATACAATAGTTGGTACTAATCACATTGTAAATCAAGCATCTCACAACTACAGAGTATGAATCAGTGACTAATTAAGCCACCATAACCGCTTTGGATTTAAGCACATTTAAAGTCTTCAGCTTGTTCTCTTCTGATATTTATTTTATTGCGACAAGCATAACCGGTGAAATATCACGTACCAATGTATGAGTCTACCAAAGAGACTGCATCTTTTCAGCAGCAACAACAAAATGCTACAAGGTAGAATTAACATCCAAAATAACCTTTGATTCTAACACTAGCTCCAACACTAATACTACTATCCATAGTATACAATACAAAACCAACTCTACCTAAAGCAATGTTCACTTGCTCCATCTAATGGCCAGATTCCTCCCCACCAGAATAATTTGTGTCATCTAGATCAACAACAACCTCTACCCCATTTGAAGGCCCCATCAAACTTTCTTGCTCCACCTTCTTGTCAAAAAGGAATTCAAAATCATAGAAAGTAACACAACTAGATGTAACTAGCTCACAAAATAAGGACTCCCCAGTTATGCTAATGATAATCCCATGTCCCAATTGCATCAACCCAAAACCAGCAACATCTGATTCACACACTTCCAATGTCACCTCAAGTACACTCTTAATATTTGTGCCAACAAGCTCATATAATGTCTTGACTAGCTTGCTAAAGATCTCCACCACAACTAGGGCTGTTGACAAACCAAGTCGGCTCGCGAGCTTTTTGGGCTCGGCTCATTAACGGCTCGGCTCGGCTCGGTTCGCTTATTAAACAAGCTTAAAAATTTGGCTCGAGCTCGGCTCGATTATTAAACAAATCAAGCTTGAGCTTAATAAATTTAGGCTCGAGCTCGTTTAGGATGCAAAAGCTCGTGAGCTCGGCTCGTTTACCACCAAAGCTCGAGAGTCGGCTCGTTAAAAGTTCAGCTCGACTCGTTTATAAACAAACCAAGCTCAAGCTTTATTTTTAGGCTCGTTTAGTAAATGAGCCAAGCCCAAGCCTACCCCGGCTCGGCTCGATTCGGTTCGTTAACAGCCCTAACCACAACCCCTTTAGTAACCTTCAATGTGTCATTCTCAATGACACACCTATAACATTTTCTATCTAAGGAACACAACAAAATCAAGCTTTTGGTCATCTTAGGAACATGACAACTACTAGATAGTGTCCTGAACACACCATCATGCATCCTTACCCTCACAATCCTAATCCTATAAATTCTACATGAAGCATCATTTTCCTATAAACAACTCCACCTCAAATAGTGTCATATATCTAAGACTAACTTCTGTTGGGACATACATGATAGGAGTACCCAAAATCCATAATCTACCTATCGATCAATCTGGTTTGTCCACTAATAGTAGTTAGTACATCACCATCACCATCACCATCACCATTAGATATGGCAATATCACCCTTATCAGATAGACCATAAGTGGTATCTACAAATCTCCTATTAGGGCAGCATTAACTAATATGTCCTTTCATGTGACAACCATGGCAAACCACAACCTTAAACATATCTATCCTAGATTTAGACTTCTTCTTATCACCAAACCCCTTGCTATAAGCCCCTCACACATGAGTCACCTGGACATCCTTCAATCAATTGGTTTATAATCAATTCATGTCGTAGAAAAGCATTCTTAACACCTACAAGAACTAATTCATTATTCCTATACAATATAGTCTCATGAAAATGCTTATAAGCAACAAGAAAAGAACACAACAACATAATAATTAGTTCCTCATCATCTAATTTAACATTTATATTTTGTAAATCTATAATTATATATTCAAATTCATCAATATGAGATTTCAAGGACTGATATTCACCTAATTTTAGATCTTAAAGCTAGCTCTTCAATAATAGATGATTCACCATAGATCTCATCATATACAAAGATTCAATCTTCAATCATAAAGCAAAAACAATTGTCTCTTTTTTCACTTCTTGCACAACTTCATCTAACAAACACAATTGTATGGTAAATAGAGCCTTCAAATCAGTACCTCCAAACTCCTTATTAGACATCGTTTATGGTTTCTTTGCTTTCCTAGATAATGCCTTCTCCAATCTATTTTAAATAAGGATCACCTTTATCTTCAGTTTCCATAACCTAAAATTGATAGAACAATTAAATCTATCAATTTCAAATCTTGTATATACCATCCCAATACAGATCAATCACACACCCAAGCTTTGATACCAATGTTTAGGGAAAGTAATTCACCAAATGTGAATTCTCAGGATCTAATCTAACAAGTAATTGGAAAATTACAAAATTTAATTAAGATAACAATCAAAACACAATAATAATTAGGAAAGCAACTATGTTCTTTACTATATACAAAACTAATGGTTAGAAGGAGAATCAGAACAATCCTTACAATATCATTTAATACACAATTCTCTCAAAATCAAAGATAATACAAGATGAGAGGGTTTAGACAACGTTTAATGGTGTACCACTACACATTAGGGTTTTATACATATCTATTTATAGAAATATGTAATTGACACAAGCAAATGACAGAAAACTGAAAAGAAAAAAAAACATGATCCAAGTTTACAAACATACCCTTTATGTTTTTACCATACCTCTTAACTATTGCCAAAATAACATAGGATCAATTATAAGAAAATATAGGTCATGTTCACAAACATAGCCCCCCGTCGTTTTCTTACTTGATCTCCTTTTGGCTCCAAACTTCCCTAAAACATTGCATACATCAATCAATATTAGACTACACACACAAATACAAGTCATGATATTATAGTAACTTTGCCTTTGTTTTGCTAGTTTTTAGCGTGTTTTTACGTGTATTTCTAGTCTCTACCTATTTTTTGCATGAAAAGAGAGTTGTGCCACTCTTAGATACTCGATATTTAGTGTTTTAGAGGTTTTTTGTGTTAGTGTCTTGTGTGTGCATTTTTATCAAGTCATTAATTTTATGTTTACCCTATCTTTGATGTGGTTTACTCACTTTTGGTGTTTTCCTTTTTTGTGGGTACTCTTTATTGAGTTCACACAAAATGGAATCCAAAAGGAAAGCATTTGCTATTAAACCTAGTAAGTTAAAGATTTCTAGCTCTCCATCATCACTAAGAGAATAGGACAAGATTTCTAGTACTTCCTTATCTTCATTAGAAAGAAGAAGAATCCTCTACTTCACCCACAATAACAAAGAAAAAGCCTATCTATTTTTCTCCTATAGAATCTAAAAGGATTTTATGAGAATTAGTGACCCAAAACATAGAGAAAGCTATTCCTACATGCAATTGTTATTGTAATTCCTTTGATAGCAATGGAGGGATTTAAAGCTCAAGTCTAGCCTACTTTGCTAACTCCCTAGTGAGGAACCTAGTAAGTTTCTAAAAGAGTTTTAGTTTGCATGTGTCTACATGTACCTTAAGAATGTAGATCTTCAAACTTTGAAGCTTGTGACGTTCCTTTTTGCTTTGATAGATGATGCTAAGGGTTGGCTTTACAAGTTTGCCACATGATAAATTTATTCATGGAATGATTTGGGTAACGAATTTTTGGAGTAAGATTTTCTTATATCATAGTTTTTGATGCTAAGGAAGAGGATTACTGAGATCCAACAAGAGCCTAATAAGGCTTTTCACACCTACTAAAATAGGTATAAGGCTTTTCTATCACAATGCTTGCAACATAGGATAAAGGAGGGGAACTTGCTCCAATACTTTTACAAGGGACTTACTCCACTTGAGAAAAATATGTTGGATGCAACTAGTAGATATTCTTTCATGGATAATGACCTTGATTTAGTTAATTTTGTACTAAAAAAATTGATCCTCTACTATACAACGTTACGATGGCATCTCCACACATGTAAAAGTAATTGAGGTAAGTGAAAGTTGATTTGATGATTGATTGAACCAACTCATTGCTCTCATTTCATAAATTGTCACAACCACTGGAGTTGTTACTCCATGTAAAGTCTTTTCAATGATAGGACATGTTACTAACAAATTTCCACAATTGACTAGAAAGGAAGAGAATGAGCAAGCTGATAATGCCATTAGATTCTCTAACAATTACCATCCAAGTATACATAGACGTCCTATTTTTTGTTGTAATGATAATAACAATGTTTTTAATCCTACAAGTTTCAATCAAGTGAAATTGAGATTATATAAAAAATAGCAAGGAGGATACTCTCAAACTCATTCCCCAACTAATGCAAATTTTCATAAGATGTTCAAGCTATTGACAAATAGGCAAACTCATCTGATGAAAAAGCTAACTAACCCTAAATAAGAAAGGGGAAAGAATTAGGATTTACGTCATGGTGATGGAAAAACATTTGGGGTGAGGTCATGACCAAGATAAATAAACTACATGATCTTGGGAGACTTCCAAACAATGTCGTATCCAACCTAAAAAGGAGCTTTGAATCAGCTAATGAGATTGGAACAAATAGTGGTAAGACAAGGAGAGTGCTTCGAACAAGTTTAAATTGACACTATAAAATTTATAGGAATATCATAAAATAAAAAATAAAAAGAAAAAAAAGATGTTAAAATTCACACAATAACAGGTGATCGATTACCTCTCGAAAAGAGGTTGTCTTAACAACCTAAAATAACCATGGTGGTCTGAAAATCAACACAAATCTTTTCCAAATTCCATATTATCTTTACATTGACCTAATACACAATTTTTAGCCTTCTTTAAACCTATATAAACCTTCATAATCCAACCCTTCATTCAATTAACAAATTAATTACCTCTAATCTTGAGATTCACAATTAGGGTTTATCCTTCGTCATATTCAACCTCTACCCATTATTCTCCATTAACCCCAAAAAATCATGCTTCTAATCCATTAATTCATTCAATTCAATCATCATATACCCATAATTTATTATTCTATTCCATTAATTTAGCCTCTATCATATGATTGTCAATTTAGGGCTCACCATATTAAAACCTTCAACCACCTCCCTAATTCTTCCAATTAGCTGGTTGATTTTTTCAATTGACACTCAAAATAATCAATTTCATATTCATACACCCTTAAATTTTTTATCATGCTCCTCAATTTACACAAAAGAGCATCTAATTCAAGCTAATGTTCAAGTGGAGGAGAAAGGTTGTTTAAGTGAGAAAGAAGCTAAATTTCATGATCTATGATCAACTAAAGCTCATCCAAGGGGCGTTCACCCACCTAGTTTTGTTTATTTTTGCTTTGAACTTTGGTCTTTTCTTTTCATACCTTATTATACACATTATGTAATCAATTTATATATGATGAGTGACTAATTTTCTTGTCGTTAAAGATGATATTCAAACCCAAGACTCTAGTTTGAGATTTTAATAATAATTTCTTTATTTTTCTAATTGTCATAAGATTTTCCTTTAACTGTGCTTCAATTGTTATTGTTTATACACTTGATTAAGTGTGATTTATATTATCATGTCTTGCTCTGTGTTCCTTATAGTAACAATATGTAGGATTATATGTTTGTTAGGCAGGTATATAAATATGCTAGAATTTATGTGTATAAATTATAGCTAAGTTATATAACAATTTACCTAATAATTTTATTATTACTATAGGATATGTGGAATTTTTAGATAAAAGTGGACCAAAGGTGGAGAATACAACTACACACACAAATGGTAATAGTTTGGGGGTACTTAGATTAGCATCCTCTTGCTTGTACTTAATGCATTGAATCTTGTTAAATATAGAAGCTAATGGTATAACTATACTCCTAAAATTCAATAGGATATAATATTGACGTTGGTTTGTATTATTCACTTAAAAGAAGTAATATAAGATGTATTGATTCACTGGCTGCCTAAAACTTGGTTAATATATTTTTTAGGACTAATAGGGAACAAAGATTTTTTTTATTATCTTGACCTAATAGTGGTGAACATCAATTCCCTAACATATTTTTCATATTTACATTCATATATATTTGTTTTATTTTTATTTTTAGTGTTCTCTATTTTAAACCCCTCATAATCGTGTTTTCTAATTATCTGTTTTTGTGTGATTCTAGAATTTTAGGAATTATTTTATCTGCTTTTATTTGTGCTAACTAGAATGTAGTTAGTCATCTCAATCCTTGACTTATAACAATACTTTTATTCACCAATATGATAATTAAACAATAAGAGGGTGTAAATTATGTGTTGGTCATGGTCACACCATTGTCTTATTTTGGTATCATGTGATTTTGATATTCATAAGATAGGCACATCATCATATCATTCCTCATCTAAAGAAGCATTGATGTAATACCCCAAAAAATTCTTAACCTAATCTTTTATCATTAACGCCCTAATTTGATTATAATATCAATAAATATTATGTTAGCCTTAACCTAACTCCTTAATCCCGAAACTTTAACTGAATTCGAAACCTTGACTCAAATAAATCGTAATTCGTAAATCAAAATAAAAACCCTCTAAAAATTTTACTAATCCTAATTACTTAAGGCTAATCCAAAATACCACTAAACTAATCCCCCAACCCTTCTCTTTTCCTTTTCCTTTTCTTTCCTTTCTTCTCCCTTCTCCCATTAGTCCAAGATGCAACATTTGAAAAATGTTACAACTTGCATCTACCCACTTACACCATCACCTTACTTCCCTTCTTCTTTTTCTTCTTCTCCTTCTGCTTCCTTATCCCTGCTCGACATGCACACCCCATGCGCACACTCTGCACACTCCCTCTACCATTTTACTTCTCATGCAACATATACATAAAACCATTACCACCCTCACCCTATGACTACTACTCAACTCCTCACCATCCTTTGCAACCATCATCACCTTGTAGTTACACCGCCATTTTCCGAGCTCCCTCTTCCTTCTCTTTTCTTCTTCTTCTTCTTCTTCTTCTTCTTCTTCTTCTTCTTCTTCTTCTTCTTCTTCTTCTTCTTCTTCTTCTTCTTCTTCTTCTTCTTCTTCTTCTTCTTCCTTCTTTCCTTATTTTTGGCATGTGCACTACCCATTCCACCACCGTGCACCACCTCGGCCACCACTCGCGGCCCATTGGCCAGTGGACCGACCACTAAGGCCACCCCAACACCATCCCTACCAACCACTGCCTCTTTTCCCTTTTTCTTTCCCTCGTCTGTTGCACTTTTGCAGAGTGCACGACCTATGCATGACCTGCTACACGGTCGTGTAACACTTCAAATCCCCTACCACACAACCATACAATCTTTGCACCACCTATTCATGCGTAAACTTTTCTCTCGTCTTAAGTGTGCACCGCTACAACATAGTTGTGCAACTCAGCATCGCCTGGCCGTACATAATCTTTTCTCTCGATCAGGGCTGCACCACCTGCTGCATAGCCATGCAGCTTCCCATTTTTGGCCATGCATCCCTATTTTCACCCCTAAACCTTATCTAAACACCACCAAAATTTTACCATTACTCCACCACACATTCCTCTACACATCCACACATCTCAAGCTCCCATTTGACTATGGCTATTTTTATTTTTACCCTCTTTACCTTGATTTCTCCTTTGATTTAACTCTTCAAGCCTAACCATAAATTTTGTTATTTTTCATAGGTGGTATTCCAGTAGCTTTGAATGAGGAAGTCTAGGATTTATGTGCTTAGAGCCCAGTGTAATAGTTGGTAAGGATACTATATGATGTTTAGGATTTTTGGTGTTATTTGTGTAACACCCCCAAAATTCACTACTAAAAAATTTTGTTTTATTTGAAAGAGTTAGCAGAAGCAAATTATAAAATCATGAATTCTGGGGATATTACCGCCACACTTAGTGCCAGACCGGTTCACTCCTACCGTTCCAATACTAAGTGCTAAGGCTAAAAATGTAAAACACAATTTACAATCCATTTTTAAATTAGTGTAGCATATCAAATCATTTACAAGAATAAAATCCACCAGTGGTGGTTACATTACCAACATTAACATTAAAACCATGAATATAAAAGAGAAGGAGGAAAAAAACCCTAACGGTTCCGGATAATTCCTTACTCTCTTTCCCGTTGCCCACTTGAGTAGCACCTGAAAAGACCTACAAGGGACACTGCCCATTGAATAGGCAGGGGCCCCACAAAGGGAACCCTTCATTACTACGGTACCGAGTAACCCTTTAAAATCACACTTAAAAGTAGGCCCGTAATGTCACACATGTTACAAAGCTATATACATATATAACAAGATGTGTACATATAACATTCACATAATTAACAATCACATCAGATTTCAATAGGTCGTTATGAACAATCGATACTTTCGAGCCTTAAGCCATGTCATAGTGCAAAATCAATACATTCGGGCCTTAAGCCATTAGTCCATCATTATTCAATCAACTCTCATATTTTATATCCATGTGAGTGCGGGAACCCCACTATTATAGTTGGTGGATCGGTCACTTATAGGGTAGAACGCATCTAACTACTATTATATGCCGATTGATAGGTCTCCAGGGCAAAACGCTCCTGGCCACTATTATTCGTCGGTGGACCGGTCTGGCCCCGACTCACATGGTGTTCCACTATAAGTGATTAGTATTTTTTCATAACTTTATTCACATACATAACTGGTTTTATTGAGCTCGGGACCCCCACTATTATTGTCAGCAGATCGGAATACATATCAACATCATCTAGGGCAACACGCTCCTAGGCCACCATTATAATGGGTGGATCGGTACTCAATATCATAAGTCAACTGGGCCCGACTCATTAATCGTTCACTTTCACTATTAGTATTTTTCCCTTCTTTAATCAGCACAACAATTCCATTTATTTGCCTCGGACGGGAGATCAAGAACCTGGGACACAAAGGTACACTAGTCGTACCGGTGCATATAAGCTACTCAGTACCCTTCAACCATGAACCAGAGACGCAAAAGTACCCTGGTCGTACTGGTGCATAAAGCTACTCAGTACCCTACCAACAAGAACACCTAATCCATAAGTATGCATACCCCCTAACTAGGTCTGTAGAGCTAGATAGAGTAAGATATAGGGCCTGGCTGGGGCACAAAGGCACACCAACAAATACCAGAATAATCGTGGGCTAAACCACGTCTTTAGGGTAGCGACCCCTAAAGAGCCACCATTCCCGATCTCGAAGTCTTTCACTTTAAGTATTAGTGTATTAATTAAAGTGATCACGAAAAACACAATAATCAGATACTTATTCACTTTCAATCGTTCTGATATCATTAGTCATTTCTTATTTAGGCGGTCATCCAAGATAACACGAAGAAATTATTAAGGCCATCATAGTCTCATTCTAATTTCGAATTAGATTTGTTCTAATATTCTAATTCCGAATTATCAAATACTCTTACCTTACTAATCAACATTATTTAAGTCATATTATGAAATTCCATAATCACAACGACATGTTGGGTGCAAATTACTCATTTACTCCTTACTTATATCATTGCTAAGTTATCCTTTCCTTACTTGACAAATTACCATATTACCCTTCAGGTTGCATAATTACCAAATTACCCCTTAATCGGTTTAGGTTACCAAGTTATCTCCTACGCTTTTTAGATCACCATTCACCCGTCATAATTGCTACACTTATCATATTTTTCATTTGGTTGGTTAGATTACCGTATTGCCCTTCTCCTTTGTTATAATCACTAAATTGCCCTTAAGTTTGATAAATTCCCAAATTACCCTTCTTCATTATCATAATTACCAATTTACCCCTTTAGTTGGTTAAATAATTACCAATTTATCCTTTAGTCGGTTATGTTACCAAATTGGCCCTTTAGTTGGATAAATTACCAAATTGCCCTTCTTCATTATCATAATTACCATTTTACCCCTCTCAATTATTATAATTGCCATTTTACCCTTTTCAATTATTATAAATCCCAAATTACCCTTCTTTATAATTACAATTATTAATTTACCCTTCTCTATAATTATAATTACCAATTTACCCTTCTCCATATTTATAATTATTAATTTACCCTTCTCCATATTTATAATTATTAATTTACCCTTCTCCATTTTTATAATTATTAATTTACCCTTCTCCATTTTTATAATTACTATATCGCCCTTCTCCATTATTAAAATTACCATAATGCCCTTTTATTGGTTAATTTACCAAATTACCCTTCTCTATTATCATACTTATTCAATTGCCCTTTTTTTAATCATAATTTAATTACCAAATTATCCTTCATTGTTATCATAATTACCAAGTTATCCCTTACTCTCAAGTTTGTCATAAATATCCTTTTATTTACAAAATTACCCTTCTACCCCTTATTTCCAAATTACCACAATATCCTTTTATTTACAAAATTACCACAATACCTTTTTACTTATAAAATTACCATAATACCCCTTTTGCTTTACAATTTACTATTTTACCCTTTAACCTCCAAACTTACCATTTTTATCTTTTCTTATAAAATTACCATTTTGCCCTTCTTTTCCAAAATTACCATATTACCACTTTACTCCCAAAATTACCATAATACCCCTTTACTCATAAAATTTCATTTTCCCCTTTACTTCCAAAATTACCATAATACCCCTAACTTCCAAAATTACCACAATACCCCTTTTTACTTGTAAAATTACCATATTGCCCTTTTGCCTTCAAAATTACTACTTTACCCCCTTTATTACACCAATTTTATTAAATTAACATTACCACATGGAATAATAATATTAATACTCCATTAACAATATCCAACTCCACCAACCATTATATTTTAATATAATATTTATTATCACCCACACATATTAGGCCATAATCTAGCACAAGGAATATTACTAAAATGTCCCTAGGGCTCCCAATAATAATATTCATGCATAAATGGTTACAATAACATAATATGACATGGATAAGTACTTTAACACTTTCATTAATAATCAATCTCTTCCCTTAGACAACATTTACACGCATAACACATAAAAGAGCATACCTTCCTTTTTATTAAACAATACAAGCAAACATATAAATTATACTAACAACCATATATCAAACATAATAACATATTTAAAATCCTAATGTGCAAACATACGTTTATCCATACGTTTAAGTGGATTTTAACGATTACCTTAATTCCTGAAAAAATCGAATCTTACCGGTATTCTGGTTAAAGATTCAAGCTTTAAATAGCAAAATCAACACCTAAAAATAATATCAATAATTATTATATTAGAAATAAGAAAATCAAAGCATAAGACCTTATAAAATTTACTTAATGAAATAATTAACTTAAATATTATTTTACCTTAAAATTTTTAATAAAAATGGTCCAATAATTACAGCAACTCATCCTGCTTATGCAGCATGGGCTGCATGCAAAAATAAAAAGAGGAAAGGCTCGAAGAGGGGGGTGAAAAGAAGAAATAATGGTTATTTTCGGGTTGGGGTCTTTAGGCTAGAAAAGAGGGAAGTTGGAGGAGGATTGGAGGCAAGGGAAGGGTGCAGAAGTGAAGAGGGGGTGTAGGTGGATGCTGGGGATGGGTTGTTGGCGGCTAAGGGCGGTGGCGACGGCGAGGTGGCGAAGTTGGCTATGGGGCTAGGCGTGGCTGAGAAGGAAGGAAAAGAGAAGGGAACAATGGAGGGGTGCAGGGGTTGTTTTCGACCAACTCAGGCATGGGGGTGGTAGAGGGGGTTGCAGGGTGTGAATTGGTGGTTTGGTTGGCGACATAGGTGGCTAGAAGGCGACGAAAGGAGGGGTTGCAAGGGGGCTGTCGAGAAGGGAGAAAAAGAAGAGGGGAGGAAGAGGGAGTTGCGGGGTGGCTTGGACGGTGTTGGGGCAGTGCAGGGCAATAGTAGAAGGTGGCAGGAGGCACTGCAAGCTGTGGGTGTGGCAGTTGGAGCAGCGGAGGGTGGCGGCGTGAAAAAAAAGGGGAAAAGATGGAGGGGGAAGAAGAATGGAGGGAAGGGGACCGGGGAAGAAAGATGGCTTGAAAAATATAGGGCAGGAGGGCTGAAGAGGAGAAGAAAAAGAAGAGGGAGGGTAGGGGATAGGTGGCTGATCGGGGGATAGGGTTTAGGGTGGCAGGGTGTTGTAGGGTGGTAGGAGAGGGTGATGAAGAGGGGGAAAGAAAATAGGGTAGGAGGGATGGTTTGTAGGACTGGCCAGGTGTGAAAATAGGAAGAAAATGATGGGAGAGAGGAAGAGGCAGGTGGTGGTAGCGAGGAGCGGTGGCTGGCGTGCTCGAGGGCGGCAGGCTGGCGACGGTGACAAGTCGGGCGAGCAGCTATGTCGAGGCGTAGAAGAAGAAGAGAAAAAAAAAGACAGGGAAGGGACCATCAGGTCGGTCGGGGCAGGGAAAAAAAAGACTAGGCTGGCCGGTCGAAGGTGAAGGGAAGGAAAGAAAAAAAAAATAGGGGAGCTGGGCTGGGTGACTGCACCGGGGAAAGGAGAGGAGGGAAGCGCAGGGGGAGAGGGGTGAGGCTGGCCTGGTGGCCCAAAGCCAAGAAAAAGGAAAAAGAAAGAAATAAGGAAAAGGAGAAAAAAAAGAGAAAGAAAAGAAAAAAAAGGAGGAAAAGGAAAATGGGAAAATGGAAAATTTTAAAATAATTGAATTTATAAAATAATAGGATTTAATATTTTTGATAATAAATTTATTTAATAATTTAATTTAATATAATTAAATATATGGGCATAAAAAGGATAATTTTAGTAAAATATTGGTTTGAAAAATTATTTAAATAAAAATAATATGATAAAATAAAAAAAATTTATTTTTAATTTATTAAATACTCCTATCCAAATTTATATACTCAAAATCCATAAAATAATTAAATTAAATAATTTTAAAAGCTAATTTATTTCAAATAAAGCTATTTATTAAATTATAGGTTTTTTAAAATTTTGGGGGATTACAATTTGCTTGTATGGTTATATGTATTTTCATGATATTGTTAACATATGATGTAACATGTGTTGATCATGATATTTTGTGATGATATGAATATTATGTTGAAAGGAAGTAAGGATAAGTGAGAGGTACCATTATGTTATGATTTTGTTGTGATAATGTCATATTTGTGGAAGTATATCTTATGGTATGAAATATGGGCTTAAGGATATTGTGTTATTGAAATAAATTAATAATGGGTGAGAGGTACCATTATGTTATGATTTTGTTGTGATAATGTCATATTGTGGAAATATATCTTATGGTGAGGTACAATTATGTTATAATTTTGTTGTGATAATGTCATATTGTGAAAACATATCTTATGGTATGAAATAAGAGCTTAAGGATATTATGTTACTGATAGAAAATAAGAATGGATGAGAGGTATCAATATGTAATGATTTTTTTTTTGTGATAATGTCATATTTGTGGAAGTAAATATTATGGTATAAAATATGGGCTTAATGATGGTATGTTATTGAAAGAAAGTAAGAATGGGTAAGAGGTACCAATATTATTTTGTTGAGATAATGTCATATTTGTGGAAATATATCTTATGGTATGAAATATGGGTTAAATGAGTTTTGATAAATGGACTTAAGAATTCTTATGAATTATGATGATAAATTATGGACTTGGAAACTAATATATGTGGAAGGTAAAAGATTTTATAAAATAAAGATTTTTATTTGTGCTTAAGGATAATTTGGTCATTATGGGATAATAAGAAAATTTTGGTATTTTATGTGTTAGGTGGATTAAAATATGAAAATAATAGCATGAGGATTTCTATGAAGTATTATTGTTGTTTGGGGTCCTTAAATGATTTAATAGATAATTTGGGACAACTATCTTATAATGATAATATCATTATTCCATATATAATATCTAGAGGTTATACGAATTTCTAAATATGTTGCTAATGTTTGACCTTATGAGGTTATCTATCCAAATTGGTAATCATGTAAACTTTATGGGAGGTGTTGTGACAAATCTATGGAATTTAGGTTTTGGATATTTTTGTGAGTAATATATTGGGATGAAATTATTAATGTATGTGTATGGGAATTAGATCATGCATTTTGGGTATGATAATCGTGATGGAATCTGGAGATGATATAATATAAGTTGTGTGGAATAATCAATATGGGGGATGATTGCTAAAGGGGGGGGGGGGAAATTAGGGTTTGAAAGGACTTAAGGACTTGGACCTATGTTATATGTATATCTATTTTTAATGTGTTCTATGCCTGAAAATCAATCTTAAATATGATAATAATCGCTTAAAGGGAAAGAGCACATGAGTAGGGCTAAGGTAATCTATTATATATACATATGTATGCATTTCCATTTCATCAGAGAGAATAATATCTTGGGAGTGTTTTGTCGTAAGAAGATGTTTTTGATCTCCGTTCCACTAGAAAGAATAGTGGCTCAGGAGCTTTCTGCCATAAGAAGGTGCTTTAGTCCGTTCCACCAGATTAAGAATAGTGGGGGCTCTACTCATCGTGAAATGAAAATGTATCATTATAGTCTATGGAAAAGATACTAATGATTTAAAGTTGAAGAATACGTGATTCAGGACCAAGGTGATCCATTTCTATATGTGTGTGTGTGTGTGTATTCCTGTTCTACCGAGGATAATAGTGGCTCAGGAGCATTTTCCCCCGAAAAGATGTTTTTAATCTCTATTCCACCAAAAAGAATAGTGGCTCAACTGTGTTGTCTCTGAGTTGATATTTCATACAATTCCACTAGTTTAAAAATAGTGGGGTTCCTGCACTCAACGTATATAAAAGAATGAAAATAGATTATACTTAATAAACAAATCTGGATCATTTTCTATCTTATGAGATGTTTCAACTATTTGATTATTCACTTATTATCTAATGTGAAAACATGTGCTATTTGTATCCCTATTTCGATATTATTATTCCATTACTCAATACATAGCGTACTGACCACCCGTTTTATACGTGTTACTCATTTCGACAAGCAGAAGGCTCTGAATCCTATGTGCATATCTCATAAGATCAGCTAGATGATTATGCTGCCTATAATGCCCTATGTGGGGATGAGTGACTTCATCTATGTTAGTGGTTGGGTAAAGAGTAATTGTTATTAGGTCAAAGTATTTAACAGGATACCCTTTTTGGACTCTTGATCCATAGTATCCCTTCTTTTGTAGTTTGTATTGTAATCTTGGAGTTAGGATCTAACCTCATTATTGTACTATATATGTTCTTTTGTTTCTAATTTCCTTATGCTACTCTAAATGTTTTTAGCCTTGTGATTGATGTAAGGATAGTTGCATAAGCCAGAATTATGTTGATCACGGTAGTAACCCCCAATATTTTACTTAATTACTTCCGATGCAAAATGAAATTTTCAGTAGTAAAAATTGGAGTGTTACACTTAAGGTCTCTCCACTTCAAATCATCTGCCTTTAATTATTTCACACTCTCTACTTGGCCTAGAAGGGTGCGAAAAATCCATTGTATTGGGGGGTTTTTAACTTATGTGTTTATGTCTTTCGATTGGTGTATTATATCATTATAATCTAATAGAGATTATTGCTAATATACATCCATAATATTTGGTTCTCCCTAAGATGGAAATGAAACAATTCAGCACTAACGTTTGTCAACAAGCACTTGCTCAAGGAAAAAAGATTAAAACTAGAAGACATAAGCATATCAAAAGAGGAGGAGGAGAACTAGGGGGTTTACAAACCCTAAAGGGTAGAGCAAGTACGCAATTATCCATTAAGAGAATCATTATCTAATATTCTAATTCTGCTATAATCCAAATTTCCTATCATCCTCCACATATCTCTACTTATATGACATATTATATATAGAATGTTTTATAGTAGTATTCTTACTTTTATACTTGTTGTATATGTTTTGTGAACTAAGGGGTTCTTAGAAAACAAAAATATGAGTTAGCGATTATAGAATGCCGAAAGTAAAATGGAGAGGAGATAGAAAAGTAATAATGGTGTATTATGATTTTTCAATCCTCCCAAATGGACATAAGAACCCATATATATATAGGAGTAAAATGAGGGAGGATGAAGAGGAAAAAATAATGTGTGGTCGAGGACAACAAGTTGCCTTAACCTATATAGGGAGTCAGCCCAAGAAGGGAGGCATATAAGCTACCAACCGAGGATCAGTTTAGGACTAAGGTGAGCACACCTAGAAGCTTTTTTAGTCCATTTTCATCCTTTAGGATGACACTCCAAGGCCTGATAATCCTAGTTGAAGAAAAATTCATGTCATTAATCCTTTCAAAAATTCACTCACAATGTTAACTAATTCTGTAGGATAAACAAGTTAAAATTCTATTACATAGTTGACATTCACACCTATACATTAAATGTATACCTTAATACAAATCAATATACAAAGTTATATCCTAAAACGCCAATGAACATGCTTACACATCAATGTGTTTGTCAGTCATATATAAATTGACAAAGACACTTAAAGTTACACATAAGAGAATGTCAAACACTCCCTACTCATTATTGAGTGGTGATGAACAAACTCATTCCTTAAAATTACTTCAGCATTTGATACATGAAATATCTACTCGATCCACCTTGTCAAGAAGAAAAAAAAAGTATAAAAACTCTGTTAGTTTTTAGAATATTCAAATTTTAATAAAAAGAAAATAGTACTAAAAATATTTCTTGTTGGGTAAGCCTCATTTTCCCAACTTCCACGTATATAGATAAGAGAAATAACCTTTAAATAAGGATCACATGATCCTAAATATAGTTATTATAAAAGATATAATTTCCTAGGTCATTGAAGGCCATATGTCTTGATGTCTTTTTATTACGTAAGAAAAGGTGAGAATTGAGGCTCTGATTTGACACTCGATCTTCTCCAAATATTTTTCCCACAAACCAACATTTAATTCATTAATAAGAGGTTAATAAGAGGACACTGTCAATAATGAATACATACAACTTAGAAAATTATTTTATCTTCCACATCGAAAATAAGGTATTTTCGTCCATCTCACATCACTATATATATATATATATAACTCTTCAACTTATTCTTTGTCCCCACTTCTGAAATTACTGCTCTTTACCTCTAACTCTCATGCTTTGTATTTTCCAAGAAAAATAAATTTCTTCAAATCTTCATCTATTTATTTGAAACCTATAAATCTCCATCCATGATCCTTTATTAGGGCATCGTCCACACTATTTTTGTCTTCGCCCATAGAAATTTGTACAACTCCTCCCACTATTGCTATACGTGGAAGAATTCAGCAAAACAAACCTTGTGACAGTAATCAAATGTGTGGAGTTTGTGTTGTTTTCTCTTCAACCACTAGTTCCTTTAAAAGACCTATTTATCAAGCATCTTACTCATTTTTTAAATTCCTCTAATTATTAGTCTTTAAATACCCCCATCATGCCCTTGAACTTTCCTTCTCTTTTTTTAACTTTAATGAACCAATTAGTATTTTCATCCATTTGTGACCTTCCCCTTTCTACCAACATGTTTGAATTATCTTATTATGAGTCACGAGTCTAATACTATTCCTCAAAGTAACATCACTAAAACCCAACTTAAATAGCTTTGTATTAGATTATATATTCCTTCTAACCTTACAATAATTCAACCAACCCCTTCTGATTGAGCCAATAATCTGCCCTACAGATGTATAACCTTGTATGTCAAGGCACTATACATCGACATTCATTTTCCTTTAAACCCATTTATTAGAGAATTTTTCCAAGCTTATCATCTAAGCACTACTCAATTCCTCCCCAACTCTTGGAGAATGGTAACAGGATTCTTGTATGAGTGGTGTTCGTTGGAAGCCAAACCGGTAGTAGATTTGTTAGTCACGTTCTTAAAATTTTAAGCCGCTCCTCAGCCTGAGCTTCTACTCCATCCAAGAAATAGGAGACAATAAATTCATCAAAGAACCTTGGCATTTTTATTAAGAGGTGTAAGTCTAAATATTTTTTTTCATATTAGGAGATGGTGAGTGGAATCTACCTAAATGAGATCAGTTAAATCCTAACGTCAGAGAGTGTCTGCCTTTTACTCTAGAGTTAGAAGCTTGCATAGACAATTTTGATAAGTTTGTGTAGGATAGGAATATTATAAATAAATGTGAGGTTTTGAATGACCTTATCATCCTCAAGAAGATAGGGTTAATTTTTTATGTTGGTGAGTAACTTGTTCCCTTTCATCATTTTCATCAATTTATTTATTTAACAAGTTTATTGGCTTATAGAATTTTCTTCTTCTCCATGTATATTGTAATACCTAGAAGGATTGGAAACAGGTTGTCCCCTTCAACTTGTACAAAGGTATAACCCCCCCACTATTTGCCATCTAGGCGAAACGTCTATAATTGGGGTCACCAAGCATAAGGTACATATTCCAATGATATATCACTATCATGTTTATTTCATATGTAATCATGTTCTAAAAAATAATTTTTCTGTTTCATGCATTTAGGAAACATAAGGGATCGTAGGGCCCAATACTAAAAAGCAAAAGAAAAATGCAAAAATAAATAAGGTTAGTAATGCTTATTATTTTGCCACCACCTCCTATGATAAACATATCTTTGAGTCTTGTCTGTTTCCATCACAAACATGTTTTATATCCATTGGTGTAACACCCTCAAAATTTAGAACTTAGAAATTTTATTTTAAAAAGTTAATTGCGGAAGACAAAACATAAAACATAGGGGTTCTACACTACATCCAGCATAGAAGAGGCACTCCTTATACTTGGTCTATGCCGGGCACAAGGCAAAAGTAACCTTGTACCTAAGAATCATATGTGGTAAGCACTTGATTCCACCATGATACAGGATACAAAATAGCGATAAGGGAGCATGTATTGAAAATAGAGGAATAAGATTCCATATAGTGATAAAGATATCTGGATAACCACACCCTATACCAATTCAATTTAGCACTCGATGAAGGTAAAAACATTAAAAGTAGTAATCCAAAATCACATATAGAACAAAGAGTTATTTACTTGTAGGAATGAGTATCACCCATAGAAAAGGTGATTAGTATGCTACGTACTGAGTAATGAGACAATACAGTAGTAACAAGGTTACACAATGCCATAATGTCACATGAATGGATAAACATACATATAGATTGAAATAAGATGATGTAAGGTAAGAACTAATTCCATAACTCGTTATTAGATATAATCATAATCAAATTTTTTTATCTATGCTAAGTTTAGGGACCCCACTATTCTTAATTCAGTGGAATTGATTGAAGCACCTCTCAAGGTAGAACACATTTGAGCCACTATTATCGTTTGGTGGAACGAGCTAGAATACCCCAAACTTTACCTAATATTAATCCCAAATAATTAATACCTTAACCTAACTTTAATCTCAAGAAATTGATATTTTTACCTTACCCTAATTTCTTAATCTAAAATCTTAACCTAATCCTAATCTTTATTCCAAGTAATTTATATTCCTCTTTAACCTAAACCTAACCCCAGATAGTTATTAATTACATTATCATAATACCCTAACCTAAATTATTTTAACCTAAACCTAATTCTAAAACCACACTTATTTTTATTTCCCTATTTTCCTTTTCTTTTTCTCTATTTTATTTTCCTTTTTTTTCTTCCCCATCTATCCGGTCAACTACTTTTGCTTCGTCTTCCTCATTTCCTAGTATAAAATTCTCCCGTCCATACTTCCTCTGCCAAGTTACCAACCTACCTCTCCTACCTCCATCATCATCAACCATCATCCCCCTCATCTCAAGGGACATGACACATTAAATTTTGACTCAAAACCCATTCCCCAACTGTGCACCATCCCCCTACCATTTTCCTCATGTATGACATTCCCTATCTCTATCAACATTCACCATGTACGCTAACATACATGGATATATATACTTCCCCAAGCCTTACCTCATTTAATGCTCAACCAACTCCACATCTTCCATTTTCTACCGAGTAACCACACCCTCAATCACCTTCCTTCTTCTTCTCCATTTCTTACTCTATCTCATCAACGCCAACCATCACCACAATACACACCACCATAAACCACCAAGCACCACCTTTACCCCAAAAAACTAACCACCATTACAACCTCATCATTCTCCCTCATCGTCTCCGCCCATTTCCACCCCACACCACTTCTTTTTCCTCCTCCCCTATTGCACTATATTTTTTTAGGTGCATGGCTGTGCGCACCTCTCATGCCTTAGTTGGGCCCTCTCACAAAATTCAAGCACACCATTGTACATCCTCGCCTACCCCAACCATGTGCACTTGCACAATCCACGTATGGTCCCGCACATAGTTGTGCGTACCCATTACTTGCACTTCATGCACACGCGATCCTCGAATAACCTGCTCGTGCATGTTCCTGGCCCTCAAATGATGCATGTGTTGCATGATACATGATCGTGCCACTCCTTTGCCTCATTTGTGCCATGCCTCTAACACACCCATGCTCCACTTTAGCACCACCACACTTCCATGCAACTCGAGCTCTCCACTTATTTTGGTTATTTCCATTTCTACCTCCTTTAACTCAAAATTTTCCCTCTATTAATACCCTTAAGTTTTGATTATAAATTATTCTTGTGTTTTGTAGGTAACCTTCTGATGATCTTTGAGGAGACAGTTTAGGATTATGTGCTTAGAGCTCCATGCCCTTGTTGGTAAGGATAAATAGTGTAGTTAGGTTTGTATGTATACTATGTGTTTTATGCCTACCTTTTTAAAAAAATTATGCCAATAATATTTTTTATGATTATCCTTTTCATGACTGTTATTCATTCACATGAGCAAATGACCCAGATGTATTTGTGTAGGTCGATGATGACCTGTTGGACAATTTTACAACTTTGATGCTTTGTATGGGATGGAGTGATTTTATATTAGGGTATTTTGGGGTGTAGGGTTATATTATCTAGATGATAGTTTTACCCATATACCTTTTTGGACTCTTAGATCCATGGTATTCTTTTTGTCTATATTTTTTGATATTGTATTTAGAGTTAATCTCCAACTGTATTGATGTTTATGAAGTTCTCTTATTCTTTGTTTATCATGCTTTAAGTGTTAACCTTTTTTCCTCATGATTGATGTAAGGATGGTGTGGTAAGAAATAATTCTGTTAATTATAGCAGTAACACCCAGTATTTTGGTATTATACTTTTACTAAAAAAGAAGGTTTTCCGTAGTAAATTTGGGGGTGTTACATAGGCACCATCTCCTCGATCCTATCTCACATAATATTTTTCTTTGAGTGATTAATGTCTTATCCATTGTGTTTATTTGGTGTGATCATAATCCACAATCTTATGTCTATTAAGTTGAGAGACCCACTATTCTTAATTCAATATAATAGACTGAAGCACCTCTCAAGGCATAATCTACCAAAGCCACTATTATTGTTCGGTGGAACAAACACCATATCTATCAAGGTAGCACACTTTTAGCCATTATTCTTAAACATGTGGAATGATCTAAATCACCTTCCAAGAAAGAATTCTTTTGAGACACTATTATCATGCGATGGAACTTACATAATATATTAGTTTTGACTCACGTAATATTTCACTTTAAGTGATTAACATCTTATTAATTATTATTTATCTCAATATCATATATACATACGTGTAGATATTAAAGGAACATAATCTAAATTAACATAGTTATTCAAAACACATAAATCACAAGCGCATACATATCAGAACTTCTCCCAAGGAAAAAACCATATTTCCCCTAAGAAACTCTAACTTTACAAGATAAACATAACTTTTTTCATAATACCTATTTGACCACCAAATTTAGTATACATACCTAAAATATTATTATTGACAAGATATCCAAATATCAATGTCTAACTCATACATCTTACACATATGATAATAATCTTACCTCCCATAAGACCCATAACTACCAAATTTAATATGCACTCCTAAAATGCCAATATTAACACCATATCCAAATCAAGGTTAACTCTAAAATTTTACACATGCAATGATGAAATCACCTCTAGGGTTACTATTCCCAATTAAAGTCATTATTTATTTTATTAGACTTAGGTCATTCATAATTACTCCAACTATTCTACATAATATATTTAACCTATTTTGAGCCAATTAACACGTTAAAATACCAAAGATTCTATATTTAATACATATTGATAAAATGACCCTTAATATAGCTAAAATTCTCAATCCTACAAGTCCCAATATGAATGAGTTTCAACCTCCAACACATATCCTCATGAAATTAATTATCCACAACTACATATATATGTACATATATATATATATATATATATATACATATATATAAAGTCAAACATCATAACCTAATTTAGATAATGATTCATGCCAACCTTCTTGACTTGCAAAAGTGAACTTAAGCAACAATATACATAATACATGCTTTCTTTTTTCTTATTTTTCTTACTTTTTCATTATACAACACAACATGTGATATAACAACATCATCATAATAAAAATTTTCATATAAAAATACCAAACATGAGAATTCATCCAAATACACACTTTCCAAAAAAAATTCTATTTACAACATGTATGCTTATCAAAAAATGTCACCGATCTCTAATTATGTAAAAAACTAAGACTCCTCCAATACCACTGAAAAATCAAATAAACAAATTGAAGAGCTTGAGTTGCGTAGGAGTGTAGTGTGAGTTGATGGTTTAAGGGAGGTGATGTGTGCCTGGGTTGGTGTGAGGAGGGCGATGAAGGGCACAATGGTGCACAGGTGGTGCATGAATTGTGTAAGGATGGTAGTGCATGGGGTGTTCTAAGGGAAGGAACAATTTTGCCAAGAATAGTATCGAAATAAAGCATGGTTATATGCTGGGGAGTGCATATGTCATACGAGAAGAGCGTTCATGGACTACGAAGGGAAGTGAACATAGTCGTGCAAGGGAGAGTGTACTACCATAAGAGGGAGGTCCAAGGGTTATGTAAGGGACAAAATAGAAATAGGGTGTTTAGGGAATGGGGAAAAAAGATGGTTTGGAGGTGATGGTTAAGTGACAGTGTGAAAGGGGATTGATAGGGAGGTAATGGTTGTTGTTTGCTAGGGTAAATTGGGGTACTTGGTGGCCAATAGGGGAGAGTTGTGTTGGTGGTGGATGACAAAACCAAACAAAGAAGGGAGAAAAGGGGAAAATGTTTAGGGTAACTATAATTTTTGAAAAAATGAATGGAAGAGGAGGAGATGAGAAGAGAAAAGGGGAGAATATATATATATATAGGAACGGGTGAGGTGGGTTGAGAATGATCAAAGGTGTAGGGGTTTATGTGTAGCTTTAGCGTTGGTGTGATGTGAGGCAGGTGAGGCAGAGTAGGGAGTTGTAGGAAGGGTTACATGGATCATATACAGTGCATGGAGCAAGTGAGTGGTGTAGGGGTTGGAAAAGAAAAGGAGGAAACGATGTAGGGGAGGGGGTTTGTATGGCCAGAAGGGGAAGAAGGGGGAGCTGATTGGGATAGGAAGAAGGAAAAAAGAAAAGAAAAAAAGGAAAATGGGTCAAAGAAAATTTTGAGGTTAGGATTAGAATTAGGTTTAAAGTTTAGATTAAGAAATTAAGGTAAAATTAATTTATCAAATATCTAAGGTTAGGGTTAGGTTAAAATATTAATGACCTAGAATTAGGATTAGGATTAAGATTAGATTTATTATTAAGGAGTTAGGGTATAATAAAAATATCAATTGTTGAGGATTAGGATTAGGTTAATATATTAATTAATCAAGATTAGGAGTTGATAAAATTCAAGGTATTACAATTGGTTCTTATCATAAATATGTCATTAAATACTTTATTTTATGCTTTTGTCATACTTGATCACCCCTTGGCTTATATGATAAATAATTCATCATAAATTTATTTACCTTTTTAGAAGGAAACCCAACCTAAGGTAGTCACCAATGTTTTGGCAACTAAGAATGTTTTGAAGCCTTAATATGTCCAACATTCTACTACCCCTAAGCCATCGAAACTAAATAATAAAAAATATAATCTTCTAGAGTTATTTAGAGACAAATTCAAAGAAAAGGTAAGGAATTGTTGGACCCTTCCTTGAAGAAACACAAACTTCCTACCTTATCATATACTAAAGAGACTTAAGACCTGAACTCATCTAGATAGACCATCATACTCATAGAAAAAGAAATGAATGATTATTTAGAAGTAGAAGAGAGAGCAAAGGCTCATGTGGAAACTAACACCATTCCTTATTCCCAAGCAAAGGATAATACAAGTGCTAACGACACCTCAAAAATAACCTTTGGACTAGAGGGTGCCGAAGAATCCATACAAGTAATTATTATGCTAGATGGCTCTGATGTTAGGGTACCCAAATTGGAATTTTTCCCTCTAAGAAAAGTATTTTATGAAACTGCCTCTAAAATCACCACTAAAGATGATGGGGGCACTCTGACCATACCATACAATTACTCCTTCTTTGACTTCCATCCAAATTATAGTGCTATCATCAAGTTAACCAAGTTCATAATAATGGACTAAGATAGGAAGATAGTCAACGATCTCAACATAGAGATCCTGATGAGCGCCAGCTTAAACCTCTTCTATTAGATAAAGCTTAAATCACAATTTTATATATGTAATGTGCCTTTAATTTATCTAAGAAATATTTAATACAACAAATTCAATGACTTTTTATATATCACCTACAACAAATTTTTATGAGAAAGAAATTTTTGATTGACTTTTTCAAAGTGCTAATCACTTTTGATGGATAGAGGACAAATATGAAAAACTTCACGGTGACCACTCAACTCTGGAAGCTAAAAAGGTATACCTTGAGGCTAAAGTAGCTAAGATGAAAAATGAGAAGAGCAAATTGAAGTCTACCTCAAGCAATGCAGATTTTTTGAGAGCCCAAGTTGCTAGCTTAAAAGATTGTCTTGAAAGAGAAAAGAAAGTATCTAGGGGTGAACTAGAGTTGTTGAAGGCTAATATTATCGGTTTGGAATATGATCTTTGAAAGGAAAGAAACTTGACTATCAATTAACTCCCTAGAAGAAAAAGTGGCTCATGGATGCTGGAAAACATATGTTAAAGTTAATAGATTTCTCCAGATAGAGATTAATACCATCAACAACAAGGTAACTAGATACAATGTTGAGTATCACAAGACGGAAAAAAAAATCTTGGAGAAACAATGGAACCAGACAAAGTATCTATGCTTGGAAGTTACTAAGAAGGAGATGGCAAGTAATACTGAAATAAAGCATCTTCAGGAACAACTAACGAGAGCCAAGCAGGTAGTTGAGTCATCCTAAAAATATATGAGCTAGCACATTAAGAGTCCATTTTTTTATGTCGACACTCTCGTAAATCTATATATAACTATTTAGCAAGTAGAGTGTTTAAACGTTATGAAGGAAAACTTTAGTATCAAGGGTATGCTTATGATGCTTGAGTGGTGTATGCTTAGTTTAAGACATTAGTGAAGCATGCCCAACTATGAAATCCAAGTGAATAGTTATATTATGGCTAAGATTTGGAAAAAATTATTGTTCCTAAAGATGCTAAGGAGATTGAGGCTAATAGTGAAAAAGATGAATATTAAAGAACCTTCTTTTTTTATTTATTGTAACGTGTTCATCCTTTGATATATAAAATGACTCCATAATACTTTCTTGTATTACTTCGTATATAACAGTGTCCATCCACTTATGCTGAGACTGAAATGTTGTTGTAATAAGAATACTGAAATAGCTAGAATGCACACACTTTGAATCTTTATTATACTTTGGTGGTGGTAAACCAAAGTAGGATTTGATCCATAAAACATCGATTGATTAGACCAAATGGACCAACCAAACTTCTCAACATTAGGCTTAGTGGTCTCAATACCTTGATTGATGAATGCACCATGGGAGCCTAAGCCTAGTAGCTGAAAAGTCATCACGTATGCCTAAGTAGACTCAGTGGCCTTGTTACATCGATCAAGGACACACCATGGAAATATGAGCTTAGTGAGTGAAAGTGTAGCATACTTTTATCACCCTAAGTGTTCATGTCTTCAATAATCGATGACCTATTTGTTTGAGGAATTACATATAGAGCCTTGGGCTTAGTGAATTAAATTGCATCGGTAAGTGTGTCTGTCTTCAATTCTTGACAATTTGAGGGCTTAGATATAGAGCCTTACCAACAACCTCTTTATTTGAGGGCTTATGTATTTGATCTCAACCACCCATTTTTATAAGGACTTATATATAGACCTTTCCCAATGGCCTCTTAGTTTAGGGCCTACATATTTGAGCTCAAACTTTGTGTTATTGGCAAGCATATTTACTACAAAAGATATTATGTGAACATATTAGTATATATATAAGCTTCTATTCATTTAAATTCATTGATAGGTGAACAAAGTATGCAAATTCAAATGTAACAAAGATCATTATTAAGTCAAAATCAATCAATATTATAAATAATATTTTCCCAAATGTTTTACATTCCAAGCATTCGCAAGATAGCTTCTATCTTTGTCAGCTATTATAAATGTGGCTGGCCCAACTTGCTCCATAACTTGATATGGACCTTCCCTTTTAGTTGTTAATTTTCCTCGACTACCATTCATTTAGAACTTTGCTTTCCTTAATGCCCAGTCCTCTGCCCTTAATTCTGTAGGCTTGACTCTTTTGTTTTAGTATGTAGCTACTTGTTATTTTTACTTAGCAACCACATTTGAACTACATCTCTTTGCTCTTCAAGCAAGTCCTTCTCAATTTTTTATGTCTCTTCATTGTCTTTAGAATCATATTAGTTGATTTTATATGAATATATTTCTATTTCGGCTGGTATAACTAAGGGTGTGCATTGTCGGATATCCGTATCCGAACGGATATTTTTTTCAGATATCCGATCTGACCAGATATTCAATATCCCATATCCAAATCCGTATCCGAATACACCGGATATCCAATGTTTTGGATATCTAAAATATCATATCGGATATCGGATATATCCAATTATTGAAAAAAAATATCTGATTATTAAATTTATATATATAATCTATAACTTAAAAAAAATTTCTACATAAACACTTGTTTAATTATTCAACTTGCATACAAAAAGATAAAATACATGATTAATCATATCCAAAAAAAATTAGCGATCAAGATTTGTGAACAATGACGCTCTAGAATTGTGGAACGACCTAAGTTAAGAGGTTCAAAAAATTTAAGAGTTTTTTTTTTCTGATTTGGGTGATTGTGTGTGTGTAGATTGTGACCTATTTGATTGTTTGTAGAGTGTGGATGTTTATTTTAGACTTTAATTTAGTAAATTATATTTGGACTCATGTACTATAGTAAAAAAAATGATCCAAACTTGAAGATTGAAAGAAAAAAATCAGATTATAAATTAAATTATGCCTAAATATAACTCACTTATTCTTAAAACCGGATATTTTTTACGGATCGGATTATCTACTAAAAAATGGGATCGGATATCCAAAATTTTGGATCGATTTTTTCGGATACCGGATCCTGGTTTTTCTGCACAGCCCTAGGTATAACATCCTTAGCTCTAAATGCCAAACTAAAAGGCCATTTACCTGTTGGGTTCTTTATAGTTGTCCTAACAACTCATAATAGTCCTGAAAGTTTATCCACCCATCCTTGCTTAGCCTTATTCAAATTAGTGCCTCAACACTTCAAGTATTTCATTATTCTCACATTCGACCTGATTGTTACACTATATTGAAACCAATAAGGAACCCTTTCTCATGATACCAAACGTCCCATATAGAATATTATTCAATATAATTTACAAAAATATCTATACTTATTATTGTCAAACTATCAGCCATTATCATTTATAATCGTTGGAGAACTCCAAACCTGCATATAATATTATTCCATAAAAACTTCATTGTTTATTTTTTGGCAATGTGTGTTGGGGTCTCTACCTCTACCCACTTTGTAAAATATTTAATAGCAACTATGATAGTTATTTTCTAGCTAACACCTACACTTAATGGGTTAGTTTAAAAGACATCATGTAAAAATATTAAAATGATTAGTAGTATATATTTGAAGTATTACCACTCACAAGGCTAAGTAATCCAAAAATATCAACCTCCATCTAATAAGCAGCCACAGAATTACGATTGATTGAAGTTTTGAAGTAGGAACATTTTGTAATGAGGTAAAATTTTGACATCCTTAGCATCGATGAACAATTGCCTCTACATCCTAATACATGGTTTTTCAATAGTAACCCTACTACAAAGTTTTTATCAAGAGAGACCTGGTAGCTTGATGTAAAACACATATTATTGCATTGACTTCATTAAGTACTTTATTTCTTACTATTCAAGGCACACACCTTAACACTAGCATCGCCTGTGAACGTCAATACAATTCGTCGTTGGTCACAAAATATTTAGCAACGCTTCTCCTTAGTGTATGTGTTTTGTGAATTAAAGGGTTTTAAAAAAAAATAAGGATATGTTGTAGCGATTAGAGAATATTAAAAGGGAAATAGAGAGTAAAGATGAGACAGAAAAAATAAGAAAGTAGTATTATGATTTTTAGATCCTCCCAAATAAATACAAGATCTCATATATATAGGAGTAAAATGAGGAAGGAGGAAAAATAATTATGTGGTTAATGACAACAAGCTAATATATCCTATATAGAGAGTCGGTTTAGCAAGGGAGTTGTATAGGCTACCATCCCATAACTAATTTGGGACTAAGGCAAGCGTACCTAAAAGATTTTTGGGATTATTCTCATCCTTTGGACAAGTATTCCAAGGCCTATTAATCCTAGTTGAGGAAAAAACCATATCTTTGCTTATTGTATTCCTTTATGTTTCTTCTAATTTCTCTGCCATATGAAAACTCTAAAACATGGCCAATAATCAATTACATATATTTGGACATTTTGTTTGAATTTAACACCTCTAAAGGCTTAGAAAATGTATAGAAGTGTATGACACGCCACAAAATTATTGTGTGTAGACATGGTTAAAATAAAGTAAGAAGCAATTGTCATTTTATAAGTTGAAATTACTATAGGATTTTTGGAATGAAATACTATGGAAATGAAATTCTATTTCCAATCTACAAAAAGATAGATTTCTATTTTTATTTATTTTATGTGAAATCAAATTGAAAAACAAGAAATATATTCTTGTAATGATAATATTAACAATACTAAAATCATAGAAAATGTACTAATTAAATTTAAAATAAGTAAGATATGCTAAAATGGAATATTAAAAGTAATAATAATAAAAATAAAGAAACCTAATAAAGAGAGAGCTCTACTAATTTCTTTTTGTTATCATATCAAACTCATCACTATACATAATATCTCTACCTACCTACTTCTTAATTCGATATAGATCAATTTTGAGTCAAGATAATGTTGCATTGTTTATATTTTTGTATGCAATACAAATATTATATGCCCGAGAATACCTAGTAAGGTGAACATAGTGTGTAAAATAAGGGAGAAGTAGTGAGTTTGCTAATTAATGACACTTTTATAATATTTTATAATATTTATTAACTTTATTTTAAAACATTAACTCCAACACATTGAGCCACACTCCATTGATAAGGCTCGACAATTAGTGACTACTTGAAGTGCTCCAAGTCAAATATGTCATAGAATTAATATCAACCCATCCAAATAAGAAGTTTTAATTAAATTCTAAATAAGAAAATAAGAATTTATGCAATGTAGTATCCATTGTCTTGTCTATAAACTATGAACAACACAGTGACACACTAACACTTGATTTAGATATAATGATAATGTAAATATAACACTATAATTATTTTAGTTTTAAATTCTAATGATTATACTTATAACTATATTACTTGCTCATAATAGATATAAGTTCATAATTTTAATAATTATTATCATTATCATAATAAGTATAATTATAAAGCATCAACCTAAACTAAAAGAAATATCAAGTTAAAGAAAAAAAATCAATCAAAACTTAATTAAACATCAATCTAAAGAAAGAAAAACATCAACTCAAAGAACAAAAAATATAAACAAAAGCTTAAATAAATATTAACCCAAAGAAGAAAAAACATCAAACCAAATAATCATTATAATAAATTATCGTAACTATGATAAAAATAAGTATTTATTATAATAAAAAAACAATAATCAACAATCACAACTTAAATAAATATAAGAATCAACATTATAAAGAAGAAAATCAACCATAACAAGAATAAACAACAATATAGTAAAAGAATATATAATAAGAATCTACCCAAACAAAAGAGGGAAAAAAAGGGACCCTGGCAAGCAACCTCTACAATCGGGCAGCCGAGAAGAATACTAGAACAAACTTAAGCACACCATTAAATTAAAAAATCTTGCATGGTTGAATTATTTTCATTAAATTATTATGTTATACTTTATGAATATAAATAAGAAATGTGTAACTTAGGATACACATGTGAGGAATGATGCTTAATTTTCTAGAACTTGCACACTTTCAAATTAGGATTTAAAATGCCAGCATATAACCAAATCCAGGTTTCTCTTCAAATTATGGTCGACTACAAAGTACTAAAAATCAAAGGACAAGAAGCTAAAACAAGGGATGAAACTAAATGATGATAATGAGTACTAGTATGGCTATGGCTTGAAGATCAGGATTCATCAAAATTTAGACTGAACAAATGAATTAAATGACACTAAACTAAAAATCAATAATACAAAACAATTACAAGATAAAACAATGGTGGCAGTGGCAACATCGAGGATGATAGTTAGCAACTAGAAGGAGACTAAATCAGGGGATAAGGAGAAGAGTGGAGAAGAAAAAAAATGAGAAGATCTAAAAAATTGAGGAGAGCAACAGTGTGTCTAATAATAATTTCTTTTTAAATATTTTCACTACTTGCGAAATGTTCCCGGATGCAAATATAATTTACCCCTTACATGACCATTACTTCTCACGTATTCAAAGTATGTTTGATTTTGTCTAAAGCACAATCCAAGAGTCTCTTTTGCCTTTTTCAATAGTTCTTAAAACATTTGCATATATATATATATGAAATTTCTTTACGTGGTGCATTGACGCATCAAATGTCTTGCTAAAAGATTGACCGACTCTGAAATGTAACCATTCATCGTCCTACTTGTTTATTCTTGACGAATATAAGTCTAAATATTAGTTAGCAAACATAGAATAAGTTGTAGGATGTGCATGCTTATAAATCAGTATATGTTTATAAAAATAGGTGATGGATAATACGTAAATCAATGTTGATCAAAGACATCGCAACATACTGGTAAACCAAGATATTCTCAAAATGAATCTCTTCTAACGTAGATTCCAGTGGGAGAATGTCATTCCACTTGGGTTTCAAGACAAGGCAACGCCTTTCGCCATATTTTCTATCCTTTATGCAAATCCTTTTCTGGTCTCGTTTTGTAGTCACCGGAGAAATAGAATGAATTAAAACGATAAGGTTGCTAGCCCTATTACTCATCCGTTTTTATAAGCTGCCCTGAAATACTACATAAAATTAAAGGAAATTCTTTAGATGTTAAGAAATGCATTAGAGCAACAAATTTATATGCAAGTCTTGAATGTTTTGTGGGGCCTAACTTCGATAGCAATGCACTACAAAGTCTACAAGGGCAACAGCAAACCATCGTCATAATGAATTTGCTCCAAGAATGATTAAAAATTCAAATTCAAGCGTTGTCTAAGATTCTAGTACTACTCTAATCCAAATTTCCTATTAGCCTGTGTCGATCTCTACTTACACGACATTTTATATATAGGATGCTTCATAGTAGTATTCTTACTTTTATATTCCTTTATGTTTATTCGGATCTCACTTCTATATGGAAATTCTAAAACATGGTTTTAAAGCTACATATATTACAAACAATTGCAGTGAATGTCAACAATCAAAATTTGCTATAACAGTTTTCGTTGTGGGCCAACAATTAGCTTGACCCAGCCAACTCGGAAGCCACGGCTTTTATGATTCCATAGTTCCGGCGTAGCAGATCGACCGTCGTAAAGTCTGAGAATGGCCGAGAGTCCATGCAACCTGAAGGATGAAGGATGCAACACTGGTCCTATATGATAGTTCCCTATCTCTGGCGTCACTCAGTCTGCAAATGGCTGAGAGTCCATGCACAAATGCACTAGTTTCCTCTGGTATTGCCCATATAATTCTCCAACTGCAACAACTTCTTCATTTTCTGGGCTCAAACCAGGTACGACAGTAAGTTTTTCTTTAATTGGACTGGAAGATTCTTCATTTGCTTCGCCTAGGTTAGAGAGGATATCCTCATGAATTTCACGACAAGCAAGAATGTACATGGCAGCAGTGTCTGGTTGTTGTGTCATGCGGAGCGCTGCAAGGGCCTCCTCAAATGAACCTGCTGCTGTGTACAAAATCAGACCCCTGCATTCGGAAAATAACTATGATGAGTTGAACTGTAAATAAAGGGCAACTTGCAGAAGTGACCGACAGCGATAAGGGAGTGGGACGGGCAGATTACCATACCTCCAGATGTTATGCTCATTTCGGAGGATGTGGTCAGCCCACCTCTGCAATACCCTAGAGCATGAAATTCAAAGATCGCATGCCTCAATCACTGTTACTCATCTTATTCGTCAAAAACTTGTAAAGCAAGATGACAAAACGAATCCAACAGTCAGCAATTCACTACACGATTGCCCTTAAACAACAGTCACCAAAGTTTGTCCTTTTTTGAAGGGTAGGGGATGTGTATGAACGTTGCAATAGGGCCTTAAGTAGCTTTGAATTGTAGGGCACGAACTCATAAATGTAAGATACCGTAAGATACCAACCTTTAGCATTTGTGAACAAGAGATAAACAGAAGCCAAAAAATTTCACCACTTCTTAATTCTAACCATCTCAACTAATACAGGCAATAAACCTGATAAAAATAGGCCTCGAGATTTCAGATAGAAAATCAAGAAATCAGTATAATGGACACACAGGTGCTCCACTGCAAATGCAGTTGGCAGCTCTTCTGATCAAAATGTACATAAAATTTCATCGCTTTATTTGGAAAGAACATAGAAGACCTGGCATAATCGGATCCCTCTAAATGTGTTGCAGCCAATGTTGCAGCATCGGTCCAGCATCCAGCATCCTGTAGCTGTAAGAAGATGACACGGACTATAAAAGCATATATGGATGTTTCTCATCCTGAAGCACTGTTTCAGAAAGTCTACCATCACATATCTTTGCACTTCATGATATACTTAATAGCCCCAAGCACTCTAATCTAAGTGACAAACAATGCAGAAAAACAGAAAGAAACAAAAAAGGTCAAACCAAAAGCCTGAATTATTTTCTCCCTATTCAATAAGAAAACACTTGGTTCACACATAAATCACTCAAGAAAACAGAAGCAATTCTCCCTCGTTTGCAAATAAAATTTTCTCCATCATAATCATTATGCTTCAATTAAAGCATTTCAAAAAATAAAAACCAACAAGGTGGCTTAAGAACCGACTTTCTGGGGTACCTTTGGATGGCTTTAGATCACATTTAAAGAATATTTACAGGGTGTATGTTTGAATGTTTATTTCAGCCACCTTTTAGCATATTTGACTCTAAAAACGCTCTTTTACCAATTTCAGATGTATTTAGGTGTCAAGCTTAAAACCTCCATTTTATATAAGCTTGTTATAATAGTTTATGAAATAAGCTCCAGTTTTTAGTTTTCTACTTTCAGCTCAATTATTTTCACCCATGTATATTTTTGTTTTTGTGCCCAATTATACCATTTACACTCATCCAACTATTGAGATAAACTAAGTCTTGTTAATCACCCCTTGAAAAGGAATGTCCAATCAACTGCCCATTAAAATCAACAAGTTATAACATTATATTACACTTAACCACTCTTTCTACATTGGTTGTTCCTCTTAGTAAGCTCAAGTAGTCAGATAGTGGGGTGTTGTACCAATCTGACGTCAAAACTTACCTGAAAGTGTATATGGATGGTGCAGTGGTAATGCTATAGATGAGTGGGTGGTTAAAGGGAACTTTGTTATTAACGGGTGAATAAGCAGTCACAATTTCCTGAGCAGATGGCTGTTAAATGGATATTGCCTCATTTTTTTCTATAAAAAGAAAGGCTTCCTAGTGTTCTGTCTGCAAAGAGGACATTGACAAATAATTCAGTTCTATAACTGAATCGTGGAAACTAGTATCCATTCGAAAAAAGAGTGCCTAACGATGGCACATTCACCTAGTTTTCTCAGCTCAAGCAGGCCAAAAAAAGCAGTATTGAGGAAGCTAATAATCCCTCAAAGTACATGGCCAAAAAAGGATATACTTGCCATGCACAAATTTAGCAAGGAATTGGGCAAAAACAAAGTTCTGACCTGAGAACAAGCCTCTTGATACCTTCCAACAGCACAAAGAAGATGAGTGCCTGACAATGATTTATCAGTTCGAACCATATTTGCTGCAACAACCTACATTATAACATTGACGTCAAAAATAGGCAGGACTGTGGTAAAAAGAGTTTAAATCAAAAGGATGATGGTTCACAGAAACATTACCTTAACAGCAAGTTCGAGCAGAGACTTTGAGACAGCAGAGGAAAGAGCAACAGCACGCAAAGCATTGACATAAAAGTATGGACTTTCTGGAGGAGTAGACAGCAATAAGCTAACTGCAGCTTCCAAGTTCCCAACCCCAAGAAGACTGTTAAACAATGAATATTAGTTATATGTATCTGCGTGAATGTGTGTCAATCAAATTGATGTGGCAGAAAATCCAGCAAACATGACATATGTGAATTAATAAGGAGAAAAGGTATTAAATCAATGAAGACTCACCATAGAGAAAGAGTAAACAAAATTTCAAGTTAAAGCACATCTTTGTCATTTAACAAAAACCGAAACAATAAATTGAAGCAAGAAATTTTTTCAAGTATTTCTTTCTCTACTTCAAAAAGAACTAAATTTGATAAACTGGTCAAGAAGGCTGATAAAAAAGAAGCAGAAGCAGCAAATCATATGCTGAATCTGGAAAACTAGATACTACTCACGGGCAATAAAGTCCCTGATAAGAAGTATATCTTGTTAATCCCAACCAATATTACTAAAACCTTTGGACAGGAAAAAATGACTCACTCGTGTACACGATTCTGGACAGCATCTTCTCCCTCCAATTTTTCATGCCAAAGGATGCGCTGGCTAGCAGTTTCCCACAGTTCTTCTTGCTCAAAGGCCATCAATCTAAGTTGACCATGTCTCTGATAATCATACAGCACAATTTAAAACCCCAAGCATCAATTCAAGTTACTTCCTCTGTTTCACAATTGAGGACCTATATTTTTTTTCATAATGTCTTATTTCAAGTTCCAATAAAAAATTATTATTATATTTATTAATTTACCATCTCCCACCTCATTAACATATCTCATGACAATAAAATTACTCAAGTTCCAATATGGGTATTTTAGTCAATTTGTGCATCATTTACTGAAATTTAATGTTTCTTAATATATGATAAAAAATTATAGGCCTTCTAGGAGGGAGTATTGACCAACCACATGATTTGAGAAATAAAAGATTTAATTACTAAGGCACATCTGTTTGGATCAAAGGGTTCGTGAAAAAGATTTAATGTATTAATATTATTAATTCATTGATTAATATGCTCAATAACTTACCAGCGCTTCCCTTTTGCATGATGCTGAGGATGACTTCCCCCCAGATGTTATTCTGGTCAGCATAGATGCCTCATCCAGCTCAGAAGCTGGAGGTTGTTTGGGGGCTTTCTTTGGGGACTTGCTCACTGACTTACTTATCAGATGGTTAAGGGCACGAGGAAGCTGTAACCAGAAAAGAGCCTCTGACAATTCGCCAAAGATTGTAGCAGCAAAGGCGAACCTCACAGCAGAACCTTTATTCACTATTTTAGCATATAATCTTGCCCTTTCATCATCAAGAATAGATCCTAAAGCAATGATGATAATGATAAGTAAGAGAAAATCAAACTCCATGATTGCAAGCCCAAATGCATAATATTACCAGCAAAATCAGGAATGACAAGTCAAAGGCTACCTTCTTTTCTGTAAGGTTCCAAGACTTTCAGAAGCATTTCTGGCACTGCTTTGTCACCAACAGGTGGCACATCAATCATAAAACTACGCAGATCTCCTACTGACAAAGGTGTTCCTGGAAGTTGGTGAGGCCTTTTATCTATAGTTGTACTGCTGGTGTTGAACCAAGATGGCTTCACACCCAATTGCAGAATCATCCGCAAGGCCTGAAATGATAGGACAAAACGAGGTTATCAGATTAGCTTGAATTCTTCTCCACTGCAGCATTGAACTCTAAGGAACAGATCATTTCTGGAGATTTGGCTAAGCTGCAAGTCTTGAGTTTAACCGGGTACAGTGAGCATTCAGTATCAACTTCAAACCACTAAATCACAAACAAAAATGAATAAACTTTGCAGCACTGAAGCTGCAGCAGCTTCACTCGCAAAGCACGCAGTACCAGAACAGTAAAAGACAGAAAAATATTTTACCAAGGCATGTGAAGTTGGAAGTAGTATAGGAGCACATAGGGGCATTGGTCGAAATCTCTCTTTGATAGGACCAAGCTGAGATCCATACGAAACCCTTTTGTCAATTCTGTAAGAGGAAAATGTAAGTGTGGGGAAATGTAAAATAGATCAAGGGAAAGACAATAAAGTATCCAATGAGAATTGCATGCAAGAAACCAATGGCAAGAGCGACATTGCAAATTGCATAACTGAGTTACATGATATCAAGGTATTATGTATATATTTGAAAATAGAAGCACAAACATGAGGGGATCTTTATAAGTTGATCAACAACTATGGACCTTCAATGTTTATATTAAGTATACATAACATTGTTTCATAGTCAATAGATTCAATCAATTTTGATCCACAAGCATTAGACAATATTGTTCAACGCAGCAGTTGAAAGCAACATATTGTGTCCTAAATTCCAAACTACTCAAAATACATGATGTACTCTTCTACATATAGCAATTCAAGACACAGAATCCACCACACTACCATAAGATGGAAATAGTATGTTTGATTATGTAATGTTGAAAGGTCCATGAATGTTGACAGGTTCACAATCCGTGACCAAAATAAATTACATTGGTGAGACTTCTGAGTAACGTAGAGTCAAATTGCTAAGTAATTTGGTTTTATTAATTAGTGTTATCTATTAGTCCATGTATACATTTAAGATAAAGTTTAATTGCCACAAAGAATATGACCATGTACAATTTCTTGTAATTTCAACATTAAACCATGTACAATTTCATTGTTGTATCAATGAGAATTATCCCGTAACTTTTTCTCTATTTGTTTGTTCATGGTATCAAACTCAAAAGCTCTTTCTTTCTGACCTCTTCTCTACTATTTTTTCTTCCCTTACACATTCCAACATGTCAACCGAATCTTATGAATCCTTTCAACTCAAAATATCCAGAAACAAAAACTCCCTACTCTGAGTCTCATTCTATCAAGATCACAACTATCTCACTGAATGAGGGAAATTTCAAAGAGTCTCCGTCACTTAATGTGTTTTGGGGGAAGAGGGAATATTGTTTATCTTACAGGAGATGTCATTGATCCCACTTATAGTGTTTGGGATGACAAATACTTGTGAATATGATAAACAACCCCATGGATGAAAACAAGAGTGCAAATTATATGTTCTATTCTATTGCAAAAGAACTCTAGGACATCATGAGCCAGACATACGCTGGATATCAATACCAGATTTATGAACTGCAACTTGCCCTTGGAAATACCTGTCAAGGAGATGACAATACAACAAAATACTGCAAGTCTCTGAAGAAATTGTGGTAAGATTTGGAGCTATTCAATGACCACGAGTGGAAGAACACATAAGATTTTGAGCACCAACAACAAATTGTTGATAACAAGCAATTATTCAAGTTTCTGACTGGGTTCAATGTAGATTTTCATGAGGTGAGAAGAATAATAATTAGGAGAATGCCTATTCCTATGGAGAGAAGTTTTCCTTGAAGTGAGGAGAGAAGAAAGCCATTGGGGAGTTATGCTAGGGAAAAAGAAATCATTATCACTGCAGAAAAAATCTACTTTTGTTACATCTGATGCTATTGTAATGTTGCCCATATAGCAAACTTTAAAAGAGCCCATACTTTTAATCAACACCAACAAAAGCCTCTAGGATGGTGTCATTATTGCAATAAACCACTCCACACCCAGGAGACTTTTTGGAAACGCCATGGAAAGTCATGCATCTGCCAGTGAAGATGTGAATACAAAGAGAAGACTTGGCAAGGAGCAACTTAATCACCCTATGAAGCTAATAATTTCTAATCCTCCACCTGGTTTCAAAGCAGTTCACTACCCAAACAGGCAGTGATTCAGGCGCCTCTGATGATATGACGATCATCTCTAGCCATTTCACTCACCTAGAGACTGCCTAAGAAACGGTGCAAGAAATTGATTTGCAAGCTAGCCATGAAAGATATATTCAGACCAACTTAAGAGGAGTGTTGAAAGGTTCATGGATGTTGACAACTTCACGAATTTTTTGAGGCTCACGAACATGTGGCCAAAATAAATTGCTTTGGTCAGACTTTGTATTGATTAGAATTAATTGCTATTTGGTTATTAGTGTGCAATTAATAGAGTTATTGCTATCTATTTTCTCCCTATCAAAAAGAACTTTTTTTAAAACAATTTGAACATATTTAGGAGATAATAAAAATAAAACAAATCTTAATATTCTAATTACACCTTCATCGGAAAACATCGGATTCGAAATCAGTTTTGTCTTTTATCAAAACAAATTTCTATTTGATACAAGAATTACTCCTAGAAAGACTTCCTTTTTTATACAAAAAGAGTTGTAATCAGTGTGTATATTTAACAGAGTTAATTGCTACATAGAATATAGCCAAATACAGTTTCTTATACTTTCTATAGTAGACCATGTCGATGAGGATTGTTAAATCACTTTTTCTTTATCTATTTGTTCATGCAATGCCATCACTATATATTGTTGAGGGATATCATTCATAGCCTCTACCTATCAAGAAAAAAACTATCTAAACGATGCAGGTGATCTACAACTGGAGACATGCGTGTCTTATTTTTTCCATAACAAACAATAAATCACAACTAATCAATAAAATGAATGATGGCCATACATGTTGACCTCAACAAGGCGGAAACTGCTATCAGCACCGGCAATGCAGAGAACTAGTGGATCATCTTTATCCGTTCGCAAAGGTAACCAGTCAAGTTCCAACACGAGGGTTCCAGGAAATTTAGGCTGTAACAGGGAATTTGCTAATGGGTCTGGTGAATCCTGCACTCAGAAATTTTAATCAAAAATCAAGTCATCAGAAACAACATTTGCAATGCCATGCAAGCCCAAGCAAAAAATTCATAGACCATAAATTCAAGTTCTCACGTAAAAATAAAGACTGCAACATTTGTTCTGTAATTCACATTCTTCATTCCTATTTTCTTTTCCAACAAGGCATGCAAAGTAGCACATGGAGCAATATGCAAATGATGTTAATCTCTTAACCACCCCCCCAAGTGCTGGATCCAAGGGAAGTGCCAAAATAGTAAATTAAATATACTCATTTCCATGAGCACCAACACCAGCACAATGCCAGTTCAGAGATAAATAACCAATTGCAAAAATAGGAGGAATAGCAGAAACAGTTTTAGGATGACAAAACAATATGCTCACAAAGATTATGTTAAAAACTGATAAAGATTCTGCCAAGGTTGTTTGTGCTTACAAGGTCATATACGGCAAATGTATTATCATAAAATAACACAGCAACTCGACCTCTGCTGCGGTCTCCCATAACAAATGGTGAGAACTTGATTCTTCGTATTCCTTCCCTGTGAGTATTGAATGAGGATGAGTGCCCAGAAGTTACATCCCACCATCGTACGTTCCCTGATCTGTCCCCCATAACCTAAGAACAAACAGAGTTAGCATGTAATACAACATTTTGAAAACCACTGGTAATGTCAGACATACCACATGAGGGAGACGATAGGCCATGGCTGTGATCAAGCCATCTGATGAAACAAAAGATGACGAAGGCCACTTTGGTCTGTAGAAAAGCAAATTAACGGAAATTCAGTTCACTTTCCTCTACCCCAAAGAAAAAGATCATCAAACAATCAAGGCAGATATGAAAGGAAAGAATGGTCTGCATTTTATACTCAAAGTTCAGGTAATGCCCTCACTTTCTCCAATCCATCCGAAAGGAAGAAAGGGAATGGAACCCGAAACCAAAATTGAATCATGGATGAATAAAATAATATTTATCTCCAATAAGTCTGCCTCTGCCTATATTACAATTGTAAGACAACCCAGGGTTTTATGCAACAATATCGTGCAATTCTAGTTATGACCATTTACATTAATAGGCATACCATTTGTATTTGAATATAACCTCTGATGCTCAAATTGGCTAGCTTTTCTGGACATAATCACACTGCCTATATTACAATTGTAAGACAACCCACGGTTTTATGCAACAATATCATGCAATTGTTGTTATGACAATTTATATTAATAGGCATACCATTTGTATTTGAATATAAACTCTGATGCTCAATTTGGCTAGCCTTTTGGGACATAATCACACTCCCTCTATCCCAGGGTTGTCCCTAATATTCTATGTAATTATTTAAGTTTCAAGCCTCCTCCCACTACACAAACAAAGGGATACCAGAATATCAATCACACGAGAAAATCTTTTTTTGCTCAAAGGACTTGTACAAGGAAAAGGTGCAAAAATCGAACTTTGAAAGGTGAGAGATACACATCACTGAAGCATGATACAATATTAAGATGACCTAATGACAAGTCTTTACATGTAAATCTACAAAACCTTACCATGAAACAGTGTTTAAAAATTAGTAAGGCGCGCTTAGGCAATAAGGGTCCTACCGCATAGGCACTCGGCGCACTCCGAGGCAAAGTGACGCACAAAAATTACCTAGTAATACTACTTTTGATCTTCCTAAAAATATATGATCTTTTCTTTCCTTCACTGCAGCAAATATTTTCCTTTCCTTTTCTCCTCAAAATTATATGTATTGATCTTCCCCATTTTTTCTCCTCTCCTCTCCTTACCAACGTGAGATTTAGTTACCTAATTTAAGATAATAAAACCTATAATCAAAGTTTCCTTCTCTATAGTAAATATCTAACCTTTTCTGTTCATAATGATGTCTAATGGTGTCTTCCTACAAACTTTTTTCTCACTTTCCAACCCAACATGAGATTTAATTACCATATTGACAGCAGAATTTTTACTAATGAAATTAAAACCTAAAACTATTTAATTTTAATAATGCACGAGCCTAAGAGCCTTGTGTGCCTCGGCAGCGCCTCATTAATGTCACCTTGCCTAGGATTAAAAAAAAAGAGGTGTGGAAGGGTGTTCCTACAAACATATGATCCTCTAAGATAAAAATATTCCCATCATGGCCATGCCTGCCTATCTTAAATTGAGAATCCAATACGTCAAGGCTTAGATCACCACAGTTCATTCCTAAGGACATTATCTCCAAGTTACAGTTAGATGCAAGCAAGCATAAATTGATAGAATTCATGACTGGTGATCGAAATACCATAAATGAATTCAACAGCAGCAGCTACCATGTTCCGTTAAAAACTGTATCATGAGATATTATACATTATACTCACGAATATACTTGTGCAACATATTGGAACTTCCTCATGCCATTGTAAAGGGAAAAGAAAAGCACCTAAAATCTCTGATTCTTCTTCCTTGAACCTCAAAAACTCCTAGTGCACCATTAACTAGTGCAAATGCAAAACTCTCAGAAGTGTCATCTTGAGAACCCTCAGAATTTGCTGTTTCTGCATCATAAAGTCATGTTGAAAGCTTTCCCACAAAGGTGTCTATTAGTATACATATAGTAAGATGACTAATTCACAAAAGGCAATCATTGCTCACTAAAATCCTGTTGCGGTGCATTTTTCGATGATTCTGTTTCAGCTGGTGAGCCAATTATTCGATCTTTCAATGACATTGATGGCTGCCTAGTCGGCACAGTAGGTCGAGGAACAGTTGGTAGAGTCCATTCCAATACTGTGAATGGAAGCGCTAATGACCTAAGCTACAAAAGCAAAGAAGCAAAGTTAGTTTAGGCCTCTGTGGTAGCAATGGATTTACACAATGTTCAAATTGAAAGCACAAGATTCTGCTGATGGTGTTTGCAAAACAACAACAATACTAATAGTAATTATTGTTAGTAACATACTAGGCAAAAGAAATGCTATAAAAAAATCAGAGAGAAGTTTTCCCTTTTTCTTTGAAAGAGAAATTCTGGCTCAGAGTGAATTCAAGTATCAAATAAAACATAGATCATATGAAAAGAACTAAGACAAAGAGCTGTCACTTAATCTTTATAGCCATAACTACAAATAATAAGCTTCTACACAGTCCACAGCTGATAACAGAATTGTAAGTAACAAACAGCTGAATAGAAAGCTGACATAAGGTGATGTCCGAAGTGCATTGTTTTCATGAAAGGGAGACAAATGACCATTTATATTCAGATAGAAGCTTGCCTGGTGATTATAGAGTAATCTAATTTCACAGCACACGAGACATGGGGTTTGCTCCTTTGTTCTGCAGTTTTCATTGGCAAAGGTTCTGAGGTTTTGGCAGGGATCAGCAGGAGAACAAATTCTGAAGGTACATGCCATTCTGCAGGCGATGATTATATTTTCCCATAGTGATCTATTATACCTGCTTTCCTCTGGTTAAGAGAACGGCCTCTAGCTTATAGATGTCAGCTTTGGGTCTTTTGAGAATATCTTTTGAGGGTTAATCTTAGAAGTACTTAATGTTTTCCAGCTTGTTTTTTGGGGATCCCCATGCTTCTAATCATGCCCGTTTCACGAAATTACCCCCTTATCATAAGTGAAGACAGCATTAACCAAAAAAGAACATCAGCACAACAAACATCTGAGAGCATTTAAAATGATGGAAAATGATCAATTAGGCGATTTCTTCCTACACAATATATATGTTCGATTTACATAGTAGATGCCAGGTTGGAAGACACTGTTCCAAGGCTCCCAGCAACTAACAACCAAGGGATTGTTGCTGAGTTTTAAAGCATTTGTTTATGGTTGTTAGAATTGTTGTATGAATTAGAATATGTTGCATTGGACCTGTGTTGAAGAGAGACGGTACTCGTGCATAGAAGCTACATAACAGGTTGCAAGGGATCACTGATGAGGAATAAAAAATAGATTTTCTCCATCGTAACTCTCTCTCTTATGTGTCTTGTCATTCAAGACACCATAGCCATACATCAAGCCATATTCCTGCACAGAACACCTTGTATAGCCTCATCATCCTTCTCCAATCCGTGCCAGTGTTACAATTTGATACACTATTCTTAAAAAACTAGGAAATGAAAACGTTAGGAAACAACAGAATATTTATATATATATGCTCTCTCCATCCCATATTAATAGGCTTAGGTTCTATTTTACCTTGTCCCACAATGTAGACATATTCCTATATTTGTAAGCTAGCTGTCTATAATACCCTTAATTTATTGACTACAAACTACGAGGTATTTATAATGTTTGATGCAGTTGATTGGTGGAAACTAATAGAAATTAATTTTGTAAGTTCCCAACGTAAGGGTAAATATTGAAAACCATAGAATAAAATGTATCACTAATTATAAGTTCTTAATAAGTGAAAAATTAACCACGACTACTATCTTGGGATAGAGGGAGTATAAAATTATTTATTCAGTTTTACAAAACATAAGTACTGACACATAATTAACATAAATGTTTTACCACCAATAGACATCTACTCAATACAGCATAAACCTTCATAATTGTCATTTTGAAGCTAAATAAAATAGTTACAAAGAGACATTTAAAGTATACAAGTGCAGGTTTGGGGATTTGGAGAGGTGGAAGGCGCTAAACGACAGGGTTGAAGGCTTTTGCGAGGTAGGAGTGGTTGAAAAATTAAACAAAATGTTGTCATTTTAGTTTCTTTAAAACACATTCGAAACGACTTGGGTGTTTTCACTCAAGTTTCTGCTTTGGAAATGTTCTGTAAAGTTTCCAAAATGGGGAACCTAAAAAATTTTGCATGCAACCTAGGCTACTTCAACCTTTGATACCCTAAAACAAGCACTTTGTATTACCCAGTAACGCCACTAACTGGATTACTCTCAAGAGATCGCCCTAGAGACCGATGCTAGTGGTTATGGCATAGCCACATACGAGTCATCATAACCCAACAGGGAACCTATTGCTTACACCAATAAAAGTTGTCCCCTAAGAACCAACTACCAAGCGCAATCGGTGTATGAAAAAGAACTGCTAGCCATTTTTCATGCAATTTCTAAATGGAAGCAACACTTAAAGAGGCACTTCATCATCGAGGCCGATCATTAATATCTACCCCTAGTCAACAAACTTGGTTGGCAAACTTGTAAGGGTATGATTACCATTGCAAGTTAGCCAACCATGGAATACTAATATGAACCTCCAGTACCATATCTCGATACTACAAACACATCGTCGCTCATATAAACACTTCAGCAGGGATAATAGTCAACTGAGGGGGAAAGGGCAATTGATGGTGGGTAATGATTCCACCGTGAGGCAAGATATCATACAACCTTCCCATGATACCCCCTTCTAGTGGTCATTTAGGAGTCGAGACTTCCATCAATAGGATTAGAGCAATGATCTACCGAAAATGATTAAAGAAGGATGTGGAGCACAAAATTCAACCATGCTTAGTATGTCTATGGTGCAAGTATGATACTAGTTTCTTCTAGCTTATTGCAACCTTTACCCATCTCAAGTGGCATTTTGACTATCTTCTTTATGGACTTCACCAATGCAATGCCTAGTTCTAATGGTTAGAGGTCTGTGATAGTTGACAGGTTTAGTAAAGTTGTCAATTTTTTGCATTGAGGCATCCTTCAATAGCTTTTCATTTGTGGCCCATTCTTTCCTAGACAATGAATATAAGCATCATAGGTGTGCTTGCTTCCATCTTAGTAACTAATAGCGACCAGTTTTATGGTCATTTTTGGTAAGAATTATTCAATTTGTCGCAGGTAGGTCACCATCCTTCCACTGAAGCAGTGAATAAGCGACTTGAAAGGTCATTGCTTTGTATACACTTTGATGCTCTCACCCAGTGGACTAAAGTTCTTTCTCTCTCACACCACCCTTTACTCTGAAATGGTGTACCCCTTCCTTGCATATTCCTTATGTACTTGGTGATTCTAGAGTACTGAAGGAAGATAGTCTGTTAACTGAGAGGATACAGACACTACAGTTTGCTAAACATCTCTTGTCAAAGGCTCAACATAGAATGCAAACAACAAACTAACAAAAGGATTGAGAGGTGGTTCTAGCTACACAATTGGGTATTTTTAAAAGTGCATCCCTACATGCAGTGGAGTGTCAAGAAGCAAAGACATCACAAATCCTCTCCCCCAAGCTTTTTGAGCCATTTTAGATCATTAGGAAGCATGCCACTGTAGATTATCAGCTTCAGCTCCCTGCCAAGTCCAAAATCTACAATATATTGCAAGTTTCACAGATCAAGAAGCATGTTGGTAGTGCACCTATTGCTACTCGGCTACCAGATTTTATGCTTAATTCAGACTTCTGGATTCAGCCAAAGAAGATGTTCGCAGAAGGATGGTGAAAAGACAAAACAGAGTAGCTGCTCAAGTCTTTGTTATGTGATAGGGATATGAAGAAGAAGAAGCTACATGGAAGTTCTTTAGGTAACATTTAGTAGAGGAAAACAAAGGGAGTTTTCCACAACGTTTTCTAATTTTTCCAAAAACTAGAAAACATGTGCATTTATATAGTTTTCCAAATTAATGAATTAAAATCCCACAAAACCATGTTTTCCATATTATAGAAGAAAAGACGACTCTTAAACAGTTTTCTAAATTTTCCCTACAAATTATCACCTTTTTTCCAATATAGAAAACAAGGTAGGTATCACTCCTGACCTGTCACAATATAGAAAAAATTCATTTAAGACGAAGGTGATTCATAAGAAGAGGCATTGTGCTCATTCCGAGACGCATTTGCAGTCTCTCTTCCTTGCCTTGTTACTTTGTTTCTCTAGTTTCATACTATGGACCATCTATTTCTCTACCTTTAGGTATACCTCAGTTCGGATTTCGCTCATCTTATTTGTTAACTTGTTGACTTAGTAGATTTTAAAAACGAATTTTTAAGATATTATGTGACTTTCATTGATGGGATCACGTAATGAGTTATGAAGGTAGATAAGCTTTTATTGATAAAGTTGAGCTACCAAGGTGTGTGCAACACCATTTAGAGCACAAATTTATTTTTATCGCGGAGATATTACACAATTTAAAAGTACAATACGTGTTATGAGGAAACAATTTAAATCTAAGTAGTTCAAAAGAAATTCACTACTCAAACTATATGTTAACGTCATTTCTTTATGTGCCAATTCAATCGGAAGATATTGATATTTATGTATGAAGTTTTTCCTTTCCCCAAGATGTTTTTTCCTCATTTTCCTTGAGTTTTCACATAGTTCAAGGGAATTGATAAACAAATGCAAGAAAACTATTTGGATTTGGGTTTGAATATTTTGATCCAATCTAATTTCCTATTTGGAAGCCAACACTTACCTACTAAGTGATCCATATTCTCCACCTTCCCACCACTTCTTAGTAAGAATGTAAGGTGAGTAGAGTTAATTTGGAAATCGATTTTAAAGACCTGTGGTATCTTGGACTTGGGGAAGATCAAACATCATCCCCCCATGTCACACGCCTCTCCTTCCCATGAACTCCTGAGCAATTATGCTCCGCAATTCTCCGATCCTTTAAACTTGAGTACACAAACTCGAGGGAAGTTGTATAAACTCTTAAGGAACAACCGCCTTAAAGATTGCATTATAATCGGAACCAATTCGTTTTCACGGCAGTGATCATTTCATAGCACAACAACGTTATGTTTTCGTTCTTTACTATTCTCACATTCAAAAGTCTAAAAGCAAATTAGAGTAGAGAATGATGTCATAGCCAATCAACAAAGAAGGAAAATGATTTCCCTCAAATGAAACACCGGAGGGTTAACAACTATGCTAGACACTTGCTTTCCTACATGCCGAACATTGTTGTAGATGAAGGGGTATTTTCTGATGTTAATGTTGAAACCAACATGGTGAACAAGAAGATACAATAGGTCCTGGACACCAGAGCTTCTTGACATCTCTATGCCAACAAAGAACTCCTTCACAGCTTTAAAGATGCAAGAGAAGGTGAGTGTCTACTCGTGGGCATCTTTGCAACTACAAGTGTACTCAGAAAGGTCCTCCTTAAACTCACCTCCAAAAAACTTTATCCTTAAATAATGTGCTTTACGTACCCTCCCTGCGTAGAAATCTTGTCTCAAGTGGTTTACTTAAATTTGGCATGAAAATTGCGATTGAATCTCATAAATTGGTAATTGGTAGAAACAAGGTGTTTGTGAGGAAGGGTTACTTGGCTGATGGTTTGTTTATATTGAATTTTATTTACAAGTCTACTAATACAAGTGCTTTTGATACTTCTACTTACATGGTTGAGTCCATTGATTTATGGCGTAGTAAGAGGCAAGGTCATGTGAACATGACCTCCATAAAGAGACCACCGGAACCTTATCAATGTTGGGGAAGATGAAAATGTTTCTAAGTGCTCCATATATGTGGATGTCAAATTTGTGATAAAGCCTTTCAAAATAAATACAAATAGGAGCACAGAATCACTTGAACTCATTCACTCAAACTTAGCAAATTTTAAGAACATAGCTAGCAAAGGAGGCAAAAGATATTATGTGACTTTCATTGATGAACTCAGCTAATTGGGTTTGATGTTGAACCGCCTCCTATGACAGAGTTGGCTTGTCTCTCTATAACACTCAAGGGTACCAAGGTGTACACAAAGTCATTTATAGAGCAAATTTATTTTTATCACCAAGATATTGAAGAATTTAAAAGTATAATGTGTGTTATAGGGAAAAAATCAAATCTAGGTAGTTCAAAAGAAATTCACTACTCAAACTATGTTGTAACCTCATTTCTCTATGTATCAATTCAATCGAGATATATTGATATTTACTTATGAAGTTTTTCCTTTGCCCGAGATGTTCTTTTCTAATTTCCTGTGAGTTTTTTTGTAGTTAGTGGAGGATTATTGGACAACTACAAGAAAAATATTTGGAGTTGGGTTAAGATATTTTGATCCAATCCGATTCCCTATTTGGAAGTCACTTCTCAATAACCAACCATTTTCTCTACTTGTTGAGAACTACCCATGTTCTCCACTTTTCCACCAATTGATCCATGTTCAACACGTGCCCACTAAATGATCCATGTTCTCTACCTTCCCACTACTTGATGGGAGAATGTGATGGTGGGGTTACCTCAAAAATCATTTGTAAATACCCATGATATCTTGGACTTGGGAGACCGAAGTTCATCCACATGTCACACTCTTCTCTTTCCTATGAACACCTAACAATTGAGTTCTGCAAGTCTCCAATCTTTCAAACATAAGTGCACAAGTTTGATAGAAGATGTATAAACCATTAGGGAGTGAACGACTTTAACAATTGCACCATAGTCGAGACCAATTCACTTTCACAGCACAACTCTATCTCAGTTTTCGTTCTTTATTGTTCTCACATCCTACATGCTCGTCCCTCTTGTCTCTCTCATCTGGATTTTGCTAGATTTCGCATCTTTGTTACTCTATTTACCGACTAATATTATAGTATATGCTACTTCGTTTTTAGTTACAACATATGCGAATGTTGGTGTACATGATTCTGACCACTAAAAATTGAAAAGAAGAGTGGAATTAAAGCATAAAATAGCCATAATTCAAATCCACTTTCTTGAAAACTAAACCCCAAAAATATAAGATTTTAAATGTCATTGTTGTATATTATCAATTTATCATAATAATAATAAAAATTAAAAACACGTTTTTGTAGTTCAAGTATCACAATAGTGGTAATTTGGCTTAGTGTTCCTTAAATGAAAAATTATTGAACTTGTCCCATCATAAGATGAAATGGAGGCACGTAGGTTTTTGTTTATTATGGCATCTGCTATGTTGGCTTCATATCAAAGATTTTGTCTTTATTTTGTATTGTTGAATTGTAGATATGTTTATAAACTATTGGATTGCTTTATTTATTTATTTTTATAAATGAGAGAATTATTATATAAGTAACTAAAAAATTACATCCACCAATGAGTCATAAAAATAGCATACTCTATCCCAAGCATTTACATAGACAACCGAATTATTCTAAGATTTGCAACGATGGCTACCACTAATTTCTGTGGCCAACTCCCTAACAATAGCAGTCATAAGCTAACCAGACTCCTCTCCTTAGCTTGGAAAATACACATATTCCTTTTCTGCCAAATGTGATAAGAAACAGCAGCTAACAGATTTCGTATAATGAGTTTTCTACTCTTTGGACCTTGGCCTCCTCTTTGCATCAATGCCAATACTCCATTAAGGGAGTTAGCTTTGTGTGTGCAGTAAGCAATAAAACCGCAGTCGTGATTGCAGTCACGATCGCGGTATCAGGGTGTCACAAACGTAATTTTTTATGTCACAGTTGTCCAAACATGATTTTTTAATTCTTTTCTACAATAAATATTGGCAAATATCGGTAAAATATCAGCCGATATCCGAAATTTCGCCTATATCGCAGCAATAAAATATGTGATTTTCTTAAATGGCCGCATTTCATGAATTTTGCGTTACGATTTACCTAAAAACCCCGAAATTACAGCCGATATACAATTGCAGTAGCAATATTTCATTGTATGGTGTGCAGCCTAACCCCTTCATTATGGACGACCAAATCTAGTGGGAATAGCTACACTTGAAATACATATGTTCATATGATTCCTTCTGAGTTTTGCACAAAATACATTCTGCATTTACCACAATCCCCATCTTTTGCATTCTATTTTTAGTAAATAATCTCTAGTCAACTAGTAGCCACAAGTGAAATTTATGTATTGGCAAAAATAGAGGATTCCAGACCACTCTTAGCCATTCCACTTCTGTTATAGCAACCATTTACACATCCTTGAATTAAATAAAGCCCAAAAAATAGGTCTCGCCTTCATCAACCAAGTTATCGTTTGAATAGGAGCCTGCCACATATTGTACCTTTTGAGGTAATAGAAATGAATCCATCTCACCCACATGATATCTTTTTTCTTCTCAATGTTCCACAAATGCCTCCCAAGAGCTGCAATATTCCAACATTCAATGTCATAAAGACCCAACCCTCCTGTCTTTGGCTCGCATACCTTATCCTAGGATAGTGGAATTTTTCTTTTAACTATGTGGGATCTCAACCACAAAAAAGACCTACATCCAACATCGATTGCTTGCAGGACATACTTTGGCAGCATATACATTAAACTCCAGTATTCTTGGATGCCAAACAACGCTGATTTAACCAACTTTAGTCTCCCTGCCGTGCATTTATCTATTAACTCCTGGTATTCGATCACTCGAAGAGTCCTACCAATGAGTGGTAGCCCTAGGTAGCTCACCTTCTGGTATCTGTAGAAATGTGTACAAATGTGCCTTGGTTTCACCATCTATCTTGCCTCCATATTGTTATTCTTTGATCTTGCGCATTCTTTTCTTATTATTGTATTATATCAAGCATGTGTACATATGTATTTGTGGGATTCCTAGGTGGGTCAGTGACTTAGAGGAAGAAGTGGTCTTCCTACTGATTCAAATTAAACTCTTAATAAAGTTTGGTGTTGGGTTTTTTATCAATTGTGAAAAATTTGCCTTGTCTAGAGAAGATCTGGATTCTCTACGATCCGGCGCCACTCCTATATTCATCCAAATGAGCTTTGAAGCTGTGGTTCTAGATTTTACAGTGTTCATCAATTTGGAACTAATTGCACTTTCAAATATATTTTCTTAGTTGAGTTTCAGTCAGTCATTGAACTTGGAGGCGGTTATGGTGTGTAATTTATGTTAGTACGTTTGTGTTTTATGATGCAACTAGAAGTTTGGAATTGTATACTGCAAGCTTCATTTCGCCTAGGGTTTATCTTATTTGCACGGAGTCTTGCAGCATATTTTTAGTTTATCCATGTTTAACGCTGCTCTCATCTTATTAAGCTATGTAAGAGAAATTAAATAGCAGGACTAACATATGTTTTAGCTTAATGCATCTTTTGTTTTTTCATATCCTTCAACTATTGTGTCAATTGTTTACCTGTGTCAATCTGGATTCACATTTGATGACCTGAGACTACTGCTAACTCATAATACTTCTCTTTGGGGGTAATATTTTTCTCTTATGAAAACTTATTAAACATAACCTACATCTTTCTTTTGTCTTCACATGCCAGCTTAAGCTTAAATGTATGAGGGGATCAAGCTTTGAGTTGTGTTAAAAATATTAGTTTATATGGAGTTAAATGAACGAGGGGATCATGATTTGAGTTGTGGTGTTATGATGGCAATGAGATAGAAGTGTGTATATTATTGTGTATCATCTTTTTCGGTTAAGATTAGGATTGCAAGCAACTTATTTCTGTTTAAAGAGTATTGTTACTAGATTCAATAATACTCTCTGGTTAAAAAACCTAAAATTCATATATCAGTTTATAATGGTGGAAGTGTAAATTAGTCAAAACTGAGATACAAACCTGTAAGGGTGCAGACTGAAGTTTCCAGCAGTCTGAATTTTGTTGCTTTTTTTTTCTGATAATATTGATTTCGGATATTTATAATTACTTCCTTTATATTCATGGTATCAACATATGCAACACACAGTTTGTTATTTATTTTAAGATATTTGCCCATATTGGATGATATGGTGTTCTTATAATGTGATCATTTGTTATCATGATAAATAATACTTGTACTAGATGGGAAGGCACCGTGATGGTAATGGTTGGGAAGATATAGAATGGCTAGATAAAAGTGGAGATGCATTTTAAGGATCTTACTTGAAAGAGTTTAAAGATATCCTAATGATGCTCCCAGTTTTAAGACATCAGATTGGAAAAAATTTGACAAGCAGTCATGCAAAGAAATAATGGTGAGATATGGAGTTGAAAACCTAATAGGGAATATAATCGGCTTCATAATAAGCATCGAAAATTCTTTGAATTGCAGGGGCATACTGGTGTCACTTAACTCAAACAAAAATGTTGTGTATACTTCGGAAGATATTTGAAAACATTTTGTTCACACACTAGACATACATTTTTACTTCTAAATTTCCTATAAATTGTGTACTTTAAATTAGTCATTTATATTTGATATTTGCAATTTTGTAGAAGGGATAGAATATTAAAGCTTTTAGAAGTGATGGATGTAGAAATTATGAACTACTTGGTCAAGCATTCAACAAATCTATTGCAACTAGCCTTCTACATCAAGCATCAACTCAATTAACACCTTCTTCCAATGAAGAAAGAGAAATCTAGGATGCATTTCTAAATGAAGGAGTCCATATAGGTGAACCTGAAACCTCTAGGAAAAAGGAAAACATGCTATTGGGGATGACAATGTTTAAGGGCACCCAAAAGCTTCAAGAACAATTTTCCGAAAGATGAAGAGAGCATGTGGAAAGCTACCTTACCTACTCAAGATAAGCTTGAAAACATTAGGTCCTATGTGCCTAGTACCCCAAATAGTAATCAAGTTGTAGCCGATGCTGTATTTTTTATTTATGAATATATAGGATGATAAATGGTATCTACTGCTTATGCCAAGCATACAAATAAATATCAGTCCCGATATGCAATATTGGTTGATATTTATCAGATTTTGAGAAATTGGTGATAAATTTCCCATATTTATGGCAATATATTAGTTAGCAGCATATATTTACCAATATTTGTTAGGAAAAATATTAAAAAATCACACTGCGACATATAAAACATTGTTCGCAACACCATAGCTGTGGTTTTATTGCCTGATGCCAAGGCTGCAAACAAGTTGGGAAAGCTTTGAATGGAGAAAAAGTTTTTATGAAAGTGTTACCAAAAGATGAGCATGGCTACAAAATTTGGGATAATTCCTGTTTACATCCGTTGTGGCTTATTTAATTAGTTGGACATGTAATGAACCTTTATGTGTATAGTTGAAGTAGAAGAGTAAATATTTTTTGTCTCGTGTTGCTAAATTAGATGGACATCTTTTTATAAATCAATTGCACTTTTTATGTTGGTTATGGTATTATATTTAGAAACCTTATTGTCTAAACCTCATATGCTATTACAGCTTATTGTATATTTTTGCTAATTTTTGTTTTGTTTTACCTTAGCTATTATTTTAGATCAAGGTAGAAGATCTTTTTTATTTGGACATTAATTCAAGGGGTGAAGACGACGAAGAAACGGAGGATGTGATTTTATTATCATTGATTACAAAATATCTTCCAATTGTTATAGTTTCTTGTAGAACATCTATGCTTAGTGGCAAGGACTGCATCCTTGAAGTTTTAGGGAATTCAACAAGATGTTATGAGAGTTTCTAGATGAGATCTTATGTATTTCTAAATTTACGTGACAAGATAAAAGAAAAATGTATGTAAAAAGATAATAAGAAGTTGAGCACAGAAGGATTAGATATGGAATTACTAGTGTTATGTCATGGAACAAAACAAAGAATCTTAGTTTTAATGTTTGGTATATCATTTAGCTAAAGATTTCAATGCATACTAGAAATGTATTGGAGCTATTGATGGGACTCACGTACCCCCAAACAAATACATTTTGTGGGAGAAAAGCTGAATTAGTCATACAAAATGTCATGGCCACATGTTCCCGTAATATGATGTTTACTTTTTATGAGCACTAGTTAGGAAGGCATGGCAAATGATTCTCGTGTGTTCCTTGATGTTATGTCAAGGCTAGAAAATAAACTTCCTATGCCTTAAAAAGATAAGATTATGTTTGATCTATATGCCTTTTTTTGTATAGTTATTTGCTTCTATTTCTTTAATTTTATTGGTTATTATGTTGTGGAAACTAGTTATCCAAATATACCAGGATTTTTGCTTCATATGAATCATATCATGGGAGATATAACATTAAAATTAATTTCAAGGTGTTGTCCATTAAAAGGAAAGTGCGAGGTGTTTTAACTACCGGCATTCATCAATTTGTAATGTCATGGAAAGATGATTTGATGCTTGGAAAGCAAGGTTTAAAATATTAAAATGTGTTCCAAATTATCTTTTGAGAAATTAATTTCATTAGCTTGTACAACATTGCATAAATGCATTAGAAGCGGGAATACTTTTGATCAATTATTCACTCTGTCTGGCAATGTATGGCAAAGAAGGGTCTCACATGGGAAAACTTGCAAGTGAAGCAAGAGTTTATTCAAATTGATATGACAACACAATAGGAAATGAGTGTATTTAGAGAAAGCGGTGCAAATAGGTTACAGAGTGATTAAAATCGCTGACTATAGAATAGTATATCTTCTAATTTTTGTTTTATTAGATTTAGTTAAACTATTTTTTACATGTAGGAAGTTATTTCGAGTTGATCACACTTAATGATAGCCTTTAAATTTATTAATTTAAAGATTCTTTAGAATTACATATCTAAACAAATTTTTAAGGTTTTCAGTTTTCAATATGGCATAAAATGAATATATTTTCCAATGTTAGTTGCCAATTTTTCCAGCACTTGAAGCTTATTTTTTTCCAACTACTTTTTTTTTTCAATTACTGTGGCTGCAAATTAGGGATTTAGTTAACAATAATATCTAGTTAATATTGGTAACAATTAGCCATATTAGCCAGGATTTTATTTGGGAGATATTGGTTGCTCATTTTAATTGATAAAGGGGCTTAGCCCGTAGGGTGTAATGCATATATATAAATAAGGCCTTAAGACCACACTAATAAATTAAGTTGGGAATTAATCAAGATGATTACTTTCTTAGCCCTCCCTCTCTTTTCCTCTATATCTGTCGACAGCCCCCTTCTCTGCTCCCTAATTTACCGCAGGCTTCCACCACCTCCAATGCCCTTCCCCTCCATGCCAACAACCACAACAAGACCTCTAGTTCAACCTAAATGCTACTCTTACTACAAACGTAGGCCATAAAAGAAACAATCTAGAAGGAATAAAAGATTCAAGACTGCAAAGTCTTATAACGGTCCCTATGATCTAGTAAATCAAGCTTCAATCTGATACTAGTGCGGCTAGATCCCTAGCTAAAGATCTTAACAAATCTATATCAAAGCATGATGTTGCACTTATTGGTATGCCCAAGCAAGTCAACAAGACATTGTAAGACATGCCAACGCAATTCAATAAGGTTAACAAGGAAGACCTCATTGCGAAAAAAAAAGGAGACATAAAAACCAAAAAAGGCCGACACCAAGGCCGCAGTAGCCAGCAATCCACCCCAACCAGTCGGCGATACCCTAACCCATTGCCAACACCTATTCGTCTTCCGCTGCCCGTCTCATGGTGTCCACAACACCAGCCACCATTCCATTCCTTTGTTGTCTCCCCCTTTGTTCACTCCACCAACATAGGGTGTTGGCCACAACATAGGCTCCAACAAGGCTATAAACGAACCGAGCTGAGCTGAATACCTCTGGGCTTGAGCTCGGCTTATTTAACTAAACGATCCTAAAATAAGACTTAGGCTCGGCTCATTTAACTAAATGAACGAGCCGAACTCACGAGGCAAAGCCAAAAAATGAACCAAACCTCACTTTTTGGAGCTTGGACTCAACTCGTTTAATCAACAAGCCCAAAAGCTCGGCTCATTTAACTGAACGAATGAGCCAAACCGAACTTTTAACGAGCCAAGCCGAGCCGAATACCGAACTGGCTCACCTCATTTATAGCCTTAGGCTCCGACCACTTAACGAAACCTTTATCAATGGTCGCCAGCCCTCTATCACCCATCTCAAACCACTTGTTGGCCACACTACCCCTACCTACCACCTCTAAACCCTAAAATTGTAACTCTCAAGCCCTAAGTGCCCATCATACCACTCGTTGCCACCTCACCCATGCTCACCAAACCATCGGCCGCCCTCCATAATCATTTGTGAGCCACCCCCAAGGCCTTCAGAGTTTTAAATCACCATCACCAGCCTCTACTCCATTGCTTTTAGACATAGCACTCGAGATCAACCTATATGACGTAGAAGGGCTGATCAAGTCTTCAAGTAATCCTAAATTGATTACCGAAGTTTGGCACCACAATCCGAGGCGCTTTTTGCATGCCCAAAAGTCGCTTAGGTTCATATGAGGAAGTCTACGACCACCTCTGAATGCTACAAGACTAGACCTAGAAAAGGTTCACTCCGAGCCCTTCTTCTTCACCTCATCCGTAACAAACAAAAAATACCGAATACTTAGCTTCCGGTCTTATGCTTGACGCCTCTTCAAATCAAGACATAACCAAACCACTTATTTACACCTAAGGGTAGTTGTGTGAAGTGGCCAACTAAGCCACTAATGATGAAATTGTCCAAATATCTGCCACAAGCACTTTTGGTTGGGGTACAGCTTTTAGGGCATCCGTGCCAACAGTCCTCTTTGGAGCCAACAACACATGACAGAGTACCAAAATAGTAGATTATTGTTACTAGCTCGTCGGAGGGAGCGAAGCCAATTGATAGTGAGGTAATTATTGAGTCTACTACCCAGCATCCCTTGCCTATATCAAAGAAGGATACTGGGTCCCCATCCTTGAAGCCCAAAAAATGCTATTCTTGCTCTAACGATGATACAGGAATAGCAAAGAGTAAGTCTAAGATAGACCCATCTAAGCATTTAGAGGCTCTGCTTGATGAAAGCTTTCTTCTAGTTCCAACTCCTTAGCCCGAGTTTGCGTGGCCATTGGTTATTTCAAGTAAGGTCATCTATGTTTATGTACAAACGGACAGCTTTATTAGTTACATTAGTTTGCAAGTCACTACAACATGGGTTGTAGGTGATGCCATAGCTTTGTCTCCCAGTTTCAGTGAACCGATAAGATTTCACCAAGTGTCGGGCATCAATATTGAGGATTTCAAATTCATAGCAATTTTCAATGTGGCTCTTTAGCATGAGATTGTTGTCATCTTGGGAAAAGATTGGCCTGATTCCCAAGTCACCCCATACATGCTTGAGTCACATGACAATTACCACCCATGCCAAGGCGCGTGACATTTGGGCAAGGAGAGTGGTTTATGGAATGGCATGGATTTCCTCTTTACTGCACCTAGGCATAGGAGTATGCGTTTCAAGACAAGTTTCCAACCTTCCTTCAAGCATAAGGAAAAGCTTAATTTAGGAGAGGGAAGTAATCTTAAATGACGATTTTTCCAGTCCTTTGGACTTTTTTTCCAGCTATTTTTTTTAATTACTTTAGCTACAAGTTTGGGATTTAGTCAACAATAATATCTAGTTAATATTAGTATCCATTGGCCATAATAGCTAGGATATTATTTGGGGATTATTTGCTTAGATTTGTAGGAGATATTAAATGCTTATTTTATTTGTCTGAAGGAGCTTTGCCAGTAGGGTGTAACGCATGTAAATAACGCCCTAAGATCACAATAATTAATCAAGATGGGAATTAACCAAGATGATTAGATTCCCAACCCTCTCTTTCTCTACATTTGTCAACAAACCCCTCCCTTGTTCCCAAATATGTCGCTGGCTTCCACCACGTCTAGCACGCTTCCCTTCCACAACCCAAGCCAATCACCACAACTAGCCCTCCAATTCAACCTAAACATTACTCTCACAATGGATTACAAATGCAGATCACACCAAGATCTAGAAGGAATAAGGGATTCAAGTCTGCTAATTCTAATAGCAGCCCTAATAATCTGATAGATATCAAGCTAATACTGGCATAGCTAGAATAATAGCTAAAGATCCTAACAGTCATGGATGCTGTTACGAGGGAAAGGATTTATAACAATTTGTGATAAGCTAGGTTGTTGTTGCTAAGTAGATGCCATGTTGAAAGAAAATGTGGCTCTAGCAACTTACAAGCAATGGATTGTTGCAGATGGTTAAAGCAATTATGGTTGATAGAATCAACTAAAGGAGTTTGTTTTATGAATTTGAATCTATTGGGATAATCTCCAGCATTGGCCATATATTGAACAAAGATTACACTTACGTATATAAGCTATAGAATAGGATGTAAAGGATCATTGATAAGAATAAACAACACATTCACTCCCTTATAAAACTCACTTTCGTCTTGACATTCAAGACACCATAGCCAAACAACGAGTTTTGTTCACACTTCAAAACTCCTTTTATAGCCTTATCATCAATCTCCACTCCTTTGTGTTTGCTAAGTGTTACAAACATCTACTTTAATAGGTAAACATCATTCAAGTTGGGATAGTATGTCGTACAAATCGCACAAAAGTCCCCCATGCTCACTATAATTGGATAGAAAATGGGGAAAGTATGTCTTTGCATATAGTATATGAAGAGATAATCCCAATAATCAATTAAATGAGGGTCATTGGAACTGTTAAGAGCAGCCCATTGAGGGTGTTTGGAATTTTTCAGACTTATGAGTAATAGAATGCGAGCAAGAATGAAGAGTTAGAGAGAAGCAACTTTCAAGGAATGTTCAAGCAGCTAGCAAACTGGAAACCCAAGCATCAACATCGGTCCTCAGCACACGTTTAAAAAAAATTGGACGTCTTGCCAGTATTTGGTGATACATATCAAACTTTAAGCCTCCGCTATGTCAGATTACCAATACCAGAAACACTAAACAACCTATACACTTCGATATTCACCAATATGCATCTACATCTACCATAAAAAAGTATGTCATAACAACCATGACATATATGTTATTGTCCCGAAGGCTCCCAACATCGATACTACATCACAACCGACAATTACTGTCAACAACCGCAATCGTGACACCATGCGGTCTTGAAATATCCGAAAATAAACATGAAACATTAGTGGAAGGGGCATATCATGGACCCACTCAGTTCAGCTTGAATTTGGCATGCCAAGTTACCTACTTGATTATGAGGGGAGAGATCACCCTTTCTCATGAAAAGCATTTGCTGATAATCAGAAGGCTGCCTCAACTTCCAATGATAACATTCTTATTGTATAAGGAGCTCAATGAAACCATGCAGCTACGGTGACTGTTGAGCACCTAACCTGCTACCAATGTTCGGTCGAAAAACTTAAGCATCTTCGAGACTGATCCTAATGATGCTACTACCATCAATGGCACTGCGTCTTTCCCAGTTCTCAAGGCTGTAGTAAGTAGAGAATTAATGAATGCTGCTAATGTTAACAATGACCACAATAGCACTACCAAATCTGGGCACTGACTAAAAGGCAGGCAAGCAACCAAGGAGACATATCAGAATTGAAGACGGTAGCTTTCAGGAAAATAAAGATGTCTTAAATCCTTTATAAAGTTCCATGTGTAACTGCTTAGCTAGGAAGCTAAGATACCTGAACACATCAACAATACTACTAATTAAGTAGCCAGGATGAAAGCATTAAGATTTCTGTGGACAAGATAATGAAATTTAGAGGATCATCTTAAATTTACTCTTTAGTTATTTCTTTTACTACTTTTCATATGCAGTAACCATGATGCTGAACCAGAAACTGACATTTTATAAAACAAAGGCATTTATCTGCTAAGCAAAACAATGAAGCCGATGTTTGGCTGCCAACAATTTGATAATGGATCAAAACAGAAATATGAGCCAAAATGAAAAGTTTTAACTGACCATGATTGGATTCTTTGTCATAGCCCACACCTCAACTGGAGCATCACGAAACAAAATTAGAAGGTATCTGCAAATTTTCCAACAAACGGAACTTTGTCAATCAGAAAAGCACAAGCATGCTATAGACTGATAACTTGAGTTGAATTCAAGGAAAAAAATTACTCATCCAAGAGGCTCAGAAAGTCATCGACTCATCATCATCAGTTTAATTTTCCCAGAAGAGCAAAGAAATTGCATAAAAATACATGTTGTTCCAAGAAGCACCTAACTGTGAGCACTGAGCATAAACATAGTATATAGTCACCTCTGAAAACAATCAGGGACCCTTAACTCTCATTTCACAGTAACCCCCAGCTGTAACTTTTATTTCCTGATAGGCCTGTTGTAATGCCTGATAATAGGGAAGAAGTTGGGGAAGGTACCCCAAGTAAGAACATGCGTATGGGATATATCCTAATACATAGCATCTGAACCAACTAAACAATAACCTTCCCCCTATGGAATCACCTGATTTCTCCTTTTTCGTGAAAATACATACCCAGCCTTACCACTCGTCCCTGTTCAAACAATGTTAATGAGATATGCCCAACTGCTATGTATTCTGTACCTTTTTCCACTCGGCAAATGTGTGAGAAAACATAAGGGGCAACACAGGAAGGAAAGGTAAATGCACAGAGAGCAGGGCAGAAGGCAAGGAAGAAGAGACAGGTTCACGGATGGGGTGCAGCAGCATAAAGCAAGAGATTGTTTTTAACTTGAAGCCATTATCTCTTCATTTCGTTCTGTCCATACCCACACAGCCAAAAAAATAATAGAGGAAGAGTAGCAGAAACTTGAGAGGAAAGGCAGGTCACTGATGTGTTTGCTTTTCTTTTTCTTTTTCCATTTTAATAGAAGGCAAAAAAAATGGTGCTATCAAATGTCCACATTATGGCATCCATCAATTATAAAAGACGTCATATGTCTATGCACAACACTAGTTCATTCTGTTTCAACACATTTCACAATCTCTGAGAGTGAGCAAATATCTTTCATCTTCACCTAAACATATGTTCTTAAACTAGTAATCTTTCTCATCCAAAAACATTCCAATTTTGATACCATACACAATTTGAACTTGGCTAGTCAACAGCTAATAGTCCACATAATTAATACATCTCCCAATATTCTTCCGGCAACATCTTTCATTCCCCACCAATAGAACCAAAGGAAATAAAATAATACGACCATAATGGAACTACAAAACTGAAAAGAATACAAAAAGTTGTCACACTAGGGCCAGGAGGGAATTTTGATCCTTGGTTAAGCACGGGTATTTTGCAGTTTCAGCTAAAGCGGAGGGGAGAAGTGCTTAAGTCATTAGTGGAAAGATAATAGTTAATCTACAACTTGAATCAAAGTCACAGAATCAGCATTTCTTAGATACCAAAATATCACGTCTCTTTTAGAGAAAAATTCAACAAACATATCCAAGAAGCAAAAATTGAAACTCATATTTTATTTTATATGATAAACTCCGCCAAGGTATCATAACATTTGACCTAATTCCATTGAGGTAACATGAATAATTCCACAGAGGTACCATGACATATTAAGTTTATATTTACTTCAGTGTCATCCTATTAATATTGTTAGCCTTAAATTATTAAAATAATAAATCTTAAATATCACATGTTTTTTAAGCTAGCTTGGGAGTACTTCAACGATTTGAACATTTTAAGCATTTTTTGAGAATTTATAGAATCTTTTATAAAAAGAAACCCACTCAAAATCTCAATAAATTTGAACAAATTCTAAAAATTCCGGAAATATTTTTAACATATTAAAATATAGATAAAAAAATTAGATAATAGGTTGGACCAACCACTACATTATATATCTTCATAAGTCAATCCCATGGTACAACATGGCAAAGCCCTACCCATGTCCCTGCCTCACCCTGTTGTCACAAAATGCGATATAATAAGCTTATTAGTCTTGCCAAGTTAGTTAATATCCTAAGAATTTATAGTAATCTAAACCTAAGCTTCACCTTATTCATATTGTGCTTTTAGCTTATCAAACCAGTAATGTCAAATTTAAGCAAGACTAGGAATACACAAGGATCAAGAACAAACAAAAAAGATGCCAAGATAGCTTCAAGGTATATAGTAAGATGTCTCCATAATTTTCCCTCGGAAGTTATAACCTGAATCAATGGGTCAAATGGAAATGGGACTACCTAAGAAAGCAGCTTAACCCAGGACGTTACAAAGTGGCAGAGAAGTTAACAAAGACTAAAGTAAATTGAAACATATCAGAAATACAAATTAGTAATTTTCGGCACAAGAAATTACTATTCGCATACATTCTGCATCTTTTTATTATAAGGGAGGAAAGAAAAAGCAAGAAGGCAAATATCAATATGCAAAAATGTAAAAGGTTTCAACAAAAAAGGAATTATTAACAAGCGAAAGAATTCCTAGTTCAAAACTAACCTTCCAGATGAAGATGCTCTTAGAGCCCTTATTGGTGCACGTTCTGGCTTTTGCAAAACCCGAAATGTTCGATTAAGGCCACTTCTAACACAGGTCACTACAAGCCTATTAATATAGCGTCCTGCTTTTTCATTTACCTTCATTGACCCACAATATCATACAATGCATATCAAATGATGCTAATTATGAAACAAGAATGGATATAGTGGTTTCACAAATCATGTCAAGCTAAGTGCTGCATCAAGCATGCATTGTGAAATAGTTTATTTGACTTTATGAAATCAATGATCAAAAGAGTAAGCCTGAAACCTACAACCTAGATTACTAAAAACAATCCATGAAACAACGGTGTAGTATTTTGAAGATTCTTTTACCTGGTTGTAAGAAAATGAAACCAGTCTAGAGTTTCCTAACCATCGTAGTCCCCTCACAACTCCATTATGGACAGAGAAACAAGCTGCAATTGCATTAGCTGAAACATCAACTATCTCAATTGTGCCACTTTGAGTGCCCAAAGCCACCAAAGGAACAGCAACAGCAGGACGGTTTCCACCCCCTACACACATAAACAATCTTTTTCATTACTAAAATCTCAGCTTTGAAATTTGATGTCTGGGTAATAACTCAACAATGGCAATTATTTTATATCCATGAAAAAAAACAGGAAATGAAACTAACGGGCCAATGTAGCTGTTAGAGAAGGGGATGGTACAGCAAGCATAGTCAGCGTTGAAGACAGAAGATGCAGCTGCCCAGTCAAGTTCATCTGCAACAAATACCTTGTCAGTCAACATGAATCCATAACCAATCAACCTGTAGCAATTAGTGATCATTCTTTTTCTTTTGCCCACTTCAATGCTTCAATACCACACAAGATTATCATAAATTCATCAATAACTTTCTCAATCCAAAATTATATGGAATGCAAATTATCACACGAAAAGAACAATTAATCCTGCATCATTTATTGGAAAAAAAAAAGGAAGAAAAAAAAGAAAGAAGCACAAGAGCATGGTCAAATAAATAAGCAAAAGAAAATGCCTGGCATCTATGGACTGACAACTCAGCAAGCTTAAATAATTCTAGCCAAAAATAATAATTGTGACTGACATCAGCCTCATCTAAAACTTTGTTGGCATAAAGTTGAAATGATGTATATTTACTATTTTGGGTATGTACTTAAATTATATTCTATTTGTTTGAAAATATTTTATAGTAAATTGTGATAAAAGGTAATGATAGTTTTGAACTTTCCCAAAAAGTGATGATACACAACTGCAATGAAATAATAATTTTGATAACCAAATGGAGCCATAGTTATCGCAATAAAATTACTTTAATATATGCTTATTAACAGAAAAATAAAAGCAAACATATACTTCAGGCAAGTTGAAGATAGCTTAAAGTGAAGAATAAACCATAAATGCTAGTCAAAGCAATCATATACTTCAGGAATGAACAGAAAAATAATATGCATTTTGCCATCATTCATGTTTATAGTATAGTTTCTGAAAATTTATGGTGGGGAATCCAAATGGAATAGATGAACTTAATAGCCCTTGGAGGAAAAATAATAATTATGACAAACAATCAAAGGAAACTAGGAGAGTGCACACTTTCACCTTAAAAAGATTGTCATCTTGGAAGGTGCTTGAATTTCCATGCCCTCTTTTAGGACGGTCTGATTGTTGAACCCGAGCAATGGTTCCATTGCAAGAATCATCACCATTTTTTTTATCAGGAACTGGAACTTTATCAGCATTAGAAGCTGCATTCAAGGTCATAGCACTCTCAGGAGAATCATTAGGCCCTTCAGAAGTCAAAAGCCAATTCCATACTTTACCATCATCCGAGACAGATATCAAGTGGGTGTTAGAGACCGGTACTGATTCATCACTAAAATCGAAAGGATTATCGTAATCCTCAATAGCATACGGACTATGAGGCACATCAGAATAAATTTGACCCACATCTTGAAGAGCACAATCAGACTGACAAATTACAGCAGCAAGAATAGATGGAGAAGGGACTGACGAACCAATCGAGGGCATTAATTCTTGCATTGCACACATGGTATATGCCTGTTCTCCTCTGTAGTAATACTCAAATTAGCATTATGGCTCAAGACAATATCAAATTTGACAAGCTTCTACAACAATGCTGACGAATAAGCATTCTCAATTGAAGTGCAAACAGAGATTATATACAAGTTCACAGCCGCAAATAAATATATCCAAATAATAGGATGTATAAGTATTAATCCCTATGTACCAATGGAATAAATATTAGTACAAATTAAATAGAACCACAGCATATCACATGAGAGCAAAAACATAATAATATTTATAGGAGAATCTAGATGCCACATACATGTCCGGTAATATACCTGAAAAGGAAATCATACACACGCACTGTCACCTCTTCTGCACAACATAAGCCTCTCAACAATCCAAAAGTATAGTCAACCCCAAGTACTGGAATTAAACCAGATTTTCCGCACTGAAATCAATTTCAAGAGCATGCGTCTTAAGCCCTCTTAGGCCCTGTTTTCTTCCTCAGATTTTTCTAATTTGATCTAATTTTAAAAGTTTAACATATTATTATTATTAGTTTACAATTATTAATTCTATAATTTATAATATTTTCCGTTAGTATTACTATTATAGTTATCAAAACTGTTATTTTTATAATTATTAGCATTAATTTAATATCATTTTATCATTGTAAAAAAATTGTTGATCTGATCTGCTCTGAAAATAAGGTGAGGAAAACAAAGCATTACTTGGTTTGGTTATCTATCTTTCATTAGATGCAAAGAGAAGGTAGAAGCACCCCTCACATAAATCCCATCAATGAAGTTCCAGAATGAAATATTCTCTATGCCCTTAAGGCAATCAGCAGGTTGATGGTCAGACTTCCTCTAGTATACTACATCTGTCCTAAATGTCTAGAAACACCAGAATAATTTCAACGTCACATGTTCCAGTAATATTTTTGTAATCCAATTACTGAGTAACTCTTTTCCTTCTAATAATTGTGTTCACAGTACATAAATTATGTAAATCTTACTGCTTGCCTTAAAGATCCTTGAAATCCAGAATTTAATAGCTACCACATATTTGAGTAGGAAAGCCTGCTTCAGGAGGAAATCGGTCTCAATACTAGACCACATACCCGCCTGCCACAGATGCCGTACATACAAATCCATAAAATCCTCTATTCTAACTTCCCTAATAAAATCATGGATGAAATTATTCTTTTTCATCAGAAGACAAGTGCATAACCTCCTTAACTAGCTTGGTAAAGTTGTCACCTAAACACGTGAGTTTTGTTTCAAAAGGCAAAGCCCTTAAACTTCACTCTCTGATCAAAGAACTCCAGAAGAGGATGAGCAATATTTCTCTCATCTACTAGCTCGAATACAGTTTCCACAAAAAAGAGATCAACCGATACGACAAACGGTTTCCAAGGAAATGTGAGCTCATGAATAACATCGTGCTTAATTGCCTATTATGCTAAAGTTCTTACTGTTCTGACAGCATGAAGTTCAAACTAAAATTCATGCATCCAAATGACTAAAGGATAACTGAACCAATGATCGATGACAACCAACAAAATTGACCCAAAGCTAAAATTCAAAACTGGGGCAAAATGTAGCATTACTTACTCCTTCCGCCGCCAAGCACTGAGCTTCCCATCAATATGCGCACAGTACAATGAGTCAGCATTAGGGTCCGGCAGCACATCCAAAAATTTCCCTCCCCTGGGCAAAGCCACGGCGTAAAGCGCCGTCTCATACTGTAAATCAAACACCACAAACTCCCTCGGAAACGTCACAAACAAAATGTGCCTCCACTGCGGCGAAAATGCACATTTAACACTATACGTCGGAAAAACTGCCGATGCAGGGGAAGTCGTCGCAACTCCTCCCAGATCCTTCTCCAATTTTCCCAACTCACTCGAATCGGTCCGAATATTAAGTTCTTGTAATACGACATCATCTTCACTCTCTCCGTGCACTTTGACATGCAACAACAACCCTTTAAGCCCTAAGACACAGATACTTCGAGAATCAAACGGATCGCGCTGGATGCAAGAGAAGAACTCCGGAGAAGCGTCGTATTTAAAGAAGCATTGACCAGTAGTCGCGCTGTAGAGAGAAAGAAGTGAAGGTCCATTAATGGAAGAAAGGATCCAACTATCCAAACGGGTTTGGACCCAACAAATATCTTGAATGCCAAGCTTCAACGAGTCAGACTCGAACCACAGTAGAGGATACCGATTCCGGAGATCGAGAAGAACTACACGACCTTGACGATCCCCGGCGGCGAGGATGAGGTGATTAGAAGATGAGGAAGCGGGAGAAGAAGAAGGATCGGTGGACAAAATGTCATTACGGAGGAGAGAGTACGGGGCCCAACGGACTGCTGTCACGAACGGCGACAGAGAGGGAGAGCCACCGATTCCTGAGCTTGGTGAGGAATGAGAAGGAGGAGGCATAGGAATGGCGGTGACGAGCTGCATAGATCGAGTATCGACGACAGCGACAGAGCTGCCGGATGCGTAAGCGAGAAGTCCGGAAGGGGATACATCGGCGGCTCCACCATTGTTACGGCTTGGCGGACCTGGTAGCATACAGTCCCATGTGGAGGAGGAAGACGACGACGTGGTGTCCGAGTTCGTCAGCAATTGGGGTCGTTGTCCATGTACCGACATTTTTGTTGATCCTGGTTGCTGCTCCGGAGCTCCGGTTTTATTCTACAGAAGGCGGGGTCATGGACTTAAACAGGTGGGAGGGAGGTCATGTAAGAGAACCGTTTCAATGGTTGACCGGGGCTGTATAGAGTCCCTTTGTCAATTTTTCCATCTATCGATCTTTATGATCTTCTTTCAGGCTCCATTTTATTTTAGTAAAAATTTTATAAAAAAAATAATTTTTCAAAAGAAAAATCTAATAACTAATATTTAATAATTTTATTCATCGTTCTTTTTCTATCTCACTAATTTATATAAAACAAACATAAAAAATTATTCTTTTCTTCATTTTCTTTCTTTTTTTTAAAATATTCTAAAAACTAAATAGGACATAATAAATTTATGTTTTAGTTCGATTTTGAATGTATGTGTGTGATACTATCGATCTCCACGTCCATTTTGAGTTTTAAAATTTATGTGTCCTAACATCAACAACATTAGTTATCCAAAAAATTTATATCAACTCTAAAATTTATAATATCTAATTTATCTATAAAACAAATACATCTTTGATAGTCAAGAAATAATCTTCATTAAGTTTAAAATTTTCCATAAGTTTGTCTCTTTTAGAACTATGTATCCCTCTTTTGAATTAAATAACTAAATATTGTTTTGATATATTTAAATTATAACTTTTTATGTTTAATCCTTTAGCATTCAAAAAAATATATATAATCATTTTATGAGCCTTGTTAACTTGCTATTCTGAGTCAATATTTATATTATCTCTCCTAATCTATATTGCTTGTAATAATGTATTTACTCAATAATGTAATGATTTTAACTATCTAATTCAATTTGTGTTTCTCAAATTAAACTAAATGAAACCTATGACTACACATTTGTGCTACAATAGTAGGTTTAATGAATTAACTTAATTTGAAATAATAATTGATTTAAATCATTAAAATTATGATATTAGTAGATAAACAAAATATCATGAGTTAAATTGTTAACCGAGAGAAGAAATATAAAGGTTGACCTACATGGAAATGAGGAACCAATTGAATAAAAATAAATATAGAACAACTGAATTGATTAATTTTAATTTAGAGATACAAAAAAGTTATATTCTAGAAAAACCAAATGACATTTGGCTCTCTAAATTGATTATTATGCATTTGATGCGTCACACCTATTTCTAAGAAAGTCGTACAATAATGAATACTATAGTAGATCATCTACTTTTAAGTTAGTTTTTAGATATAGTTCGGTATCTTCTCATTTAATGTAAGTATGCTTTTTGGATCCATATTACCTAGTCTCGAATAAATATCCCTTAGGGTTACAGATTAGAGAGAATAAGTACGTTTATGCAAACTCATTTAATGTAAAAAGTCTTAAATCATTAGTTGTGAACTTTATCAATATTGGTAATCTACCACTTAGTCATACATGCTTTTACACGTTTAGATTGAAAATAAAATATACAATAAATTGATATATCTTTTTGCTTGAAAATATGGTACATTATTTAAACATAATCAATTAGACGAAATTATCTTTTTGAAAAAAAGGAATAATTAATCTATAACGCACTCATTTTTTACTATCAAAAAAATTTATTTTGTTAAAATATTTGTAGAAATGAAATACGAAGATATTATAAAAATACGGAGTGTTACCATCATATCTATCATAAGATATATGTTTTTTAGTTAGTCTCATACTAAACATAAAGTTGTGTATCTAAAACAAACAAAATACAGTACACACGATAATTATAATGAAAGGTGGAAACGTTTAAGGTTTACAAACAAAAAAATGGAGTGGAATTCTACCGATCATCCTCAGTAATATGCATGATTTCTCTTACTCATGTGATTCAAAAAGAGACCAAATAAAAGGTCACTTAAGTACATTACATGTTGAGTAATATAAATTATTCTATCATGGACACTCATGATACACCTAATGTCATGATAGGCATCATGATCATGTTAGATACACAAATAGCATCCTCATGCATTAAGCAAGGTCACATACTATGCTCACACAACATGGCATATCGGTTTGTTCATGCATACGAAACTAATTAAATGTAACATGCTTGATGATAAACAAGGATTCATGGGCAGTCATATATGCCACAAACTTAGGGATCATTGTAATACCTCTTTTTATTAACCCTAATTAGTTTCCGTAATTATATTTGTATGTTACTTCGAAAATTTATACAATCATATTTTATGTTGTTCGTATTAAATTTAAACCTCCCATCGTTCATTTTATTCTTTTGTAACAAGTCGTATTTTTTCACGATTCTTTTGGTCTTGTTGTTGTTGCTAATTTTAACTTTTTCAAAATTTGTAAGATGTTCCAAAATAGTTTTTAAGCTTATTCATTTTATTCATTCGGTCGAAGTTTTTTTTATTTCACCTGAAGTATGGAAAAATATATTTCTGCAATTAGCCATTTTTCTTCTTTTTTTTCGTCGGACATCAAACCAGCTATGAGACTAAATATTTTTTTATATATTCATTTTTCTAAAATTATCCACATCCATCCATAACAATTTGAGTACTTAGCTATTCATTTCATGCATTTGCGAAAAAAAATATGATTCGCAACTTATTTGTTTTTGCTATTTTTGCTCATTTATCATTTTTCGAGTATCAAATAAACTTTAATATCAAATATTTTTACATATCTCGGCTTTCAAAAATCATTTCTCACCTCCCCATAATTTTTATGAGTTTTGGGATCAATTTGTTAGTTTTTCCAATCAATTCTCATTATTAGATTTTCTTACCATTTAATTATCAAAATTAAATATAATTAAAAATTAAATATAATTAATCTGCTAACTATCATTAAATATCATATATCATTCTAGCTAAACCAAATCTTATTTTTGGGCTTAGTTGGTTTCATTCAATCAAAAGTTTGGTTAAAAGTACAAAACTCAGGCGTTTATGGTATAAACACTTATACACTCAACCTTAAGCATTCTCTCTTTTACACACCTATCATCCTAGCTTTCATTCAAGTATTATCATGGTTAACCCACCATTTACACTCCTCTTCATTTAATTCATGCCACCCAACCCCCCCCCCCATTTTTTCCCAAAGTGTGCACATTGCATTTTTTGCCGCATAAAATCACATTTTTAGTTGTAAACATAAGTTAATTTCTTTATAAATTTCAGGTCTTTGTTCTCATTTTATCTCTTTTTTGTTTCATTTTAATCCTTTTAAAAGCATACTCCATCTCCCAACCATCCCCGCTTTTATTTCATGCTTTGTCCCTCCTCGTCTTGATTTATTATTATTCAGCTTTCCTATTCTTTCAATTTAAGGTTAGTCCTCATTTCTCTTATTTCTTTAAAAAAAATTCTCATATTATTAATTATCATTCTAAGATTTCATTTGTTATTTTATGTAGTGTTATTACATGTTACCCTCATTTGTTTATTTTTGTATTTTGAAGGAAATTCAAGAAGGTATTGAATCTTGTATTCGAATAGGCATTTTATTTCTTTTTGCTTAAGCTTGGATCTAGATAAATTCAATTTACTATTTAGATGGTAGAATATTTTATGAGAGTGTGTTATGATTTTTAGGCTTATTATCGTGTTATGTTTTATTTATTATAAAAATTACGACTCTTATGCAATTATGAATACAAGCATGAATATAAATATGCATGAGTATTTTATGAGTTATAAATTATTTTTATGAAATTGCAATTTTTTGTAGCTAAATATGTGATAATAGGTGCAAGCAAGTTTTTTTATGCATTTAATCTTGTGTAGGTCTCGATGAGGGAATAGTGGTCCCAAAAAAAATATTAGCATGCCATGTCATATGCCTTATTGTGTTTATTGCATATTCTACTTAATTTTTGATATATACTATGTTAATATTTAAGCATGTATAGAGTTAGTTTCATATTATTTAAATTTTGTATGTGCTAGGAGTAAATATGTCTATTTACATATGCTATGTTATTTTTCCAACACGTGTGTTGAGAATATATCATTGTTTTTATATAAGGATGTGAATTATATTAAACTATATATGCATGTTTAGGATTATGCGTTATTGATGCTTAAATTACGTATAAAGGTAAAATAACCCTTTTGCTAATATTTAGAATTCCTATAATGTATATATGTGTTTAAATGTGATTTTTAATTTCATTAAGCCTTTCCATGAGTTTTGTGTAATTACATAAAGTTTTGGTATTAAATTGGCTAAAATTGGATAATTAGGGTTTGAGAATATTTTGGTTTTTGTGATAAAAATGTGCCTAATATGGAGTAACTAGATAAAGAAGGCTTTAGTTGATATTTAGTTGACTTCAGTGTTGATGTTTTGACCTCGCTATTAATAGTCGACTTTATGTTGACTTTTTGAAATAATTGAATATAAATGTTAAATTAGATTGAATTTAATAAAATTAATTGAGTGTTTAGGCTATGACTTAATGCCTACTTTAGGCCTTCTATGGCATGAAATTGTCTTGTAGTAAACTAATGAAGAAGAACTTTGTATAATTTTATAGTGGTTTTAATTATACAAGATTAGTGTGTGTTGAATTTTAAAATATGACATGAGAAGCTATATTTCTTGATTTTTCTTGATTTCTTGAGTAAATAAAAAATAATAAACACCTTATTAAAATCTAAAATAATGTTTCTTTAATGGTTAATTTCATGAGGTTAGTGGGAAAAGGTGCTAAAGGAAGGAGATGAATGGTGCAAATGAAAAATATATCTAAGTTATGGTATAAAGGATTTTGATATATAATTAATAAAATTATTAATGAAGGGGTCAACCGGAGAGAACATGACATATTCTATAATGAATGTGAATATTAGAGCATGTATAATGGTTCCTATTATGATTTTTAACTAGATAATGGAATCTACTGAGACAAATGACCTGTTATGGGTTAATGTACATGTATAATGAGCTTTTATATACCAATATTATATTACCGTTTAAATTATATACTAGTAATATTTATCTTTCTCTTGATGTAGAGTAGTTTTGACATGCCAAAATGGTGTAAAAAAGCTATACTTAAAAAATGTGTTAAATATTAGAAAGACTTTAAGGTTGATTTAGCATGTCTAATGCAGGATAAAACACTCAAAAACTGACATTCATAATTATGGAACCAATTATTCTTTATTTGAAAAGTATCTCCCACAAAATTGAAGATAAACGGATGGTTACGTTACTAGAAATGTACCAAAAAGCTACCACGTGTCTATGTGCATGTGCATGGCATGCATGACCACGTGCATGGGGACAATATTTGTAGCTTGGATGTGTGGAATTATTAATTTCGCTAATTAATTAATTAAGTAGTAGGGTTGGATATTAACTAGAGAATAAAATTAGCATAAATTAGCATAAAGTTAGCATACAGTAACATAATACCCTTTAGCTTGGTATCTTTTTGAATTGTGCTTTTTAGCTAAATGGTAGGTTGGCTATATTGAAGTTGAATAAAAAGCTGAATTCTGTATGAGTTTAATTCAAGTTAATCAAATATGTGTGAACGATTAAATTTGAAAATCTTAATCTCTTTGTCTCTGTGAATTAGAGATTAAGTCTTATCCTTTCTTTTCTCCATAATCCACATTTTTCTATCCATCATTATCATCCAAACATCACCCTAAGTCGAAGCTAATTGAAGCCTTAAATCATTTTCAACATTTGAAACCCTAACCCATCATTCGAAACCCTAACCCCGTCTTTCGAACCCTGACTCAACCCTAACCCTAAAATTTGAAGTAAACCCTCAATGTAATACCCTAAAAATTTACTTAGCCTAATCCCACATCATTAGCGCCCTAATTTAATTATAATCTTAAGAAATCTTATTGTTAGCCTTAACCAAATTTCTTAATCATAAAACTTAACCGAAACCGAAACCTTGATTTGGATAAATTGAAATTCGTAAAACGAAGCCAAAACATGCTAAAAAATTTCCGCTAATCCAAATTATTTGGCTAATCCCAAAATTCCTAATCTAATCCTAATTCCCTAACATTTCTCTCTTTTCCTTTCCTTAGCTTCTTTTCTTCCCTTTTCTTCCTTTTTCTTTTCTTTTCTTTTCCTTCTTCTCCTATGCCTATTTTATGGCATAAGGAGTTTTGCTTCTTCTACACCTCCCTCCACTTGCCTCCCACATGCTTCCTCTCACCATCACCCTGCCAGCCCTATCACTCCCTCGTGCCATTCTTCTTCTTCTTCTTCTGTCCCTGCTGCTACTTTGTTCTGCAGCCCTACCAACCCTATCATCCTTCTTCCTCTTTCTTTCTTCTTCTCCCTACCTTGTCCTCCCATGCATGTTTTCTTCTTCATCATCACTCCCTCGTGCCTCTGCTTGACTCCCATCCCTCTCAACCATCACCGTTCCCCCTATCCTTTTCTTTATTCTTTCTTCTTCTTCTTGACATAATCATCGTCGTCGTTGTCGACACCTTACCATTTTTCTCCTCCAAGGCACGCCGCCTTACTAGTATAAATACCCCTCAAAGCTTCCATTTTATTGTCATTCATTAGCTCTTCGACCTTCTTCTCTTCTTCCTTCTCCTTTCTCCTTCTTCTTCCTCCTTCTTCTCTGTTTTCAGTATCTGCACCACCTAAATCCACCACTAGCCTTCCTTTGGCCTGTGGATCGACCACCAAGGTCGCCCCAACCTTCCCCCTTGCCATCGCCATCGACCACATCCTCTTTTCCTTTCTTCTTTCCCTCATTCATTGCAGAGTTGTAGAGTGCACGGTCTGTGCACCACCAGCTACACGGTCGTGCAACACTTAAAAACTCCTACTGCACAGTCGTGCAACTTTTGCAACGCTTGACCGTGCATATTTTTTTCTCTCAACCTATTGTGCACTGGTGCTGCATAACTGTGCAACTTTTACATTGTCCGGCCATGTGTTTTATTCTCTCTTGGTCATTGCTGCATAGCCATGCAACTTTTGCACCACCTGATCGTGCACCTTCCCGTTTTAGCCATGCAACGTTATTTTCACACCAAATCTTGTCCAAACATGACTAAAATTTAACCATAGCTCCACCACACATTCTTCTACACTCCCATACAATTCAAGATTCAATTTGACTCCATTAAATTCCATTTTTATCCTTCTCTACCATAACTTCCCTCTTAATATTTAACCTCCAATCCTAATCGTATTTTATCTTGTTTTCATAGGTGATTTTACGGCGATCTCGGAGGAGGTATAGGATTTTCATGCATAGAGCCCAGTGTCCTTGTTGGTAAGGATACATGTCGTAGCTAGGGATTTATATGATACTTGTATTTTTATATATGTTTTTGTGTTGAATATGTTTTATTGAATAATTATTTATGGAAATGCTATGAAATAGCATTCTCGAGAGAAATGAAATTATGTAAGTACGTATTAGGGTATAATGTTTGATAAAAGATATCTATGGAAAACTAAAGATATGTACTTCGGATATTGAATAGAAATTTATATGTTTTGGGTTTCATAAGGCTTTGGGAGAATACATTTGTCTTAATTACCTTGAGGGTATTATGGTCACTTGAGGATAATAGTGTGGTCGTACTTATATGTTTAATTGTATGTCTTGAGTTGGCATGATAATATATAATCAACTCTGTATAAGATATTAATCATGTAAAGTGAAAGATCACTTGAGTTGGCCCGAAGTGTTTATATGGGTCTATTCTACCGGATAATAATAGTGGCTCGGGTGTGTTGTCTCCGAGAGGTGCTTCAGTCCGTTCCATCAGATTAAGAATAGTGGGGCCCCATACTCAATGTGAATAAAAATACAATTAAGAGTTAAAGTATAAATGGAAAGATACTAATCATTTAAAGTAGAAGACTACGTGAGTCAGGACCAAGGTGTTGAGTTCATTCCACCGGTTTAAGAATAGTAGGGTCTCTAAACTTAACGTAAATAAATGATTGGCATATGGTATATCTAATAAAAGACTCGGAATCAGTAATTGTCTAAAATTATTTGATTTACGCATGTATGATTTTATTATGATAATTATTGTAACCCTGCTTGAATGTACCAGTACCTTACTCTGTACGTAGCATGATTATCATCTATTTCATAGGTGCTGCTTAATCCAATGAGTAGATGACCCAGATGTTTACGTGTAGGTCGAGGAGGACCAGGTGGATGACTCACACAGTCTTTGATGCGATATATGTGGAGGAGTTATTTATTCATCTCAGGGTTTGGGCATAAAGTCATATTGTAATCAAAGTTGATCTCCAAACAGTTTTTTGATGTTATTAAAAATTGTCTCGTCTCTTTCTAATCATGTTTTAAATTTACTAATCATTTTTTCTTGTGATTAATGTAAGGATGGTGGGGGTAAGCTAGACTTATGTTAATTACGGTAGTAACACCCAACTAATTGATTATACACTTCCACTTAAAAAGAAATTTGTTAGTAGTGAATTTTGGGGTGTTACACTAACCCTAACCCTAACCCCACGACATCATCTTCCATTAAACCCTAAATTTTGAATCCTCATCATCATCAACATATCATTGTCGAATCCATATCATATTTAATCCATCTTATTCGAACCATCATCATTAGTTAATCATCACCACCGAATCATACTTATCTTATTTGAATCATCATCATCATTCTTCCATCTTATGTGAACAGTTCAAACCCTAATACACCATCACCAAACCTTCTTCTAATTAATACCAACATAATCAAGCCATGATATCACCAATTTGAGAATTTCATCCTTCCTACACATCAATTTTGGTATCAAAGGCTTAGGTTGGAGTTATTGCAATCAAGTTTCAATCTTTCTTTCAAGATTCTTTAAGAAAGTGTCTCATCTTCAAGATTCTCCAATAATTCATCAAGAAAACACAAAAGGGCTGAGCACTTAAAGGTGTGTTTGGGAGAAAAATATTCAGTTGGTGAAGAGAGAGGACGGAGAACCAAGGAGAGGACTTGAGGGATATTCTCAAGACGTTGATAGACAAAATCAAGGATGTAAAATTACACGTGGAGAGAATAGAAGATTCCCAAGCCCACGAGTCCCATATGCAGCCACAAAACCAAAGGTAACAAGTAGAGGAAGACCACGTGGGAAGGGCACAAAACTGAGTGGAAGAAGAAGAAGAGAGCATGGGAAATTATGCAAGACCATGTGACACCTCAAGAAAAACCTATGGTGATTTGGAAAATGGAATCTGCTTTGATCTTCCCGACTTTGAAGGTAATCTCGACTCAGAATCTTTTCTCGAATGGTTGCAAATTGTTGAATCGATTTTTGAGTATAAGGAAGTTGACGATGAGAAAAGGTGCCAAATAACGATATTAAAGTTTAAAAATTTGCTAGAGTGTGGTACAATAATTTAAAAAGGAGATGGGAGAGAGAAGGAAAATCAAAGATTAGGTCATGGGAAAAAAAAATTAAAAATATTTGAAGAAGAAATTTGTGCCTCATAAATATGAGTAAGAAAATTCTATAAAAATTACTACGTTGAGGCAAGGGTTACCTGGATTTGAAGAATATATTCAGGAGTTCGAAAGGTTAGCTCTAATATGTGATGTCCAAGAACGAGAAGAACAAAGGTGTCTACAATTCATCAAGGGTTTAAATATGAATCTTTGAGAGAAGGTAGAGGTGTACCCTTATGAAGTGTTTGAAGACCTAGCCAAGTTACCCATCAAGTTTGAGAAATAGTTGAATAAGACAAAGCCACCAAGCAAGGCAACCAATGCTCCATATGATTCAACTTTCCAGGGTCTATTGAAGCTGCCAATTTCTCAAGCCGCAAACCAAGATAATGTTAGGAAGTTCACTCATGAAGAAAAGGGCAAGGATCAAGTGGTTGATGAGGTGAACAAGCAATGCTTCAATTGTAGAGGTTATGGCCACCTTGCTCGAGATTTTCCAAACCAAAGGGCATTCACTTTGAAGGAGATAGCAAATATGGTGGCTTGCGAAGAGAATGAAGACTTTGAAGAAGAAAGTGATAGCCCATAGGATACTTTAAAATAAGGCCAAGTGGATTGCTATGTGTTGCAAAGGATGCTCCAATTACAACAACAATCTTTACTTACTCAACGGGAGAAGATTTTCAAAGCCAAGTGTAGAGTTGGTGATAAAGTGTGTGAAGTCATCATTGATAATGAATCATGCACTAATGTTGCTAGTGAGAAGATGGTGAACAAGCTCGATTTAGAGGCCAAGGGTCATCTAAGACCATATTCACTCAAATGGCTCAACAAAGATAATGGAGTAAGGGTAACCAAAAAAACTCTTATCTCTTTTAAGGTTGAATATTATTTTAGTGATGTTTTATGCAATATTCTACCTATGGATGCTTGTCATATTTTGTTAGGGAGGTCGTGGCAATTTGATAGGAGGATTGTGTATGATAGAGTCTTTAATGAGTACGGGGTATGCAATGGTCCAAAGAAGTTTAAGCTAAAACCTAATTTAGATGGGAAGGATTCGGTTTTGAGGAATGAAAAGGGGAAAGGAACCGAGAGCATGCAACAAAAAAAAGAAGATATCGAGTGTAAGAGGGGGAGAAAGAAGAGTAGCATGGAGATGTTGATCCTTAAGGAGTGTTAGATGAATAAAGCAATCAAAGATGAGAATATATGCTATGCATTAGTGGTAAAAGAGGTTTAATGAAGGGATAATGCTAATATGGATCTAAGATTGCAACAAGTGTTGAAAGAGTATGTCGATGTTGTAATCCCCTGAAATTTTAAAAACCTGGAACTTAATAAATAGCTTTTATTTAGGATAAATTAGCTTTTAAAATTATTTAATTTAATTATTTTATGGGTTTTTTAGTATATAAATTTGGATAGGAATATTTGATAAATTAAAATAAATATTTTATTATTTTATCATACTCTTTTTATTTTAATAATTTTTTCAAACCAATATTTTACTAAAATTATCCTTTTTAGGCCCATATATTTAATTATATTATATTAAATTATTAAATAAATTTATTTCTCAAAAATATTACATCCTATTATTTTATAAATTAAATTATTTTAAATTCTCCCATTCTTCCATTTTCCCATTTTCCCATTTCCCTTTTCCTTTTTTTCCTTTCTTTCTCCTTTTTCTCCTTTCTTTCTTTTTCCTTTTCCTCCTTCGAGCCACCGGCACCAAGCCTGCTCTCGCTTCTCCCTACGTCTGGGCCTCTGACCCACTCATTTCCCTCCTCTCCTTCTCTCGTGCACAACCCAACTTCCCTCCCCTCTTTTCTTTGTTTCCTTCCTCTCCCTAGACCGGGTCGGCCCAACTATTTTCCCCCTACACCCAGCATGCTGCACCCCCTCTTTCTTTCTTCTTCTTCCTTCTACGACATCCACCCCGAGAATGCATGACTTGTCCCCGTCGCCATGCCTACCACCTTGGGCACGCCGGCCACCACACTTACCACCTCTCCCTGCCACCACTACAACCCTCCCCCCTCTCTCTCCACTGTCCTTTTTTCACCATTTTTGACCCAACCGGCCATGCACGCACATCACGCATAGCCTCCCTTTTCCCCTTCTTTCCTTCCCTCTCTCTGCCACCCTAGACGTTGCCGCCCGATCAGCCACTTATTGCCCTCTCCTCCCTCTTCTTTTTCTTCTCATCACCGACCCTTTTGCCCCATATTTTTTTAGCCCTTTCCCCTGATCTCCTTCCCTTCATTTTCTTCCCCTCCATCTTTTCCCCTTTATTTTGCACCACCACCGATTCCACCACCACATAAAACCCCTACACCACTCCCTACCACCCTCTACCCCAGCCTTGTACCACCACAATACCCCCTTGAGCCCCTGCAGTCCCTTCTTCCCCCTCCTCTTTTTCCTTTTTTCTCTCCCTTATCAGTAACCTCCCTACAACCCCTCTGTTTGCCATCGTCTGATCGCCTCTACTGCCACCCAAACCACCAATCCACTCCCTACAACATCCTCTACCACCCCACACCTCCTTTTACTAAAACAAGCCCCCTCACCCCTTCATTTTCCTCCTATCTTTTCCTTCCTTCTCAGCCCCGTCCACTCCTGTAGCCCACTTCGCAGCCTCGCCGCTGTCACCTCCGCCTCCCTTGGCCCCCAACAACCCATCCCCGATCACCACCTACACCCCCACTTCACTCCTACACCCTTTCTTGCCTCCAATCCTCCCCCACCTACCCTCTTTTCTAACTCCAAAGCTTCAACCCGAAAATGACCATCCCTCCCTTTGACAATTTTTCCCCACATAACCTGGATGTGGCTCACGCTTCTTATGCAGCGTGAGTTCCACATTATTTTGGGAGTGTTTTTTTTTAATTATTGAGGTATATTAATAGTTAAGTAAATTGTGTTATTAATTGAGTTTTTATAAAGTATTATCCTTTTAATTTCCTACTTCTAATATAATAATTATTGATACTATTTTTAGGTATTGGTTTTGCTAATCAAAGCTTGAATCTTTAACCGGAATACCGGTAAGGTTCAATTTTACGGGAATTAAGATAATTGTTAAACCCTACTTAAAAGCATGAATAAACGTATGTTAGCACATTAGGGTTTTTAATACGTTATTATGCTTGTTATATGTTCATCAATATAATATATATGTATTTGCTTGTATTGATTAATAAAAAGGAAAGTATGCTAATTTATGTGCTATGTGTGGAAATACTGCTTATGGAAAGAGTTTGGCTATTAATGAAAGCGTTAATTACTTATCCATGTTATATTTAGGGATGTAAACGGGGTGGGTATACCCATACCCATATCCATGCCCATTAAGAAAATCCGTACCCGAATCTGTACCCATACCCGAATCCATATCCGTATCCGTTGGATATCCATTACCCGATGGATTATCCGTTTACCCATTAATGGATATTATCCAGTGGATAAATCCATTACCCGACGGATAAACCCATTTATAGTTAAGCCAAATGATAATTTTAACCTTAATTTATAATATATTTATTTTAAATTTAAGGGTAAAAGGGTAATTATATATCTGGTAAACGAGTATGGATATGGATACGGGTACAGGTATAGATATCCCATACCCGTATCTGTACTCGAACCCGATAGATATTTTTTTTCCATCATCCATATCCGTTTAAATATTCGTTGGGTTTCGGGTAAAATCCACCCCATTTACATCCCTAGTTATATTATGTTATTGTGACCATTTATGCATGAATAATATTATTGTGAGCCCCAGGGGCATTTTTGTAATATGTCTTGTGTAAGAATGTGGCCTAATATGTGTGGGTGCTAATAAGTATTATATTAAAATATAATAGTTGGAGGAGTTGGATATTGTGAATGGAGTATTAATATTACTATTCCATGTAGTGATGTTTAATTTAATCAAAGTGGTGTAATAAGGGGGTAAGATGGCAATTCAGAAGAAAAGGGTAAAATGATAATTTTATAAGTAAAATGATAAAATTGTAATTTGTAAGTAAAAGGGGTATTATGGTAATTTTTATAAGTAAATGAAAAAATGGTAATTTTAGAAGTAAAGGTCAATATGGTAATTTTGTAAGTAAAGGGAAAAATGGTAGCTTTGGAAGTAAGAGGTAAAATGGTAATTTTATAAATAAAAGGATATTATTGTAATTTTAGAAGTAAGGGGTAAAATGGTAATTTTGGAGGTAAAGGATAAAATTGTAATTTTGAAAGTAAAGGGAAAAATAGTAATTTTATAAATAAAAGGATAAAGTGGTAATTGTAGTAATGGTAAAGGGTAATTTGGTAATTATAGTTATGGAGAAGGGTAAATTAATAATTTTAATTATGGAAAAGGGTGAATTGGTATCTATAATAATGAAGAAGGGTAAGTTAGTAATTATAATTATGGAGAAGGGTAAATTAATAATTATAATTATGGAGAAAGGTAAATTGGTATTTATAATAATGGAGAATGGTATTTATAATAATGGAGAAGGGTAAATTAATAATTATAATAATGGAGAAAGGTAAATTGGTATTTATAATAATGGAGAAGGGTAAATTGGTATTTATAATAATGTAGAAGGGCAAATTGGTAATTATAATAATGGAGAATGGCAAATTGGTAATTATATTAATGGAGAAGGGTAAGTTGGTATTTATAATAATGGAGAAAGGTAAATTAGCAATTGTAATTATGGAGAAGGGTAATTTGGTATTTATAATAATTTTATAAATAAAAGGATAAAGTGGTAATTATAGTAATGGCAAAGGGTAATTTGGTAATTATAATTATGGAGAAGGGTAAATTAATAATTATAATTATGGAGAAGGGTGAATTGGTATTTATAATAATAGAGAAGGGTAAAATGGTAATTATAATAATTGAAAAGGGTAAAATGGTAATTATGATAATGGAGAAGGGTAATTTGGTAAATTAACCAACAAAAGGGTAATTTGGTAATTATGATAATGAATAAGGGTAATTTGGTAATTATAATAGTGGATAAGGGCAATCTGGCAATTATGAGATTGCAAAAGGGTAATTTAGTGATTTAACCAACTAAAGGACAAATTGGTAATTATGATAATGTAGAAGGGAAATTTGATAATTTATCCAACTAAAGGGTAATTTAGTAATTATAACAAAGGAGAAGGGCAATTCGGTAATCTAACCAACCAAATGGAAATTATGATAAGTATAACAATTATAAAGGGTGATTGGTGACCTAATAAGTGTGGGAGATAACTTGGTAACTCAAACCGAATAGGGATGTAGCTAAGAACAACAATGTGTGTATTATATGCCTCGTGTGCCATGTGTTATGTCATATTGTGTACTTTATGCTTAATGATTAATCATTTGTAGCACAAATTCAAGTGATGTATGCTTGTGTGACTTCCTTATGGCTTGTGGATGATGATTACATATGTTGTGCGTACGATATTATCTGATGTGACCCTCTAGGACATGCATGCTAGGGTGTTTAATAATATAATATGGGGTGAAAGGATAAAAAAGAATAAATAGGAAGTGAGTTGACTAAGGGGACACGTGATTGACCTTATTATCTCATGATCCATGAGGGGGGAAATAGAAGGAGATTTTGATCAAAATGAATGAGTGATGCAACTCTTGCATGGGAGGTTTCTAGGGTTTGCATGGGATAATCCCTACGTAAGAAAGGTGTTAGGGTTTGAGCGGTAACTAGGGTTTTACGGTTACGTGTATAATTGATGAGTAGAGTGATAAAACTTGGGTGGAATCTAAATAAGATGAGGTGTGGTAAGATAAAAGAAAGGTTGGGCCATATAGGTCCGATTAGGGTTTCAAGGGAAACCCCAGAGAGTGTTAGGAAGAGAATTTGAATGTCATAAGGTGATGGGCCTTAACCCATACCCTTAGGAGTTGGGTTTTTGTTATGAGTAAATGTAAGGGGGAATGGATGTCGGGGTGTGATAAGAGGCACAAATGTCTCAAGATATGGGACGGGCCCTCTCGGGAGGATAGAATAGAGGTCGGTGACATGCATGTCAAGGGTGAAATAATTTTGAATAAAACACGAATAAGACACTAATCACTTAAAGTGGAAGATTATTGAGTCGGACCCAGACCGATCCACCGGTATAATAGTGGCTAGGTGTCGGTGAAATGCCCCGAAAATTTCTAATTTTATAAACTACATTTAAAGGATATTTATTATAAGAATTATTTAAATAAATTATTTTTAAATTGAATTAATTAGGGCAAATCAAGAAGAAATTTATAAGTATTTTTATTAGAAGAGAATTTGGGTAATTTAGCTAATTAAGCATTTTATTTTGAAAATTAATTAAATAAATTATTTTATTTAAAATAAGAAGGAGAAAATAGTTTCAAATTAATATTAATTTTATAAATAATTTAATTGGAGAAAATTAAGGTGTTTGCTAATTAAAAAGGAATTTATAAAAAAATCTTTTAAAAATCCTAATTTAGCCTAAAAAGAGATTTAAATATTATTTTATTTAAATATTATTATTTTTAAATATATCAAATACTTTAAATAATTTAAATACCCAATATTATTATTTTTCCTTTTTCCCTTCTTCGTTTTCCTTTTCTTCTTTCTTTTTCTTTCTTCTTTTCTTTTTCTTTTTCCTCCCCTTTTCCCTGTTTGGGCTGCCTCTTCCACGGCCCAGTCCCCGCCTCTGCTTCCTTTCCTGTGGTGCGGCCTAGCCCGCGCGGCCGACGCCTGCCTCCCTTCCCCAGCGCCGCGTTTTGGATTTCGTTTCACTGAAATGTGTCGTTTTGTTTAATGAACTTTACCCTCTTCGCCCAGCCGACCGGCCCGGTCGTTATTTTTCTTTCTTTTCTTTTCCCGGTTGCCCGGTCCAGCCCCCCCATCTTCTTCTTCTTTCTTCAGCCACCACCGACCTGCAACTTCGAACGCCGCCCGTCCAAGACTTTCGCCGGCGATCTCGCCCGTCTTGACCGACCGTTCTCCTCCCTTTCTCTTCCCCTTGATTCGATGACCACACAGACCCAACCAACACTCCCCTATTCTCGCGCGATTCTCTCTCTCTTTCCGCCAACCCACCCTTGCCCGTTTTGACTCCCACCGGCCGACCTCGCCACCTTTGACCCAAACTCTACCTGCCTTACCCCGTAGCCGACCCACAAAACCCTAAAATCTCTTCTAAAGCCTATAAATATCCCCCATAATAGCCCTGTACCGAGCTTTTGTTTCTTACCCAGAAATGCCCAACCTTGCCACCGCCACCACTTCAGACGCCTCTTTCGCCGTCTCCGGCGAACTTCACCGCTATCCCTGGCTACCCGTGTCATCCTTGCATTTTCCTCTAGCTAACCAAAGCATTCATCACCCTCGATTCTTTCTGCACAATCCTCCCCGACTGTGCGAACTTCCCATCTCGACCAACCTGTTTTCCAGCCTCTGCCGCCCTTCGAACCACCCTTAGCCGCCTATTCCGCCGTTTCTGCCTCTTCTTTCACCTCCAAAATCTTCTGCAGACCCTCCTCTACCTCCCCATACCTTTATTTTCCTTTTTCTCCCTCTCCTCCTCTCTCCTCCTTCTTCTCCTCCATTCGGCCACCGCCGCCGCCGCCGTGCGCCGCCACCTTTGGCTGCGCTACCACCTCTATTCTGTCCCTCTCCTTCTAAGGAACTCAAAACAACCCAGCTCCCATTTTAATTCTTCCTATCTTATTCCCAGCATGCAACTTTCCCCTCTTTCTTTCCTCTTTCCGGCCACCGCCGCCACCTCCGTGCGCCACCGCCGGTGCCGCCTATCCCCACCAACATTTGGTTGAACCCTAGACCCTCTCGGCTATTTTCCCTATTTTTTATAACCCTTAAATTATTTTATTTCAATTATTTACATATAAATACTATTATTATTATTCTTAATATTTATATTTTAATATGCATTATTATTATTATTAGTATTAATATTTTATTATTATTTATGTTGAGGGCTGAAGCCTAATATATTTTAATTCGATTTTATTATTATTCTTCTTATTATTTCTATAATTACTATTATTAATATTAAAATGTTATAAGTATAATTATTATTATTATTATTATTATTATTTTCTACTTCGAATTTCCATTATTCTTAGTTATTATTATTATTAATACAAATATTTTAACATTAGTGTTGTTAATAATGTTACTATTATTATCATTATTATTATCATAATCATTATTATTATTATTATTATTATTATTATTATTATTATTTCTGAATTGGGTTATTTATTTTACAAATAATCTTTTTAGTGTTATTTTGATAAAGGATCCGAATCCCTTATTTCACTTTATTTTTGATTAATGCCTTTTTATTATTATTTCTACTATTTTATTATTCTTATTAATATTAATATTGATATTATTTTGGTATTTTTGTTATTATTATTTTATATAAAAAAACTATTCTTATATTAAATTAGTGTTTAATATTAATTTTGATAGGAGAGAGTCTAATTTTAGCTTTTCTCTCAAAATAGGTAAAACCAGTCAAAACCCTAAGGAAGCATAGGAGCGTGCTCCAAGACCGGTGTCGTTTTAGGTAAGGAGTGCTAAGGCCATTTATGTGCTTATGTATATTATGTGTTTCGCATGTTATGTATCTAATGTTTATTATAATTAAATATTTTATATGTGGTATGACTTGGAGTTGAAGTATGTTGTGCATGGTATGTGTATTAATTATGTGTGATGATATGTGTTGTGTATGTGAGGAAGTCGATGTGGTTTGTGTGAGAGGAAGGATGAAAAAGGAGGATGGGGAAAGAAGTTGACTAAGGGAAATGAGTTGACCTAAATTTTATGGTTTTATAAGGAATAATCTAGTTTATGATGCTATTTGGGAGAATTTAATTTATGATATTATATGGGAGAATTTAATTTATGATTGATTGGGAGAATTAAATTATGGTTTGTTTGGGAGAATTTAGTGTATGATGTTATTTGGGAGAATGTAATTTATAATATTATATGGGATAATTTAAGTTATGATTTGATTGGGAGAGTTAATTTATAATTTGTTTGGGAGAATTTAGTTTATGATGTTATTTGGGAGAATGTAATTTATAATATTATATGGGAGAATTTAAGTTATGATTTGATTGGGAGAGTTAATTTATAATTTGTTTGGGAGAATCTAATTCATGATGTTATTTGGGAAAATGTAATTTATGATATTATATGGGGGAATCTAATTTATGATTTGCTTGGGGGAATTCAATTTATAGTTTTTCTTGAGAGGTTCTAATTTATGATTTTATGTGGAAGAATCTAACTTATGGTTTTGTATAGAAGAATCTAATTTGTGGTTATGAAAGGGGAGAACCTAATCAATTGTAGTATGAGGAAAAATCTTTGGCTTTTATATGATTTGAATCTTTGGGTTGGTATGGTTTGAATTTAGGGTTGGTAAGGATGATTCTTTGGTTTTGTGAGGATTTAATGTAAGGTTGGTATGGATGAATCTTTATGGCTTGAATTTAGGGTTTGGTATGGAAGAATATTTATGGTTTGAATTTAGGGTTTGGAATGGGTGAATCTTTGGTTTTGGTTGGATTGAATTTATGGTTTGGTATGACGGAATCTAGGGTTTACCTAGTGGTATTAATGGATGTATGTTAGTATTAGGGTTTGTATGATGATATTAAGGTTTGTATGGTGGTAATTATAGTTGTATGGAGGTATTAGGATTTACATGGTGATATTGATGGTTGAATGGCGGTATTAGGGTTTGCATGGTTGAATTTAGGGTTTCACGTGGAATTTTAGGGTTTGCATGAAAACGGTTCAAAGGTTTGCATGGGGAGATTAATGTTTGCATGGAAGTGAAATTTACGTGTGAAAAGTTGATTTGGGATGTAAGGGAGGAAGTAGAAGAGTTATTTGGGTGTTTGAATGTTTTGGGTGAAAAATAATACGTAAGACATTATAAGGGTATGGAGGAGACTGAATTATGGTTTGTTGTGGTTAATTGAGGTATATGGTGGCTGATTAGGGTTTTTGGTGTTATCATGTGTATATGGTGATTAAAGTGTAATTGTGATGTGTGGTGATTTATGCATGTCTAGGGTAAAAGTCTTTGAATAAGATACTTAAGATATTAATCACGTAAAGTGAAAGATGTTGAGCCGGGCCCAGACCGATCCACTGGCATAATAGTGGCCAGGTACTGCGGTAACTTGGAGATCGATCCACCGGCTTAATAGTGGTAGGGTATGTTACCCTAGTGACCGATCCACCGGCTAAAATAGTGGGGGATCCCGAGCTCAACAAACCAAACTATACATGTTGATAATAAGTGGGAAGACATTATTTACTTACAGTGGAACACCATGTGAGCAGGAACCAGACCGATCCACCGGTCAGGAATAGTGGTGTGGACTTTGTCCCGCAAGTGACCGATCCACCGACAAATAATAGTGGTGTGGACTTTGTCCCGCAAGTGACCGGCCCACCGGCAATAATAGTGGGGTGTTCCTGTACTTACATGGATTTGATAAAAGGCATGGTGTGTATCGACTTTTGATAAAAGATTAATTAAGTAATTAATATGGATTATTGAGCCTTTGTACTTTTACCTGGTTGATCATATGCATTTATGAATATGCTCTTTTACGTCCTGCATGGCTTATGTGTTTATGTGTTGGCCTTAATGATCAAGTCACCTTACTCAGTACTGGACCCGTACTGATACTACCTTGGTTGATGGGTCCTGTGATGATCCACTGATGGTGGGGAGCAGACCTCTTGTGCAGGTTTAAGATCAGAGACTGTTTTGGGGTGGCAGGCCTGACTTGAGTGAGTAGGCAATCCGGAATTTGACCCATTGGGTTTTATCTTGTTTAAATGTATTTCTATTTGAAAGTTAAAAGTGTTAATAAACGTTTATGCGTACTCTGATTTTGTTGTATGATCTTTCAAATTCTTTTATGAATTGTTAATTTGAATTTAACATAAATCTTTTCTTTAGCCTTAGCACTTGGTACTGGAACGGTCGGAGAGAACCGGTCTGGTACTAAGTGTGGTGGTAACATTCACAGAATTCACAGGTTTTAAGTGTTTCTATCTTAATTGCTTCCGTTTTAAAAAAAAATTGTGAATTTTGGGGTGTTACAGTCGGGGTGCCCTAGAGACTAATCCACTGGTATATAATAGTGGTTAGGTGCATTATGCCCTATAAGTGACCGATCCACCGGTTATAATAGTGGGAGATCCCGAGTTCAATAACCCAAACCCTAAGTTTGATAAGACACATAAAAGGCACTAAATACTTACAGTGGAACACCATGAGAGTCGGGGCTAGACCGATCCACCAACATAATAGTGGCTAGGGGCGTTTTGCCTTAGAGATCGATCCATCGGTATATAATAGTGGTTAGGTGCGTTCTTTCCTATAAGTGACTGATCCATCGGATATAATAGTGGGGTTCCCGCATTCACATGGACATAAAATTTAAGAGATGATTGAATAATGATGGACTAATGGCTTAAGGCCCGAAAGTATTGATTTTACACTATGACATGGCTTAAGGCCCGAAAGTGTCGATTTTGCATTACGACTCATTAACATTTGATGGACTTGTTAAGGATGTGAATGTTATGCATGCACATCTTGTTATATATGTATATAGCTTTGTATCATGTGTTGCATTGCGGGCCTGCTTTTAAGTGTGTTTTTAAATGGTCTCAGTATTATAGTACTGAAGGGTTCCATTCGTGGCCCCCTGCCTATTCAATGGGCAGTATCCCTTGCAGTTGCAGGTCCTTGTCTAGGAGCTATTCAAGTGGGTAACAGGAAAGAGCGTAAGGATTATCCGGAATTTTGATGGGTTTTTATTGTTCCCCTTTTAACTCTTGGTTTAAATGTAATCTTCACTCTTGTAACCACCATTGGTGGTTTTTATTCTTGTAAATGGTTTACTGTGCTACTCTGATTTCTAACATGATTTGGATTTCTAACAATTGGTATTTTATTCTTTTAGCCTTAACACTTGGTACTGGAGCAGTAGGAGTGAACCGGTATGGTACTAAGTGTGGCTATAATATCCTCAAAATTCACAATTCTTGTTATTTCGCTTTCGCTAAATCTTTTAATAAAATAAAAATTTTTAGTAGTGAATTTTGGGGGTGTTATATATGTTTTTCTAGATGAGTTGCCAAGTAGACTACCTCCTTTGAGTGGTATTGAGCATGCTATTGTTTAATATGTCAGGAGTCCCATTACAAAATAATCTGGCTTATAGATGCAATCCAGAGGAGGTTAAGAAACTACAGAAACAAGTGTAAGAGTTGTTAGACTGATGCTATATTCGGGAGAGTATGAGTCCATGCAGAGTTCCAACTTTGTTGGTGCCTAAGAATGATGGTACATGGAGGATGTGTATTGATTAAAGGGAAATCAACAACATCACAATTAAGTACAGATTTTTATGCCAAGATTGGATGTGTTAGATGAGTAGCATGGTGCAAAGGTGTTCTCGAAGATTAATCTTAGAAGTGGTTATCATTAAATGAGGATAAGGGAAGTGGAAGAGTGGAAGAAAACTTTCAAGACTAAGCACGGGCTGTATGAGTAGTTGGTGATGCCATTTAGGCTATGTTATGCACCAAGTTCCTTTATGAGATTGATGACCAAGGTACTTAGACCATTTCTTGGAGTCTTTGTTGTTCTTTACCTTGATGATATCTTGTTATATAGTGAGAGTGAGTTCGAGCACATGCAACACTTAAAAAGGATATTTGACAAGCTTAGAGAGGTGAATCTCTATGGTAAGATTCGGAAATGTGATTTTATGATAGGGAGGGTGATTTTCCTTAGTTATATTGTGAGTGGAGATGGTATTAGAGTTGATCCAACAAAGGTAGAAGCTATAAAAACATGGCATATTCCTACTGATGTCCACAAAGTTTGAATTTTCTATGGGCTGGCCTCATTCTATAAGAGGTTTATCAAAGACTTCTCTACCATTACAGTACCTATCACACAATTGATGAATAAAGGAGAGCTCAATTGGAATGATCAAGTGACAAATGCTTTTGAAGACTTGAAGACAAAGCTCACAAATGCACTAATATTATCTTTACCGTGTTTCGATAAATTGTTTAAAGTAACATGTGATGCTAGTGGTGTAGGCATTGGAGGTATGCTCTCACAAGAAAGGAAACCGATTGCTTTCTTTAGTGAAAAATTGAATGGTGCGAGACTCAACTATTCGACCTATGATAAAGAGTTCCATGCTATTGTGTGTTGTTTGGAGACATGGAGCCATTACTTAAGACCCAAGACTTTTGTACTTCACTCAGATCATGAGAGTTTGAAGTATCTACATGGTCAAAAGAGGTGAGTCCAAGACATGCTAAGTAGACAAGCTTATTACAAACATTTGTGTTCTCTACAAGATATGTGGATGGCAAAGAGAATGTTGTGGCGGATGCATTATCTAGGAGGTCCATGGTACTTACCATGATGAATGCAAAGCTTTTGGAGTTCGAGATGTTGAAGAGTTATGATGCACAAGAGAGAGTGAAGTTATTTAAAAAATTTCATCAACAAATCAAGCACAATATTGAGAAGGCAAATGAAGTATACAAGGTGAGAGCAAACAAGCATAGGAATCAACACGTTTTTCAATTGGGAGATCTAGTATGGTTACACTTGAGGAATGAGATATTTCCTCACCTAAGGAAACACAAGCTTATGCCAAGGGTGGATGGTCCTTTCAAAGTACTTCAAAAGTTTGGGGAAAGTGCTTATGAGCTAGATTTGTCAGAATCATATGGTGGGGTATTAAGAACTTTCAATGTTGGAGACATTAGCCCTTATTATAGTGATGTAAATTTGAGGGTAAATTCAAATCAACATGGGGAGAATGATGTAGCAGCAAACACTAAAGAATTGGCTTTCATAATTATGGAACCAATTATTATTCATTTGGAAAGTATCTCTCAAAAAATTGAAGACAAACAGATGGTTACGTTGCTAGAAACATACCAAACAAGCCACTAAGTGTCTACGTGCATGTGCATGGCATGCATGGGGGTAATATTTTCATCTTGGATGTGTGTAATTATTAATTTAGCTAATTAATTAATTAAGTAGTAGGGTTGGATATTAGCTAGAGCATAAAGTTAACATAAAGTAGCATAATATATTTTAGCTTGATATCTTTTTGAATTTTGCTTTTTAGATAAATGGTATGTTGGCTATATAATCCATTGAAAGCCATGATTATGAGGAATAGATAGGCAATATTAAAGGTGAATGAAAATTTGAATCATGTGTGAGTTCAATTCAAGTTAATTGGATCTGTGTGAATGATTAAGCTTGAAAATCGTAATCTTTTTGTCTATGTGAATTAGAGATTAAGTCCTATCCTTTCTTCTCTCTATAATCAACATTTTTTTATCCATCATTGTCATCCAAACATCACCCTAAGTCGAAGCTAATTGAAGCCCTAGATTGGTTTCAACATTTGAAATCCTAACCCACCATTTGAAACCCTAATCCCATTTTTGAACCCTAACTCAACCCTAATCCCATTTTTCGAACCCTAACTCAACCCTAACCCTAAACCTAAAATCTAAAGTAAGCCCTAACCCTAACCCTTACTTCACAACATCATCTTCCATTAAACCCTAACTTTCAAATTATCATCATCATGAACATATCATTGTTGAATCCATATCATAATTAATCCATCTTATTCAAACCGTCATCATTAGTTAACCATCACCATCGAATCATACTTATCTTATTCGAATCACCATCATCATTCTTCCATCTTATTCAAACACTTTAAACCCTCATATAGCATCACCAAACCTTCTTCTAATTAATACCAACGTAATCGAGCCATAATATCACCAATATGAGAATTCCATCCTCCTACACACATCAATGTCATTACATGGTTGTCGAAGATATAACTTACCTATCACAACCACCAACCGATTATCAGCTCATAATAGACCAACTTTTTAGAGTTAAAAAAGAGAAGTTAAGGTATATGATTGCTTACATTATATATTATGTTGTAAATAATACTTATAATCATATATATTGATTTTCTCCATAACTTGTATATTGGCAATGATAGAAAAAGAGCGAAAAGCAAAAGAAAATGTGAAAAAAATGCCTACCCTCACAAGAATTCATACGCTAGCAATAATTCCATAAAAAAAGGTGGTAAAGATATAAATTAGGTCATTATACATTGATTATTGTTAGTTTCACATGATAAAAACTAACTTGATTTTAAAGAACATGGAGGCAAAGAATAATGTAGAAAAATAAGGCACTCCATATGTACATCTTATAATAGTGGATGTTTAAGTGAGGGTTATGGTAGATAAGAAAGCATGGAAGGTTACTAATGAACAAACCCACCAAAACTTTGATAAAATTGTAAGGATTTAGAATCATATTATTCTCCATGTTATTTGCATATATTTTAAACCCATAACTACAATCATTTCTCTAATAGGAGAAGGTTTGGGTGAAAGGAGCACTGGCGAGTGGATGAAATGACATTCTCACCCAAGCTTTAGGGACTGAGGAACACGGTGGTTGATTTAGAGGGCTACACATTGTCAAGTACTTTTATACTTTTTCCTAGTTCATACACTCCTAAGGAAGAGTTCAATTGTCTAAGAGATGAAGTGGATACTTTAAGAGTAGGTCAATTAGAGTTAATTATCAACCAATGAGGATTGAAGAGAAAATGAAAAAAATGCATGAATGAAATGAAATCTAGCTTGGCTACTGTGTCTGCTTATACTCCTACAACCCTATTATTAGACATATCTTAGAAGTACCTAAGGTAATATACTTTATTGTTATTTTTTCTCTTATTTAAAGGTAGCTATAGATGTCATTGGTGAAATTAATGAAAATTTTGAATATAGGGTGACTACACATTTGATCTCAAGATATCATAGCAAGGGGATATTGTTGCCTAAGGAATCACTTGTGTATATAAGGATAAATTATTGGAGTTTGGCAGAGTTCGAGTCACTCTCAACAACATCCGTGATGAATATACTTTCTTAAAGTTAGCTTTTTTGAAAGACAACAATCGTTATCTCTTATTTTTGGCAGGGAAGACGCTTGGATGGCTATGCCTATGGAGAAATAAGAGAAGGAATTATAGGCAGCGGGAAGATAATTATTTGTAAGTTACAACATGTCAACTATCAAGCATTACCCCATAGGATAAAGAAGTATTTGAGGGAAAAAATTGAATTATTAATGAAATTGTTTTTCAAGAGCGAAGAAATCAATCAATGTGTGTGTGTGTGTGTCTACATATATATCAACCGAGGACTTAGTTCATTTGTTAGATAGAGGATAGCTACAAGTGTAACATATAAAGAGTAAAGACATACATGTGGTATAATTTTAGTCAATCTTGAATACATAGATATATCAAACGATATTATTATATTTTTTAAGTGAGGTATAATTTTCTTATAGGTTTTTAAAAGATAAAATTATACTTAAGAACGATCAACACATGTATGGATTCTTATGTTTTCAAGTGATATCCTATGAGAACCTTAGAGAAAGGTGGACTATATGGTCCAAGCGATGAGGGTGGATCCACGTTGATTTATCCCCCCTTTCTTTTTAATAATATTAGGTATTTGTTATTTTACATCCATTGAAAGAGATAACATGTTGGTTTAACTCTTTAGGAGGAAAATTGGAGTGAAATTTCACTAAAGGTTGTTGATAGGTAATTAATTAATTTCTAGATTTAATAAATTTAGTTTATAAGTAATGTATTATACTATTCAATTACTATGTCTCTATACATGTATCAAATTAGGTCATTTAATAAATATTTTGAGAAGCAAAAGAATGACCTAAATTAGTACACATATAGGCTCCCATAAAGGTGTATAAATAGTAATTTGTTTTCTATATCTTAATGTTATTGTTCAGTATAGTTATAACTATTTAATTCATGCAATTCACTTACTGACGTAATCAAAACAAAGAGAAAACGACAATTGTGACTTTTTTGTCATGAAATATATTAGAGATGTCACTGCAAAATGATAGAATGGAGATTCGAAGGTATGTATGTATGTATGTATCTATGTGTACACACACACATATATTGTTACTTGAATTAAATACCTATAACCATGAAACTTGTAATACTTTTTAGTATATAGAAATGATGAGCTCATATCTTTTGATAATCAAATCAATGAGATTATACAAGAATGGATAGATTTTAAGTAATCACTACCTATACCTCAATAATAGGTTTTTGAAAATATTCCCAAGGGAATAGAAAGCAGGTGCAACTGAAAAGTGGCATCTGTACTTAAGTTTAGAGGGTGGTTCTAAGGTAAAATTGATGTTTATTTCTTGTGCATTTTTAAGCGCCCTTTTTATTTTTGTTGTGTTGTGGACAGCTATGTTTTGAACAAATGGTTGTAGCCTACATGATTGGTTCTTGCCATCATCTATTTTGATTTTCTACCACTGTTTATGGAAATTTTTTAAATTGGTGTATGATTTACTCTGTGCGAGGAAGCCTTAGTGATATCACACTTTCCATATGAGTATGTATGTTACATGGAGTGACACAAGGCTTACATGCATGGAGAGGATCTATGGAAGGAGATTTCTTTTAAGGAATGATTCTTTGGGACGGAGAGTTTAGACTACCCAATGTTGCACCATTAGGGGTTTTTTGCTTGCCGGACATTGTTTTGGAGTCTTATGTCCCTAGCATGCATTTTATTTAGCGTTTATTGTAATGAAAGTTGAACTATCTGTAACTCTTTTTATTTATATTAAGTATCTCATTCTATTGTTTTAGTAATTTGTTAAAATATTATATCCTTAACATTTAGTGCAAGAAAAATGTAGTGGATACCGAACTTGATATGGTTTTTTCCTCTACTAGGGTTGTCATTGCCCTGAATATAGGTCTAAAGAACGAACATCTTAAATATCGACCCAAAAAATAGGAATCAGCCCTAAAGAGCTTCAAGGAGTGCTTTAGCCATCCTTAGTCGTGGTCCACTCTCAAGTTGTTGGCTCATACAATTCCCCTGTTGGGTAGGCTCTCTACATAAGATAAGGCAACTTGTTGTCCTCGACCACACATTATTGTTTCCTTCTCCTACCTCCTCATCTTAATCTTATACATATAAGGTGTTGTATTTATTTTGGACATCAATAATCATAATACAAATTTCTTATTTTTTACTCTCTTTCTTCTCATCTCCATTTTACCCTCAGTATTCTCTTACTTTCAACTTTTATTTCTATTTCCTACAAATTTTTTAGCTCACAAAACATATACAATAAAACTTATGCTAAGTATGGTAGTAATACCAAAAAATTTATGATTTTGCTTCTAATAAAATATTCAAGTAGTAAAATGAGAGTGTGACAATCACAAGTCACAACATATGCCACAATAGCAATGTGTTAACAATGTTAGCCACCTAAGTTATCTCTAGGGTTTATTCCATTTAATTATTTACAAGATTACGACCACATGATTATACATCCATTTAACTTTGAGCAATAGGTTGGATTATCCCCTATTGTCTCTTAATAACCATGAAAATCATGTAATAACCAAATGAGCATACGTTTGTTTGTAGTCAATAAACCATCAAATGGATATAAATTTTGACTAAAACCAAATGAAACCACCTGGATGACTAAACTCTTTAGTATCGATAACCCTTAGTATATTATTAGTGTATAGGCTAAAAAAGGCACTAATATTAACCCGACCCTACCTAAAGCCAAGTTGTATTAAGTAGATGAAGTCGACTAACCCTCAATAACTAATCGACGATTGAATAATCTAGATCAACATAATGCTTAATATATATTCCACTTTAAGTGATTAGTGTTTTATTATATTAAAATTATAAGCCACACCAAGTTTCACACACTACTATGGAACAAAACATTAATGACACCACATAAATGATAGTTTGATCTTAGTTCTTTCTCTTTTGTAGTAACAGATAGAGAGCTCACTTCGGCCTTTTCGATTCTATATATCTGACTTGACTAACTGCATCTTTTTTTTGATATCCCTCAACCTGCTAGCACTAGATATGTTTCCATTTATGATGCGTACATTTACTTTTTTATCCATTAGACCTGCTTCTAGCTATTACTTTTTTGCTTTTATCTAATGGATCTATTAGGTAAAGTTCCTCGAGCAACTCAATTAATAGGCGTTTTCATTATATCAACTAATTGGAAATCAAATCAATGAAATAAAGTATGAAACTTTCATTACGGTTCTCAATGTTGCTATTCACTTTTTTAGGGTTACATGATACTCTATCCTTGTAATAAGTTCAATAAAAAATTCATGACAGATGGAGGAATTACGATCCATTCCTGGGATTCCATTTATTAAATGAATACATCTATCATGCTCGATCTTTATAGTTTATTTGAAACCTGAATTGATTTCCTTTTTCACTCATGGTCGAATTGAACAAATGATCCCGCTTTAGTCTGAGTCAATGAAGGGAGGAAATCCCAATCAAATGGAAAAATTGGGTGTTGATCCCACTTGGCCTTTTGGTCTACAACCAAAAAATATTAGGCTAAGAACTAATTCCGTCATCCAAGCTCGAAAGTCTTTATATATATTCAGAGTACATAAGAAAATGACGTGTTGTGAGGACTTCAAACATTCACTGGGAACACCAGAAAACTTTCTTTAGTCACACAGAAACTCACTATGTATGCTCTCTTTCAAAAAAAAAATCTTCTAGGATAGCTGTATCTTTATTCTCTTCTTAACCTATAAGAGCGGTAAAGAATATAGTAGCCTTATACATACAATCATTGATGAGAATACGAAGATTTGTCCGAAGAAAAAAAGAATTTAAATTACTACATAGATTGCTATCTGACTAGCATTCTACAAGTAGGTTAGTTGAGTGACTAGACTGAGACTCTCTTAGATATCAATCACTCAAATCAAAAAAATAGCAAAAATAATAAGAGAAGAAAGGTCCACAGAAGGTGGAGAAGGAGTACGCCCGGTGCACCAGGTTCTACCATTGTAGGGCCCAATCATAGTCAAAAGAAGAGTTTGATCGTATATGCTTAACACATGCAAGTCGAACGAAGTTTTCGGGTAACAAGAACCAGAACAAGCAACAGAGTGTTGATTGAGAAAGGGGCGCTTCCGCGCTTTTCTTGCTGGGTAAAAGGAACGTCGCCGGAGGAAAGAAAAAGGGGTTTGGGGGTACGAGAACACAGTTTGAAGAAAGAAGGTACCGCTTGTAGTAGTTCTGCTTACATAATATAAAAGATCATCAGAGAGGAGACAATTATGATTCTAGCCGAGAAGACTAGTAAAAGGAAGGATCAAGAATGTCATATATTTTAGGAGCTAGATTAGTTGCGGATAAAAAAGTCAAAATTGACTTAACAAAAATTGATGGAATTGGACCTAAAAAAGCTATTTAGGTTTGTTATCGATTAGGTATCAGTGATAATATTAAGATAAAAGAGTTAACTAAATATTAGATAGAAAAAAATGAACAAATGATAAGTCAAGATCATGTTGTTCATTGGGAATTGAAGAGGGGAGAATGAGCAGACATCGAATGATTAATTTCTATTTCTTGCAAAAATTTTGATGCAAAAATGTGGTGCATGTTTTAATAACAGTTTTATACATTAACCGTTATTAAAAGTACAATAGTTATACCTTTAATAACAATTTTAATTTAACCATTAACAAAAAGGAAATTTTGCCTCAATTTTAATAACGGTTTTATTTAACCATTAACAAAATAGAAAAGTTGACACAATTTTAATAATGGTTTTAGTTTAAGCATTAAAAAAAGTGAAAAGTTGACATAGTTTTAATAATGGTTTTAGTTTAACCGTTAACAAAACAGAAAAGCTAACATAGTTTTAATAATGGTCATAGATAGAATCGTTATTAAGACATATTTTAATAACAATTATAGCCAGAACTGTTATTAAAACTAGCACATTAAACAACCCTCTCTCCCATCTCCCTCATTTACGTCTGTTACATAAACTTTCAAATATGACTTTGCTCTCTTTCTCTCTTCACTTGGCTTTAATTACCTTACTGCTCGCTCTTATTGCTCCCTTATTTACGTCAGTCATGTGTTCCTCTTGCTCGTTGATGGCCATTTTCCATTATGTCCTCGTCGTGGCTTGTTTTATGCTTGTTGTCATGGTTCACACGTCCTGTGTGCCCTCCTATAGCCCTCAAATGTTAGTCCACCCTACATTAGTGTGCCTAGCCTCCTGCCTCTCTTCCACAACCCTCCCTTTTTTTGTGGCTCTTGCAACTGCAACAGGCTCCGTCGACCCTACATTTTATTACCTGCCCACAGATAACCTTTCTTGGTATAATTTTTTTTTATTTTGCTATCATTATAAATATATATATGTGTGTGTGTGTGTGTGTGTGTGTGTGCATGTTAAATATGTAGTGGGTATTACGTGTATTATTGTCTGTTTTGGTATATGTTGTTGTGTTGTTATGGGTTTTTCTTTACCTCTCTATATGTTTATGCATGCATGCCAATATTTATGGGTTTGATGTTGATGAAAAATATAAGTTTTGCTAGTGTTAGAGACCCATATTTTAGAATTTAAAAGGTTAGATAACAATATTAGTAATATGATTTAGTGGTTTTTCTCTTTTATAGGTAGTGGACTAGTGAGATGACATATTTGCCTATTATGTACATTCCTTTAGCATATCTGTGCATGACACTCAATTTAGATTTCTAGAGTCATGTCACATGATTATATAAGGAGCTTCATCATTTTTTCTTAAGCGGGTTGTACTGTGATCCATTTTATCTCAGATCTTATCATTTGCTGCTGACATTGCCTCCTATTGCGCCATGGTCAGAGGCATTAGCTAGTTATTTTTATTTATTTGTCGACCTTACTGATGCACCACACCCGCAATTTGTTGAGGGTGATGTTTTTGTGAGGGACTATGATCGAATTGCTAGAGAGCCGATGGTTATAGATGATAAGTGGAGGTTTCATCATAAATTATCCTCGAGTATATGTCCTAGTTACTCGAGAATACCTGCTAGTGAACTCTTCATTGATGAGAAGATGGCATACCGAGATGAGTGGACAATGAGAGTGACAGGTTCTAGTTGGGGTAGGCTAGGATAGGCTATCGACGGATTATGTAGGATGGTTAGGGGATGTTGTTAGTTAGTTTTTTTGGTTGTATCAACATTTTGATGTATATATTGTTGATATTACCTTAGTTTTTTTTGTTAGTTTTTGGGTATTATTGTGAACACGTAGAAGAATAGTTCACTATCCAATTGACAACTCTTGTATAAATATTTGATATGTATATACATATGAACTCTTTGTAAGTAATAACAAGTTGTGTATTAGTATATTTTTATGCCCTTATTTATATATATAACTTCAAAATAGTTTGATATACATTATATAAATATGATATATGTCAAAGCATTAGCAATATTTTAATTAGTTTGTAGAAGTGAATTTATTTGTAATAATATTTTTTGTGGAATACATATAGAAAAGAAAATTGAATTTTGCACAAATTACTTGCCTAATGCTGAAGCTATTGGCATTCCTAAGTCTTGGCAAGCACAAAAATTCAAAGGATAGGGTATTCGGGGTAAGCAATTTGGGCAAATAGACCTTGACAAGGTTCTTGGTAGGTTATAACTCCTAGCCAAGGACAAGGATCCATATACCTCATCCATTAGTATTAGTACGTTATGGAAGAAGGCTATAGTAACAAAAGAATGATATATTAATGATAATGTACATAACGGTGCCAAAAGAATCACATGTTTGAAGATATCCTCAATAGTATTTATTTTTGTTATCAGAGAAAACAAATGATGATATTATGTTTATTTATATATTATAGGATGAACTTAAGGCATTGTAGAGGGTTTAGATCAATATAACATAATGTATCAAGTGATTGTAATTGAAGAGCACCTAGGAAGACACAGGATTCCTAGGTTAGGGGTTATGAGAACAAGCGTTTGGGGTAAACCTCGTGGACCACAAAACACCCATGACCAAGTGTTTCTCCTAACACAAAAGTTAAGTTAGGCATTTGAACGGATGACCATAATGGAGAAAGAGTTGACATCCATCAAATCTCAAGGGTTTAAGTCATCCAATTCAGATGCACGTGATTCGCTTCACATACCCAATATAAATAGTGTTAGAGACAATTGTGAAGCTAATACACGTTTTTCTTCTCTTCCCAAGGTAAGCATATTTTTCTATGAATTGATACATATATAATGCATCAAGTGTCAACTTAATAATTAACAATACTATTATACTTATCTTGTAGGTTTTGCATAAATGTGAGTTGGTAGATAATGACCCCTCAATTATTTTGGCAAAAGGAAGGGTACACATCTCTTGTGGTACCGAAATGCTAATGGTCCATAGGTCTATCTTAGCCGCAAATTGTAGGCTTGTATGTATTGACATTCCAATAATTAGATATGCACCCTTGCCTTGTTACAAAGAAGGCAATGAGGCAACAACAATGTTGGAAGCTCATGGAGGGTTTGTGCCTTAGCCTATAGATAGGATTCATAATTGAAGAGGTAATGACATCCTCCATTCAAATTAACACAAACACATTACACATTGTTTATACCTTATTAATATATGCGTGCATTTTGCATTATGTTTATTATTATGAATTAAGGGATTGGAAAATAAGAAGACTCCTATGTCAAAAGGAAAGAAAAATACTAGTGGAAGTAGCAAAGCAAAAGATGGCATCGAGAAAGGAAAGTGAGAAAAATCAAAAAAATTGGTAGCCCCGCAAAAGATCTCATCTTCAAAGGACAATCAAGCGATACAAGAACCTCGCCGACCACCACCTGCATTAGCAATTTTGTATTTCTATGCTTAAAACTACCTCGATAGTGATATAATTATAATGTATTGTCCTGCCGAGTGTGTTGGAAGGGACAATGCCATATACATGGTATCTGTGGAGGTTATTAGCGAAATTTATAAGTCGGAATAGATGTCAATGACGAGTGTGGTAGCATATGTTAAGTAATTATTATTTCATATCATATATTTTAATACTTTTCATTTATTTGTATAATTTTATTAGTTATTGCTTATTAATAAATATGCATTATTATTATCATCCTTAGGTTGGTGGCTAGTCGGGCTACGACAAAGGGGATGATGTCCTATAATCAGCGAGGATAGGCACATAAACTATATAACATATCTCATCTTAAAGGAGGGGGTACAACAACAAGCTTTACCTCATCCCTCACCTCGCTAATGAGCATTGGATTTTTTACGTCATCTAACTTGGTCAAAACAAAGTATATGTTTTTTATTCCATCCGAAATTATCTCATTCCTTTTGTTGTTATTCATTCTAAAGGAAAACATTTAATTGACATATTAGTATACTTATTACTCACATTTATTTATTAAGGCATATATCCTCTTATATATTTTTTGGGTATATAAAGTTACAATATTGGGTGTGACCTTTATTTATTATATAGGGTACTACGTATGACGTATATGAAGAGGGGCGAAAATGGTGTTCCGGATCTAAAGAATATTAAGTATGAGTCTGTGATAGTAAGGAGGGAGATCGAAATTTTATATTTTATTTCAATTCCAATTAATATCCAATACAACAACAAGCTAACTAAATTTTATTTTACAGTGTTCACAACAACAAAACGATAATAATTGTGGATACTATGTTTGTAAATCAATGGATCGATCACATACTCAAGAAAAAATATGTGAATATAGATCCAATCCATGTATGTTTCTTTTTCCATATTTTTTTCATTATATAGTTAATCTATGGATTTTTTTATTAAAAAATATAAAAAATGGTTGATTTATATCAATTTGTAGTTTTTCAAGGACTAGGCCAAAAATACGATGATGAGGAAATTGGTGAAGTTATAGAGGAATGGGTCAATTTCGTGCACTCACATACTCAGTATAGATATCTATGCATGAATTTTAGGTTTATATATGTTATATCTTATGTTATTATATGCAAATATATGCAAAGAATAAGTTAAACCTACATATACATATGCAATACTTTGTATATTATAGAGTTTGGGAAGATAGATCCATGAACTTTGAGTTTTAGAGTGTGTAGAGCTACCAAACATTGTCGTATAACTATGAAATTCCAGAGTTATTTGTGTTATTTTGTAGATTGTAGATTTAGTATATATCGAGTATACATCTGTGTATGTGGGCTAAAACTAACTGCACAATATATATAAGAATAGTTTTAATAACTGTTTTAGTGAAAACCATTATTAAAATAAGATTAAAAAATGGTTACAAAGCATACCCATTATTAAAACCTTCTAAAAAATATAATGGTTCTAAAACATAATTGTTGCTAAAATATTGAGTTTTAATAACGGTTATAAGATATAACAATTATTAAAACATGTTAGTGGGCCAAAATTTGGCACAATTATTTATTTTATGATGACCATTTTTTAACCATTATTAAATATTTAATAACGCATGATTCAATAATGGTTGAGAATCATTATTAAATTTATTAAAAAATCGTTATTAAAAACCCTTCTTGGAGTAGTGACATAACATACCAATATAAAATATCCACACAGATATCTCATATCATCCATCATTTCCCGTTAAGGGTAAATTAGAGGGACCACCATTACACGACCATTTTATGCCAAGAAAGTCAATTAAAACATTAATACTAGTCTTATACATTCAATGCATCACATAATTTCAATTATTCTTCCTTGACTCATAAATTAATTTTTGACCCATAATTTATATTTCATTAGGCCATGCCAAATCTTAAATTCCAAGATCCAATAACCATATTAAAATATACTAACATGTCCAAGTTATCACAAGTTCGAGGATACTAAACAAATGCATTATTGCCAATACCAATTGATTAGTTTGGACATTGCCAAATCCTTATACCAATCAGAAACCAAATAATGGGTTTATCTAAATGATCGACTATTATAAGAACTAGTCAATTGTTTTAATCCAAGACCAAAACCCTTCATATTACAGACTAACCATACAATTCATCCTCTTATCCAATCAATTAGTCACAAAAAATAACTCTGAACATGCATTTTCTCACACAACCCATATCCTCATGCTTTTCAAATTTAACTCAGACATCAAACATGACATACAGTGTTCTTAACATATAATATACATGAAGTGACATTCTTAATGCTTAAACCATACTCGGTTCCCAATAAACCATTAAAATTTAAGAATAACAACCCATGCTTCCCATAAATTAGAGAAAACCCTTAAAATATGGTTAATAAATGAGCAAGAAACTTCATAATTCATGGTATTCATGCTTATTTGTTGATATTTCAACATATTTAAAGGATATACTAGGCATGCACAAAATTAGCTAGAGATAAAACTTGAAATCATGCCCAAATCCTATGTTACTTGCTTTCTACTTATGCTTACATACATTTCACAAAACATGATTATATCCACAAGTTCACCAGCATACATACTTACCTACAACTTAGAATTCTAAGGCCCACACAAAGCCCACATGGTTATTCACTTCACATTGTAGGGCAAGACCGACTTACCTTCGCTAAGCTAACAAAATACCCCAAACCAAAGAAGCCTCCTAGCTTGAAAACTCAAATTCTTGAACATATTTAAAAGATAAGATAAAAAAGTAATAAACGTTTTTGAAAATACTATAAAAAAATTGAGATAAGAAATTTTTTTAGAGACAATAAGAAATTGCACAACCTCATCCTAAAACTAGGAAAAAGAAATAGGAGAACTTATACTCTCAACCTTTTCCTAAATTTAAATCTCTTTTATTTAAGAGGGAAAAAAGAGAGAGATAGAGGAAGGTTTAGAAGGGGAAGGGAAGAACATAAATGAAAAGCATAAAGAAGAGGGCATATGAAGGAAAAATAAAGAAAAAAATAGAAGAACTTAGTGGTGAAGAAATAATAGGGGGAAATGGGGTTGTGATACAGGAGAATTTCTATAAGACTCTTAATCTTGTTCTTTAAATGATAAAGAATAAGAAGAATTAACAAACTTGGAGATGAAACCTATTGTATTTGAAAATTCTTATGCTTCTAATGTTTTGTCAAGTAATTCTTGCAAGCATTGTACATATTTGTAAGAATTTCATGCTATTGAAGATCTTTTGGTGTAGGAGCATCTAGTGATCCTCAAAATAATGAGGAATTGGTATTTCTAATAATGGAGCCGATCATCTTAAACATTCTTGATAATACTTCTATAATTGATATTGAAAATACTTTAAGATGTTCTTGCAGGTATGTTACATATTTGCATGGTGAAGATATTTGAAGAAGTCAAGATACATGCAGATACCTAAAGTGTACAATGTGTTAAAAGCATGCAAAGCTATGACAAACATGGGATGACAATGCAACAAGCTTGATATGGTGATCTCAATAGTTATATTTGACTTGTTGTAAACCCTAGGATATATTTCATGTAAGTTAGGATTTTGTTGTTATTTCATGTATGTACCATAGTCGGTTGTAATGCTTTGTAATGATTATTATTAATATCATTTAAATGATGATATTATGACTAGGGTTAGGGATTATAGGATATTAATTTAGTTTGGTTAAGGCTAGCTTGAGTTAAGGTTCCTAACGACTAGTTTTCTACTACATTAGTCGACTAGCTAGTTGATTAAGAATCCTATAAATACTACCCTATGTCATTGTACATGGCATCCTTGAGTTCAAATAATAAAATCTACAAGTTTAACACTTGAGTATCCTCTCTCTCTTTTGATATTGAATTCTAGATAGGAATTGCCCGAGGTAACCTCCTAAATAGAAGCCTTTGAATGTTTCTACCGATTCATTCAAAGTTATCCATCCCATTGAGTTCTTGGTTGAAAATTCTTTTTCTTTCTTTCGTATCTTACTAAAACTGTGCAGTATCTTTCTTTCCAACTTCAAATCTAATTGAAGATCAGCCAAAAGTTCACGATCAACATTTCCCCCACTTTGATTCACATCATCTTTGACGTACAAGGCAATAAAAATAGAATTACAAGGATTACAAAGTGCAAGGAATAATAAGGCTACAAGACACAAAGTTGGATTACATATGATTATATATATGTATTACATTATTAAAGTTGCATAGCTTTGTTATTTTGTTTTATACTTTATAATACTTGTAAATTGTCATTGTAACTTTTTAAATACAGGTGTACCATACATTATAGGTTTATTTAATTAATAAGGGTCGATTAGTGGGCTTATTAATGAAAGGGCCTACATAATTGCATGAATATATAAACATAAGTCATATGTGATGAAATAATCAAAGAGAGAATTTACACGAGAGAGTGAGTTATTCCTTTTCTCTTCTCCTTCTTCAATTGAGTGTATTAGAGAGTAGTAAGAGTGTTTTATTAAGAAATAGGATATTTCTCATTAGTATGCATTAGATATTGGAGTAGATCTACAACACCCTACAAAAACATTTTGAGTGTCATTAGAATCAAGTTGAAGAAATCGATCGAGTGGAGTGTTTTGTGACTTGTACTTCTCAAAGAAAAAGTTCCTGGCTATAGAATATTGTTTGAAGATAATCTTCCACATCAAGTTATGTCTAAATATTTAAGCATGATTCTAGTTGTGAATGAAGGGTAGATTATATAATTCAGAACCCTAATTTCTAGCTAAAATTTAGAATAACATACGCTAGTTTTAGAGGCAACAGAGCTAACATTGCCTGAAGAACTAAAATGGTGATGGGTGGTGAGTTTTAGGTAGTTGCAAACCAAAAACGGCTGGAACACAAAAATGGAAAGGGACAAAAGGGATTGGGAGATAGAAGCTTCAATGGTAGAGGATTGCTTGGGAAACAAATCGTTCATTATAGTATGCTCAACAAAGAGAGGAAAGGGGAAATAAGAAGATAAGGGCAACAAAGTGATCTAAAGCACCTTTTTGAATTGTTTAGAAATCCTTTCAAGATTGAAAAGTATTCAAATTAATGGTCACAACACTCTTAAAAAATAGTTTAGAAACATCCCACCAAGTTACATAATCATTGAAAATAGTTTTGGATTAAATCGATTACATAAATATCTAAGTCTAATGAAGTGGTCAACTAATCTGGTAATATCAGTTAACTAGTACCATCGGTGGTTGGGTTTTTCCATAACAAATTGATTGGTTATCCAATACCAAAATCCAACCTAAAGAAAAAAACCAATTAACTAGTATAGGGAGACTAATTGGCTGGTACCCTAGACAATCTACTTTTCTCCTTTTTCTAAAACCTTTTTAATTTCGATGAAATCTAAACTCAAAACACACCTCAAAAGCAAATTAAACACGATTAGATCATGATTTAAAATTTGAATTAACACAAATAAAAGGTCTAAAATTTAGGTTATTACACAACCGAATTATTGTACCAAATTCACATTTGATTTTTTTTCTTTTTTCCTTTTTAATTAAGAGACGAGTAGGGGAAAGGAGAACACTTATGCACCCGGTGGTAATATGATGTGTTTATGGGTAGCTAATGATGGGAATATATGATATTAGGTTCATTGACGATGAGGATGAATTGAATAGAGGATTAGGGGTTGGTTTAGACAAATTAGGGTTTGGGATTTATGAAGATGAATTAGGGTTTTGATATAAAAGGATTATTAAGGCATGGGTTTAGGGGTTAAATTGGATATGAACGTGTTAAATTTAAAAAAAAAATAGCTCTTGATTAACTCACATAGAATTAACAAGAGAATTCTTAAATATCACTCACACAAAATTGACAACCAAGGAAGAACTCACAAATAGATCAATTGAAATTAAAAACTCAAACTTGTTATTGCATGATCATGAGTGTTGTATAATACATGTAGTTTTAATACCCTAATTAGAGCCTCCTCTAGATAACCTCGATAATAAGATAAAATATAAACAAAGATAATTCACACATAAAATAATTGACAATCTCATGATAATAATAAGATAACACACTTCTAATGATAATACTTAACAAAATAAGCTTCATAATGACTAGATTAACTAACAAAATACTGAATGACTAAATAATCCTTTAATAATCAACCCCTAAGCACATGTTTGGCACATGTCTTGGTGGGTGCATGTTGATGACGAATGCCCCCTCCTTAGCAAATATTAATCACATGAATTAAGCAAGTCGCATCCTTAAGTGAACTCTTAAAGCTTTTGTCTTTCTATTGTGTGTCTTCTTGAAATAAATCATGGTTATTGGCTCTGTTATCATAAAAGTTAAGTCTTATCCTTGTTGACATCCTCTTGCATCAAAATTGAACCCAAGTAATTGGGGACGAATTGCAAGATGATACCCACCTGGTTATCGGTCTCCTCCCACTTTGAATGTTGTTATGATTGAATCCTAATCATAGAATAATTGTCATACTTTATAACATGGCTACAGTAATGTTTCCATGCTCATAGTCTTAATATTTTTACTTAACCCATTATTGGGAAGAATTTTTTGCTCCAAACCAAACTTTTCAACCATACCTTGTTCGACAATATATGAATTTTAGTCAATTTTATTATGAACATAGTGAAATTGCAAACCATAATATCAATCAACCAACAGTAACACTTTTTCCAAATAAATACTTAATCTCATTGTAAAACATTAGTATAATAAGCCTATGTATATAATACACATTAATAATTTCTACCTTTTTCTTTGTGTTAAGCAAATAATATGTTCTCGTAACATTTTTTTATCACGGTACACAAGTGAGAAAAGGGGATGCCTATAATACCCCCAAATTTAGTACTTAAACATTCCATTTTAGTAGAAGCAATTATAAAAAATAATTAGGTATTTCCATTACATCCAACATGGAGATATGAATGACCAACTCCAAATCCATGCCGGGTATAAGGCTCAAATCACTCAAACATGAAGATTAAGTATGGTAGGAACTTATTCCAAAGTCAAGACAAAACAAATAGTAAACAATAAAGCAATTATAAAAAATAATTAGGTATTTCCATTACATCCAACATGGAGATATGAATGACCAACTCCAAACCCATGCCGGGTATAAGGCTCAAATCACTCAAACATGAAGATTAAGTATGGTAGGCACTTACTCCAAAGTTAAGACAAAACAATAGTAAACAGTAAAGCATAAGAGGGCATAAACTTTAATATAATAATCTATAATTTATACAACACTTGTTGTTCCAATAAGGGAACAAAAGAACAAAATATATACAACCATAAGTGACACCTGATAACCCTATATAACACTCTCAACCATCCCAAATTGCTGCCACTATCAACATAATCTACAAGGTTAAGACTGCCCATTGAATATGCATAAGATAATAAAACAAAATCCATCAGTACACGAGTATCCAATAAACCAATATACAATACTAAGTATGCAAATATCACATTGAGAACATTGAAGGTAACATAAAGAATCATGGAATAACACTTCAAATAATACATAACATATTCATCCCATAATTCATCTCATACCATATACCACATGCTCATCTTATCATACTTAACCATATTACGATTATGTCATTAATCCAATTATACTATGGATGTTACATGAAGGGGAAGAAACTAAATCATAATTAATCTATTTTCCAATAACCACTTCTATACTACTCATAAACATAAGAAGGCGACAATGATACAATTAATAAACAATATATTACTATCAAACCCCATACCAAAACTAAGTAGTGCATAGATTCAACGACCAACCCAACAAACCAAAACCAAGTAGTGCACAGAGGCAACTGCTAAACTAACAAACTAAAATCAAGTAGTGCATGGAGACAACTACCAAACCAACAAACCAAAACTAAGTAGTGTACATAAGTAACTATTAAACCAAAGAGCCAAAACAATCCAATTAAATCCTCATACAATAGTTTCTTCCATTTTTCATTACTCCAAATGATACAATAATAACTCAGAGACATATAAAATATACTTGTCATACCAGCGCACTAAGGTAATATAGTATCCTCCACACTTTTAACCTAGAGATATACAAGCACTCTAGTTGTACTAGTGCAATAAGGCAACATAATATTCTCCCCTACTATGACAACTAATCTTTAAGTATCAATACCATTTATAGGGTTTAGTAGGTCACCTATAGAGTAAATTACAACCTTAGCCAAAATACAAGCATCTAACGAAACCACCCAACCAAATCAAGGGCTCTTACCTTATCTTAAGGATAGTTACAACACCCCCAAATTTACTACTAAAAAATTTCGTTTAATTTAAAAGGGTTTAACGGAAAAAAAAAGATAAAACTGTAAATTCAGGGGCATTACTACCATACATAGTACCAGATCGGTTCACTCCTACCGTCCCGCTGCTAAGTGCTAAGGCTAAATAAGATTAATCATCAAATATGAGTCGTTAATAAAACACCAGTCATTAGTAAAACACCAGTCATATAGAATCAGAGTGCGGAAATTAAAATTTACAATCCAAGAGTATAGTTTTAAAGTTCCAAATGTCTGAAACATCGTACACCAGAAATAAACTAAATATAAGGGCATAAGAAGGATAAGGTGGATGGTAGACTCCGACCACGCCACTCTCGACCCCCAAGCTAGGTCCGAGCTCAATTCTCGGTCTCGCCCGATGCCTTGTAAGTGTCGAAGGAATCGAAGATAGAATCACCAACCTACACTAAAATCAGAGGGGGCTTCTACTCGTGGGAATGAGCAACAACCATGAAACGGGTGGTTAGTACGCTATGTACTGAGTAAGGTAACCGTATAATTAAGGCCAACACGTAAGAACACATAACATAATCACAATCACATGATAGCACGCAATTTCTTAGGTAAATAAAGGTCCACATTGTTTATTTATTCTCTGGGTAATACTTGTTTCACACCATAATTCTTATCAATCCATGTGAGTACGGGAACCCCACTATTATAGTCAGTGGATCGGTTACTTACAGGGCAAAACTCACCTGACTACTATTATACACCGGTGGATCGGCCTCCAAGGCAAAACGTTCTTGACCACTATTATGCCGGTGGATTGGTCTGGCCTCGACTCTCATGGTATTCCACTGTAAGTACTTAGTATGTTTTACGTGTATTAACAAATTAAGGTTTGGTTTACTGAGCTCGGGATCCCCCACTATTATTGCTGGTGGGCCGGTCACTTGCGGGACGATGTCCACACCACCATTATTCGCCGGTGGATCGGTCACATATAGGGTAAAACCCTAACCACTATTACTAACCGGTGGATCGGCTGAACCCGACTCAATAATCTTTCACTTTACATGATTAGTATTTTACCGTATCTTATTCGACAGATTCCGCGTAGACATGCATGGCTAACTCCATCTATACTTATCTTCCTAATAGGGACCGCCCCATATCTTGAGACCTCTGCGCCTCCTAACTCGCCCCGACATCCTTCCCTTAACCCGCTTACTTATATCGGGAACCCGACTCCTAAGTGTATGGGTCATATCCCACCACCTTATACCCCAAAGTCCACTCATCGCCTTCCCTTAGGGTTTTCTCTATAAACCCTAACTTGGGCCTATGTGGCCCATCCTTTTCTACCTCGCACAACCCAAACTATTTAACACCCCTACACATCACGACACTTAGGTTCAACCCTCACTTCATGTCCCACTCATTCTCACTTATTTTTATTATTCTCTTTTTCTTCTTTCCCCTACTCAAATTAGGGTTTCCCTTTAAACTCTAGCCTAGTCTCCTACGCACCCTTATTTTGGCCCACATACTATTTTTTGCCCGAAGCCCCCAAACACCCAAACGATACTTCTATTACCTTCCTCAAGCCCCGAGGCAACTTTTCATATGTAAAGTTTGCCCCCATGCGGACTCCAACCACCCCATGCAAACCCTAGTTCCTCTTATACCTCCATTAGCCAACTTACTTCCCCTTGGTTATCTTTCTTTCCTATTCTTCTTTTTCATGCCCCCAACCCACATCACCACAGCAAATGCCCTAGCATGCATGTCCTAAGGCCACATCATATCACAACTTATAGCATAAGCATATTAATACATAATAGAAGAGATCACATGGACGCACCTCGGTTCCAAGCCACACTACACATAAAATAGGTAAGATAATAACATGTAAAACATGACATATGATTATACAGGACATCCAAGGTAAGAAGACACGTAACACACAAGTGGCCTTAGTTACACCCTTACCTAAATCGTCGCCGAGCTTAGAGCATGCTCCTACGCCTCCTGGGGGTTTTGACTCGATTCACCTATATGAGGGAAATACTATCCCCCTACCGGAATTACCATAATTTCCTATCTTACCCCTATTGTGGCCTAATACTAAGGCTAATATTAATAATAGTAGCTTATAATTAAAAGGTAGGGTTATTATTATTCTCAAGATAGTTAATCGAACCACCACTAATCAGAGTAAGTCTTAGTAATATTCATAGTATTAAAGTAAGGGTTCTAATATTACTAATAATAATATTATTAATAATACTAATAATAATAAGAATACTAATAATAATAATAGTAATAATGATAATAATGATGATAATAATAATCGAAATCATAGTAGTAGTAGTAGTAATAGTAGTAATAATAATAATAACAACAACAACAACAATAATGATAATAATACTAATAATAATAGTAATAATAATAATAATAATAATAGTAATAATAATAATAGTAACAATACTAATCATAATAAGAATACTATTAATAATAATAATAATAATAAAGATAATAACGATGATAATAATAGTTAGAGTAATAAATATAGTAAATATAACGATAATAATAATAATAATAATAATAATAATAATAATAATAATAATAATAATAATAATAATAATAATAATAATAATAATAACAACAACAACAACAACAACCACCATAACCATGATAATAATAATAATAATGATAATGATAATAATAATAGTAATAATACTAATAATAATAATAATAATAATAATAAAGATAATAACGATGATAGCCATAGTTAGAGTAATAAACATACTACTATTACTACTACTAATAAGAATAGTAATAATAATGATAATGATAATAATAATAATAACAATAATAATAATAATAATAATAATAATAATAATAAGAACAACAACAACAACAACAACAATAGCGATAGTAGTAGTAGTAGTAGTAGTAGTAATAATAATAACAATAATAGTAATAATAATAATAATAATAAGAATAATAACACAACAAGGTTTTAGTCTTAATTAATACCATTAAATAGAAATTCTTCAGAATAAACATTAGGACATAATAGTAATAATAGTAGTAGTGGTGCACTGTCGTATGTACAACAAATTTAACAAATAAATCCTAATCCCCAAATACGTAGTATATGGCAAGAAGGAGTCGAACCCACAAGGAATGACGTTTTAATCTCTACTTTTGCTATTGATGTTATAAACCCGTTTGTACAATTTCATTGATTCCTAAACTAAATTCGATTATACTAAGGCTTTAACAACGAATTTACAATTAGGGGAGGATTGAATTGGTGATGGAATTAAAATGCCATACATTCACATAAAAAGAATGAATCTAAATAGTTTAATGTTGACTTAAGAAATTTAGAATAATAATTTCTATACTTCCTCTCAACCTTAATAAATTGAATATGCTCTCAATTTATTTTTGCATCCAATTAATAACCTAGGTTACGAACACTAGATTCAATTAATGGTAGCATTATGAACGGGAAGTAGCCAACTACAATCATAATCACAAAAGCTCGGATCATGCAATTGCACGAATTAATGGTCTTCTTGCTACTATAGACAAATTAATTAACAATTACGGATTAATTTCATTGTCTTAGCAAAGACTAAGTCCTAAACCAAATAGGTGATCAATCTAATCAGTTCAAGAATCTTAATCTATGATATGGAATCATTCAATTCAAACCATTAATTCAATTAAACCTCATGTAGAATCAAACATTTAAATTATGAAATGATAATTAAGTTATGATTCCATCTTCAATTCATCCTACCCTGTTCTAATTACTCAAATTTCTGCATATTCATAATTCATACAATTATACAGAAATATTAAAAATTAATGACAATAACACATTCACAAATTCTATTATTTCAACAATTAGATAATAATGAAATGATCACAAGTAAAATTACACAAAAACTACTTAGATTCTGCAAAATGAAGATACAGAAATTTACAAAGGAATAGAGGAAACTTATCAATTGAAGTGCAGAATGTCAAATCATCAATAGAATTCAAGAAGATCAAAGATTGGAATTGTGCATTACATGTATGTTCTAAAGGAATAAAGGAAGAAAAATACATTCGATCCTTTCTCTCGATATCCCGAACTCTGTTTTCATATCAAATTTTATCAGGAACAAGTCGCGTGGCAGTTACACATTTTTAATCGAAAACACGGTCCGTGTTTATGAAACACGGGACCCCCGTGTTTTCTTCCAACCGTTCTGCTGACAAAGCTTTACAGACCGATATTCGGGATTAATAACACGGTCCGTGTTATGGAAACACGGGACCCCCGTGTTTTTGATTCTTCCACTCAATTCCTTTGAAAGTTTCAGCTTAACTTCTCTTGATATATTTGTTCCCTTTCCAACTTTGCTCTCCTTGATTCGGCATTTCTTGATGTGTTCTCTATTTGATTTCTTCTTCTCATTGATTTCTCCTTGAATTTCTTCAATTCTTTTCTTTCCTGTAAAACTTATTCAAAGGAGGGAAACTCGACGAAAAGATTAAATCTAGTAGAATAAATAAGGGATAAATGATATTTTTAGACATGAAAATAATCAATAAATCTCATCTATCAAGTAGTAATAATAAGAATAATAAGAATAGTAGTAGTAGTAGTAATAATAATAATAATGATAATAATAATCATAATAACACTAATAATAATAGTTAATAATATTAAAAACATTAACACTTTTATATACAAGGTTTAGGGGTTAAGGAGTTGGGAGACAGCCTAGGCTGGGTGGTGGAGCCGACAGCGGCGGCGGTGGAGGAAAGAAGAAGTGGATAGATGGATGTGGAGGCTAGGGGAGAGGGAAGTAGGGGAAAATGGAGGTGTGGGGAGGTAGGACAAGGTTTCCTAGTCGTTTCAGGAGGTAGAGGCGACGCTATAGGTGGCGGAACCGGCAACAACTGGTGGCACGAAGGGCGGCACAGGGTCGAAGGGTGCTATTCGGGAAAGCAATTTCGCACTGCCGGGGTGGCTCATACAGGGTAGGGCGAGGAAGGCCGGTGGCTCGGTTGTGTAGAGGGTGGTGCAGGGAGCGTTTTGGTGGCCGGAGTGGGCGGTGAAGATGGTCGAAGGTGGAGGAATAGCGAGCTAAACATGCGGTGGTTGCTGGGTCGATTTTTTGGGCTACCAAAATCCAAACTTGATTATGGAAGCCTTTGGGGCTATTTATAGGCCGATCGAAAGGGAAAAACGACAAAGAAGAGTGGGAGAGTAGAGGGCAAGGGTTATGGGTCACCGACCGGGAGAGAATGGGCCGGTGCAGGTCTACAAGTGTAGGCCATACTTGTTAGGGCAGGAGGAATGGCGCGCGGAGAGGGGAGGAATGGACCTGTCGAAATGGCAGGTCAGTCATCGGGGAAGAGAGAGGAGGAATGGCCGGAGTGGGCGTATGGTTGGTGAGGGATTTCAGGCACTGAATCGGGAGTTGCAGGCATCCGGAGGTTGAAGACGAAGTGGGAGAGGGTTGGACTGGCGGTTCAAGGGAAAAGAAGAAAGAAAGAAAAAAGAAGAGGCCGAACCGGCCAGGAGAGGGGAGGATTGACGTAGGAGGGGTTGGGCCACGCAGGGGGAGGGGAGAGGTTGGGCCAATGGGCCGGCCCAGGTCGGGGGAAAAAGAGAAAAAAGGAAGAGAAGGAAGGGAAGGAAAAGGAAAAAGAGGGGGGAAAAGGAAGAAAAAGAAAAAGGAAAAAGAAAGGAAAATCTGGATTAGCTTAATCAATATATTTTGGGTAATTTTGGATATTTAATAAAATATAAATATTAAAATAATAATTAAATTCTCTTTTTAGGCTAATTTAGGGATTTTGAAAAAAATTCCTTAAATTCCATTTTAATTAGAAAAATACTCAAATTTTTCCTATTTAAAATTATTTATAAATTTCTCCTAGATTTACCTTAATTAATTCCCTCTTATTTTAATAAAAGTAGTTTATTTAATTAATTTTCTAATAATTTTTTATTTGGCCATGATTCCCTAAATTAGGGTTTTGGGGTATTTCAATAGCTAACTGTGAAGAGTAATCATTCTTGAATCTTGATTTCTTCCACTTTAAATACTAATATCCTAATAAGGCGAGCATAAAATATCACATAATGCACAATGATTATGATTTCATACATAACCATTTTTTATTTCCAATTATTTAATTCGACCTTAAGTTCAACAATCCAAGATAGAGTCAAAGTTAACATTAAATTCAATTTAGGAATCCATTAAGATCATCATAATCCAATTATTCACTCTTTTAAGTACAATAATTCATAAAATACCAAAATGCCCTTATATGTTATTTACTGAATAATTTTCCACTTTAATACCAACTGTTATTAGAATTAAGTTAAATTAATGATATGAATAAATAAAATAAAAATAACCACTTTAATATAAAATTAAAATTATAGAAACTTTTCTAAGTGATAAAATTACCATTTTAACCCTAAACCACAATTATGCTAATGTAGCTCATAAAACCGTAATCGTGCATATATATCATACTATTTTTCACATGCTTCTCATGCTAAACTAAATATAATACATAGTAGGCCTACATGTTAGAAATTACATATTTTAATTAATAAGATAAAAATACCCCTAGAGTATACAAAAATTAAATCACTTATAACTATACCTAAATATGCTCAAATCTCAATACATCACATATCAAACTTTAAGTAAAACAAGTAAATAGTATAATGTTAAGCTAAAAAATACAAGAGAATGTCTCTCCGAAGACAATAGTGCCTTTGGTTGAGCCACCCTAACAAAACGTGCATATTTATTTTACCACGAATAACCATATTATAATATGTTATCACACATGTATTAAAGCAAATAAATTTAGCATGCTCTTATATACAAATACATAGTCACATACTTAAAAAGATTAATAACAATACATGGTGCATGCATACTTTTTATTAAAGTATAAGGAAGCATAAATTACACTTAAGCATAACATAGGAAAATCTAAATATGCTATTACATGATTTTTACATATTTAGTAGGAGCATATAAATTACCTTATTCCCAAGCAAAATAGAAAAAATAAGAACAAAAAATTACCACAAGCCCTAGCTCCCAACTATTATGCCTTATCCTTAAAAACATATGACCCCATAACAATAATTACAATATAAAACATTTAAAAAATAATACACCATAATAATTAAAATCAAAAGGACGAGAATTATACCCAATAAGGATTGACCCACTACAAGGAGGAGTGATAAAATCTAACACGCTTATATTAAAAAAAATATGATAAGGCTAGATTATGTATCAAGAAAAGAAAATACAATAAGGATAATGGAGACAACAAATGTGTGAGTTTTTTTTAGGCTCAACAAGCTCAATAACACTTAGCAAAAATGACCAAAATGAAGAGAGATATGAGAGTAAACAAGAAGAGCAAAGAGACTTAAAAGAGAACAAGCCAAGAAATGGGGTATAAATAGGGGATGGAGGAACCAAAAATTTATAGCCAATAGAGGGGGAGAGGTAGTTTGTTACACTCTTGAATGATAAAGTATAAAATGGTTGAGTGTATAATGTGGTAGAGCATATGTAGTTTGGATGAAATTACGAAAACCAAGCAATCAACCAAGGGATGGGGAAGGTGATGGTGTGTAGGTATAAGGTTAAGGGATGTCAAGTTCAAGCATGGGGAAGGAAAGTGAAGAAGGTTGGGTACAAGAAAAACCAAAATAAGACGATTAACTTAGGCAGAAAGTGTAAGGAAATAACTTTGGCTCAAATTTTGGTTGAATAAATGATATAATGGTCAAATTGATGCAAAATCTAGTTATCGAAGTGTAAGGAAGTAATTTTGTGGTTGGAAAGTAATTTTAGGATTTATAAATTATTTTTAGTGGTGGAATGATCAATAAAGAGGCTAAAATTAATAATAATTGCAAATAAGCCCGTAAAATTATAATTTTTTTTAATAAAAACCCTAAAATAATGTTATAAAATTGCATGTGAATTTTTATAAATTCCCAAAAAGGTTTGATATATAAAATATTGATATGATGGTGAAATAACAAGCTTACAAGGTAATTACAAAAATTAATATCAAAACAATTCATAAAACCACTAAAATTTCCATATCCACCTATTTAATTGTTTATAACCTAAATATAATTTTTTAAAATTTTTGACAAATATTTTATATTATTTTTATCTAGCATACCTTAATTACATATTTTATGTATAAATTTTAAAAGAGATAAAAAAAATAAATAAAATTAAACCAAAATCTATAGGTTTACATTTAAATCTATTTAGAAATCAAATAAAATTTTACAAGAGTATTTTTATGAGGGTTTAAATTAGAATTTAACAAATATAAATAGAATTTTATAAGTAAAGTGGGTCTAGCTATACAATTATAATTACTATAGAATCACCAACAAAAATCTTGAGGTCATAAAATATTATACAATCATTTATGTAATTAATTACACATACAATAACTTACTTTATTTTATTACACTTAATTAGGGATATTTAAGAATGATGTATTACAACAACTACGCACCAAGTAGAACTTGAATCCCAAAATGGAGTTGAGGGAAGTGAATCACTAATCCAACATGAGTGTTCCCTTAGGACTTTTTTGGTATGGGAATAATTAGGGAGGAACAAATTCCCCCTATTTTATGTTTTTTTGTATACTAAATATTTAATAATAATAAATATGATTTTAATAAAATACCCATTTTATATCAAACATATTTAGCATATTGGAAAATATGGATTATGAACTAGCACAATTCATGAAAATTTCTCCAAGTGTTTATTTTCACGCTTTTAACTATTCACACATAATTAATCATCAACTATATAACCAAAAATCTAAAGGCCAGCATGCATATAAATATTGCAATACCCAGTTCTTTTAAAATCCTTAATCCTAATTGGAAACAAATCTTTATTTTATCTAAATTTACTACCATAAATTATTGTATATATTTATTTTGGATAAAAATATTATAATTATTATTTATTTTGACTTTTGGAAAATATTACCTTAAATAATTGAATAGTGATCAACCAGATAAAAACTAGAGATAGGGTTTGTTGCGAGTGGACCAATGTTTGACCTTCTAAGTCATTGGAAGTGTTATTTTTTTTGTCTTTAGTTTATTATATCTCCAAAATAAGTTCTTAATTATATTTTATATATTTAAATTTATTATATTTTATAAGCTATCTCTGTTTAAAAAAAATGGAGCATATTCTATTTTATGCCTTTGTAATGGATTATTCCTTTAATAAAATTTGTTTTTAATTCAAGTAAATAATTTTTGTGAATCCAAATTTTTATTCCGAATTTTCAAAACTAACAATATTTTATTTAAAAAATTTTGGGCTAATGATAAAATAACCTAAAAGCTCATTATCTTCACTATCCTTTCTCTACTATTTTCCGTGTGCCCAACCAACTCATGTCGGAGTATAACAAGTCTTCTTTTTTCCTTTTTAACCTCATTTTCACCTTTCATGAAGGGTTTACTTACACTAAAATCCTTCCACAGCTTTTCTAGCTTATGCTTAATATATGATTAACACTCAATTGCACCCAAAGTATGATAAGAAATATTATCCTTGCTAAATTTTTTGTTTGATTATGATCTAAGTGTGTTTAATTGTATTCTACAGGTGTTTTTTTAAAAGAAAGAACATAAACTTGTGGAAACCACTGGAGTAGTTTTATGCTATACCAATCAATAGGTTAGCATGTTTCTAGGGTTTATTTGGGTCTAGAAGAACTATCCAACTAATTTTGATAGATCAATGAACCAATGAAATGAGTCATCTAGTTTTGGTAGATCATTAAATTGGTTTATTAGCTTTGAAATTTTTCATAATTGATTTCATTTAATGTTTTTTTTATAGTTATATAATCTAGTGTTTAAGTTTTTGATTGATTTTATATCATTTCCAAGAGTTTTATGACCCTTGATTCAAATTTTTTCCACCTCATAATGAATACGGGGATCATAGTTTTTTCAAGAGTCATAAACATCCATAGGTTTATGATAAAAGTAGCTATGACAAATAACTCATAAGAGATTTTTTCTTATATCTCATTCAAAATAGCTAAATATTCTTTTATAGTGGTAGTTGTTGAGGAATGATGTATTGGTGAGGCAAGATCATTAGTCTTAAATTTTGACTTTTGAAGCAAATTTTTGTGAAGTTTTTCATTTTCCACCTCATTTATTTTATGAGACCTAGATTATTGACTATTAGAACAATTGCCACTTAACTTTTGTTTTTGGCTTGTCGTCTTCATCATATTGAAACTTGGGTGATTTATGATGCCTTATTCCCCGTAAATCCTAATTAAGAACTTAATTTTAACCTGATATATTAGGTGATAATTATTATAAAAATAATAGGTTGATAATATGTGTTGGAAGTGTTAATTATGTATTTTTAGTTGGGACGGAATAAGGATTAGGTTAATTAGGTTCAAAATAGAAGTTTAAGGTTTTTGGTGTTGGGCGGATGACTAGAAATATAATATGGTGTAATACCTTGGATTTTTATTACCCTAGTTACTATGTAATCAAAGCTTGTGGAATGGATGACCGAGTATCGAGGTGGAACATGTAGCACTAAGGGGTTGAGTGGATAATCAATGGTGTAATACCTCACAATTTTTTTAACCCTAATTACTATGTAATTAGACTTGTAATCCACTTCAAAAAGTTTTATCATAGTTTTCCAAGTCATTTATATTAAATTTGTGTATTTCGACACTTATTTCATTCATTTGTGGAAAATTGTACGCTTGCGCGAATTCTCTAACTATGTCGTTATTACTAATTTTGACTCATTCTAAACTTATAACTCATTCTTAAAAATAAGTCCAGGCTTAATCTTTTATTTATATACTTCCTATGTTCATTTTTGAGTTTTTTGCTAAATATTTATTCATTTATGAAAAATTATAATTTATGTAATTTTTATTCTAAGACTTTCTCCCTATTTTTGTCTCATCCCAAAAAAAATTGAGATAAAAGTATTCTACTTATAGAGAAAAGTCCTGATATTTTTAAGTCTGTACATTTATTTCGAATTGTAAAGTTAGAGAAAATTTTATTTTCCACAACATATGATTTTCATCATTTCCTCTATTTTAATCTGTTTGGGCTCTAAAAGAATTCTAAAGTTAATAATTTTTGCATTTTTTATTTTCAAAATTATTCCTCATGCATCTTACCCTTTTTGACCTTTCAATAATTGTTTCGCCTAGTTGTAGAAAAATGAGTTGCCGTTGGTTATCTTATTTTGTCATTTTCACTTGTTGTCCATATTTCAAGCTTCACTCTAACCATGATATCTAATATTTTTTATATAATTGAGTTCCTAAAATTATTCTACACCTTCCAACAAAATTTCATATGTTTTAGAGTTCGTTTGCTATTTTTTCTCCTAAAATAAATATTTTGGGTTTTCTTTGCAATTTATTTTATTAAATTAATTGTAACTAAACTTATAACTATTTCATTTTATCCCAAAAATCACCCTAGCTAGATTCCAATCATATTTTTATCCTATTTATTTGTATTTTGCTCCAATATTAGTTAAAAGTACACTAATTATGAAATTTTGTCATAAAAACCTTACACTCTCTTAATACACACAACCTTAACACTCAAGTGTGTAAGTATCCAAACCCACCCCAAACCCTTTCCCCTCTTGTCCTTACCCTCTTTTCGTAGAATTTGACCTCCTAATGCCTCTTAAGTCATGCATATCTTATCCTTTCATTATGCATAATTTCCTTAGGAAATTATGGGGCTTTCACTCCCTTCCCAACTAACTATTTGAGTCATATTTGATCCATACCCATCATTTTCCACTTCTATTTTTCGCTCTTTCTTGTAATGGGCTTGTACCTATCTCAATATCCAAACCTTTTTCTTTGAGCTTTAGGGTGGTGTCTATTGATTAGTTGAGCTCATAACTTATCATTTTTCCCACTCCTAATGCCTCTAGTGTCTTTGTTCCACCTTCATTTTCCCCCTATTCTTGTTGGGTTGGATTTCTTACAATGTATACTCCCTTGTTTTCTTCAATTATTATTATTATTTTGTTAGGAGTTATTCCTTCTATCGTGCACTTCTTTCTCACATATTGTCACCTCCATTTCATGACTTCTACCACCTACTTTTGCCCTCTATTTCACCTATGTTGAATAGATAGAACTATGACCTACTACTACTAATTTTGAGCTGCTATTACCAATTCGCCGAGCTTCTATTGCACATTTTGGCCAATTTTCCTTAGCTTCAATCCTCCTTTCTCTGGCCTTAACCTTGCCCAAATTTCTCCTCTTGTTTTTCCCTTTTTTATTTGATTTTGGGTCATGGTTGATATAGTGGTTTAGGTGGTGGTTACTACTAAGTTTGTGTGTTCTCCAACAACTCTCCACACCTTCTTCCTTTTCCTTAAAACTTGGTTACTACTCCTTTTGTTCCCAATTTCCTCCTCACATTTCCTTGCTAAGTTTCATTAGTCTTTTAACTTATTATTATGTCTTTACAAGTGATCTAAAGGGTAACATGAAAAATGGTTAAGGGTTTACTTGCTAGAATATTGGTATTTGGGTAAGCTTTGCTTACTCTTAGGATACATAAAGTGTGGTGTTGTTATTTGTTTAAAATTGTAGTCTATATGAAGATGTAATAATTTATAATACATTTTATAACCATGTTGAGCATGTTATTTTATGTTCTATCATGATTTTATCTTATATGTTTGTATTCATTGTTCGTGTATTTTAATCATTTTATGTGAAAATGGTAAGTAGAGAGTATGCTAAAATATTAAGTGCATATTCATGCATGGTATTATGTTATTAAAATATTACATGAAATGTCTAATAAGTGTGTATTGGTATTTATTGGTGTTGGGACGTGTTTGGGTTAAAATGGAATTAAAAACATGTTTGGTAATTTCAAATTTGTGCACTACCAAGGTTAAAATGATTATATCAATGAGTTTTGTAAAATCAAAGATCACTGTCATGTTCATTAGGTCATTTACATATAATTTCATATGATATAAGTATTCATTTGGACTTGTATAATTTAAGTTATTATTTAAATAAGATTTTAGTAAATTAGATGGTATTTTGGTATTTTTACGTGTTGTTGTCCCTTGGGGATGTCTGAATTAGTTCTAGGATATTATTGTTGAATAATTAACATTGGTTAGTGTTAGTTAGCCTAAAATGTTTAGTTAAGTTAAAAAGGACTTAAAATGTGTATAAAAAAATTAAGATTAAAGTTATTATTTTTTATGTTTAATTGCAAGTTCTAATCCAATTTTTGGCTTATTCTTATTTAATACGTGGTGCTTAATTGTTGTCTTGAATTTGATAAATCATGAGTTTAATCTATATTTAGCTATATTGAGTAAAGATTTATGGTTAATAAGGATAATTTTGTCATTTTCCATTCAATATAATCTTCCTAGGATATGTCTGGCTTTAGGATAACCTTAAGTGCCTTCATAGGTGAAAGACTTGAATTAAGTGACTTGTCTTATTTATTTATTAATTTTATTCTTAAATATTAGTTTAGTGTTTATGTGAATTCCTCGTTTGTTATTTTATGTGGAGTTTTTCTTAATTGATTTTAATATAATCCTAATTTCATATTAATAACACAATTGTTATAATGAATTTACCTAAGTGATAAATGGATAATAATGGTATAACTATTACTCATTTTGTGGATATTTTATATAATAAATGAAAAGATCACTGCTTATGTGATAATTAAGATTTGTAAGATATTGGAGAATTATTATGATAATGAGTAAGGTAAATGACTCAATGTTATATGCATAGTGATGGTTAACAAATGAATAAGATATTAATAATTTAAGCGGAAGATCACATGAGATGGGACCAAAATGTTACTAAATGTTGAAACTATTTGATTATATATATATTGTCTGGTCCTAATGAAATTGGATTACCTTAGTCTACTTTATTCGCCGATACACCAACTTATAGGGGGTACGCGTATATGAGGATTTGAGGTTTACTAGTGGCCAAAATGTGTTTCACTTTAGATGTGAGAGTATCCGTGGGGTTAAATACCTTTGTCTTATTTGTGGGGGGAAAGAGGGAGTATTATTACTAATTATTCCCTAATCTCAACATGATTAAATAAATTAAATTTTACGATACCTAAGTATTAACTTTAATCCTATTTTTCCCAAAATCATCTTTTATCTTAAGCATATATGTATGCATAGTATCTATCTTGCCATTAGATTGCTTATTCTATGCATACCTTCTTATTGTGATGTGTATGGTTACCTTATTCAGTATGTAATGTATTAGTCATCCTTTTTATGAGTGTTATTTTCCATATTCCGTGTATGTTATTTTCCATATTAAAAAAAGGGAAAATAAGCATATACATGATGATTATAAACAATGAGTGTCGTGTATACTCTTATTATGACATTACATTTTATGCCAACTATACTAGACGGTTTTGTTCTATAACACTTACTATATTCTCTCTCTCTAACATGGAACATAGTGTACATGGCGGTTCTAAGTTACAACCATCGTGCATACCCTTTTTTCCATGTTTTTTACTTCATCCTTCTTTAACCTAGAATTGTTTGCAACTTTTCATTTTACCTCTCGATACTAGACAATGGTCGTTCAAAGTGACAAACCTCTACAACCGCCAATGTATTCTCTCTTCTCTTCACTGGAGTTCTTGCTCAATTTTCCTCCTCTTCGGTTCACAATCGTCAACTTTCTCTCTCTCTTCTCATAGTAAGTTCATTATTCTTTTGTTTTTCCTTTTCTTTGTAGTTTAAGCTTGTATAACTTTCTCTATTTTCTGAAATTTGCTTGTATCTATCTCATTTGAACTCCTTTATGTATATTCATATTGTATATGATGTTGTGGTGTATATTTGTACATTTTATGTTGTTAGTTTGTGAGTTTCTATATCATGTGGAGATGGAAAATCATTTAATAGATATATTATCAAACTATTTCTAATTTTAGAATACGGAAACAAAATATATAGTATTGTAGAAATCATGGTATTGTTACTAATGCAAATGTTATTATGGTGTATATGTATTTCTTGTATGTTGCTATTTTTTTTTCTTGACTTGGCTAATTTTGTCTAATAACCCATTTTTATTTTTAATTTAGGGGACATATTTTACTTATTTCTCGTTATAGATCGTAAATGAATGCATACAAGTAATTTTTCTAGATAACATATAGATGGTGTTCAATAATTTATTAAGATAGTCGTTGAACATTTGAAAGATCCTTTGTGGATATCTTTTCCATATGTATATTGTGGAAATACAGTAAGAATAAGAGTAAATGACATATGAGATCATCACATTATCTATAAACTTGATAAGAGTTATAATAGGTGAATATGGAATGGAGAGCCACTTCTTAATGAGCCTAGTGTGGATAACCACGACGATGTTGAAGTTACAAATGACATTGCTTACATGGAAGAGCTGACCAACAATGTTGAAAAACATTTGAGAGACTGTTTGTAAATTTTTGAAAAGTTGGTAAATGATTCAAAGGCATCTTTATACAATGATTGTACTAAATTTACAATATTATCCTAAGTATTGCAATTATAAAACTTGATGGTGGGTAATGGATGGAGTGATAAGAGATTCACTTCCTTTCCAGAGCTCTTGAAAGAGATGCTTTTGGAGGACAATGTGCATTATCCTTGTACTTATGAAGCTAAGAAGATGATGTGCTCTATGGGTTTGAATTATGAAAAGGTTAATGATTGCATTTTGCATCGTAATGAATATATATCATTAGATAGTTGTCCTTAATGTCGAATGTCATGATACATGAGGGATAAGGTTCCTAATAAGGTGTTGTGGTACTTTCTAATTATACCATGATTCTAATGCATGTTTCATAATGAGGAAAATGCAGATAAACTTATATGGCATATGGAAGGAAGGATTTTTATGACAAGCTTAGACATTTGGAAAAAATTTCTTAATAGAAGATGATTAATTATTTATACCTTAATTTTGGTAGTGAACCTAAAAACCTATGGGTTACATTCTATTAAGACATAATGAACTCTTTTAATGGAAACAACAACTATAGTTTATGGCCCATTATTCTGGTTATCTACAATCTTCCCCCATCATCATGCCTAAAGAGAAAATAGATGGTGTTATCCTTATTTATATTTGGTCCAAATCAGTGGAGTAGTGATATTGATGCTTATTTTGCTCCCCTTATTGAGGATTTAATAACATATGGGATTATGGAGTTGAAGTAGTTGGTGCACGAAGCCAAGATTCATTTAACTTGAGAGTGATGTTATTTTGTGCCATAAATGATTTTCCTGCTTACGGTAATCTTTATGATTATAGTGTGTATGATATTATACATGTCCTATTTTTGAAGATAACACAAATTTTCTCTAACTAACAAAGAGTAGGAAGAATTCTTACCTTAAACCTTGTAGATTATTGCCTACTAATCCTCATTATTGTAGGCAAAGAAAAACTTTTAATAGAAAAGTCAAAGAAATAAGAACTTTAAATCCTCTTATGGAATTTCAAGTATTTGACAAATTAAAAGATTTGAATGTACCTTTCGAAAAAAAAAATAAGAAAGCAGTCCCTTCAAGTTGGTGGAATAAAATGTTAGTATTCTTTGACCTTCTATATTGGAATAATAGCAGTGCAACGACATGCCAATGCGAGCAGCGGAGCGAGGTGGGTCGCTTGACCCTACTTCAACGCTGAGGGCACCGCCAACCACCAAGAGCCCAATCGACCACCTATGAGTGGTCCTTGACCACTAATGAAGCTCCAACAACCCTTATCCCCTCTAATTTCGCAACAATTCATTTGGAAACCATTATTGTAGATTGTTAAGCTTTCAATCTCTCTCTCTCTCTCTCTCTCTCTCTCTCTCTCTCTCTCTCTATTTCTCAATTTTTCTTAGCTAGCTTTGAATTTAGGTAAGCCATTACTTACCTTTGCTTATGGAAGAATATGAAATGCATGTCTTCTTGAAGTGGAAGGTGATGTGTATTCTTTATGATTATTTAAGTATGTCAAGCATATATTATGCGTTTGTGTTGTAATTTTATGTATGTATGAGTTTATAACTTCAATGTGAACAGATGTTAAGATGCCTCTTGAATATTATGTGGGTTTGAGTATATGAAGAGTTGATCATGATTATGTGGTTAACATGTTCGGCTAATTATGAATTATTTTGTGATTTTTGAGTATGTTCTAATGTGTCTAAATTGTAATTGATTTAGAAAACCGTATCCTTAGTTGAGTATGGATTGAAATTGTATTTTATCTTATGATATATTTTTATGCCATGGAATTATTCCGCTCTAGCGCCACTTGAATTATTCGACTTTAATGTTACCTAAAATTGATTAGCTTTAATGCCATATGAGTTAGATCGGCTTTAATGCCACTTGGATTGGTTCGAGTTTAATGTGATTTGGACTATATGGGTTTTAATGCCACTTGAAATTGATCAGATTTAATGCCACTTAGAATGGATATAATAATGTAAATTCATTGTGTTGATGGAAGTTATGTAAGTGTTGTTATGTGGGCCTAATTAAATATTTAAATAAAACATTAATCACTTATGGTTCATTTGGATTGGAGTGAATCGGGTTGAGGGTAAACATTAAAAATTAACCTAGGTGAAGGGAATGGAGGTGAATCGGGGTGAATATTTTAAAATATTATTTGGATGATATTAACCTAACTTGAGTGAATTTGGGTGAATGTTTTAAAATTTTCATTTAAATTGAGATGAATGAATATCAAACAATAAAGAAAATGACATTTATACCCTTGTATTAAATAAATAAGTCCTATTGAGGGGTATTTTGGTCCTATCAAGTCAAATATTTACTTATTCTTTCACCTTCACCTCGGTTACCCCTGAAATCAGAGGTTAGTAAAAATAAGGTTAATCAAGGTGAATGGAGGTGAAACATTAACCTCGATTCACCCAAGTAAATTTTTTAACCTGGTACCCAAACGGGATGAATCAATTAATTCACCTTCATTAACCTCCTTCCACCCTAATCCAAACATAGGGTAAGTGAAGGGAATGGAGGTGAATCGAGGTGAATATTTTAAAATATTGTTTGGATGATATTAACCTAACCTGGGTGAATCGGGGTGAATGTTTTAAAATTTTCATTTGAATTGAGGAGAATAAAAGTTAAAAAACTAAAACAAATGATATTTATACCCTTGTATTAAATAGATCAGTCCCTTCTACAATAACTTACCTAGCACCACTACCACTACCACCACCACCACCTCCACCTCCACAACAACCACCTCCTCCTCCACCACCACCTCATCCACCATAACCACCTCTTCCTTCTCATCTTTCTCCACCACCACTAGTACCACCTCAATCACAACAATAACCAAAATATTTACAAGACGAGCAATTTTTTGTTGCAACATCCATTTATCCAACTAGTTTAAAGACAAAGATTTTTTGTACGAATAAAATAAATTATATATAACACATTGAAGAAAGACACCCATCACCTTTCATTAAAAACAAACTTAATAAGTTAAAGGATATCCATCATCCTATATTCAACACAATGTTAATAAAATCAAAATATTTCCAGCATCATCCACAATATAATCTCAAAAGGTGCACAAGATGTCATCACCTTACAATTGTTTCATAGTCAACAAAGATTAATGATTTCATCATCCTAAAAGACATTTTAAATTAAGTTTCTTAAAGCATGAAACTACACATAAAAGGAAGGTTCTGATTCATCAATGATTTGTGCTTGCACTAGTAGAAGCTATAATGCAAATCGACGTCGTTCTAAGATATACGCATTTAGCATCTCATAGCCTGCACGATTCTTTGAAATATGGAAAGAAGACAACATCATGTACCTTGGATCAAAGTCAAGCTCCTCAACAAACTTAATAGCCTTAACGGGATCAACATGTGAGCATTTGTCCATAAATGTGGGAAACTTCTCTACCTGTGCACTTAACATATTAGAACATGTTGTAATAAATGTATCCATTTTCCTCTTACCCTTGTTGCCTTTTCTATGACTCACACCTGCTTATGGTACACTTGCACTACTAGCATCTGAACCATAGTCTTGATTAGAATGAAGTGGAGTCCTAGAATCAATACTAAATGAACTAAACCCCTCAATGTGAACTTTGTCTTTTGAGACCATATTGTTAATATCTTGAATCATGCTATTAGATCCTCCATGTTGTCTTACAACTTCCCTTCTCCTTGTTCTTACTTTAGTAGTAGTTACAACATTATCCCTTTTATCCCTATCATTAGAAAATAGCTCTTCCAATTTTTCACTGAAGGGAACTCTTTTACCCTTCCACTCCACAACCTTTGGATTTCTCTACGGCAAACAAACAAACAAAGTGAATTAAGTCACAAAACTTAACAAATATATATGATGAACACCATATACAAAAGAATAAAACCTTATGGAAGGAATTTTTTTTAATAATTTCGTCAAATTGACATTATACACACCTGAATTAGTTGATTCCACACTTCCTCTTTGAGATCCCACATTTGAGTGGTAGGATTAAAACCCCAGCCACTTTGTGAAATATTCCGGAATATGTCATAACATTCAAAAAACTTTCTTTTCAAATATTTTATCCTGTTATGAAATCAGTCATTATTCCATGAGGAGTTAGGAAACTTTTCTTCAATCTCTTTTAACACATAACTATAAGCTACAGTATTAAATGTACCATCAGGAAAATTACCTATATGCATTTGATGTATCAAAGCATCAAGAAGAACTCCATCTATCTCGTATGTTCAAATGTTTCTCTCAACCTATTGAGGATGTATGGTTGAATCTACAAAAAAAAAATGACAAATACGATAGGTATGCAAATAAAAAAAATACACAAATAATCAAGTGACATTTAAAATATAGCATTAATCTCCAAAAAAAAAGACACATGTTTCATAGCGTGTTCAAATTAGAATACAACATATTGTAGAAAAACAACAAAGTTCTCGTAATTCAATACACATGTACAATGTAAAATACAACATATTATAGCTAATCAACCAAGGTTCACATGAAACAATACATTTGTTCAAATTACATAACTTAAAAGAAATGCTTATGGGCTATAATCTCTCCACATTGCTACCGCTATCGCATTCCTTATAAAATCTCCTCTAGAAGCATATCCTTCTTTTGTAAGATCATCAAACCTATTTTCGCACTCTCCATCATCACTGCCGACAAGTTCTTGATCCACCTCTCTAATTATAGCTTGATCCAAATTAACACTCATTAGAAAGTTATGCACAATACAACATGCTAATATAATCCTTGTATGTGTATATACATCATAATGGGGTTCATTTGCACTTGCCATAATAGGAATATTTTTTACAATACCAAAAATTCTTTCAATCGCATTTCTTAAAGAATAATGACACAAGTTATAGCTCTCGTGGAGACCTTGGTGGATTATATGAGTAATTTTTCAGATGATATGACTCTCCTCTATAAGGTGGAATTAAGCCACTCATTATAGGAAACCCAACATCACCAAGATAATACTTACCTATAAGAAGGCTAAAATGTTAGAGAATTTTCAATAAATTAAGTAAAAAGTATTTGTTAAGTATGGCAATGTAAGTACCATGTGGGATTTTGAGGTCATATTGTTGTCTTAATGCATCTTTTAGTATTTGAGCATCATATGTTGTTCCTTCCCAACCAGCTAGAACATAGGTAAATTTTAGGCCAAATGTACATGTTGCCAGTACATTTTGTGTGGTGTAATTTTTACTACCTCGGTATTTAGGAGCATCTAATGTAGAAACTTTTACTTGAATATGGGTTTCGTCGATTGCTCCCACATAATTCTAAAATTAACTACTACATTATTAATAATCTAAGTAAATTATTTATTGACTTAAAAGAAAGAAAAATTCATAATAGGCACCTTAAAATAAGGATAGAACTTGGGATTGTCTTGAATCTTTATGGGTGTTGATGATCCATCCAGTTGTCTAATAAACATATCATCTAATTCGATAATGTCTCTTAAAACATTGTGGAAATGATGACTAATAATTTCTCTACACCTACCAAACAGTTTGTATACCTCCCTATTTGTTGCGGCATGCTCCAAAATGTATAAAAATAAAGCAACTTGCTCTTTGATATTAACCCATTTAGTTTATTGCAAGCCACCATGATTAGCTAATAACCCACAAAATTCATAAAATGCCTTAGAACTCATACGAATCATATCTCGATAGATGACTCTATTTGTCATTACATATCTTACCAAAAATCTCATTTCTCTAGATTCTTTATGAATATCATCATCATCTAACATGCCATTTCATCCAAATACCAATAATCCATCACCACCACAACAAACCAATTAAGGATGGTAAAGTAGAACAGAGTAAGAATATAATCATCATTATCCATATATCAAAATAAAGAATGAAGATAAAGAAAAAAATGGAATAAACATTGATTCATCAACTACATCAATGGAATCATCATAACAAAGAAAGAACACAATTGAGGAGAGTAGAGTTGATACAAATATTGAGTGGTTTCTCCCATTGGCTCATCGTATAAAATGTGCATAATGGTTATTGTTTTAAAAAAAATTAGCCTAGGTTAATCATAATCATCAATACCATACCCATTAGCGCGCGCATTTTTGTTTCTTTAATTCTATTCTTTCATCACCTTGTTTAAATTCTTAACTTGATCATCATATGTACAATAATAATAATAATAATGATGATGATGATGATGATGATGATGATGATGATAGGAAACAAAAGAGAAATTTACTATCAACATATTTCAATTAATTAATAGAAAAGTCAACATGTATACCCTCTTCAAAAAACCTAATGCATGCATGACCTTTTATTTTACCAACATAGTTATACTTCCTCTAAAAGGATACAATAAAAAAATTTAAGCATATGAAAATCCATTTTTGGAAATAATTTCAATGAGTCTCAATACACCACAACATGTATGCCAACATAAGGTAAACACTCTTCAAAGACAATCAACAAAGGTTCATTTTCTAAATTTTCTTATCTAATTTTCTCATATTTTTCTTTGTTTTTTTAATAAAGAATAAAAAAAAGCTAGAAAAATGCATATATACAAATAAAGTAGGAAATATGCATATGTAAAACCCAAAACTCCCCCATGTCTAACATCCACATTGTCCGAAATGTGTAGAAGAAAGGGAAGGGAAGAGAAGAACTGATAGGATAAAGATCAATCAATGGATGATGGTTGTGGTGGGTAAAAGTAACTAAGCTATCAAGCCTCCAACCCTTATAACAATGAGAATATTTATCCATAATGAGTATTATTGCCACCCAAATAAATTAAGTAGATGTATTATTACTAGCCTGTTTTACAAGCTTATGTCTAGAATTGTGTGGCCAGGAACATTGACTCTTTTAGTATTAAATATGCTTATGCAACTATCTGCATCAGACATGAGAGGAAGAGATGGGAGAGACTAGTTTGGAATTCTTTATCTGTTCCAAGGCTTTGGTTTCCAGCTTGGCTTGCACTCAGAAACAAGATTCTCACCAAAGATAGGTTATTGGAGTTTGGCATGGATGTGGATGGAACTTGTGTCTTTTGCCAGCAGGACCTGGAGACTCGGGATCGCCTTTTCCTTTTCTGCCCTCTTACTTCCATATTTTGGTGTAAGATCCGGGCTGCTACAGGGAGAAGTGATGACATTCGTAGCTGGGATCAAGAATTAAATGCCTTATTGATGAGATCAAGATAGAGCCTTACCAAAAAGCAAGTGTTGGGGGCTTTGTTTATTTCCTACATTGCTACTATATAGCATGAGGGAAACCTTAGATTGTTTGATAATTGTTCTAGAGATAGCTTCACTATTTTATGAGCGATTATTTTAAATGTGGCTAGGAGGATGGACACCCATGCATGCATGCTAAATATGCTAGGTGGTTGTTACTACTTGCTAGTATTGTGTATTAAGGGTTGGTTGTATTTCTTCCATTGTTATAGTAATAAAGCTTCTTCCTTATTGAAAAAAGAAGAAGAGGAAATGATATTACCCTTATAACATAGGGTATACTAAGCTATTGCATGTTATTTCATGTTTAAAAACCACCCTATTACCCCAGCCTTCATCATTCCTGAAACTTTCCAAACCTCACGTAAAACCCCTCCCCAACAAAACCTAAAATTTGTCCCATCACGACCCAAGTTCCCCTCTTTATCGAGTCATGGTTTTAGCATTTAATCCCCTCATTTGCTTAGCTCCTCTATTTTTCTTAGCTCTTCAACCTCTTTAACATCCATCTCCTCCATTGGTTTAGTGATCTCCATTTTATTTTCATTTTCGAGATACCTCTAACCTCTTTTGGCCCCTATAACAACTTCACCTCTTGCAACTCCTCTTCATTTGTATATAAGGCCTTTGTGTAACACCCCAAAATTTACTATTTTTTTATTTAAAAAATCTCCAAATTTAAAATCCTTAAATTCTGGGATGCTACCGCCACACTTAGTACCAGACCAGTTCACTCCTACCGTTCTAGTACCAAGTGCTAAGGCTAAGAAAAACATTTCCATCAACTCATATTAATACATAAATTAAGGTTCGCAATTCAATAATTAGAGTACGCATGAATTATTACATAATCGAAATACGAAAGGAAGTTTGTTAAAGTAGAAAGATGTCCCTGACGGTAAAATTATTTTTGAAATTCATAACATAGCTAAAAGAGAAAAATGAATAATAATCTCATTAAGGAAAAACCGGCCACGCCACTCCAAAGATTTGATCCAGCCCAAATCAACACTCACCTCTGCTTGGCGTCCCGTGGACATCAATAGTATCAAAGAAACATGTCTCCTACCTGCAACACGTCAGACGGACCTTTTGCTCGTGGGAATGAGCAGCACCCATAAAAAGGGTGATCAGTATGCTACGTACTGAGTAAGGTAACTGAGCACTAAGGCCAACACACAAGTACATAAATCATGCAAGATAATAGACAGTTTACGAGCATTCAAGCCAACATATATAATATATAAAGTCATGTAGAGTAATAAACACCTTACACACATTCAAGCCCACACATAAAGGCCCAAATAGTCCGGATTAGAAATTATAATCTCTTTTCGATATTCATTTCACACCAGGCTTTTTATAAAATCCATACGAGTATAGGAACCTCCCACCATTTTAACCGGTGGCTCGGTCACATAGAGGACACCATGCCCTAACCACTATTATAACCGGTAGATCGGTCACACATAGGGTAAAACCCTAACTACTATTATAACCGGTGTATCGATCACACATAAGGTAAAAATCCTAACCACTATTCCTTATCGGTGGATCGATTTAGTTCATACTCGCATAGTATTTCACTGTAAGTAATTAGTATCTTTTAGGTGCCTTAGCAAAAACTCTGGTTTGCTTTTATTAAGCTTAGGATCCCCCACTATTATAACCGGTGGGCCGGTCATGCATAGAGCATCCTGCCCTAACCATTATTATAATCGGTGGATCAGTCACGCATAGGGTAAAAACCCTAACTACTATTATAACTGGTGGATCAGTCACACATAGGGTAAAAACCCTAACCACTATTCCTAACCAGTGGATCGGCTGGACCCGTCTCAATAATCTTTCACTTTAAATAATTAGTGTCTTAAGTATTTTGTTTAAGAGCTTTCACCTAGACATGCATGACTGACTTCTACTATTTTTATCCTACAAACCCTAGTTAACCACCACAAACCATAGTTAACCATACCAACCTCAGTTAACCACAACAGACCATAGTTAACCATAACTAACCCTAACTCAGTCTCCTCCATACCCTTATAATATCCCATGTACTATTTTCTACCCAATGTTTTCAAAACCCCATACGATACTTGTAATACCTTCCTTACACCCCATATTAACTTCCTTACATAAATATTTCTCTCATGCACACTTTACATCCCCTTTGCAAATGTGCGAACTTTTTTATGTAAAATCTTATGCTCACCCATGAAACCCTAAATTCCTATACAAACCCTAAATCTCATGCAAACCCAAACTCCCATACAAACACTAACTCCATGCAAACCCTAACTCCCATGCAAACCCTAAACTGCACCATTCATCTTTCGATGCCACCATGCATATTCATATAACACACAAACTAACCCCACATTATTACACTCCCCATCATCATATTACAAAACCTATCATGCATGTCTTATGGGCCACACCATACCACAATAACAACACAACCCATACACATAATACACTTACCACAATTCAATGCACGATCTTACCTCAACTCCATATCATGCTGCATATATGACAGTTACAATTACACATAAAATACATTATAATATCATATCACATGGCATGCATGGCATATAAAACACATAATACATGAACGACCTTAGTTACTCCTTACCTAAAGCGTCACCGGTCTTGGAGTATGCTCCTACGCCTCTTAAGGGCTTTGACTGGTCTCACCTATATGAGGAAAAACTAGAATTAGGTTCCCTCCTACTAAAAATACTATTATTTAGTAGTAGTAGTAGTAGTAGTAGTAGTAGTAGTAGCAGTAGTAGCAGCAGCAGCAACAACAACAGCAGCAGTAGTAGTAGTAGTAGTAGTAGGAGGAGTAGGAGGAGGAGGAGGAGGAGGAGGAGGAGTAGCAGGAGTAGCAGGAGTAGCAGCAGGAGTAGTAGTAGTAACAGTAATAATGAAATGACTTAAACTGAAAGTAATATAAGGTAGGGTTTTCAACCCTACCCTAAAATAGTAAAAGTACTATTAGTAGTAGTAGTAGTAGTAGTAGTAATAATAATAATAATAATAATAATAATAATAATAATAATAATAATAATAATAATAATAATAATGATGATGATGATGATGATGATGATGATGATAATAACACTAATAATAGTAGTAGTAATAATATTAATAATAAAAATAATAGTAATCGTACTATTAAATAAAATAGGGCTTCGACCCTCTAAATAATAATAATGATGATGATGATGATGATGATGATGATGATGATGATAAAACTTATAATAATACTAATAATATTAATAATTCAAAACTAATAACCTAAATAATTCATATAAACTCTTGACCCTACTAAGAAATGATAACATTAATATTGAACCCAATAATAATAATGATAATAATAATGATAATGATAATAATCATCATAATAATAATAATCGAATAAAGGTTAAAATTGAAAAAAATAGAATAAGCTTAAATAAATAGGGGAGAAGGGCTGAGAGGGTCTAGGGTTTCACTTTGGGTTGGCGGAGATAGCTAGCACCGACGGTGGTGCACAACGGTGGCTGGAAAAGAGGAAAGAAATGGAAAAAGTTGATATTTGAGAAGAAGAGGTGGAGAATGAGGGTGGTGGTTGAGGTGTTGGTGGTAGTCTAGACTAAGGGGAGTAAAGTGAGGGTGGTGGCGCAGCAAGTGGCAGCGGCACACTGTGGCAATGGTGGCGGCCGAAATGAAGAGAAGAAGAAAAAGAGAGAAAGAGAAGGAGAAAGGAGAAAAGAAGGGTAGGGCGAGGTGGAGGAAGATTGGTAGCAGTTTTTGGGTGGTGTAGAAGGTAGTGATAGTGGCGGATGTGGTGGTGGATGGCGACATGAAGGGCGGCAGGTGTAAAAATTTGGTTGGTTGGTCAGGAAACTTTGCATGACTGTGGTGGCTCGTGCAGGAAGAATCGATGGAGGTGGGTGGTTCAGTTAGTTAGAGGGAGATGCAGGAAAGACTTAGGTGGGTAGAGCAGGTGGCGTAGTTGGCTGACGACAGAGGAAAGGGCGTATGAATTTGTGGTGGTGCGTAGGGTAAGTTGTTAGGGTTTTGGGGAAAAAGTTTCAAGATCAATCAATAGGGGCTATTTATAGAATTTAGAGGAGAAGGTAAGGTTCTGAGGGTCGGTAGGAAGGTAATGTAGATAGGGTTTGGGGTAATCGGTGTCGTCAATTGGCTGGTACAAATTTAAGTTGTGGCAGGTCATTTGTGAAGGAAAAGGAGGGTTTTACACGAAAGAAAAGGAAAGTGGGTTAGGTCATATTGAACGACGATCCAGGAGGAAGAGAAAGAGATAAGAAATGGTTGGTCACAACATGCGTAGCCAGCGGCGCCATTTTTGGGCTAACTGAGTTATAGGTCGACAGTGGAGGAGGAAGGAGGAAGAAGAAGATGGACTAGCTGGCTGGGGGAAAAAAGAAAGAAAAGAAAAGAGGGGGCGAACTGGGCTGGCGTCGACGGTTATAATTTTTTTTAAATGGAACGCGACATTCCAGGGGAAAAGAGGAAGAAGGAGCGTCATTTTGCTCCTGGGCCAGGCCGAAGGAACGGGTGATGGGGAATGGGCCGCGCTAGGCCCAACCGGAAGAAAAAGAAGAGAAAAAAGGAACAAAAGAAAGAAAAAGAAAAGAAAAGAGAAGGAAGAAAAAGAAAGAGGAAAAGGGAAAAAGAAATATAGGTAGGTTGGGATTAATTAAATTAATTAGAATATTTTGGGATATTTAAATAAAATAATATTTAAATTCTTTTTTAGGCAAATTTAGGATTTTTGAAATATTTTTCATAAATTCCATTTTAATTAGAAAATCACTCTAATTTTCTACAATTAAATTATTTATAAAACTCCTATTAATTTGGCCCTATTTTCTCCTTCTTATTTTAAATAAAATAATTTATTTAATTAATTTCTAAAATAAAATCCTTAATTAGCCAAAATACCCAATTTTTTTCTAATTAAAATACATATAAATTTCTTCTTGATTTTCCCTAATTAAGACCCTTTTTATTTTAATAAAAATAATTTATTTAAATAATTTTCCTAATAAAATCTTATTTAACTATAATTTTTAAAATTAGAATTTTTGGGGGCATTTCACTTTGATTCATTGATTTCCCCAATTTTTCGCTCAACTTTATTTCCTTCTTTCCCTTACCCAAACTTCCCTTAACACCCTCCACTAATCCCCTTCATTTTTGTGCTAAAAATCATAGTCTTTTCCCCATCTTCCCTCATGTGACACATTGCTTGGGTAGGTTGAGCATCAAGCCTAGATTCAATGCTCCTAGCTGCTTCAATTCTTAACCATTTTTGTTCTTTTGCATTGGAATCATTGCATTGCATGATACAACAACCACTCAACCCCTCTCTTAAAAACATTATTTTGATACCATTATTTAGCCTCAACTTTCCATTCCTAGTTGGCTAAAAAAGGATCAAAATTGGGTTCATTCTCTAGTATTTTTGTGTAAATTTTGGATGCATGTTACTATAGCTATTTCATCTCACTTACACCATATTTCTCCTTCCTCCTTATTTATACTTCCTTCAATCTGTAACTCAATGGATAAAGCAAAAATAAAAATAAAAATTGAAGCTTCAATTCCACCGATGAAGCAATACCAATAGAATTGACTCATAAAGCTAGCATAGTCACAAATTAGGTAGCACAATTGAATCATAAATAAATCATAATCCATTCTGCAGCAAAATCAACTGAAAAAAAAGAAGAAAAAATAGGGCAATATACCTGGTTGTTGATGTTGGAGAGGAAAATTGGACACCGCAACTGCTGCCTATTAGAACCCTGGTTATTGACGCTGCTCCGGCCATCAAAATTAGTAGTCGCCATCGAGGATGATCATTCATCGAGTAGATTTGGATATGGTAGGGGAGGGAGGTCGAGGTCGTGCGAGGTAGATCCAAATTTGGAAAATAGGGGTATAGGGTTTAAGGGGTATTTTGGTTCAATTAGGTCAAAAATTTATTTATTATTTCACCTTCACCTTGGTTACTCCTGAAATAAGAGGTTAATAAAAATAAGGTTAATCGAGGTGAGTAGAGGTGAAACATTAACCCTGATTCACCCAAGTAGAGTTATTAAAAATGGTACCCAAATGGGCTGAGTCAATTGCTTCACCTCCTTTAATCTCCTTTCACCCCAATCCAAATGCACTATTAAAGTGAAAGATCTTGAGTCAGGACTTGTATCACTTGAGGAAGCTATCCGAGTTAGCTTTGGTACTCACTTGGTACCATTCCGGTGTTTTTTTCTTCTATGATCCCAGGTGCCTTACGAAGTCAAAAGAGACCCTCTTCTACGCTATAGGTATCTCAATATATTTTGACCCTATAGAGGGTATGCATACTTAAGTGATAAGGTATTCTATTTATTGGTGGTCTTGTTATGTTTTTAGGTGGACCAACTAGGGCTAGTACCGTTCCAGTATTAGATTAGTTGTTACGATCTCTTTGAGTCTCTGTCCACAAGATAATATGATCAAATAGTTGTGATCACAATAATAAAATATAATAATCAATTATTCTTGTTCATTCATATATTTCATTATTTAATGCATGCCTCTTGGTTGTCTTCCTTACAATAGTGGTACCATATGACGCATGTTCATACCCAGTTATCACATGATCTATTATTTAAATCACATGTGAACCTTATGTGTAGAATGCTATATTCTAGGGTAGTTGTGTTACTCAGCATGTGATCATGATTCCTTGTATGCTTATATCATATGCATTGTCATGCCTAGTCATGTATTTATAAGCATGAATCCATGAATACATCTTTCATCGTATGTATCACATGTATAATTGAGCACAAGTTATTGATTGAGTGGAATGGTGTATGTATCACATGTATAATTGAGCATGAGTGATGTAAGCTAAAGATTACCATGTCTTATGTGTATCATGTTTCTTCGAAGAGTTAGGTAGTTGTGATTTACTTAGTATTGGAACCATACTAATATTAACTTGGTTGAATGGGTCCTACGACGATCCACTAATGATGGAGAGCATACCTCTTGTAAATGCTTGCAATCGAATTTTATTGATGGGTTGAAGACTTGGCTTTGGGAGAGTAGGCATGTAACACCCCTAAAATTAAATACTAAAAAATTTCATTTAATGAAAAGGTTTAACGGAAGTGAAATAGCAAAACTGTGAATTTTAGGGATATTACCACCACACTTAGTACCAGACTGGTTCACTCTTACTGTTCTAGTACCAAGTGCTAAGGTTGAAAAGGATTAGTGTCAAACTTAAGTCAATACTTAAAACAAGAATTCATAAAAGAGCTAGAAAAGTCCATAACATGAAAATCAGAGTACGCGTAAAAAGTTTACAATCTAAAGGAGTACATAATTAAAGTTCCCAAGGGAATAGGAAGTACGGTACGATAAAACATGGCTTTAATAACGCGATACAGAGTAAAATAAATGAAAGATAGAATTCAGCCAGATCACTCTCGATCCCTAGGCCAAGTCCAGGTTCAACTCTGAGTCTCGCATGATGCCTCATAAGTGTCGTAATCATCGAATATAACATCTCCTACCTGCACAAACTTAGGTAGAAATGTGTGGTTAGTACGCTACGTACTGAGTAGCACCCATGAAATGTGTGATTAGTACGCTACGTACTGAGTAAGGCAACCATATGGGTAAAACCAGCAAGAAGCACACAAGTAAAGCCATGCAAGAGAATAAACACATAAGACGTACAAGACAATAATCCAGATTTACAAGATTAGGTCGAACTTATATTAATGATTTATCTTACATCTCTTTTATATTAATTCCATGAGAGTACGCGAACCCCACTATTATAGCCAGTGGACCAAAAACACTCCATAGGGTAGAATGCACCTGACCACTATTATAGCCGGTGGACCAAAATCACTCAGCAGGGCAACACGCACCTGACTACTATTATTGTTGATAGACCAGAAAGTATATATATAACCTTACTGGCCCTGACTCGCATGGTGTTTCACTGTGAATAATTAGTATATATTATTGCCAGTGGACTGGAAAGTATATATACAACCTCATTGACCTCGACTCACATGGTGTTCCACTGTAAATAATTAGTATCCTTATATGCCTTATACTTCTGGTTCACACATTTCTTATATTAACTCCATGTGAGTATAGGAACCCCACTATTATAGCCGGCGGACTGGAAACACTCCACAAGACAGAACACACTTGACCACTATTATTGCTAGTGGACCGAAAAATATACATCCTCACTGGCCCCGACTCACGAGGTGTTCCATTGTAAGTAAATAATATCTTCCCATGACTTATTACCATGCAAGGTTTGGTTTATCGGGCCCAAAATCTCCCACTATTATAACCGGTGGACTAGAAACACTCAGTAGGGCAAAACGCTCTTGACCACTATTATGGCCGGCGGATCACAAAATCACTCAGCAGGACAAAAAGTACCTGACCACTATTATTTCCAGTGGACCGGAAAATATATATAACCTTATTAGGCCTTTGCTTGATAATCTTTCACTTTTTTTTCGATATTACGATCAAAATGGAGATTATAACTTAGCAGTACAATCAATAACATCAAGCAGCCTTAGGTAGTTAACATACTTAGCAGAATAAGTATGATTAACAAACATTCTAGATACATGCATAATAATACTTCTTAGAAGAATACCTAAATGTCTAGTTTTATTTTGAAAAATTCTAAGGTTTCTTTCATGCCAAACAGTTGCAATGTAAGAAACAAAAAGAGCCCTCAAAATATACTTCTTCTGTGCTGCCTGCCTAGTTCTTGTAATTAAAGTCTTGATCTCTTGATCCCATCCTAAGATAGGATCACTTCTTCCAGCCAACCTCATAATTGTTCTCCAGATAATGGAAGTAGTAGGGTAAAACAAAAAAAGATGGTCCCTGGTCTCAACATGCTGATGGCAGAAAATATATGTTGGATCCACAACCATGCCAATCTCCCTCGGTCTTGATTTAGTTGACAGTCGATTTCTACAAGCAAGCGAAGCAATTAAGTTTAATAGAGGAGAAGAAACATATCTCCAGACCAAATTTGTCTAAGGAAGCTTGTCCAAGCAATAATCTTTCATTTTAAGTGCTTAGTGTTTTATTGTATCTTATTCCACACACAACCCCAACTAGACATGCATGACCCCTCGGCTTCCCGACAATCCTATCCCATATCTTGGGACTTTTACATCTTCTAGTACATCCAATATCCTTTCCCACTCTTTCCTCATTTCTATGAATACTTAACTCTGAGGCCCACTTTCCATATTTTTGAATCAAATCAATGTCACTCTCTAGGGTTTTCTTCTGGGAAAACCCTAATTTGGCCTATATGGCCCAACCTCCATACCATACAACTCATACTCCTCCAATTTATCACCTCGCTCGATTCATCCCCAAGCACCAAATTTTACTTCCCATATAATATATGTGTCCACGAAACCCTAGTTGGCCACCCCAAAACTCTAGCACCTCTATTTCCCAATACGATGTTATTCATTCATCACTCTTACTTATCATCTCCTCTTCCACATGACACATATCTAACAAAACCCATGATCCCGAGACTTCCTTCCATCTTTTTCCCATTCACCACGAACCCAAAACTCTTATTTATTACCAAAACCATCACTTCCCTCGACCCACACTTGACATTACAACCTCACTATTCAACTCCCACACATGATCACCAAAAAGCCTAGTACTTCTCCTTTCTTTTATGCCACTCACTCAACACCCAAATACATTCTTCTCACTTGACTCGCTTTTCCTTCATATGACACCCCTTCTATCTTTTATACTCATTCTAACCATTTCCATTAATTTTTCCTCCCCTAAACATTTCTCTCACTTAGGGTTTCCTCCCAAAACCCTAGTCAAATCCCCCATACATCCTTACATCAACCCACGTACTATTTTTCACATATGGACTCCAATCACCCTAACAATTCTTCCCTTACCTTACTCGATCCTCAAATCAACCTTTCCCATGTAAAAGTCATCCCCATACAAAGTCTAACCATCCCATGCAAACCCTAAACTTTCCATGAATGTTTAATCCATTCCCTTAATTTCATTCCCATTATTCCTCTTTTTCTTCACCTATAGGTCATAAGGTAATTAGTCAATCATTACCATTTTCTAGTCAACTCACTTTCCTCATTCTTTTCCATTTCTCTCACAACCACATCATACTACTGAGGAGTTCCTATCATGCATGTCATAAGGGGCAATATTACATAGGCACAATTCAAGTATAAGTAATAACATCACATTACACATATCATAAACACATGCAACTTACCTTAGCTCCATGCTTAGCGAGCTGCCCCACAAGAACATGATAATATAAAATATAAAGCACACCCATAAAACCAACACACATAGCACATTCTTACACATAAAAAGCCTTAACCATATCCTTACCTAATACGACACCAGGCTTGGAGCATGCTCCTACGCCTCCCTAAGGTTTTGACTTGATTCAACTATAAGAGGGAAATACTATGGGTTAACCTCGCTTTTACCAAAATTACCATTAGTTCCTACCTTACCCTTATCATAGCCTACTATTAGGGTTAGTAATAGTAATAGTTATTTTATAAATAAAAGTAGTGTTATTATTCTTTAAAGTAGCTAGTCATGCTACTGTTAATCAAAATAGGTCTTAGGAGGTACATTGGTTCATGTTAATGTATTAATAGCAATATTTATGCTATTAAAGATAATAGATTTAATAATAATAATAGTAGTAGTAGTAGTAGTAGTAGTAGCAGTAGTAGAAATACTAATAATAGTTCTAATCTTAGGAATAATGCTAACAAAGGTCTTAATAATCGTAATAGTAGTATCCTTAGTGATAATATGGTCAAGTATAATAATAGTTATAATAATAATAATAATAATAATAATAATAGTAATAATCATAATGATAATACCAATAATAATAATAATAATGTTAAGCATAATACTAATACTAATAATAATAATAATCGAAATGGGCCAAAGTTAGCATTAATAGTAATAGTAAGAAAATAATGATAATAATAGTAATAATAATAATAATAATCCTTATGATACTAAATTTGTAGACCATTAGTAATAATAATATTAGTTAGAAATATTTCTGAAGTTAGGTTAAATAATAATAATGATAACATAATAATAATAATAATAATAATAATATTATTATTATTATTAAGAATAATACTATTAATACTACTAAAAATTACTAACACTAGTATAAAAAGGGTTTAGGGGTTGGGGAGGTTAGAGCACCACCTAGGGATGGTGGCAGCACCGACGGCGGTGGAGGGAGAAGAGAGGTGGAGAGTTGGTTGTCTAGGCTAGAAGAGAGGGAGTGAGGGGGTGATTGAGGTGGTGGTGGTTGCCTCAAGTGGAGAGGGTTGGACTGAAGGTAGTGGTGCAGCCAAAGGGGGCGGCACACGACAGCGGGTATGGTGGTCGAAGGTGGTGGAAGGAGAAGAAGGGAGAAGGAGAGGGTGGAAGGGAAAAACGGAGGTGTAGAGAGGTAGAGGAAGCTCCCCTGGTATTTTTGGAGGGTAGAGAGAGTGGTTGTTGTGGCGGAATCGGCGATGGGCGGTGGTGCGAAGGGCTACGATAGTCGATGTGGGGCTGATCGGGAGGGGGATTTTGCACCACCAGGGTGGCTCGTGCAGGGTAAATCGAAGGCGAAGGTAGGCGTAGTTGGGTAGAGGGTGATGTAGGGGTGATTATGTGGGTGGCTCGGGCGGTAGTGCTAGGCGGCAACAACGGGGCGGTCGTCTGATCGGGTAGTGGCGCAAGGGATGGGATTTTCTAAGCTGTGAAAAGAATCCAAATTTGAGGCTACCTATGGGGTATTTATAGGCCTAATGGAGGGGAAAATGATGGAGGAGGAAGAGGACAAGAGGGGACATGTGAGTTAGGACCGCTGGTTGGCGGTGGTGGGCGATGTAGTCTCTGTCATGGCAGGGAGTGGGTGGTCGGGGAAGAGAAGGGAAAGGGGGCAGGCGTGCGTGAGGGGGAGAAGGTTGGTTGGGTCGAAAAGAGGAAAGAAAATGACGAGGGAGAGAGGGAAATAAGGCAAGATGGCGTGCGGTGGTGGCCAGTGGAAGAATGGTTGTAGGGTCTTGGTGTAGGTCATAGGGTTGGGGAAGAAGGAAGAGCAAAGGGTGGACCAGTGGTCTAGGGGGAAAAGAAAGAAAAGAAAAAAAAAGAGGGGGTGAATCGGGTTAGGCGACAAGGGAAATAAAGGAGGATGGTGCGGCGTGTGGGCTAGAGCCACACCGAAGGAGAAGAGAGGAAGGGGACTTGGGTTGCACGGGCTGACTCAGTTCGGGGGAGAAGGAGAAAAAGGAAGGGAGGAAGGAGGGAAAGAAATAAAAAGAAAAAAGAAGGACAAAAAGGGAAAAAAGAAAATAATGGGTTGGTTGGGTGTTTAGGATATTTTAGGATTTTTGATTATTCAAATAATAATAATAATTAAGTTTCTTTTTAGGTTAATTTGGGATAATTTAAATAATTCTTTCCTAAATTCTGTTTTACTTAGCAAAACACCCCAATTTTTCCTAATTAAATTATATATTATTTCCTTCTTGATTTTCCTTAATTAATTCCATTTTATCTTAATAAAATAATTTATTTAATTAATTTTCCTAATAAATCCTTATTTTCCCCTAATCCCCTAAATTAAGGTTTTGGGGTATTTCAAGGCAACTTAGAGTTTTATCTCTTGAGGATTTGTCCTTTTTTATTTGCATTTACTTTTGGAAATTTTCATGTGTTGTATTGAAATTTTAATGGTGTTGTAATGAAATTTTAATTTTTCATTACTTTGCCAAGCTTTTAAAATCTAGGGTTATTTCATATGTTTTCCACTGATTTGATCAGTGATGATTTTTTTATAGTGAAATTGTTCACTTGCCATCTTCCATTGGATATCTCCTTGTGAGAGTTTATCCACATGGTATAGATGTTGTTTGAATTTTAGTTGGACAGGTTTTAGTGTTGTATCTAGTATGAGATAGATGGTAGACATTTATCCTATGTTAGGTGTGGTGATAACACTCCCCATCATCTATTTTAGCTTTTGCATTATTTCTTTAAACAAAAAAATTTTGGGATTGAATTTTGGAGGTGTTATAGTATCTGATTGTTTGATTGACATGCATCTAAATGTGCCAAAAAAGACAAAGTAAGGCATCAATTCTCAATTGAACTTGGTCAAAATAGGTATAAGAACATAATTACATCCACTAAAGATGCAAAAATATAACTTTATTTTTACCTCATGCATGTTATACTCTTTCCAACAAAGAGAATATATTATTTTGTTAGTGTTTCCACGGAGTGAAGGTTCTCGAAGGATATTCATCAAACGTTAAAAAACTTGATCCAATAAAATATTTGAAGTTAGTTGGTATGAAATATCATGATCATCATATTCTCATTCAACAATTGTTGTAATACCCCCATATTTATTACTTAAAATTTTCTTTTTTGTGGAAGCGTTAGTTACAAAAATAGTGGGTGTTACCACCACACCTACAATAAATTCCACATCCTTTGTATTCTTATATTAAGTGCTAAAGCTAAAATGTCACATTAATTAAATTGAATTTTATAATATAAGAACAAAATAGTAATTTCATTACATATTAACCCTGTCTTGACAAATACAAAAGGATCAAGCAAAATAGTTACAATATAATAAAAAGAGAAGTAGTAAAGGATATAAGAGTGTAAGGAATATCCAGATCAAAATATTTCGGGGTGAACACCGAATATTCCTAACTCTCAACTCCTACTAGATGTCATCAATCAAGACCCTCAAGGTATTTCAGGAAGGTAAATATTACTCATTAAATAGGCGGGGGATCAAGAACAGAACTCGTTAGTACTACAGTACTGAGTGAACGATTACACAATACTAACATGCAAATCCATATGAAGCACATATGTAATAACATGGCAGGGATACATTAAGGAAATCATGTGATAATAAGATGACCAAAACTGATAGAATCAAAACAATTCCAAATACCAAAAAGTAGGGCACTGAGAAAACAACTGAATCTATGAATCCAAATCCATTCCAGAAACCAAGCTAGGGTGCTAAGGCAACTACCATACCACATACCAAACCAAGGAGTACACGATGATAGTTATCGAAAAAATAGTCTAGAACAATCCATTTATATTCTTACACAATATTTACTTTCATCTTTAACTTATTCAAGGGATACAATAATAACTCGGAGACATAAAAGTTCACCAGTCATATTAGAGCACAAGCATCATATTACCCTCTCAGCCATCCAACCAAAAGGCATAATAATACTTGGGTTTTACTGGTGCACAAGATGATGGAGTGCCCTTCAAACATAGGACACCTAATCTTTAATTATTGATACCCTTTATAGGGCCCTTAGGTCACCTATAACATAGATTAAGGCCTTCCTTGGGCAAAAACACACCAATGAACCAAAAAACCGAGGGCTCCTACATTGTTTCTAGGATATCTAACCATAGAGAGCAACCATTCCCAAAATTGAGGTCTTCTACTTTAAGTATTGATATTTTATGAGGTGATCACATATATCACATATGGAACACTAATTTCCATTTCCATACTTAACCATTTTCCCTTCATTTCCATTTATTCAAGTTAACCCTAAGGTCAACGGTCTAAATTAAGGTCAAATTCATCACTAAGGTCAACCTATCAAAAGTTGAAGGCCATCTTATGTTAAATTATTCACACTTTAGGTTAAAATTGACTATAATGTCCGCTAAACCCTAAGTTCACCATTATTATCCATTTTTCTACTAAATATAATTACTATGATAATTTGTCATGAAAAGGCTAAAAGATAATAATTTATAATATTTTAGTACGTGGGTAAATTCTAAGACTTAGCAATTGAATAAAATTTTCATTATGCATGCATTTCAAAAATTATGCGTACAAACCATAATCATGGATTTCTAACATGCCATATATTCAATGCAACATATACGTACATATTTATAGCATGATACAACATTAATAGGGAAATTAACATCATGTTATATATAGGGAAACATCTTTAACCTAAAAACATATGAATTACAATTATCATTATCTAACCCTAATTATATGTACATACTTTTATGCTATTTATATAAACCCTAGCCATAACTTGCAATGATAATCATGGAATACTTAACATGATATAAACTTAACAGCTGGACAAGGTCACATACCCTAACGAAACCTTAGGAAAGTATATATGAACCCTTTTCATATATATCACATGAGTATATTGCATATTAAATAACATGTCAAATACATGTTAATTATTCAATATCGTACTTTCATGTTCACACTTTTTCATAATACTTGTATACCTATAGTAAAATTTTTGATGTATAATGCATATATATATATATATATATATATATATATATATATAAATATATATATAAACGAATGAATAAATTATATGCTAAGCAATATAACAACCTTTATTTATCACTGCATGATTTCACATCCTAGTAGAAGATTATGGTTACCTCTTATCCAAGCAATAGAAATAACGCAAGCTTCACCTAACTAGTCTCCACCCAACCTCTTCAAACTCCTTACATCAACATAACCAACATATATATTATCATCTAATAAAAACCAAAAATAACCGAAATTAATTAAAATTAGTTCAAGAAATAGGGTTAGAAATAACCATATAAAGGAATCTACATAGAGCAACAATACAGCAAGGGACCAACGACACAAAGTCACGTAAGGTAAGTGAGAGAAATAAAACACATTATTTTTGCCAAAGAAGGGATTTTGGTGGTATTAGCCATAACCAAGGGAGGTTTAGGGGTCTTAGTTGTAGCCAAGGGGAAGGTGGGGTTAGGGATGACAATCGGATGGGTTTTATCCGTCAGATGTGTAAACGGATACGGAGGAAGGGGAGAAATATTCGTTGAGTTTGGGTATGGATATGGGTAAGGGATCCTCAAATCCGTACCCATACCCGCATCCGTTTATTCAATATAAAATTACATTTTTACCTTCATTTATGTAACTTTAAGTATATTTTCTAAGGCTAAAAGTGAATATATGATTAAATTTTAATGGGTTTTACCTGAAACTTGATGGGTTTTACCCAATGGATATTTAAATGGATATGGATATAGATGAGGAAAAAAGTACCCACCGGGTTTGGATACGGATATAGGTATAGATTTTCCTATCGGGTTTGGGTAACGGATAGGGGGTGCCCAATCCGTACCCAATCTGTTGCCATCCCTAGGTGGGGTGGTTTTGGCTATAGCTAAAGGGGAGGTTTGGTGGTGGAGGATGTTACTAGGGGAACTTCGATGGTGAAGGATGCGGCCAAAGGGGACAAATGAGTGATTATGGGCATTTCTAGAGGGAGTGGAACGAACATTATTGTCATTGCTAGGTAAAAGTGATGAAGAGAATGGCGAAATGATTGGTATGAATTTCGGGAGAAGGAGAAAGGAAAAACATACCACAACTTTATTTTTAGTTGGATTTACAACACACATTTTGGGAGGGAGAAGGCCTTATATCAGCAAGGCACGAACGGTCAAGGAATAAGGGATAAGAGAAATATGGCAAAGTATAGAGTGTATAGAGTGCATAAGAGAGTACGGAATAAAGGAGAGAAGTGTGCCAAGGGAGGAGGAGATGAGACTATGTGGCAGAAGTAAAATAGTAGTAGGGTAGGGTAGGGTTTTTGGATGAATAAACAGAACCTAGAAAAACATTGGTTAGTAGATGTAGGCTCCTTGATAAAATAGATACCATTTAATGTGTAAACTAGGATTAAATATAATACCCAAATTCTATCCAAATTTTTACCTTAATTAAATGTCTATAGAATTTGTCATAATAATACATTTAATAGTAAAAATACATTTAATATAGAGTATCTTCCAATAACTACTATAAATAATTGCATAAAGGTTTTAGTTTTATAATTTGGGTCTCTAAAAATGGGGCATTACACTTGTTGATGATTTTTATACATTATATTTTACCAAATCGGGTTCAAAGTGTCATCACCAAATTTTATTTCTTTTTCAATGAACTGTGGAGTAATGTTATTGACCCAACAAGGTTTTACAAATTATAGAGGGAGTTTATGACTATATTATGCCAGTTTGAGATGTGTTTTTCTCTATCATTCTTTGTAATCATTATTTATTTAATGGTTCATGTGGTTATAGGATAGTTCATTTGTATTAGATTTATCCATTTGAAAGGTATATGAAAATCTTAAAAGGATATGCAAGGAATCCGAACAAGCCTGAAGGTTGCATTGTTGAGAGTTATCTAGTGAAGGAGGTGACATAATTTTGTTATGAGTTCTTACCCAATGTCAATACAATAGGCCTTCCTAAACCACGACTTTAAGGTATATAGGAATAAGGAAAATGGTGTAAATGCTTTTGTATGGTCATCATTGATGATGTTCAAATGTTTTCACAAGCTCATTTATATGTCCTTCACAATAGAGATGATGCACAACCATATGTGGATCAACACATGAATAATTTGAGGGCTTAAAATATATCTAGGAGTGAGAAATGGATGTTAGATAGAGACAATAACTCCTTTTTAAAAGTATTTTTCATCTCAATCATTTGAATATGATATTGATTTGTATTGGTTTTCACGCCCTCCTAGTAAAAAAGTGATGTTCTTCAACTCATATATGATTAGTGGTTGTACTTTCTACATAAAAGAGTAAGATGATAAGATTAATATGTAAAATAGTGGTGTGAGTGTAATATCATAATATTTACATATATCAAGTGATAGAGATAAAAACTCTATTTATGCATCAATGACAAATTGGGGGGGGGGGTATAAAGCACATATGGCTATTGGATTACACCACTTTTAGAGTTAATTTATTCGGGTGCAAATGGGTTTACAATCAAAATGAGGTTTGTACTAACGAAAATGGATTTATAAGGGTGGATCTTTTAAGGATTAGTTATAAGCAAGATCCATTTATATTATCTATGTTACTAGCTTTGTTGATAAATGGTGGTCCATTGTCTTGAATGAAAAAAAAATGGGAAGATGACATATACGGGGAGAATGTTTTGACTACTGAATTACCTTTCTCGTCCAACCATGATGATGCTACCGATGACCTACCTCTATGCACGAGATGATTATGAAGAAGGGTTTAATGTACCTGAATCATAATTTTTGCATATAAAGGACATACATCACATATTAAAATGTTATAGATAAAAGGTTTAATTACTTCCTATGTTTTTTTGTTCATAATGGTTTATTTTTTATATTTTGACTATATCGCGTCACATATTTCTCTAATTACTCCCTATCTATTGTTTTTTTTTTATTTTCTGCATAAAGGTTTATTTTTTATATTTTAACAATATTTCATCACATACAGCTTTAATTAATTCATGTGTTATTTTGTTTTATTTTGTGTGGAAAGGTTTATTTTTAATTTTTTTGACTATATCACATCATATATTCCTTTGACTGATTATGGATCTATAATTTTTCTTTCTCGTTTTAAGTATGGATTCACGTGAAGATGATATACATGCTCAAGAGGTTCGAAAAACACATAGAAGGGGGAAATTCAGATTGACACAAATTGCTAGAAATAGAGAAACATGCATTATGCTTGATGTTTATTTTGATGAATCAAGGTATCCATTAGGAGAGAATAAGGAATTTTTTATTTATTATTGTAACCCTAAGGCTGGTGCACACATCTTCATCACTTATCAGATTTGGAGGATAGGATGTGGGCTGACAATATGGTATGATTTAAATATTAGAAATTGATATGTTTTTTTGGTTATTACCATATGATAATTTAATTATATTCATTCTAACTATTTAATTTTTTAATATTGTAGTAAGAATTTAATGTTGGAAAACAACATAAAAAACTTGTTATGACTTGAGATACAAAGTCTTATATAGATTGGAAGTCATAGATGGCTGAAAACCATATGTATGTAGCTGATAGTACTATCATGTCCATGCCCCCAGATATCTATAGGGATGTGATCACTCTCTACCAGTGGAGGGAGTTCTATTCATGGAGGAAATTAGAGGAAAATAAATACGTAAGAACATATTATTATTAACTTTCTAATATAACTAGAGTATGCTTTGCTTACAACTGAAACTAACATAATATATATATATATATTAAATGTGATAGATGAATAGCGCTAAAAATAGAGCCAATGAGAGAAAAACATTTACACTCATAATATAGGACATAGAGGCAACAAGGGAGCTAGAGAAGCCAATATACATACATACATACATACATACACACATACATACATACATACATACATACATACATATATATGCCATTCTTTTATGATGTAATATTGTTACTAAGTATTTTTGTTTGATGCAATAGGAGAAACAACTAATTAAGAAAGCATAGCTAACCTATACCCCATATGTAACCCTAGAGTGAGTTGATGTTTGAATATATGCTAGAGCAAAGAAGGAAAATCCTGCCAACGAACCAAATCAACAAATGGTTGTGAAAATTGTAAGGCACACAATATTTCTTTTCACTTGGTTTAATATGGTTACTTTTCCCTAACTATTTTTATGACTTTAAACAAGAGGGTTTGAGAAATGACTATCTGATTGATATTTTTGACAAAGAAAGTCTGAATGACCTTTAGACACATGTACTGGATAGTCAAGAGTATGGTGTCCGATATAGAACATATAATTATGGGTTCAACCTATCTAAGATATTTGGACACCGTCTTAGTTCTCGCCCTTTAAATGAAAATTTTGAATAGATAGAAAAAGAAGTGGCGACATTAAGAGAATCAAAAGAGGCAATCCTTAAGGGGTTAGATAATATGTTATCATATTCACAATGTCTAGTTAAACCCTCCACATCTAGTATCCCTACACCTTTTCTAGAAATTAATGAGGTAATATAATACACTACACTTTATGTACTTGAATTTTTTTTGTGGCTATAACTTGAATCTTTGACTATTATATACAGGGTCGGTATCCTTGTGGCGTGCAAGACATAGAGTATGGGCCTATTGTAACAATCGTTATTACATTTATTGAGTCAAATTCAACACCTCATACTCGGCCATTAGGGGTTGATAAAATTCATGTCTCAAATCATAATGTCTTCAAGGAATACTTAATGAAGCTATTGTTAGTTAGTATGGTATATACTCGCGAAGAAGAGGATATGCCTGCACTTTGCTTACTTACAAGGTAATTCATTGGATGACCAACTAACCTTGTAATTATTAAGGATAAGGTAAGCCAAACTTTATGATCTAGTAATCATATTTTTCACTCTTTCTTACTTATTTAGGGCGGTCGTATTATAGCAAAAAATAATAACATGAGGGAAAAATGATATGGAGTATGCGAAAGCCCAAAAAGCCTTGGGAGTAGAAACAATAATCAAATGCTATGACTAGAGGTAGCAATCGGGTTGGGTGGGTCGGGTCATAGCGGGTCGGGTCATTAACGAGTCGAGTCATTTTGGGTCATTTGACTTTTGCGGGTCGGGTGCAGGTCGGGTCGGGTCATTTTGGGTTTGGGTCATTTCGGGTCATTCAATTTGTCGGGTCGGTTGCAGGTTGGGTTGGGTCATTCGGGTTCGGGTCATTTCAGTTCTAGGTCATTTCGGGTTAATTTATCGGGTCGGGTCAGGTTCGCCCCGTTCGGGTTAAGAAAACTTGAATTTGGATAATTTCGGGTTGGTTTCAGGTCATTTTCTAGTTCACATGAGTAGGTAGCTTCGGCTCGTTCAGGTCATTTCATGTAATATGACGGGTTAGTCCCGCTATGTCCGAGTTGTTTCGAGGTAAGTTGATGGGTGGGGTCATTTCATATAATTTGATGGGTTGGATTCAATTAGTTATAGGTTAACTTAATGGGTCGGGTTGGGTCAAGTTTTGATGGGTTGACTCATATTCGAGTCAAGGTAATTATCATTTCATAAATCATAAATATTAGAGACAGACAATCATAAGATTAATATTGCAGATAAAAGAATTAAAATATTAAATGCACTTTATTTTTACAAATAAATAGTAAAGATATTTATAAATTTTAATAATAAAAATTATTGCGCTTTGAATCAAACAAAGATATTTATCATTTATTATAATTTATTTGAAACTTAAAATATTTAATTACTTAAAAAAGATAATTTTATAAAATAAAGATGATCAAAACAAGACTATACAATGTATAATTATCATTTATTACATTGTATATATTAGATACAATAATAAGATTACTAGTAAAGATAAATGAAATAAGAATATTATATGTGTTTTATTTTTACAAAGGTAAATAATAAAGATATTTATAAGTTTTAACAATATTATATTTGATTGCTTAAAATATTTATAAATTTTACATGTAAAAATATTAGATGTTTATCATATATTATATTTAATTGATTACTTAAAATATTTGATTACTTAAAAAAATATAATTTTATAAAATAAAGGTGAGCATAACAAGAATATACAATGCATAATTATCATTTATTACATTGTAAATATTAGATACAATACAATCATAAGATCACTAGTAAAGATAAATGAAATAAGAATATTATATGTGTTTTATTTATACAAAGGTAAATAATAAAGATATTTAAAAGTTGTAAGAGTATTATATTTGAATGCTTTAAATATTTATAAATTTTACAAGTAAAAATATTAGATGTTTATCATATATTATATTTAATTGATTACTTAAAAAAAGATAATTTTATAAAATAAAGGTGAGCATAACAAGAATATACAATGTATAATTATCATTTATTACATTGTAAATATTAAATATAATCATAGGATTACAAGTAAAGATAAATGAATTGAGAATATTATATGTATTTTATTTATACAAAGGTAAATAAAATAATAAAGATATTTAAAAGTTTTAATAGTATTATATTTGATTACTTTAAATATTTAGAAATTTTACAAGTAAAAATATTAGATAGTTATCATATATTATATTTAATTGATTACTTAAAAAAAGATAATTTTATAAAATAAAGGTGAGCATAACAAGAATATACAATGTATAATTATCATTTATTATATTGTAAATATTAGATACAATCATAAGATTACCAGTAAAGATAAATGAACTAAGAATATTATATGTGTTTTAATTTTACAAAGGTAAATAATAAAGATATTTAATTACAAGTTTTAATAGTATTATATATGATTACTTTAAAAATTTATAAATTTTACAAGTAAAAATATTAGATATTTATCATATATTATATTTAATTGATTACCTAAAATATTTGATTACTTAAAAAAAAGATAATTTTATAAAATAAAGGTGAGCAAAACAAGAATATACAATGTATAATTATCATTTATTACATTGTAAATATTAGATACAATCATAAGATTACTAGTAAAGATAAATAAACTAAGAATATTATATTTGTTTTATTTATATAAAGGTAAATAAAATAATAAAGATATTTAAAAGTTTTAATAGTATTATATTTGATTACTTTAAATATTTAGAAATTTTACAAGTTAAAATATTAGATGTTTATCATATATTATATTTAATTGATTACTTAAAATATTTGATTACTTAAAAAAAGATAATTTTATAAAATAAAGGTGAGCATAATAAGAATATACAATGTATAATTATCATTTATTACATTGTAAATATTCGATACAATCATAAGATTACTGGTAAAGATAAATGAACTAATAATATTATATGTGTTTTAATTTTATTTATTTCTGTACTTTTATTTCTATCCATACCCCTCATACATATTAGCAATCTGCAAAGTATTTTTAGTTATGAATAAACTAAATTTTATTTTTAAAGTCTTAAGAGATCAAAATATAGTATTAACTTACATAAATATAAACTATACCAACAATTTAATTAAAAAAATTTGACAAAAATAGTTCGACCAGTTTAATATTTATTTAGAGCATCTAGTGTAAAAAAATATATTCTAATTTTAAATTTAGGGACTTTAAATTTAGAATTGTGGTTATTGGAAAAAAAATTACCGACAAATTCTGTGTGCTTAAAAAATTTCGAGTTCTCGATCCATACGTGCAGTACGTGGACCACAAGTGCTACACGTGACGTAACTAATATATTTTTAGCTGATTTATACTGTTACTTTCTAATATATTTTTAGCTCAATTTATACTGTTAGAATATATATATATATAACATAGTTAATATTAACAGTAAAAAAATTTACCTACAAAAGTATTATTTTTTTTATCCAATAATTTTTATATCATTTATTCTATCATTTTTTTCATATTCATTTCTCTACATAATTTATCTTATTAATTTCTCTTGTTGTATTTATTTTATTAACATTATTATATTTATATTCTTATTGTAATATTTTTTATTAATTATTATTATTATAGTAAAAAAACTATAATAATTTATTTTAAACATAATTTAAATTAAATAATAATTTTATATATTTTCATAAATTATTAATTATTATATATAAATCGATATAAATTAAAAATTAAATAATGTAAAATATAAATAATTAATAAAAATAATTGGATATTGTAAATTTAAAATTGATGAACGTAGAATACTAAATTATATTTAAAGTAAATTAATAATATTAAAAGAAAAAATATAACTAAAACTTTAAATTTAGGGTTATAACGTGAGATACTCTTGATACGGGGTATAGTTATTATATGTTGGATTTTGTGGGTGATAACGGATAAAAGACACTATTATGCTCTTCTATTAAAAGTTTCTTCAAATAGGTGGATTAGTGGATGTAAGGGAACACTTTTTGAAAATTATTTTACAGGCTCACAACTGGATGTTTACCTTTTTTATTTTTTTTATTTATCAATAATATATCTTATTAGGATATCATTAATAAATAAGAATGTCTAGGGAAAAATTATAAAAAATAAGTACAATTTATAAATTACTATATTTTTAAAAGCTTTAAATAAATAATAAAATATGTGTAATTTATTATTATTATAATATATTTTTATCTTTGATTAGGTTAATGTTGGGTCAGATTGGGTGATTGTCGGGTCGGGTCAACTTTGGGTCGGGTTGGCTCCGGGTCTGGTCGAAGCGGGTCGGGTTAATACCGGGTTGGACCACTATCGGGTCGGGTCAATGACGGGTCACAGGTTGGGATCGGGTCGGGTTGAGTTCAGGTCAGATTTATTTTTATCGGGTCAGTGCCGAGTCGGGTCAATTTTGGGTCGGGTCAGGTTGCTAAATTTTTCGGGTCTTATCGGATCGGGTTTTGCTCGGGTCGGATCGGATTGGACAGGGCGGGTCAACTTTTGCCAGCTCTAGCTGTGACCTATCACCTCAATTTAGGTTGTATTTGGATATCACATTATCTTTGGATGGAAATTCTATTAGGATTCCTCTTCCATCATATTTTCCTATGAAATTAGAAGATGTGAGTATCTGGATTGGGCTAGAGGATATTCTACATTTATTACAAGGTGACATGTTACAGTTTCAACATATAATACCATACACAAGGTAATTTAAATCCTTTCACAATCGTCTTTATTTCAATTGTTAGTGAGAAATAATATTTTGATAATAAATATATAATTTGTTCTTTCACGGTCATATGTTTTTTAAAGAGAATTTATTATTTGATGTCTTGAACGGGTCTAATGTTTATAGATTTCTATGATCAAACATGATATCAAATGAAAATGATAATATTGAACATGTTTCATATATGGTTAACGCAATGTATTGGGTACTAGTGATATTGTAGCCATCTTCAAGGACCACATATTGGATGGTTTTAATTGATTGAAATCTTCATTATGATAAAAAATCGCTTGTTGAATGATAATATTTATCTGTATAGTGACACGTGTACCCCCGCACACACATGTATTTAAATGAATGGTTACCTATATCAATTAGGTTAATCAATACTTATTTTGGGTCACAAAAGAGGGGATGTGCACCACCCTGTATGTCTTGAAGAAAATCAAGGTTTGTAGTTTTGATGTCATTTAAAATCACTGTCATTTAATTTTAATTATTTAGTATGAGAAAATAATAAGATATTGTAATTTATATTTTATTATTTAGTGTCCATAATAACAATATAATGTAAGTTGTGGAGACGTCAGGATATTCATGAAGAAAGTTATTTACAAACATTGGACGAGATAAGAAGAAGCATGAATTCACTTTGTTTAGTTCATATTAATGATGATTAGCTATATACATTAATAATAATATGGTGTTTTCTATCTTTTGTATGTCTATCAGCCTTTTGAGTTTTGTAAATATGATAATAACAAGATTAATGAAGTTAGGAAATAATGGTTAGATTTTATTGTAAGTTTTTATGATGAATAATTGTAGGATCATATGTGCTCCTTTTTTTTGTATCTAGAGTGTAAATACGAATAAAAAATAATTTTTATAAGGTTTTTTATGCAAGGTATATAATGAAAGTATAAAATCGTTTATTTTCATAAGAACCTTATGAATTTTGGCTACTTGTTTTGGATGTGGCAAATGTTAATGATGATGAAAGCATGTTAGAAATATCTGCAAGTGTTTTTGTAGGAAAAATGTGGTATGTCAACGATAATTTCATATGTGCTATATAAAAATTATAAAATATATGCTAGTTATTAGAAAAAACTGTTGTGTATACTGTTAACAAACTCCCAACATTATGAGAGGGGGCATACATCTTAGTCACTCAATCATTCATTCAAGTGTGAGTGAAATAACCTTGGATCATCTCTTCCCTCTTTATTCTTACTGATGACCAATCTTAGAATCCCTCCATATTCCCATAAACCTTGCATTTTCATTTTATTCATCCACTTGTTGCATTTTCTCTCTCTTATATTTCTTTGAAGATTTCCTAAGTGTTAAAAAACACTTTTATTCTTTTTTCTAGAAATAAAACCTCCTTCACTCTCTCTCTCTCTTCTCCATTTTTCTTATTTGGTTTTCTTCCTCTAATTCTTTATTTAGCACCCATTATGCTTTATTTAGTATCAGGTTATTAGATTTAGGAAAAAGGTGTGCCACCAATAGCTTAGGTATGGCATTCTTTTCTTTTGATTTTGGATTTTTATTGTGGTTGATTCTAATTATTTAATTGGGATTTTGTAATTTTTATGGGGAAGGAAGGTTATTTAGAAGCTAGGGTTTGTAGTGTTTATTGTTCTTGTTTTTGTTATTTTTTTTTTGAAAAAGAGGTATCACATATGCTCATATGAAATGCGTAGAAATCACGTGTTGGCGTGTTTAGCATTTCACTTATATTAAGTGTGATTTTATGCTTGATTCTAATTTAATGGAATAGATGTGTCATGCTAGGTTTTACTTTCTTCAAGCATCCTAACCATGAGATAATGTGTAAGAGCATGTTATAATTATGTATTTTTAACAAATGTATAATAACATGCTAGAATAGGGTTGTATATTGAATAATATTTATGCATGTGGTGTAGGTGTGGTTAATACAAGGGGAATTTTGTCCTTCCCAAGGATTCCTTTACTATTTTTGAGCTTACTACTATATTCTTCACATATTATACTTAAAGTTTGATGTATAATATGTCGAAGTTTGAGTATGTATATGTATAATTTTAAATGATTTAAGTTTTGTATGCTATAGGGGAATTTTTGTCATTTTGTGTGGAATAGTAATTTTTCTACCATGTATGCCTAATATTTGTTCTATTATGTGAGAATTGGCTGGGTATTTGATACACAATATAATAGTGTGTTTATTCGTGTAGGTGTTAGAAAAGTTTTGAAGTCAAGATTGATAGTTCTGTGATAAACGCAAGGGCCTCGTGTTTCCTAACGCAGGTTGTATTTATTCACATAAAATTTTGGATGAGTTTTTGGCAAAAATTTTAGAGTACATAAATAAATACGGGGATTTGTGTTTTCTACACATGGATCATGTCATCCCCTTACATTACAAAACACGTTGTTTTATCCAGCAAAATTATTTTTAGTATAAAAGAGATATGAGAAAACCTTAAACATCAAGTTGTGCAAGCCAATTTCTTCTTCTTCTCCATATTGTTCTTCATTGTTACATAATTATTGATTTGTATAATTTGTTGGTTGATTTGTTGAATTACCTTATAATTATATAAGTACACAAATAGACATCTCTATTTTTTCCTCAATTGTTTTGTTTTGTGTTTGAACTATCAAATTTTTTTATTATCTTGTTAATTTTGATTTTGGTTTTGGATCCATTCAATCCATATTATTACACAACATATTATTTTTAGTATTAAAAGCATGTGAATCATGTAATGATAGATATGCATGATTAACGTTTTACATGTTAAATGGGATTTAGTATGTTTTAGTGACAAACTGGTAATTTTTCCACTTCTGTAAATTTTCCATAATTAAAATTTTTATGTTAAAGTGTTTGATTTACTGTTATTCAGCTATGCCATGAATATTATTCCACTCTAGTATCATTTGGTATTAAAGTGGTAATTTAATGAGTAAATAATCTTTAAGGATATTTTGGTCATTTTCAACTAAGATGTGCCTAAGTGTTAATAACCGGGCATATTATGTCCTTAGTAGATTCCTAAGTTAACATTGGTGTTGGATTTGTCTTTGGTTAGGACCATTAACCTTTCAGTTGACTTGAATAATTGAAAAATAAAAGAAAATTTATTAAGTATGGAAACTTATATCATATGTGCATCATGTAATATTTGTGATTACCAAAAAAAATTGAAGTGGAAGACCTTGAGGGTTGGCTACCTTAGAGATGAAGTAAAAGTCCTTAATTTGGTTACATCATCTTGTTAGATGCCTTGACATTTTGACTAGGCCCTAGTATATTCCATAGTTAACATGTAGACCCTCTATAGGGTATCAATATTTAAGGATTAGTGAACTAAGTAAAAGGGTAGTGTGTTGCCTTAGTGCACTAGTACTACTAGTGTACTTGATAAGTCTCCGGATTGTATGGTTGGGAGAGTGTTGTATTACATGTAGTGTGCCAATATGACTAATATACTTTATACGTCTTTGTATGGTCTTTTATATCCCCTCAAGTAAGTAAAAAATTACTTATTTGATGGCCTTTGGTATGATTCAGATGATTGGTTCGATAGTTTCCTTAGTGCCCTATCCGTGGATATTGGAATTTGTTGGAATGATTGGTTGATATTTACCTTAATTCAATATCCTTGTGATTATGAGTTATGTTATGATCGTTTTGGGAATGGGTATATATGGTTCAGTGTCTTTCCTTTGTGGAACATCCTTGGGATGAATTGATTTATTGAGTTCTATAACATGATTAATCGTAATGGTAATATAAGCATACGGCCTTAGTGATAATTAGGCTATGATATGATTAGTTGCATTTTATATCGCATATATGTTTGATGTGTTTATATCATGTTTTCTTTGTGACACCTTCTATGTGCTGTATGTGACATTTTTATGTTTAGTGGTGTGTAATGGGTTATTATAGATCATTGTACTAATAGGTTCTGTTTATGGTCCTACGCCTATTTAACGGGAATTTGTGACTTTGTAGGATTGCTTTGAGGGTTCTGCTTGATGTTTGATTTTTTGGGGTTGAGAGTTTGAAGTTAGAATTACCTAGTATGTGCTCCAGCATCTTTTGATCTGGATGCTCCTTATACTCTTATGTCCCTTTCTATATTTCTTTAATTTGATAGGTGTAACCTTTGTTCGATCCTTTGTTATATCAAAATAGTGTAATTTTATAATATAGTCTCTATAATGCTTCTTACAATTGTTGTTCATAATTTAAGCGGAGTAATGCATTAGCCTTAACACTTAGTGTAATAATGGTAAAAAAACTAAACTTATTTAAATTGTGGTGATAACACCTAAATTTTTTATATTTTTGCTTCCATAATTAAATCTTTTAAATAAAATTTTCAAGTGCAAAAAATGAAAGTGTTACATGAGTCCCTTAAATTAGAGTATGTGAAGAATCTCCAGTTTCATGAGTACCACCAAACATCTATTGAAGCTCATCTAAGTGGGAAATTGGTTTGAAGCAAAATCATTTACAATAAGGCTTGTTCTAAAATAAAAAATCTTAAAACTATTACACTCCATATATCATTAAAAGAAACTAAGGCCTCGTTTGGTACGTTTATTGTAAGTTATTGAGGAAGTCGGACTTCTTTAGGAACTAACTATTAGGAATATAATTACCAGACAATGTGTTTGGTTTACACTAAGAAAATGCAATAATAACTTTATTTACTTTATTTTTAATAACTATGTGTGAGATACAAATAAATGAAGTAAAGGAATTTCCACTTCCTATGGTATTATTGAATAAGTAGATTTTTTATTAACTAATGAGGCAAGAAGATCAAAGGGAGTTGCACTTTCTTTTGACCTATTTAATTACTTATTACCAAATAAACCTATGTTTGGTACTTTTTAGGGATTATAACTTCCTTAAATAACCTAATATACACCAAACGATACCTAAGGGGAAACAAATTAGTCTTAATCTTACTATATGCAATAGTGTAGTCAATGAAACATGGTTTTCCTACCTAAAGCAAAGAGAAGTGTGGGTGAGAAGAAATAATAAATGAAAAAAAGAGAGTAACATGAGTTAATTTATATATGATATCATGTAAAGGCACTGCTAACCTAATATTGATACAAATAAACTACAACCTAATATAGAGAGAGCATCTAAGAGAAGTTATTGGAGAAAGAGATGATTCATTGACTAATTTTGTTTGTTAATTTAGAAAATTTAAAGGGATTAATATGCCCACAAAAAAAAACTGAAGCATATGATTTTTGAATGAAAGTTGGCAACCAAACAAAGACAGAACAATCAAACAACCAATTTGTTAGAAGCAATCAAATATCCACGACGATAAACTAACATAATCAACATTTGAATCGACAAAAACAATCGAGGACACAAATTCACCTAAAAATCAAGCTTGTTGACAACCAAATCCCTAACCAGACACAAACACGACAACACAAAATTGATCATCAGAGAATTGACAAAGAATATATTAGCCTTGGTCTTATGCAAATCCAACTGAAACTCAATCAGCAATGCCAATCAGGTGAACAGGTAAGAATAATTTCAGCATATCTAGATAATGAGGCTAAATTTTAAAATAAATAGGTTTTGAGAACCTTGATATGATACATATCATACAATGTAATTAAAAATTGTGATTTTTTCTCTTGTGTTGAAAGAACACATTTTTTGGCCTTTTTTTCTAGTGATATAGAAAGAGAAATTTAAATATTAGTGATATGTTTGTGTGTGTAGAGCAGGACATTCATTTGATAAAGGAAGTGAAAAGGTTGGGGAATTCAAAGATCTCAACATACCTATTCACATTTAGGTGAACAACTGTTGCAAGCTTGCAAGTTGTAACTAATCATTTTAGTCCTCAATGTTTGGTTAAATAAGATGGTTTTGGAAGGGCATGGGTGTCAATGTGCATGCATTATTATTTATCATGCATATATCATATATGTCTTAATTGATCCTCCTCCAACAAATTAATTACAAAGAAAATATATTTTTTAATTTTCCTCTAATTTGGGTTCATTGCTAAGGTAGCCCACAATATTGAATTATCGACCAGGTCTAACAATGCATGTGTCCTCCTATATGCAATAGTATTAATTTGAATCTGGGTATGCTTGTAGACTTTTTTAGTTTCACAAGGGCTATCAGAAATTGTTTGTTTCACTATGGATTTCAAATTAATTTAGAATACACCATTCAAAATTCAATTTGTTTTGGATGAGCTCAGTCCTTCATGCTCTACAATTTTTTTCATATAACCTAAAATTACATGAATTTCATTAGCATGAAGTAAATAAAGTTATTAATGACAAGATAAAAAATAAACAGTATTACTAACCATATTATATATTTCACAATGAATAAATCCAATTCAATGATATTGTGTAGTTCATCATTTTATAACAAAAATGCCCATTTTATATACAAAAAAAAAACACCTTAGCTCATCACATGAACAATTGAATTATAAAAAAAATAATTAAAATGTATATGACAAGCGTAAATAGATTTTTGTTATATGTTGTTTTGAAATATTTGGAAAGATTAATTAATTTTTTGAAGTAAGAATTACATAAAAGAAAAGTTTTATTAGGGAGAACAAGTGTTAATGGAATTTGATGAGAACTTTAGCGATAGGGGACTATGTGGAGATGTTTTTTCATTATATCATATTGTAGTTTTAGTTTACAATTGCTAATTTTATGCTTTGATAACTATTTTGTGGTATTTTTCTAAAGGTTAATGTCACATCATGTGATATGTCTACATCTGCTCCATTATATGATGTGCACCCTCTTTGTTTTGAATTAGCTCATTTATTAGTGGGTAAAGTCTTTAGGTCGTGTGTTCCCAAAATGTATATCACATGGATTTAGATTTAGGCATCTTCTATTCTAATTTCAAATTGGATATATTAAACTTTGCAAACTATTTTTAGCATCATTATAATTTGGTAGATAATATTCATTTCCACTATTTTATGGGCTATCATTTTGAGTTTCTAACTCCTATTGATTAAAGAGTTCCTAAGTGTGAAAACCAAATTGTTATGCCTTTTTCTAGATGTAGTCCGCTTTTAATGAAGTATGCAATGACGCATGCACTTCCATACCTCGCTTGAATTGGAGATCCATGCTTAATGACCAAAAAACATGCATATTTTGAGGCATTATCTCTATAAGGGTATGATTATTTTTGTCCTACCAATGGTTCTAAGGTCTATCATGTTGATCATGAATTAGATTTGATTTGTGTGGCCTTTTTGGAGCCTCAAACATAATATCTAGGTAAGGTTGTATTCCCAGAATTGAGTATAATTGAGTATCAATTGCATTTTGGACACATCTTAGAATATATGTCAAAGATTTTGTTCCATACTTCTTTTCTTTACACGACTACTACAAACCACAAATGTGTGTGATTATTATCTATGGAAGTATTAGTTGGTTGAAGTTAATAGTTGATTATTGACAAAAATCAAACTGAAATTAACTTAGTTTGGGGGTACAATTGTGCATTGATTGTTGAGTCTTTACATTAATTGGTAGACAACTTTACTAACATGATAAACAACCCCACGATAGAAATTCAATGAAAAATTACAATTGTGATCAAGATTCTTGATCCAAAAGTATAGTCAGAACCACAACCATGTGGATGCACATGTGTTAAGTATTTGTCAACCTCTTGTAAGCTAACATCACAAGTGCATATCAAACACATAATGTTAGCTTTTAAGTTTAAATTATTTCCATGTCTATCATACTTCGAGACAATTATGAATCTTATTACTAATAACTTTATGTTTGTGGTATTCAAATGGCTAATTTTTACATATTGAGGAAGGTTGCATAAATGTTTAAAGAGCGTGTTGACAAGATGTTGAATTCCTAGTTTTGATGATAAAAAATAATGATGAGTTTCTTTATGTTCCTAATGCAAATTATTTTACATGCTTAAAGTTGTTCTAGAAGCAGTTAGAAGGTACTAATAGAAGGACTTGGAGTAATGCAATAAGATCATGAAGATTAGAGGAGTATATAGATTAAATATCATCATGTAATGGTAGTATGATTCTCATAGAGTTACTTAAGCAGCTTAGCATTTTTTTTTCTTCTTCTTAAAACCTTGATTTTTATGATAGTTACGTTCTGAATTGAAAGTGCTTTTAGAGGAAACTCATCTGAGTTTTCTCTGTGTTAAATCGGTTGGTATACGAAAATAATAATTAGAAGATCATATTATGGTGTATTTAATGATATTCTATCAATTATGTTTTGATGATATATTAAGTAAATATCTAATCATCTTTTTGGTTATATGATGTGAATTTTAAGCAAAAAGGTTTTTATTAAAAGTTGGAGATATTCTTAGTGGTTGGAAACTTTTGAGAAAGAGTTTTTCACTATACTTTTTGTTAGTTGATTTTACTACATCTTTTTGTGGAGAACATGCATTAATTTTTGAGAAAGATTTTGGTTTATATGGTATATAAATTTTGGGGTTAAGTTTATGGTTAATATACCATACATGGTTGACTACTCATTGAGTTTCAAATTTGGAGTATCGCAAATATTTCATCCATATAAAAAATAAAGTTATTTTAATGATTTGTAAACTTTATAAATAAGTAATAAAAGTAATATTAAAATTACACTTAGATGATTTGTTGAAAAACAACAAATCATTTAATGCACATATAATTAAATAAAGTGAGGGTAAAATGGAAATTAGGCTTTGAATTTACTAAAATAATTTTATTTTTTATACAAAAATTTAATGATATAATAATATTTTTATACAAAGGGATTATATTGTATAGAGGTGTTAATAAATTCTTATCACACATTAGATTTTAGATTAATTAGTTGGTTGAAATAGATGGATATTTTGGGATCGCACTAATACGTGACATAAAGTATAGAATTTTATAACTAGCATAATTATTAGCACTAATAGTTAATTGTTACTAATTTATAGGATCTTTATATAGTGAGAAATTATTAGTCGTAGGTCAAACAACCCACTTACTTATCTAGCTACTCTTTTGTAAATTATAAATTATATCTTGATACATATGATACCATATTTGCAATATATGATATAATATGCTTCATTTTTGTGTATATGGTAACCATTGTTTTATAATAATAATAATAATAATAATAATAATAATAATAATAATAATAATAATAATACTATTATTAATAGTATTATTATTATTATTATTATTATTATTATTATTACTTATGTATGATCTTTATTTTCCCAATTGCCATTGAACTACAATGATGGTTGGAGTGTGACCAAAGTAAACAACACTTTTTGGAAACCATTCAAATTAAAAAGGGCATTGTGGATAACCTTATTTAATAAAAGTAATATTTTTGGAAGTTTTTATTTATGGGATGTGTTAATTACGGAAAGTATTATTTATGGAAGTTACTATTTTAGAAAGTACCAAATATGAAAGGTACGTATTATTGAACAGTGATTAAATAAGTAATGAATATGACCTTGCGTTTTTTATGTATTATATGATTGCGTTGAATAAGGCATTAAAATTTAAAGTGGATAATGAGAGTATGATAGGGTCATTTGGGGTAGGCCTTATAGAGTTGGGGATCGATACTTACGGGTGTGCATTAGTACAAAATCGAACTAGAACTCGGTTAAGGATCGAAATTTTTCAAAGTCAAGACTGAATACTAGGCTGATAATAAACCAAAATGACTGATCCAACACTGGTAAAGACCAAAATTGCTAAATTATATATATATATATATATATATATATATATAGGGTGAAGGTCCCATACACACTATTTTTAAAATACATTTGTAGGAACCAATCATAACCATTAGATTAGTATTTGATCAATGGTCAAGATTTAGTAAATAACTAACTTGAATTTATTTTAATCTTGACCCTTCAATCTTCTAGATCTAATGGTAATTAAAGGTTCCTACATTTGTATTTTAAGTAATGGTTTGTACAAGAGCCTAAATCTATATATATATATATATATATATATATATATATATATATATATTATTAAAAATATGTTTTTTTTGGATAAAATATTAATAAGATTCTTAGTCGAACCCAAAGACCTGGCTAGCATGGATAGGAACTGATTAAGGATAATAAAAATTTTACTTCATGATAGAAGCCCAGATTAGAGATAAAAATACCGGTATGGTCTTGGACCAAAACCTAAAATAATGAGTTGGTCTAGTTTGGATTGAATGTTGAACACCTGTACCGTCAATCCCTTTTTTTTTTTAGTTTGTAGAGTTGTGTGATCACTCACTTTATTTACCTGACTAAGAGCCAATAAGGCTTCATGTCTACTTTGTTAATATCTTTGAACATCTTAGGGGTTGTACACACTTAAAAAATAGTATGACTAGGGTTGGATTTTGCCTTTTGGTGTTAGGACTACTAGGATTTCTTAGGAGGCAGATCTTCTATGATTGGTTTTGGTTGTTATTAGATGTCTTTATACTTGTTTGTTAGGTGATCTTCCTTGTTGAGTTTTACCCACTCAATTGATAAAATTGTATAGTGTGTTTATGTAGTTATAGATTAAAGAGGATTTATAAATGGTAAACTAATATTTATCTTATCATTTGATATTGTTGACCTCAAAGGTCAGATAATGTCATTATACATATTTTGATAATAACAAACAGATGTTAATAACTAATGTGTTTGCTTAAGTGGGCATGTACAACAACTAACTTACAAAGACATCTAAAACACATCCACTCAAAGCATTCTCCAAATGTGCAAATGTAAAAGAGCAATCAAGTTTCCAATCACAAGAAAACAAAACATGGAAGATAACCAAGATTTGAAGGTTAAGGATAATATTTATTAAGTCTTAGCTTTCTTGTAAAGAGTTAAGTTGAAAAAAGTTCATATTTTAATTAAAAATCTTTAAAAATTTTTGTTGAAAAACATTTGACTTGTATTCATTTCATACACTCTTCAAAAGTGTTTTTAAAACTAAATAGTTGGTTCCAATTGACACTAGGAGACCGGTCTCAAGACCGACTGGTTCCGTTTAATCAAAGGCATGAAATGGGTTAAACTCTGACAGATCGATTGGTGCAACAAATTGATCAAATGGTTTCAAAATTGATCAATTGGTTTGACCTACCACTCTATGGGTTTCATTCCTACATATTCATCTCTATTTAAACTCATCGATTGGTTTTGATAAACCAATCGACTGGTTTGAGGAAACCGGTTAACTGACTTAACTCGCCAATTAATGGGTTTCATTCCTATATAAGCATAACCTTATTCGTATCTATTTAAATACATTGACTAGTTTCACCAAACCGATTGAATAGTTTAACCAACCAATCCATGAGTTTTATTCCCACAGAAACCCATTCGTCTCTATTTAAATACGTCAACTAGTTTTTTCAAACCAATCAATCGATTTGATCAAACGAATCAACTGTTAAAATGAACACATTGGTTGGTCTTACCATACCATGTCATTGTTCATATATGTTCTTAAGACCAACTATGCATTATGCATAACTAATCGATTGGTTTCATTAAATTAATCGACTAGTTTACACAACGATAAATTTCCACTTATGGTCTAAACATAGATAGTCAACTGGTTTAAACCCCCGATCAAATGGTCGTATAACTAATCAACTTATTTGTCCATATCGATCGACTGGTTAGCATTAAATGCTGATTTTTCGCCCATTGAGTTATAAAACTTTTTGATATTTTGTATCTAACGGCTATAAAACGAGGAAACACTTATAAATAAGGTCTCTCTATATTTATTACAACAAATTTTCATTAACATTGATTGTGTAATTAATCTCTTACTCTCAAATCATTCAATTGCTCGCTCAAAATTTCCAAACTTTCATATTTTGAGATTTTACTGAAAAGTTCACTTTGATCCCCTCTATTAGCTAGAACTATTCCTAAATTAGAATATCTCTTATCACAGCTATCTAGATTACATCTCATCCAAAGTTATATACTTTCATATCTTGTATTCTTGGTGAGAATTATATGTAATCACAACCTCCTCTCAAAATTCATTTAAAAGGGTTAGTAAGTTTTTGCCTATCATTCTTGAGAGATTCTTACGAAGAGTCTAGAGAAGATAAATAGGTCAAGTTATAAATCATCTCTTATAGGGTCATTGAGATTGTAAGTCTCATAAACCAAGAAAAGAATGATTGTTAATAGAAACACACCACTATTTTAAAATCTAAAAAGGAGAACCCTTTGATAGTGGATGTAAATGGTAATCCACTCTACACTGTGTGTTAATTTATATTTTTTCATTTCCATTGCATAAAATTTTATTTAACCCCTCTAGGGTATTTTCCATATACTTATGTGGTTGTGTTTGATGTACTATAATGATTCTATAAATTATGATATTTCCCTTCCAACTAATGGATAACTTAGTTTTTTTTCTTGGCTAACTTGTTACTATTTAAATGGGGTTGGGACTATTCAAGATGTATATGGTGAATAGAGACTCTTATGCATGTATATTATAACCATACTTAATGATGGATGTATGCTTGTGAGACGAGTAGAGAGAATAGTTTAACTTTTAGAGTTTTATCTTTTGATGGTGTTTTGATTTCAAATTAATCTTAAATATAGTGGAGTTGTTTAATTCATTAATGTGTTGTTGACTACTTTTAACATTGTTACTTGAATTCATTCTTATGACATCTTATTATATTAAAAATATTGTGAAGTTTTTGTTTTATTTTCTATTTTAAGTTTTAATCTTAACATTTAGTGTAAGTGAAAAAGTGGTGTCTACCAGCACTAGAAGTACCGGTAATACCCTTGATATCATTTTTAGCTTCCCCATTTTCCCTTATTTTTTATGCTTTCAATTTTAAAATTATGGGTGTTACACCTATACTTGTCATGGACCAAAAGGATACAAAAATTGTCAATTCTTGAAACATTATTGTTTGTCATCTTATACTTTGCTTCAACTTGAATTTTTAACTTATTAGATGTTTTTGAAGTTTTTTTATTCATTTTCTTTATTACTTATTTTAACACTCCTTATAAATTATTTAGTAAATAAATAAATTAATATCATAACATTAGATGCAATGCTCCCCTTTATAGAGTGGTTTTTAGTTGAACCTAGGTGGTATCAACACCATTAAAGTAAAGCCGGGAACATGGGCTAAAGCATCCCCTCAATCTTGAGTTTTCGTACTCCATATATGACTTTATTAATATTCTTTCTAATTTTTATGAGTGGAAGAGTAGTTTTTAATAATGAATAATAGAGTTAATAAACAAATACACGCCTAACTAGCCAATTTATAAGCATTTAGAATTATGTTGCCCTCTTATAATATAATATTTGGATTTAGTGGAAGGTTAGTGTCTTATTTTTTTTTGTCAACTTAACTCTATTTGATTTTTTAATACACCATAATAAAAAATGTTAATATATAATTTTAATTAATAATATTATTTATTAACAATTATTATTATTATTTCTTTATCAACACTTTTGAAAATCATAAATTCAAATATCAATACTATATGTAAATTATAAAATAATAATTAAATTATTCAGATAATTATTATATATGAATTATATGAAGTATAGTAATAATATTTACTAATAGAAAGATACAAAATAGATGCAATCAAGTGATGTTTATTTATGTTTTAGGATCCACCAAATGAAGTCACTTATGTAGATGGCCTAAGGACTATCATTATCAAATAATACCGCTAGATATTTTCATATAAATAGTAAAAAAAAATATCATCCAATTGAATTAACTAGAATAACTATTTGTTACCATCTAAAATATACTACCAAATTTGTGTTATTTATGAAATATGACAAAAAATTTACCTGATTACTAAGAACAACTTTAGTTAGTAAAAAAAAAGAAAATATTATATCTAATATGCCCATCTAAAATTTCCTCTATTAAAGTAAGGATTTAGGCTTAGGGAAAAGAGCATGTAGTTTCATATTCATGAAATCAAATTCTTTATTATATTTAAATTTTAAATACCTTAATGCATCACACGAGCGATAAACTAGTCTTCCTTCTATCTTCTCCACAAGTGATTTCACTAGTGTTTTGGATCCCTCCCAAATCGTGTTTTGTTTTCAAACTTCATCAATGATAAGTATTTATCCTTTGTTGCAGTAAAATAATTCTTTGTGATATCACACATTCTTAAGTTTAAAAAGACCATCAATAATATTGGAGCATTCGATATTGTTGAAACTCGAACTAGGCCTATCGTTTCTCTTAGACTTCTCAATACATAATTGAACAAATGTTTGATTCCTTAACTCAACCCAATGTAAATTATTTGGTGAAGATGTCATAGATGCTACGTATATCAGACATTTTCCACTTCATTATTTATCCATGATGGGATCGAAATGAATTGTTTAAAACTATAGGGAAATTGGGTTGTTTGCATATTTTTTATACACAACACACTGAAGTTGTTAGCTCTATGGATTAAGCTCTAGCCAACAATGCTCAAATAAGAAACGAAAAGAACATTGGTACTGGGATAAGTCATTGATTGAGCATTCATAATATTCATCTTTGACTGCACAAAATAATGCCAATGATCAATCTAACTACAAAGTCTTATGCTCTCTCTCCCTCCCCTATCTCTCTTAACAACAAGCAACGAAGAACAAAATAAGTAACCGATATACAAAAATGAATCATATATCATCACACTATCTTTCCAACAAATAAGAGAACATGGAAAATGAATATTTGTTAGCAACACATTTTATATGATATGATCAAACAAAAAAGAATTTAACATGGTGCAAGAGTGGAAATCCAATTGTATTAGATATAATCAAAGAAATAAAATAAAATTAACAATATAGTTTTATAGGGAATATATAAATATAGAACCTAGATTAACAACGGAAAGGTAATATAAAAAATTGCTATAAGTATGATATTTTGAGCAAACCTTATCCCAATACGTATATAAACTTAATTAGTTAACTAGTGCCATATCCACCCAACAAATACAAAGCTCTGATAAGCACAAAAGGTAGTTTCTTCTTTTTCTTCACTAACAAAAAATAATCGCATATGTTGACAACCATAAGAGCATCATTTCAACAAATATTTTAAAAAAGGGACCAATAACAATGAGGATAGGAACTAAAGACGTTAAATATTATTTTAACACATGAAGATTGACAAATTATCTATCTATATTTAATACAACAAACTGTAAAGAACTTACCAAGATGAAAAACACCCCAATAGTAGTCATACTTTTTAAATGCCCCAAGACCTTCCTATCAAGAATCAAATTATTATTGCAATCGAGTATGTTAAAAACTAGCATTTCCTTGACCAATAGCAAGACATGGAAAATCAAATAAAAGGAATGAAATACTAGTAAAAATAGTTGTTGACCTCTTAGGTCAAACAATGTCATTGTCCTTATTTTTATAATAACAAACAAATATGTATAACTAATGCATTTTCTTATGTGTGCATGTATTATCATTGACATACAAAGATATCTAAAATATACCTACTCAAAGAATTTCTCTAAATGTGAAAAGTTAAAAGAGCAATCAAGTTTTCAAGTACAAGATAAAAACACATAAAAGATAACCAAGACTTGAAGTTTACGGATCATATTTCTAAGGTCTTAGGTTCCATGTAAATAATTAAGTTGAGAAAGTTCACATTTTGATCAAAACTCTTTAAAATGTTTTTAAACACTTGATTTAAATTCACTTTTATAGGAATTGATGGTTGATCTTGATTTCTAAATCCTTCAAAAGTGTTTTAAAACTTATTGGTTGGTTTCAATCAGAACTGGTCGTCTGACTCAGTTTAATCGAATGCATGAAATGAGTTAAACTTAGATGAATAGATTGACACATTTAATCAATTTCTTGGCTCTACTAAACCGATCGATTGGTTTAACCAACTAGTCCATGGGTTTTACCCCTGTAGAAAACCTATTCGTCTCTATTAAACTCATCGACTAGTTTTACCAAACCAATTAACTAGTTTGAAGAAACTAAGCAACTGTTTTGACCAACTAGTTCATGAGTTTCACTCCTGCAAAAACCCATTCATATCTATTTGAACTCATTGAATGGTTTTGCCAAATCGATCGACTGGTTTGAGAAAAATAATCAACTAGTTTGACAAACCAATTCATGGTTTTCACTCATGCGGAAACTCATTTGTATCTACTCAAACTCGTCAACTGGTTTTGCCAAACCGATTGAATAGTTTGAACAAAGCGATCTACTAGTGACATGAACACATTGGTTGGTGTTACTAAACTATTCCACTGTTCGTATATATTCATTAGACCAACTGTGCACCATGCAAAATCGATTGGCTAGTTTAAGTAAATCGATCGACTGGTTTGTGTAATGGTAACTTTCAAATTCTAGTTTGAACATAATCAATCGATTGGTTGGAACCATCGGTAAATTGGTTATATAACTGATCGACTGATTTGGCTAGATCGATCAATCGGTGAATATTAGATGTTGATTTTCTACCCGTTAGACGATACAAATTTTTAGAATTGTTTTGTTTAGTGGCTATACAATGAGGGGGAGCCTTATTAATAAGGTTCCCCTACATTTATTACAACAACGTTTAACAACATTAATTGTGCAATTAATCATCTATTCTTAAATCATTCCATTGCTCCTTGAAACTCTTTTAACTTTCAAATTTTGAGTTTTTTTATTATTAAAAAGTATTCATTGCTCACTTATCTTAGGTATAATTACTCTTAAATTGTACTATCTTTTATCACATCTCTTTTATTCTTGGTGAAAATCATTCGTAATCACAATCACCTCACAAATTTCATTTCAAAGGGGTTAGTGAGTGTTTGCCTATCATTATTGATAAATTCTTTTAAAGACACTAGAAAGGATAAATAAGTTATGTTGTAAATAATTTTTTAGAGGGTAATTGAGATTGTAGGGTTCATACATCAAGAGAAGAGTGATCATCAATACAAATATTATTACTATTTCAAAATCCAAAAGAAAAAAAATATTTTAGTAGTGGATGTAGAGAGCAATTTGTTTTTGAACCATTCTACATTGCATGTAATTTTTTCTCTTGCCATTTCCATTGTGTAAAACCCTATTCACCCATATAGTTATTTCAATAGAGAACCTCAGATGTCAAAAATTACACTCACTAATACTGGAAATTCTAAAAAGTAATTATCAAATAGTAATCATATAAGCTTGCATTCAATTCCTTGCTAAAGTATTTTGATAGAAATAAAATGGCACTTAATGTAGAAAATGAAGAATTATTACTAGGAGTGGCACCAAAATAGTGAAGAACACTAGAGAAAACTAGAGATTAAAATTTTTTTGATTTGATTGTTAGATGATATGGGTTGGGGAAGTTAGAGAAAATGACACATGACAAGGATAAATAAAGATTGAGCGAGATAAGGAGATGAAGATTGGGAGCATATCGGTCGATGGAGACCAATAGGTTCAAGTTAAAACCTCTCTTATTTGTTAAAGTTAAACAATAGGGTTTATTTGTAATTTAACCTATCTTAAATGACATTTTTACTAGCTAACGACCATACTACACTATTTTCATTCAAAAATGTAATATTTGTCTAAAATCAAAGTTATAAAAAGTAGTTTTCATTAATTAATTTTTTAAAATAACTTTTAGAAAGTAAAATCAAGCACCAATAATTATTTTGGAATTACTTTTTATAACAATTATGTAAAAATATGTTTTTTTAATCAAATCCAAACAAACTCTATATAAGTAAATGACCAAGTCCATGTTTGGAACTACTTATAAAAAAGTAGTTTTCCATGATAATTATTTATTTAGAAAATTTTTAGCCTAAAAAGTTTATAAAATAAGTAATTATTACAAATAACTACTTTTAATAAGTAACTCCAAACAACTTACAAGTCATTTATTAATTAACTATATAAAAATATTAATTTTATAACCAAATAATGTTCAATATTCTTTACTATCTAATAGTATTTAAGTCCCATGACAAGGAATATTTTATTTTGCGGGTTTAGAGAGTTAATAATGTGAATAGAAAATGACATTTAAAATGTCTTATATTTGTTTAAGGGAATGAAAATTAGACAGAGAATGGAAAAAATGACATTCTATTCTTCACAATTTATTATGAGGGGAGGCTAGTAATTCATATTTAAAAATTGTATAAAAAAATAAAAGACTAAATAATCCTATACATAATTATATAGAGAAATATTATAATTTTTTTAAAATACTTTAGTAAATCGACTATTTTATTTACAATCTAAATCCTACATACCAAATATAATATAATTTTATTTATAAGTTATTTTCTTATTATTTCTATTACATACCTAATATGAAAGCGTAAATAAATAAATAAATTTTCAATCTTAATTTTTATTTTTATTTCCGTCTTTTAATTTTCAAAGTCTTATTTTCGCCTACCAAACAATCATAAAAGGTTTGAAAATGAAAATTTAAAATTCATTTTTATAATTGCTACATTTGTTTGGTGGGAAAGGAAATGAAAAAAGATAATGATAATTATAAGCCTTTAATCTCAGTAGTTCATTCCCATAGATGGTATGATTGGGAATTAACTGAAAAATTAAGAAAGATTAAAGATAATCTTTTATACCCTAACTTTTTATTTCCAATATCATCGTCGTCTGTAATTCTCAACTCCGATTCCATAAAATGCCGAGTTCCCTGCACTAGCTGATAGCTTCCACCCGACGATGGATTTTCCATACGGACACCACCACCACCATCATCACCGTAGGAACGATGATCAAGAAGGAGACTTCCCACCTCCTCCACCTCCCGGCGCCGGTGAACGATTCCCTCCACCTCCGAATTTCGGACATTATGGTCAGCCACCTCCAAATTTCGAGCCCTATGGTCATCCTCCACCAATTTTCGGAACCTATGATCAGTCATCGCCCCCACCTCCCCGGCCTCCATACAGCGTCTATGAACCTCCACCACCCCATTCGTCGCATTTAGCCGGTGCCAATCACAGCTCTTATTCAGAGCAGGATCGCCCGAACTACCCACCCAGCGGTTATGCTCAGCACGCCTCTCATGTCAGCTATGAAGCTCCACCACCTGCTGAGAATTATGGAACCCTGGGGACCGAGCACCGTCATCATCGTCCTAATATGCCGGCATTCATCGAAAGTCACATTCATGAGCACAGCCACCAGAGTCCAGAGTCAGATTATTTGGCGAATAGATCCACTGTTAGGATATATACCAAAGCTGAGCCTAGTTTTTCGCTTGCTATTAGGGATGGTCAAGTGATTCTTGCTCGATCCGAAAGTGGTGATCCTACCCAAGTAAGATTAATTGATTATGCTGAAATTAAGTTCTGATATGATTATTTTATCTGGATCGGACACTTCTCTCTGTGAATTACTTGTATCAAGGCTGACATGGGTTTCTATTCTACATTTTTTAATTTGCTATCTAAGGTAGGATTTATTACCGCTATTGATGTTAATGATTGTATAGCACTGGATCAAAGATGAGAAGTACAGCGTAAGGGTGAAGGATGAACAAGGGTTTCCAAGCTTTTCTTTGATTAATAAAGCTACTGGTCAGGCTGTCAAGCATTCGATTGGTGCTACTCAGCCTGTAAGTATTTGGTTCATTTCGTTCATCTCATTTTCGTTACATATTGAAATCATGGTCCCATCCATGGTTATTGGTGAATTAATAATTCAACAGAACGAAAAAATGTGGCCACTTTTTCAGCCAATTAATTTTATTGCCTATATTTTTTGTCATGAATGCTACATAGTGGTATTTTTGTTTGCACATTTGATCATCATCCTCACCATCCTTTTCTTTGCTGCATTTTACTTTTGGGGTTGACTGCTTGTCGATCTCGTACGATTATACGAGTATGGCTTATTCCTGATTGCACACTAAAAACTGTCTGTAATAATCTAGTATGGCCGTTGGTAATGGTTTTTCCTTTGATTTTTGCCCTAAAGTTATCTTATTGCCTGCTTGAAGTCCAACGATTAAGAGAGGAAAAAAAGAAAATATTGTCCTATGATTTGAGGCAGCTTGAACATGATTCATGTATCTGAAATGAGATGGGTTTATTGTCAAAAAGACTTCTGTTATCTTAAACTCTTTTTCTGCTCGAACTGGTTTCTCTGTGGTTGCAGGTGCAATTGACAGCGTATGAAACTGATAAACTGGATCAGTCTGTCCTATGGACATTGAGCAATGACTTGGGTGATGGTTACAAGACTATTCGGATGGTTAATAACATCAAACTTAATGTGGACGCATACATTGGAGAGAACCATGGAGGTGTTCATGATGGAACCCGTATAGTGCTTTGGGAGTGGAACAAAGGTGAAAACCAGAGGTGGAAGATTGTTCCTTATTGTAAGTGGTTGAACTCATTTGAATTCTTTTCCTCTGTTTGTCGCGCTATACTGAAGTCTGCTGGTATCGATGGCCAAATGGCCGAAGACATTCTTGTTTCACTTGCAGCCTCCCTAAATTAGTTCGATTGGGAAACCACCCCATTCCTTGCTCTTACTTTTTCCCTCTAGTTTTATTTATTTATTTAAAATGATATATTGTTAAAGATTGGAAAAATTATAGCTTATCGAGTAAAACTTTTCCAAACTATATAGGACTCGTCATAAGTGACTGTACATGAGGATGTATACCTAGCAACAACTACATAGGTTATATCTTCCTAATTAAAACATTCCAATTCAATTCTGACTGGGAGAAGATCTTAGCATTCTGGTCTTTCCAACATTCATAAAAGCTAACGACATCGTCCTTGTACCTCTGGTGCTCCGGGCCATCACCTCTAAAGCTCTCAGCCACTGCTGAATAGGGCCTCCTAGTTGAATTCTATTAGGAGGGGTTAATTTGGATTAGTTTGGGAATAACGTTTTAGTTGTTATGGTTTGTTAGTGGAATACTCTAGATGTCATTGTGAACCTATAAATAAAAGTGTAGTAGAGAAGGGGATGGGAAGGAAGTGGGAAAATCAGTAGGGAGGTTTCAGGTCCTTGAAACTTGGTTGTATCCATTTTGTTGTTGTTTCTCAATCAAATACACCCTTTTAATAATCTTTTATGCTATTAGTTTCCTGATAATCTTACTAGAATAGCGTGGTACCTAACACATTCCTCCAAAGTTGTTTCATTTTCTCACACTCAAAGAGTAAGTGAAAAATAGACTCATCTTGTGTGCAGAAACTACGCAACATATTCTTCAAAGTACAAAATTTACTTATGGTATCGTTCATTGGTAAATAGTTGTATGTAGCTAACCATAGCACCAACTTATGCTTAGGGCTAGCATTATTCAACCAAATTAGCTTCCACCATTTGACTAGGGTACCTTGCCGTATGATACTATCATAGATTGTGTTAATTTTGTGTCACCCCGATGGATTCATAGCTGCAAAGACTGGTTGCAACATTTCGCTCACACCAAAGAATTTTTTATAGTCCAAAGTGACGTGCTAGGGAGCTTAACCTACCGAATTGAACACCCCTTTAAGTAGTAGCTACGAATCCATTTGATCCATAAGCTATTTTTATCCCGTGTCATAAATGTTTCCATATAACAACATGCCATACTGCAATATCAATCAAGCTTAAACCTGATTCCTTTTTTGATAGGCAAATCGTAGGCCAAGTGATTAAGGCCCTTTTGTCGGGATTAGCTTTCCTTGTCCACAAAAGGTTATGCACAAACTGATTAACTTGATAAGTAGCTTCTTTGAAAGGATAAAAACTTGGTACTTAAAGAGTCGATTCGCAAAGATAACCGATCGCAACAGTCAAACACGTCCTCATACTATAGTAGCCTAGTGGTTAATCCGATTGGTAAGTTTCTCCACCAACCCCACCATCTGATCATAACATAGTCTAGCCGATGGTAACGGAACTCCTAGGTATCTAAAAGGCATACCACCCTCGAGGAAAGAGAGGAGCTTTAGAATAGTTTTTCTCTTTGCTCTCTAACTGTTCCGAAATAGACTGCACTTTTAGAAGGACCGATGAGAAATCCAGAAGTGACGCTGAAACTATCAAAGGTGGACTTGAGAAGTGATATCGAATGCAAGTCACTTTGGCAAAAAATTAATAAATTATTCACGAATGATAGGTTTATAATACTAAGCTCCTTGCATTTGGGATGTCCTCTAAAGCCATTGACACTCCACAACCGCTGCAACATTTTGGTGAGGTATTCTAAAGCAATCACAAAGAGGTAGAGGGATAGGAGATCTACTTGTCTTAGGATCTTATGTGCTTGGAAATGGGGGAGATGTTCGTCATTTATGGCTAAGGTATAACAGACTTGAGTCACACATGCCATTAGTACCTTAGCATAGTGAGGAGGGAAGATAAGTCCTATAAGCACGCTCTCTAGGAAACTTCAATCATAAGCTTTCATTAAGTTGAACTTCATCATCCATCTTGGCAATGCATTATTTCTTCCATACATTCGAATAAGTTCATGAGCCAGCAAAATATTATCTTCCATCAACCTGCCTTTCATAAAAGCAGATTGTGAAGGATTGATAATAGTAGGTAAGATGGGTTAGAATTTGGTAGAGAAAAATTTAGGGAGTATTTTTATACAATATTGAACAACAGGCTATGAATCTAAAGTCTATCACTTTGCTTGGATTATCGCACTTGGGAATTAAAACTAGAATCGTGGGTGTGATGAAATAAGGGAGGGAGGGAGCCTAAATAGAATATTTCCTATATGAAATTCCATAGATCCCCCCAATATCCTAAGTGGTTTTAAAAAACCCAACAATGAAACCATTAAGGCCAGGAGCTTTGGTATTGCCTATTGAGAACAAAACATCCTCAACCTCAGTCTTAGCGATTGGTTGTAAAAGCTCTTTTTGCTTTGATTGACTCAAAATTGGTCCAAGCTTCAAAATCTAAGGTTCCACTAGTATTACATATGTGGTAGCATGTTTAGTATCCAACAACCATGTGTAGTATTCACCAAAGGATTCTTTCACTTATTCTTTTTCCTCTTGTATTTTTTTATTGGGTTTATTTTTTTGTGGTAATGTTTTGGGGGTGTTCCCTAGGGAGGAGATCCTGGATTTGTCTGTTTTCCTGCTAGTACTAATGTCTTCATCTTGTGGATGCTAAATGCAGGAGCCTTGTGTGATGAGATGGGAGTACCTGTCTTTTCAGAGCAATGTAGTTTCAAGGAAGAAGTCTCTGTGTTTATATATGAGATATGACGGACATTGATGTTGCTCTTTTAGTGCATGTGTTAATCAAAGTTTGTAATGTGTTCAATGTTGTGATCAATCTGAGTTGTGTATGTGTGTGTATTATTATGCAAAAAAGGAAACTATGCAGCTATGCACATTGATACTTCTATTTTCGCATGTGTGATAATAAGTTCACGGCTGAGCCTGTGATGTAATATTAGTTGGCTAAGCTATTGGTTAGATGAAACAAGATGCAAGTTGATGCTATTTAAGTCGCTTGTGGTATGAAAAACTTGAAGGTTGTGCTTTATAGTTTTTCACTAACTAGTGATGCTATTCTATGTGCACAAAATAACACACTTGTAACCTTCATGGTTCCCCCCCCCTCTTTGTAGGGTGGGTTGGGGTGTCCTAAATTCATCATGAGGCAACGATGCATTTCATCATCAATGTACATCATGACCTTGCCATGTTCTCATTCCATCCTATCTACCGAGCTTTTAGTTTTCACACAGGGAGGATCTATATTAAAGAAATATATAGATTTCACCGGTGGTTCACTTATTAGGTTACTATAGTATGTTGATTAATTTAAATGAATATTTCATTTGGAAAACCATAATTCCATGGTTTTGATTTATGAATAACAAATTTGGCTATTGAGTGTAGACTTATAAATTGTCTGTCTTCCAAGTGCAAACTTTCTTGATCATTATGTAGGCAGACTCAAGCCATGGCCAAGACTACAGGTAAACCACAGGTACATAAAGTAGTAAAAAACATTGTAAATTCATAGTTTTATTACATAATAAAAGAAATAACTAAGAGACTTCTTACATGTCTTATTCAACTCATATCTTATCATTGAACTCATATTACAAACTTTGATTAATAAAATGGTGCACCGTCATTTTGTAATTTTTATTTTTGGTTTTTTGGCATACTAATACACAATTCATAAATCCATCACAACTCAAATGGAAATGTGGAAACCGCTTCCTCCAAGTTGTATTGTATCAAAAAGACATGTTCTTGTCACGTAGGGTTCCTACATTTAACATTCACACAAGAATGATATTAGTTCAAACAGGAAGATAATTCTTTCATTTAACAGGCTTAGGTAAGAAAAGAGACAAATTTTTAAATAAACATCCCTCCACCCACCCACCAAAAAAAAAGACAATAGAAGGGGAGGGGGGCTTCTCTCAATCTAATTATTAAGAGAAGTTGCAAGTGAAACACGAATGTGTTTTTACTAAAGAAGAGATTACTACAAGTTTAACGCGATGAAACACCTACATTAAGAAGATATTACTTTCTTAACCTTTGTCCTTAATAACTTTGAAAGCATCCACATTCATCTTGATGTTAACCATCACCCATGTCTCTGCCTAATGTCTACAATATGGATAGGACTAATTGTACCTGTACTGTAATAGGATACGTCAATAAAATCATTGTTGGGTGGCTCATGGAGTCCATGAAGAAACAAGGTATGACAACAAAAGATAACAAAAGTTTCATTCCTTGACCAAGAATGTTACTCAATCAAGAGAGCTATCTCAATTCATAGGACTAACTAATTTTGATAAGCGTTGGCCTTGGGGAAAAATTATATACAACTTTGGTGCAACGGTTAAAGAGCCATTAACAATTGTTGGCTCTTAAAATTGCTACACATTGAGCAATTTGGGTTGAGGTCATGCAATTAGGGAGATTAAGGCATATATTATACAAACATATAATAAAATCATGTATGGAGAAACAATCAACCCTAGAAGTAAAGTTCAGAGGCAAAAAAGGAGGCGAGAATGATGATCAAATGTGATTAAAATAAATACTACCATCTCTTCTCTATCATTCATGCCAAAAACAATATATGTGCAAGAAAAATGAGCTCTTGAGAAATGAGCAAGTTACGTAAAGAGAAGGAAAATACAAAACAAGAGATCAGAAATGTTTACAAAATCCACACGTGTTTAGCCATATTTCCCCTTTGATGATGAAATCATAAACATGGAAAAAATAGAGGAAGAGGAAGGGGAATCTCAATTATCTATATACACCAAAATGAGGAGAATAACTAGGGTGGAGAAGCCCCATTCAAATTTTCCTAAATTTATGTGACTGGGAGGATCATGGAGAGGCAATTAGGCAGACAAGAGAAATCAGAAGGTGTAGTGAGATGAAAAATATAATTGGAGAATAAGAAGGAAAAATAGAATTGGAGAAGGTTTTCTTAGTAAGTCTTTTAATTGATTAACTTCACTATTACATTAACAACTAGAGGTTAAGAATATATATTGTAGCTCGGTCATAGATTTCCTAAAGTAATTTCTTAAAATTAGCAGTCAATAGGTTTGAATTAATTATTCAAACATAGTAAAATGCTAGAATTTTATTAATCAACTAAACTACCATTTAGTAAGAAGTTGTTACTTTTAGGAGTAATTGACACTAGCCATATTCCTTTAATAGATATTTGACTGAGCATAATCCCCTTTATTTCTCCATAAAATGGGGAAAACACCTTATAAATCCTAAAGTTCATATGCTTGGATCAGGTTTGCTAATACCCTCTCACAAACCGAGCTAAGGCTGGAGGCACAATTTGTTACTGAAGTAAGTGAGTGTAACATTTAGAACAGATTAACAATTTGGATTGAAATGTCCCGAAAATTCTAATTTTAAAAACTACAGTTAAATAAGGTTTTATTAGAAAAATTAATTAAATAAATTATTTTTATTAAAATAAAAGGGAATTAATTAGGGCAGATCAAGAAAGAAATTTATAAATATTTTAATTAGGAAGAATTTTGGGTATTTTAGCTAATTAAGGATTTTATTTTGGAAACCAATTAAATAAATTATTTTATTAAATAAGAGGAAATAAATAGGGCCAAATTAATAGGAATTTTATAAATAATTTAATTGGAAAAAATTAGAGTGATTTGCTAATTAAAATGGAATTTATAAAAAAACCTTTCAAAAATCTTAAATTAGCCTAAAAAGAAAATTTAATATTATTTTATTTAAATATTATTATTTTTAAGTATCCAAAATATTCAAATTAATTTAAATACCCAACCTACCTATTTTTCTCTTTTTCTTTTTTCCCTTTTTCTTTCTTCCTTTTTCTTCTTTTTCTTTCTTCTTCTTTTATTTTTCTTTCTCCTTCCCGCTTGGGCCTTTCTGCGGCTTAAATTTCCTTTTCTTCCTTTTGTCCTTCAGCGCGGCCCGCCTCAGAACGCCGCATTTTGACAATTTTTTTAACTTCTGTTGGACGCCTCGCCTTTCTTTTCTTTTCTTCTTTTTCCCGGTCGACCGGTCCACGCAGCCTCCCCCTTCTTCCTTCTTTCTTCTTCCTCTTCTTCCCGCCATTTGCACCTGCAAATCTGTCGACCTGCAACCGCCCTTAGTTTGTCGTCGCCAGCCACGCTTTTTGACCGACCGTTACTTTTCTCCTTCTCCCCTACCGACTCATAGTTAATTGGACCCAACTAACCCTCCCCTCTTCTCGTATGATTTTCCTCATCCCAGCCAATCACCTCCCCTACCATGATTGATCGTGTGTAGGCCTACCGGCACCGGCCGGTGCACCTCACCCACCTGCCTTATCCTCCCATATTCCCTTCAACCTTTTCCCCTGCCTTAGCCTATAAATATATCCAAAATAGCCTGAGCTCAAGCCTTCTTTCCTTGAAACCCAAAAATCATCCCTTTTCACCGCCGCCCTTTCAAACGCCAGCCCTGCCGCCATTGGCCAACACTGTCACCCACTCTGCCTGTCTAAGCCTTCCCTACATCGTCCTCTACACAACTAAACCTCCTATATCCCTCGATTTTCCCTGCACAAGCCACCTTGGTTGTGTAAAGTTTGCTTCCCAATCAGCGCTCTCTTCCACCTTCGCCACCCTTCGAACCACTAATAGCCACCTCTCCTGCCGTAGCCACCGCCCCATTCACCTCTCAATTTGTTCTGCAGACCCTCCTCTACCTTTCCCTACCCTTCTTTTCCCCTTCCTCCCTCTCCTCCTATTTTTCTCTTATTCTTCTTCATTCGGCCACCACCAACGCCGCCGTGCACCCCCACCTTTGGCTGCGCTGCCCCCTCCATTATGCTCCTCTCCACCTAAGCAACTCTAAACACCCCAACTCCCACCTCCATTCTACCTCTCCTTTTTCCTAGCATCCAACTTTTCCCCTTTTCTTCCCTTTTTTCGGCCACCGCCATGCACCACCACCGGCGTTGCCTGTCACCACCAGCCTAAGGTTGAACCCTAAGCCCTCTCAACCCTTTTCCCCTATTTAATTAAGTTTATTTTATTTTATTTCAATTTTAGCATATTATTCAAATATTATTATTATTATTATTATTATTATTATTATTATTATTAAGTTCAATATTAATAGTATTATTATTTATTATTAGGGCTGACCTTATTTGGCTGAATAGATTATGAGTAATAGTATTATTAATATTATTATTATTACTACGAGTTTTTATTTTATTTATTAATGTTATTATTATTATTATTACTACTACTACTATTTTGAAATTATTATTATTATTACAACTATTTTACTAATAGTGTTGCTATTATTATTATTATTATTATTATTATTATTATTATTATTATTATTATTATTATTATTATTATTATTATTATAAGTAATATGTATGTATGTATGTATTATTATTATTAATATCATCATCATTACTAATGGTACTTTTACTATTTCGAAGTAGGGTCGAAAATCCTAATTTATGTTACTCTCGGTTTAGGTTATTTTATCATTACTACTACTATCATCATCATCATCATCATCATTATTTTTTTTTAATTTCGATTATTATTTCATTACTATTATTATTACTATTTTTATTAATAATTTCCTAATGATATTATTAGCATTATTTTGGTGAAGGGTTGAAGCCCTTATCTCATCATCCATTTTGAATAATATTAATAATATTATTAGTATTTTTAGTATTATTATTACCGTTACAATTATTATTATTTTTCAATATTATTATAGTTTTTATCATTAATTTTATTTATATTTCTATTATTATTTTTTGTACTATTATCATTATCATTATTATTATTTTGGTAAAGGGGTCGAAGCCCTTATTTCACTTTGTTTTTGAGTAATGCCCTTATTATTATTATTGTTATTATTATTATGGTTATTATTATTGTTATTATTATTATTATTATTATTATTATTATCATTATTGTTATTATTTGTATTATTTCCATTTTCATTATTATTATTATTAGGATTAAGTCTTCAAACCCTTATATTATCAACTTTTGCAATATTACTATTAATTCTTATATCTTTAGCAAAGTTAGTAATTAGTTAATGTCGTTATTATTAATATGTTATTATTTTATTAAAAACCTAGTCTTAGAATAAGTTAGTAATAATAGTATTTTTGGTAGGAGGGAATTTAATTCTAGTTTTTTCTCATATAGGTGAGACCAATCAAAGCCCTAAGGAGGTGTAGGAGTGTGCTCCAAGACCGGTGTCGTTTTAGGTAAGGGCGTTACTAAGGCTTTAGGTGTGATGATGTGCATTATATGCTTTGTATCTTATACATCCTATGTTTATCATTATTCATTTCATGTGTGGTATGACGTGTAGTTGAAGTGTGTTCATGTGTTGTTATATGGCATGTTTATCAAGCATATGTGATGAAATATTATAGTATATGATGATTGGCTTGTGACCATTTAGACATGCATGTGAGGATGTATAAAAGTGGTGTTGTGTGGAAAAAAGGTTGAAAACGGAAAATGAGAAATAAGTTGACAAAATGAAAGTAAGTTAACCAAACAGAAATAAGTTGACCAAGGGATGTGAGTTGACCTAAAAATGTTAATGATTCATCAGTGGAAGGAGAACAAGGGGTGAAAGTAAAATGAAGCAATGGGGGAGTCTATAGTTTTGTATGAGAGAATCAAGGGTTTCGTATGGGAGAATTTATGGTGCTGCATGGGAAAATCTAAACTAGGGTTTTGTATGGATGGACTTAGGGTTTTGCATGGCAGATTCTATGGTGTTGTATGGGGGAATCAAATCTAGGATTTTGTATGGACTGAATCTAGGGTTTGATATGAATGGATCTAGGGTTTGCATGGTTGAATCTAGGGTTTCACGTGGGAGTTTTAGGGTTTTTCATGAAAAGTTTGAAAGGTTGCATGGGATGTGGAAAGTCTGCATGGGAGTGAAGTTTATGTATGAAAAAGTGATTTGGGGTGTGAGGAAGGTAATGTAAGTATTGTTTGGGTGTTTGAATACTTTGGATGAAAAATAGTATATGGAGCAATATAAGGATACATAGGAGACCGAGCTAGGGTTTGGTGTGGACTATTAGGGTTTGGTGTGGCTACTTAGGGTTTTTAGTAGTAGCACGTGTACTTGATGATCAAAGTATGAGGATGAGGGTGGAATCTATGGGTTGTGATGTGTGGAGTGTTAAAATGATTTGGGTTGTGTGAGGTGGAGTAGGATGTGCCACTTAGGCCTAAATTAGGGTTTCTGAGGAAAACCTAGAGCAAGGAAATAAGTGGACTTAGAGATGTGTAGTAGTGGGCCTTGACCCACATATTTCGGTGTTGTAGTTCTAGTATGAGTATAAGTATAGAGGAAAGGTTGTTGGGTAAGTTAGGAGGTGTAGGGTTTGCATGATATGTTACGGGTTAGTTGGAGGATAAGCGTAGAGGGAGTGATTCATGCATTTCTAGGGTGAAATTATTTGGACAAGACACTTAAAACATTAATCATGTAAAGTGAAAGAGTATTGGGTCAGGCTCAAATCGATCCACCGGCATAATAGTGGCCAGGTACTGAGGTATCCTAGAGACCGATCCACCGACATATAATAGTGGTAGGGTATGTTGCCCTAAGTGACCGATTCATCGAATATAATAGTGGGGGATCCCAAGCTCAATAAACTAAACCCTACAGTTTGTTAAGACACATAAAAGACACTAATACTTACAGTGGAACACCATGCGAGCAGGGGCCAAACCGATCCACTAGCATAAAATAGTAGAAGGGTATGTTACCCTAAGTGAACGATCCATCGGCTAGAATAGTGGTCAGGCGCTGGAGTGAAATAGTGGGGTTCCTGTACTCATGTGGACTTGATAAAGAGCATGGTATAAAAAGAATTATGATAAGAGATTAATTAAGTAATTAATCTAGATTATAATTGGACCTTTGTATTTTTACCTAAATGATCATATGCCTTTACATTATCATGTTGGACTTTATGCTTTTTTATTATTCTACATGGTTTATGTGAATTTTGTGTGCTGGCCTTAGTGCATGGTTACCTTACTTAATACGTAGCGTACTGATCACCCTTTTCATGGGTGTTGCTCATTCTCACAAGTAGTAGGCCCTTCTGACTTTGTGCAGGTGGGCGAGATATTAGGCGAGGCTGAGTGTCGAGCTTGTGGTTGGCTCAAAGTTCGAGAGTGTCGTGACCATATTTACACTTTATGCAATTTATTCCCTTCTTTGTTTCTTTTGAATCGTATTTACCCTTTTATGATTTATTACCTTGTATTGAGTATTTTAAATAAACATTTTATCAATTATAAGATTATTCCCTTCAAGGAATTTTGATTTCGCATTCTAATTTCTATCTTATTATTGATTATAAACTTTTATGCGTACTCTGATTTCTATGTTATGATCTTTTTAGTTCTTTTTATGAACCATCGGTTTATGTTTGAAAATAATCCTTTTTAGCCTTAGCACTTGGTACTGGAATGGTCGGAGAGAACTAGTCTGGTACTAAGTGTAGCGGTAACATCCCCAGAATTTACGGGTTTTAATTTAATTACTTCCGCTTAAAAAAATAGTGGATTTTGGGGTGTTACAAGTCAAAGGAATATGTTTAGTAACAAGTAGCCTAAGAGCAATGCATTCATGTACAAAATGTTAGTCTAGTTTGATATGTTTACTTCAAGCATGGGAAATAGGATTGATGGTCATGCATAGAGTGCTAATATGGTCACAATAAAGAGTAAGTGGAGAGGGAAACAAACTGCAAAGATCTCTGAAAAGATAAGCTAGCTAGGCAAGTTCAACAATAGTGTTAGCACGGTACTGTGCTTTAGTACTGGAATAAGAGATAGTGTGTTGCTTCTTAGCACACCATGAAATGATATTGGAACCTATAAATGTGTAGTAGCTGGTAGTTGAACTCCTTGTTGTAGGAAGACCCACTCAATTAGCATTAGAAAAGGCATACAATGTAAGTGGAGTGTTTGAAGTGAGATGAAGACCGATAAAGAGTGTGATTTTGAGGTACCCAAGGATGCAATGAACTGATTTCAAGTGGGCAACTGTAGGGTTGTGCATGAACTGAGAAACATAATTGACACTATAAGAGGAACCTGGATGTGTGCGTGCAATACTAGAGAGCTCCAACAATCCCACAATAAATACTAGGATCCGCAAGAGGAGTTACATGTTCAGGAGATTTGAGCTTGACATCTAGTGGAGTAGGCATACATTTACAACCTAGCATGTTAGATCACTTAAGTAGGGCAAGAGCATAGTGGGATCGAGAGAGATGCAATCCTTCAAGTGTAAGGGAGATTTCAACTCCAAGAAAATGATGAGCTAGGCTAAGATCCTTCATATAGAATTTATTGCTTAAGGCTTGAATAAAGGAATTAATGAGCTTAGTGGAAGACCTTGTAAGGAAAATATCATTAATGTATAAAATCAAAGCAAGGATAACTTGATCAGAGTAATAGATAAAAAGAGAGGGATCAACAAGACTACAAAGGAATTATGATATGGGTCAGATATAGGATCACTTTGAGGAAGAGCTATCACATCAATTGGTAGGGGAATATGGGAGTAGGGTAGCAAAGTGGGCCCTTGTAGAGGTGTATTAGATCTAGAGAAAGCAAAAGAAGGAAGGCAAGAGTCAAAGATATGATGCACTTGGAAAACCATAGTAGATGAGTTAGATGATTGGAAAAATAGTTTCAACAAAAACGACATGTCGGGAAATAATAAACTTGTGACTAGGAGGATGAAAGCACTTATAGCCTTTATGTTTTTTCACTGTAACCTACAAAAACACATAAAGCATATTTAGGATCAAACTTATTGTTTTTGGTAACCCATGTATATGGAAAGCATTTGAAGCCAAACACACGAAGATAAGTATTATTTGGATGAATCCCATGCAACATGTAGCATGGAGTTTCAAATTTAAGTGAGGATTAAGGTAACCAATTAAGAAGAGAGACAGTAGTGGAAAAGGCCTCGTACCATATATATAGAGGTCTATGACTATGGAATAACATTATCATACCTAGTTCGCATATAATATGGTGTCGTTGCTCAACCATACATGTTTGTTCCAGAGTATAAGGACATGAAATCTAATGAACAATTCTTGTGGCAAGAAGTGAGATGATAACCAAGAATTAAAAAATTCTCCCCCACCATTAAAGCAGAAGATTTTTATTTTCTTATCAATTGGCACTCAAAATATTGTTCAAATGTTAGATATACAGCTACAACATTAGAGTTTTTCTTAGAGGAACAATCCAAGTGTACTTAGAAAAATCATCTACTAAGCATGCATAGAAAAAAAAAACTTGCCAATAGATAAAACCAGTGTAGGGATCCATAGGTAACAAGGTATCTTATCAAAAAAATTAGAACTAGAGTGTTTAGAGGAACTAAAAGGAGGTTTGCTTAATTTTCCTATTTGAAAACTATCACATAAATGATATTTTATTAAAGAGCCTATAACTTCAACCAACCCTCTATTCTTTAATAACTAAAGTGTGGAAAATTGTGGATCCCTAAATGTTGATGTAAAATATCGGTAATGCTAGATTGGAATTGATAGGAAAACTATGTTTTTGCCACATTGGACAAAACATATAAATTACCCTATCATTTTTCAGTTATGAGTGGATGGCCTGTGTTCCATTCCTTCACACAATAATTATCATTAGAAGATTCACAATTCATAGGGAATTAACAAGTGAGTTGACTTATAGAAAGTAAAATTTTCTTTAGATTTGGTACTAAAAGAACTTCATGAAGGGGTAAAATACTGTCCTTTTATTTAACAAAGGAATTTCTGATACTTGCTATTGGTAAAGTAGATCCATATCTAATGAAGATGGCATAAGTTCCATTATATTTAAGGACATTAGTTAACATACCTTCTTGTCCAGTCATATGATTTGATGCTTCAATGTTTGAAGTCCACTCGGTGTCAATAATAGAATTGTTTAGTGTGAGTACTGCAAGTGCTTGTGGGAGGTTATTCTTTTGATTTGTTTTCTTTGGTATCCACTACAGATTTTGGAAATATGGCCCAGTTTGTCACAATATTGATATATTACATCATGATACAAGTCTCTTTTTGCAAAAATCATTTGTCATTCTCTTGGTGGTGAAGGTATGCATTGATGTGTGTTAGAATTACTTGGGTAGACTTGTGATTGACTTTAGGATTGTTGTGTCTGAGAACCATGGCTTGTAGAAGTGAAGGTCTTGTTATGTGCTAGAAAACCATGATATGTAGAAGTGAAAATGTTGTTTTGGTTTCTAGATGTGTGGTTTTGTGCCTATTTATGTTGTTCCCCATGGAAGGCTAAATGTGGGTGAGAGGAGAAAGAGAAATATCATATTGATTTGAGAATAAATTACAACAATAATTAAAATTTTGCAATTATGAGATAAGTTATGTGTAGATTAATCTTTGAGGTTTTAATATTGTCATAGTGAAGTTTTCATAATGTGGTCTAATGCCTGCGAGTAGACAAAACACTTTTCTTTATTAGGGATAGGTTTCTCAATGGCAACAAGGTTATCACACAAACTCTTGAAGATTTGTATATGGTTTGCAGTAATTTTATTTTCACCTTTCTATTGATAGGTTAGCTATTGTCAAAGTGTGAGCTCTCACTCTTGGGAGTCCTATGAATATGCTTCTTTAAGTGCATTCTAGACTCCAATTTTCATGTTTAACCTGATGACAAGTCCAAGAGCTTTTTTTGAGAGAACTCTGATGATCTAACCCCTTAGAAGGCAATCGGACTTTTGCCAAGCAATAAATTCTTTTGTTAATGTTGACGAGTTATTAATATATATATGGTGTCTGAATTTTGAGGGGCAATTTTTTTTGGAATAGAAGTTTCATTGGTGATTTGATGAACTAAATCTTAACTTTTATGCTAAACCTAATGCATGTTCTCTCTATAACATGTAGTTAAATGGGGTGAGTTATTGAGTGACAAAGTTTCCAACATTCAAGGATAGGGAAATCATGATGAGAATAAGAGAAAATCGTTCCTGATTTGATACCAAGAAGAAAATAGAATTAGAGAAGAAAAAAGAAAAAATAAAATTGGAGAATGTTTTCTTAATAAGTCTTTTTATTGATTAATTCCACGATTACATTGACAACTAGGCGATAAGAATATATAGTATTACTTTTATAAATATTTTCTAAACTAATTCCTTAAAATTAGTAGTTTATAGGTTTGAATTAATTATTCAAACGTACCAAAAGGTTGGAATTTTATTAATCAACTAAACTACCATTTAGTAGAAAGTTGTTAATTTTATGAGTAATTGACACTAGCTATATTCCTTCAATATATGTTTGACTGAGCATAATCCCCCTTATTTCTCCATAAAATGTGAGATATACCTTATAACTCCTAAAACTCATATGCTTGGATCAGGTTTGTCAATAAAGTGTAGAATGTGAACGAATATGAGTTCAAGGGACATACAAGAAGCATCAACAATAATACTCCATAAGTTGATGAGAGTACTCAAGTCCCCAAGAGGTGCCTCTCCATGCTATAGTAAGAATGGTGAGGTATTCTCTACATCTCATAGAAGTAAAGAGGTCACCAACACCAAGTTTAATAAGACTATTTCTACTTCCTCTCTTTTTGATGAACAAGGAATAAGGGTGTGTTGAAACAAATTTAGGATGAATCTGCACCTTTGATACAAACAAGAAGCTCCCCTCCACACCACTTGATTGTGATGGCTCTAAATTGAGTAGATCCTACCACCCACTATGCAACTATTTGTGGTGGTGTTTGCCTCCAATTTCCTTACTCAGGAGGGATAGTTTTAAGCTCCATTTTTGGTTTGGAACTGTAGGCAAATTCTACCTTTAGAAGTGTTTTTATAGTGTTGTTTACCACCTTATTTTCTTCCTCTTATTTTCAAATCAAATAATAATAATAATTATTATTATCATCTTTATTATAAATCTAATAATTATTAACATTTATGAAAATAGGTATCATTATAAGAATTAAATTAATAATTATATTTATATTAATAAATTATCATTATATTTACAAATATAGTTATAATAAGTATTAATAATATATTGTATTAATAAACATGAATATTGTTATAATATATAATAACAATAATAATTATGATAATAATAATAATAATAATAATAATAATTAATTATATAATATTATCAAAGTTATAATTATAGTAATATTTATTCTAATTATACTATTAACACTAATAATAATAATACAAATAAATATTATTCTAACAACAATAGTAATAATAACAACAATAATGTAATAATAGTTATAATTTAATAACAATAATTTTTTTATATACAATGATAGCATTAATAACAACTTTTTTCTCTATATAAATATACTAATAGTTCAATTATTATTATATATACTTGTTATCATCATTAAAATTGTAGTAATTACCATTATATTTATTATTATCATAAGTATTCTTATTATTTTTATGAATATTATTAATATCATCACCATCATCATCATAGTAATAATTATTATTACCATTGTTATTATTATCATCATAACAACAACAATAAAAATAAGTCTAAAATAATTATATTAAACCAAATCACAAAAAACCTTTGATGATAAACAAATGTTATAAAAAAATTATGGCTTGGTAGATGTTGAATTGTTGTTGCGAAGTTGTAGTAAGAGCTTATGAGAATTTGAGTCAATATCGTTCCCACCCTTGGAATATTTTTCAGTCGGTGACAATAGATTGATACATGAAGAAATGTGCTATGATCATAATAGTTAATATGTGAAGTGCATAATGGGTATCTATCTGGTCTTACCCATGACCAACGTCATGCGTATGACACTATAATTGATATAGTTGAATCAAGTTCAAGTGGAGTATTCTTTATTTATGGATATGAAGATACTAGGAAAACATTCATATGAAGGGATTTATTAACAACTCTTAGATGCAATTGAGATATTATGTTAAACATGAAATCGAGTAGAATAACTTTCTTTTATTACTAGGTGAAAGAACTATACATTTTTTATTTAGGAACCCTTTAAATTTCAATGAAGATTCAACATGCAACATCAAATAAGGGAGTGCATTGGTAGAGTTGATTGCAATATGTAAACTCATAATATGAGATAAAACTCCAATGATGCACACATATTATGTAACACCCCCAAAATTTACACATTTTTTTAAAACATAATACTTATAAATTAAAACCATAAATTTCTAGGGATGTTACCGCCATACTTAGTACCAACCTGGTTCACTCCTACCGTTCCGGTACCAAGTGCTAAGGCTAAGAAAATACTATTAATAATGCCATTAATAATCCAAATTTATAAAAATGAGAATAAGAGTACACGCAAATCTTATATAATTCAAAATACTAGCTATTTTGTTTTTCCAAACAATAACTAAATAACATAATTAAAATTGTTTCTACAACTCAAACATAATAAAATAACATGAGTCATAAATTTAAAAAGGAAAACGGCTACGTCACTCTAGAGATTGATCCAGCCCAGCTATTACTCCGCCCCTCCTGATGTCCCATAGACATCGATAGCATCAAAGTAAGTGTCTCCTACTTGCAATAGATCAGATGAGCCTTTTACTCGTGGGAAAGAGCAGAACCCATGAAACGGGTGATCAGTATGCTACGTATTGAGTAAGGTAACCGAGTACTAAAGCCGACATATAACACATCAAATCATGCAGGATAATAATCAACATAAAATTACAACCCACACATATGCCCATAATGAAATCCATAGCCTATAATCAACAGGTCCACACATAAGGCCCAAAAAGGTCCAGATTAATTATTTAATTAATCTTTTATTCGAATTCGATACACACCATGCCTTTTATCAAATCCATGTAAGTACAAGAACACCCCACTATTTTAGCCGATGGGCCGGTCACTTGCGGGACAATAGTCCACACCACTATTTTTCACCGGTGGATTGGTTACTTGTGGGACAATAGTCCACACCACTATTCCTGACCGGTGGATCGGTTTGGTTCCTGCTCACATGTTGTTCCACTATAAGTAATTAATATCTTTTAGGACTTAGTAATTCTGATTTGTATTTGTTGAGCTCGAGTCACCCCACTATTATTGTCGGTGGGCCGGTCACTTGCGGGACAATAGTCCACACCACTATTATTCACCGGTGGGTCGGCCACTTATAGGGTGAAAACCCTAACCACTATTTCTGACCGGTGGATCGGTCTGGACTCGGCTCAACAATCTTCCACTTTAAAAGATTAGTGTCTTAAATATTTTATTCACAAACCTTTGCCTAGACATGCATGACTATCTCTATGCAAACCCTAGTCCCCATGCAAACTCTAACTCCACGTAAACCACACTGCCATGTAAACCCTAATTCCACATAGACAGGCTTCCATGCAAACCCTAATTCACATGCAAGCCCTAGCTTCACGTAGATATGCTTCCATACAAACCCTAATTCACATGCAAGCCCTAGCTTCACGTAGACATGCTTCCATGCAAACCCTAACTTCACGTAGATATGCTTCCATGCAAACCCTAACTTCATGTAGGTTACACTTTCATGCAACCCTAATCCGTATGCAAACCCTAGCTCCACGTAGACCACACTCCAATGCAAACCCTAATTCACATGCAAATCCTAACTTTACGTATATCACATTCCCATGCAAACCCTAATTCACATGCAAACCCAAACTCCACGTAGATCACATTCCCATGCAAACCCTAAATCACATGCAAACCCTAACACCAAACCATTTCATGCGAAACTCTAACACCATACCATTTCATGCAAAACCCTAACGCCATGCCCTCTCATGTAAAACCCTAACACCATACTATTTCATGCAAAACCCTAACACCATGCCCTCTCATGTAAAACCCTAACACCATACTATTTCATGTAAAACCCTAACACCATGCCATTTCAAGCAAAACCCTAACACCACATTGTTACACTCCCCATCATTATTTTACAACCCTAACATGCATGTCTTAAGGCCACACCATACAATAATAATAACATAAATATACACATAATCCTCATGCCACAATTTATTCATACCAACATACTTCAACTCCACTTTATACCACATACAAATTAATTAATAATGATAAACATGGAATACATGGCATATGAAGCACATAATGCATAACACACAAATAGCCTTAGTAACACCCTTACCTAAACTATCACTGGTCTTGGTGCACGCTCCTATTCCACTTGAGGGATTTGACTGGGTTCACCTCTTATATAAAAATATACTAGAATTAGGCTCCCTCCTAAAATTTTATTATTTCCTAACTTATTTTAAGACTTGGTTTTTAATTAAAACAATATTACACAATAATTAACTATACAAAATATTACTTAAAAATACTAATAAATTACTATTTTCATTTGAAAAGAGTGGTGATATAAGGGTTTCTACCCTTTACCAAAATAGTATTAGTAGAAGTAGTAGTAGTAGTAGTAGTAGTAGTAATAATAATAATAATAAAATATTATTAATCATACTCAGGATTAGCCCTATAAGCAGGTCTGTTTGGTATAACAGCTCCTGGAACAAAATCTATTCGATGCTCTATTCCCCTTAATGGAGGTAATCCACTAGGAATGTCCTCAGGAAACAACTCACTATAGTCTTCCAATAATTTTTTCACAGCAACAGGTACTTCTTCACTTAGTCCTAACTGACACTCATAACACTCCTTATAAACCATCAAATACACATTGACCTGTCTCTTAATAGCCTTTCCTACATCCTTACTCTAAGCATAAAACCCAGATGTTCCCTTAATTTATTTTGAACCAATCTCAGTCTCCAAACTTGGTTTAGATAATTCCTTATAGTAAGACTTAATTTTAATTTGATCTTCAAAAATCTCCTTTGGAGTCATAGGTGCTAAAACAATCTTCCTATCATCCTTCTGTAAGGTATATCTATTTTTATGACCATCATGTATTACACTTCTATCATATTGCCAAGGTCTACCTAATAACAGGTGGGCAGCATGCATTGGAACTATATCACACAAAATAGAATCATCATATTGTCCTAATTTTAAGTTTACTAAAACTTGTTGGCTAACTTTTACATCTCCCAACTCATTAAGCCACTGCAATCTATATGGTTTTGGGTGTTTAGTGGTTGGTAATCCTAACTTAGACACTAACAAGGTACTGGCAGCATTAATACAACTACCACTGTCTATAGCCATGTTAAAGCATTTATCATCGATCAAACATCTAGTATGAAATATATTTTCTCTCTGTATAGCATTAGAATCAGGTAGTTTGTTGCTGTTTAAAGCCCTGCATACTACAAAAAGGTCTCTACTTACTGGTAGTTCTATTTCTTCTTCTGAATCACTATCATCTTCTCTAACCAAACTAGTCTCCAAATCTTCCTCCTCAGATTCAGATTCTATGTCTCCAGACTCTCTAATTAAAATGTTTCTCTTGTTTGGACACTCAGAAGCTATATGTCCCAATCCTCCACATCTAAAACATTTAATATCTCTAGTTCTATTTGAACCACTCATAGGATTTGTTATCACATTCTTACCCTTTTCAAACTTATTTCCTACCTTAGCCTCATTGTTTCTACCTCTAGACTCAAATTTATTAGTATTCCTCCAATTTCCAGAAGTAGTTCCCCCAAAATTTCTCCTCACTGTACTCTTAATCCCAATCCCAGGGGGCTTATATTGTCTAGACTTCTTTAATTGAATCTCTCTCTTAGTAGCTATGTTTACCATTTCACCTAAAGTTCCACAAAGATATAATTCTACTTTATCAGCTATCTTAGAGCTTAATCCACTCAAAAACCTAGCCATGATAGCATCATCATCCTCGATAATTCCTGTTTTAATGATCAAGACCTTTAATTCCTTAAAGTAGTCATCCACTATTCTCATTCTTTGACTAATTGTTTGTAATCTTTTATGTAACTCCCTATAATAATAACTTGGTATAAACCTTTTTCTCATCAAAATTTTAAACTCTTCCCATGTTTGTATGGGTGGTTCCCCACATCTACGTCTAGTTAACATAAGATTATGATACCAAGAGGAGGCATACTCAGTAAATTCTACTACAGCTACCTTAATTTTCTTATCATCCGAATAGTTATGACATTCAAACACTAACTCTATCTTCCTTTCCCATTCAAAATAATAATCAGGGTCATTTATGCCATTGAACCCAGGTATACTAAGCTTAATATTATTTAGATTCCTATCAACGAATTCTAAATCCCTTTCTTGTCTATTGTTCTGCCTAGGTCTCCTATCACTATTGTTGGATATTTGGTCTTCCAATTCTTCTAGGTTAGCTATGGGTGGAATTCTGATCCTAGGGTCCATAGGAGCCCTTCCTAATACCCCTGCTTGGTGAGTTTCAACTCTATTATGTTGTAATTCATTAGTTCTTACCTCTTGTTCTCCTATTCTTTGTTCTAAGTTAGCAGACAACACATCAAATTGAGCAGTCATTTGTTCTTGAAAAGTTGTAATACCCCGTATTTTTAAAATCCAGATTTATTGAGTTTAATGATTTTATTAGCGTAATTTGATGTAAATAATTAATTATTCTAATTTCGTTTCGTTTTACGGATTTATCGATGATTTCGAATTCATAATTGAGTGTAATTGATCATTGTCGTTGCGAATCATTCTAGACAAATTCGTTCACGACAGTGATTTTATTATATTCTTATGATTTCGATCTTCGGTTAAAAATATATATTCCCGTTCTTTCTCGTATTTTGGGTTTTAATATTTTTAATTCGTTTTTGATTATATCTTCGGCATGTGTTTACGACCTTGTTTTAAAGTTATATTTCGTTAATGAAATATATTAATTAAATTATAGAATTTCTATTTAAATAGTTAAATTTATTTTAATGATTTTATCCGTAGAAAATATTTCCAACTTTAAATTTATTCGTTTTCGAAAATTGTTAATATCTTCGAGAAGTTTTAAATTAAAAAGATTTCGGAGTTTATTGATGAATTTCTTTCCGGAATTAATTTTCTTCCATTTTACGATTTTTGGTTTACGGAAAACCGATTTCGGAAATTATTTAAATTAGTCTCGGTTTATTAGAATTTAATTTAAATATTTACTTTTATGCTTTTAAATATTATTTTGAGGTCTTATAATGTATTTCCGTAAATAATATAAATTTTTACGTCCGTTGTTAAATCTTTCCGAAAATATTTTCGAAATTCTTTATATAGCCTTTTTACTAATTTTAAGCCTTCAGATCCGTTCGAAATAAATTTTTGATTTAATAAATTTTTGATAAAATCTTCCAATATTAATTTTTAAGCTTTTAATATTAATGATACTTGCTTTTGTAAAAAAAAAAAAAAAAAAAAAAAAAAAAAAAAAAAAAAACCGGATCGGGACCCCGACCCCCATCCCTTCTTTTTTTTTCTTTCTCTCTTCTCTTTCCCTGCACCTGCTCCCCTGCCCTTCTGCTCTCGCAACCCAGCCCAAGACCCCAGCCTCCCTCACCACCTCTTCTCCTCAGCTCCCCCAGCTCCTCCTCGCCAACCACCGTCGGCCACAACGGGCGATCGACCAACGCAGCACAGCAGCCGCGCAGGAGCAGCAGCGACTGAAGCCGAGCCACCACAGCAGCTGCGCGCAGGAGAAGCAACCGCAGGCAGCACTGCCACCGTCCGGCTCCGGCAAGCCTCGCCGATCACCGGCGAGCAGCCCTTGTTCCCCGACGAAGCTTCCCCGGCCTTCCTTTGCCCCGATCCGTCGGTTTTTCGTTTGGAAAGCTTTCTCGTGGACCCACGAACTAGGGATCTCTTTCCCTCTTTTAGGTTAACCGGGTCAAACCCCAAGAGGTGTAGGAGCGTGCTCCAAGCCCGGCGCCGATTTAGGTAAGGACGTAACTAAGGCTCTTGTGTGCTCTGCATGTTTTAAGTGTCTTATATGCTTTGTACAATTGGGTGTTATAATATGTATACTGTATGCTTGTTTGTGAAGCGCTGCATGGATCCGAGGTACGTCCCCGTATCCTAGTCTTCGTGTGCTAATATGCTGTGATGTAGTGTGATGTGTTGTGATGTGGTGTGATGTGACGTGACCCCTACGACATGTAGGTTGGGTGATGTGAGGGAGTGTGGTGAAGTGAGGGAACTTGAAAAAGAAAAATAAGAGGTTAGAATGACCAAAGGGGAGTATGTTGGCTAAACAAGGTATGGACGACCTAAGGAGTTCACCATTTGGGAAATAATGAGGAGAAAGTGGAATTAAGTAAACAAAAAGGTGGGTATAAATTAAGGTTGCATGGGGAAGTCTGTTGCTTGGTGATATGATGGGTAGTATTGGAGTTTATATAGTGGTTTTAATGATTACTTGGTGGTATTCATGGCTTATGGTGGTATTAGGGTTGCAAGGTGGTATTGGGGTTTACAGAGTGGTATTTATGGTCTCCTAGTGGTATTAATGATTATGGTGGTATTAGGGTTCTCATGATGGAATTTGGGTTGTTACGGTTAAAGAGGGTTAAGAGTGGTTAACCATGGCTTGGTGTGGACAATCATGGTTCGTATGGCTGCTTCGAGTTGTTTGGTGTTATCATGTGTATTATTGAGCAAAGTATTGTTATGAATGTGGAATTTTACCATTTGTTATTATGTGCATGAATGTGGTGAATGACTTATGCATGTCAAGGACCTGATATGATTCAATAAGATACGAATAAGACATTAACTGCTTAAAGTGAAATACTGATGAGCCCGACCCAGTCCGTTCCACCGGTTATTAATAGTGGTCAGAGGCGTGTTGCCCTGTAATTATATTTCCGGACCACCGGCTACAATAGTGGAGGGATCCGGGCTCGACAGACCCAAACTAATAAGTTAAATCGGGAAGTGAGATTGTTGAGCCGAGCCCAGTCCGATCCACCGGTTATTAATAGTGGTCAGAGGCGTTCTGCTCTGTGTTTATTTCCGGACCACCGGCTATAATAGTGGAGGGATCTCGGCTCAGTACATCCAAAGTAAATAAGTTAAATCAGGAAAAATACTAACCGCTTACAGTGGAACACCATGTAAGTGCGGGGCCAGTCCGATCCACCGGTTATTAATAGTGGTCAGAGGCGTGCTGCCCTGTGATTATATTTCCGGACCACCGGCTATAATAGTGGAGGTCCCCGTGCTTACAGGTTAAATAAAGACTGTTGGTAAAAGAGATTATTCTCATAATAAGAAATAACGGACATTGTATGAGCATGATTCAGCTTTCCGTTTACTTATCCTGATGTATGGCTGACGTATTGATCATGTATCTTGTGTATATATGCATGTTGCTTTTATGATTGTGTGTGATTGTATGCTTAGCGTCTACGCCTTACTCAGTACTGGACCCGTACTGATACTGCCTTGATTAACCGGGTCCTGTGATGATCCACCGATGGTGGGGAGCAGACCTTTGATGCAGGTCCTGATCAGTTACTAAGTTGGGGTGGAAGGCTGGATATGAGTGAGTAAGTGGTCCGGACAATTACCTTCGAAAATCGTATGGTTTAATCATAATTGTCTTTAGAGGATACAAATGTCGTATTTAACTTTTGAAGGGTCTTATCGTATCTTGCGATTTCGTTATCTTAAGTATTCTGATATATGGATCTTTTGAATTGTATTTCGGAATGTAACTTCTTACCTTCGCACTCTGATTTGTAGAATTCGTGTTTTATGAATGATTCGTTTCTAGTTTTATTCTTTATAGCCTTAGCACTTAGTATCGGGTCGGTAGTTATGGATCGATCTGGTACTAAGTGTGGCGGTAATGCCCCCGAATTTACGGTTTTAATTTTCTTGCTTCCGCTAAAACTTCGATTTAAACGAAATTTTTCAGTAGTAAATTTGGGGGTGTTACAAGTTGGTATCAGAGCTTTTGGTTGTTGAGAATCGGCTTTCGGTTAGAGATTCGGTTCTCACGATCCTAAATGTTTAAAACGATAATGTATTTCACTTCTTTCAAATGATTTTTGTTCAAATCCGGATTAGCTTGTGAGGATAGTGAGATTGGGTAGTGTAAGTGGCCTTGTGATTGTTGTTGTAATTTTATCCTTATATGTGATCATTTGTTGTTTTACGTGCCTGATTTTTGTTAAGTCTGCATTTTACATATTGCGATTATTATGGTTTTGTAATTAGTTTGCTCTTAAGGGGGTAGTGACCCCACTAGGTTAACCTAGTCTTGTAGGTTTTGTGGGTCAAAAACCTTAAGGTATACCTTATCGGATATAGGGTGATGTGACATAAATAATAACCTATTTTGATGGAGTAATTTTACTTTTTGAGTTCTAGGAAATTTAGGTTTGAAACCCTGATAGTGATGTTTAAGTAGATATATCATTTCAATTGGGAGAAATTTAGAATTGTGATAATGTTAAGGTTAAGGCTTAGATAGAGGTGTTTGTTTTTATAATCAAGGTGTAGGGTGCCTAATTTACCCTAGTAATCTTAATGATGCAGTATAACTTTCATTATGGGTTTTATATCTAGTTTCCATCGATTATCATTCAATCATAGGTTGTTTCCATTCTGTGTTTTGTGATAGTAATTTTAGCATTAATGTATGAAGACCCTTCCTCGTAAAATAGGCATAATTTCTTTTCTGGTTGCTCATGAGTGATAGTGTATTAAGTTTTGCCTTGCATGATGAGAACTATGAACGAATTGCAGATAAATAAAAATTGTGGGCTCAAACGCTGTAGTTGCTATAGTAGTAGCATTTTTAAATTTAAGTGTTTAGACTATCATGGCTAAAGCGTAGATTAGAGAGCTTGTTAGTAAAGTGTTTTGGGTCAAGAATATCCTTTGACTTAGGTATGTGTGGTTGATGCGGAAGAGGACCTTTTATGAGTCATTGAGCCAAGTGCTAGCCTTGTTTTCTTGTACGATGTTATAGAGATAACTCAGTGTATAAGGTTTTATGTGCATATTATGTATTAGTGGTGTTATTAGGGTTGTCTAATCATTAAAGTTTTCGTTCCTTTATTCTATTTGAACTTCATGTTATACTTTTGTTATTCTCTTGTAAGACTTTATTTTAACAACAGTATTTTCGTAACTTATTTGACTTTAAGTCTGTATTTCTTCCTTGTTTGAATTCCATCGTATTTGATCTACTAAATATCAATTCTCTTTCTCTTACTTTACTTCCTATGCCATGTTTTTATTCACTTCGCTTGGTTTGGTTTCGTAAACATTGTTTTATTTTCTTCGGACCTACTTTAACCTATTTATTGTGGTCAATGTTTTATTCAATTATTTTGTCAAGTTTCCACTACCTAGGTTTTCCCGAACTTCGGGGACGAAGTTCCTTTTTAAGGGGGTAGTGATGTAATACCCCGTATTTTTAAAATCCAGATTTATTGAGTTTAATGATTTTATTAGCGTAATTTGATGTAAATAATTAATTATTCTAATTTCGTTTCGTTTTACGGATTTATCGATGATTTCGAATTCATAATTGAGTGTAATTGATCATTGTCGTTGCGAATCATTCTAGACAAATTCGTTCACGACAGTGATTTTATTATATTCTTATGATTTCGATCTTCGGTTAAAAATATATATTCCCGTTCTTTCTCGTATTTTGGGTTTTAATATTTTTAATTCGTTTTTGATTATATCTTCGGCATGTGTTTACGACCTTGTTTTAAAGTTATATTTCGTTAATGAAATATATTAATTAAATTATAGAATTTCTATTTAAATAGTTAAATTTATTTTAATGATTTTATCCGTAGAAAATATTTCCAACTTTAAATTTATTCGTTTTCGAAAATTGTTAATATCTTCGAGAAGTTTTAAATTAAAAAGATTTCGGAGTTTATTGATGAATTTCTTTCCGGAATTAATTTTCTTCCATTTTACGATTTTTGGTTTACGGAAAACCGATTTCGGAAATTATTTAAATTAGTCTCGGTTTATTAGAATTTAATTTAAATATTTACTTTTATGCTTTTAAATATTATTTTGAGGTCTTATAATGTATTTCCGTAAATAATATAAATTTTTACGTCCGTTGTTAAATCTTTCCGAAAATATTTTCGAAATTCTTTATATAGCCTTTTTACTAATTTTAAGCCTTCAGATCCGTTCGAAATAAATTTTTGATTTAATAAATTTTTGATAAAATCTTCCAATATTAATTTTTAAGCTTTTAATATTAATGATACTTGCTTTTGTAAAAAAAAAAAAAAAAAAAAAAAAAAAACCGGATCGGGACCCCGACCCCCATCCCTTCTTTTTTTTTCTTTCTCTCTTCTCTTTCCCTGCACCTGCTCCCCTGCCCTTCTGCTCTCGCAACCCAGCCCAAGACCCCAGCCTCCCTCACCACCTCTTCTCCTCAGCTCCCCCAGCTCCTCCTCGCCAACCACCGTCGGCCACAACGGGCGATCGACCAACGCAGCACAGCAGCCGCGCAGGAGCAGCAGCGACTGAAGCCGAGCCACCACAGCAGCTGCGCGCAGGAGAAGCAACCGCAGGCAGCACTGCCACCGTCCGGCTCCGGCAAGCCTCGCCGATCACCGGCGAGCAGCCCTTGTTCCCCGACGAAGCTTCCCCGGCCTTCCTTTGCCCCGATCCGTCGGTTTTTCGTTTGGAAAGCTTTCTCGTGGACCCACGAACTAGGGATCTCTTTCCCTCTTTTAGGTTAACCGGGTCAAACCCCAAGAGGTGTAGGAGCGTGCTCCAAGCCCGGCGCCGATTTAGGTAAGGACGTAACTAAGGCTCTTGTGTGCTCTGCATGTTTTAAGTGTCTTATATGCTTTGTACAATTGGGTGTTATAATATGTATACTGTATGCTTGTTTGTGAAGCGCTGCATGGATCCGAGGTACGTCCCCGTATCCTAGTCTTCGTGTGCTAATATGCTGTGATGTAGTGTGATGTGTTGTGATGTGGTGTGATGTGACGTGACCCCTACGACATGTAGGTTGGGTGATGTGAGGGAGTGTGGTGAAGTGAGGGAACTTGAAAAAGAAAAATAAGAGGTTAGAATGACCAAAGGGGAGTATGTTGGCTAAACAAGGTATGGACGACCTAAGGAGTTCACCATTTGGGAAATAATGAGGAGAAAGTGGAATTAAGTAAACAAAAAGGTGGGTATAAATTAAGGTTGCATGGGGAAGTCTGTTGCTTGGTGATATGATGGGTAGTATTGGAGTTTATATAGTGGTTTTAATGATTACTTGGTGGTATTCATGGCTTATGGTGGTATTAGGGTTGCAAGGTGGTATTGGGGTTTACAGAGTGGTATTTATGGTCTCCTAGTGGTATTAATGATTATGGTGGTATTAGGGTTCTCATGATGGAATTTGGGTTGTTACGGTTAAAGAGGGTTAAGAGTGGTTAACCATGGCTTGGTGTGGACAATCATGGTTCGTATGGCTGCTTCGAGTTGTTTGGTGTTATCATGTGTATTATTGAGCAAAGTATTGTTATGAATGTGGAATTTTACCATTTGTTATTATGTGCATGAATGTGGTGAATGACTTATGCATGTCAAGGACCTGATATGATTCAATAAGATACGAATAAGACATTAACTGCTTAAAGTGAAATACTGATGAGCCCGACCCAGTCCGTTCCACCGGTTATTAATAGTGGTCAGAGGCGTGTTGCCCTGTAATTATATTTCCGGACCACCGGCTACAATAGTGGAGGGATCCGGGCTCGACAGACCCAAACTAATAAGTTAAATCGGGAAGTGAGATTGTTGAGCCGAGCCCAGTCCGATCCACCGGTTATTAATAGTGGTCAGAGGCGTTCTGCTCTGTGTTTATTTCCGGACCACCGGCTATAATAGTGGAGGGATCTCGGCTCAGTACATCCAAAGTAAATAAGTTAAATCAGGAAAAATACTAACCGCTTACAGTGGAACACCATGTAAGTGCGGGGCCAGTCCGATCCACCGGTTATTAATAGTGGTCAGAGGCGTGCTGCCCTGTGATTATATTTCCGGACCACCGGCTATAATAGTGGAGGTCCCCGTGCTTACAGGTTAAATAAAGACTGTTGGTAAAAGAGATTATTCTCATAATAAGAAATAACGGACATTGTATGAGCATGATTCAGCTTTCCGTTTACTTATCCTGATGTATGGCTGACGTATTGATCATGTATCTTGTGTATATATGCATGTTGCTTTTATGATTGTGTGTGATTGTATGCTTAGCGTCTACGCCTTACTCAGTACTGGACCCGTACTGATACTGCCTTGATTAACCGGGTCCTGTGATGATCCACCGATGGTGGGGAGCAGACCTTTGATGCAGGTCCTGATCAGTTACTAAGTTGGGGTGGAAGGCTGGATATGAGTGAGTAAGTGGTCCGGACAATTACCTTCGAAAATCGTATGGTTTAATCATAATTGTCTTTAGAGGATACAAATGTCGTATTTAACTTTTGAAGGGTCTTATCGTATCTTGCGATTTCGTTATCTTAAGTATTCTGATATATGGATCTTTTGAATTGTATTTCGGAATGTAACTTCTTACCTTCGCACTCTGATTTGTAGAATTCGTGTTTTATGAATGATTCGTTTCTAGTTTTATTCTTTATAGCCTTAGCACTTAGTATCGGGTCGGTAGTTATGGATCGATCTGGTACTAAGTGTGGCGGTAATGCCCCCGAATTTACGGTTTTAATTTTCTTGCTTCCGCTAAAACTTCGATTTAAACGAAATTTTTCAGTAGTAAATTTGGGGGTGTTACAAAAGTCCTAAGAGTTTCTAATAGATCATTACTGGAAACAGATTGATTAACATATTGCCCGTTGTTAGACATTATGAGATTTCCTTAATATTATCAATTAAAAACAATCACAAACAATTAAACACGATTACGCAATCTAGTTATAAGAATATTACAGTATCAACGAATATCAGATATATCAACAACACAGACTATACAGAATTTCCAGGTAAATATTAGATCGAAAATGATAGATAAGTGAGAAAGAACGATATTACCACGAGCACTTAAACAATTAATCCAATTAATAAAGGACCCCTCTTCTTGGAGGTCTTACTCCTTTCCCGAAACCAAAAGGTTCGCCTGTTACTTAACCTGTACACTTATCAAGCGGGACAGAATAATATTTTGAAAGAAATTTGTAAATTAATTATCACAGATAGTAGTATATAACAAAATACGGTTCGAGTTTACCAATCAAAAAGTACGTCTCAAGAATAGTCAAGATCCAAATTCTTGACCGAACCCTAATCAACAAATCGCCAACGATTTAGGGTTTTCTTCCAAGAAACTTCGAAATAGCAGACACAACACTCCGATCGCCGGCTTAAGTGCGACGAAAATTGTCAAAACCCTTCGTTGTTTGCAAACCCTAAATTTCACACTTTAGAAGTAGGGTTAGTGAAAACGACAAATAATGAACCAGAAGTAAAAAAGAACTTAGTAGCAACAATTAAACCACGAGCACTCGAATAATCGAGGCTTTGATACCAAATGATGGAAACCTGTTAGGGTTTCTCAAAAGGATCGAAGAAAATAATCGAGCGCGGGGTTCGATTCGCCGGAATCAGCCTAAGGAACTTTCCAAAGGAAGATTTAAGAACTCAGAAGCATAGTATGAAAACGGCAATTGAATTTGAGAAGCAGGAATGATCAAGAATCGATCGAAGACAGGGAGCAGAAGTAGAAGAAGATGCGAGTGAGAGATTCGCCGAGAGAGAGAGAGAGAACACGAGAGAGAGAGAGATTGAGAAAAGTCAGAGTCAATTTCTTATTCAGCCAAAAACTATCGTCCAATATGCCGTATATGCCATATTTATATGGCGTACAATACCGTATACAAATACACAACGCAACTATACACAATCAGCCCATACTCGCCGACGCAGCCCAATAAACAACCCAAATACACAAAAGAAGGGGAGGGTCGATGCTGGACAATTCGACCAGCCCAAAAATACAACTCCAAACCCCTAAAATACAAGGAAATATTTATGCATCAATTCCCATCAGCTAAGATTAATTCTAGCTAATCATGGTTATTAAGGGTTGATTAACCCACAATCCAACTAATCCATTAACCATGGATCGGGTGGCGGGTTATACAACCAACCTAATTCCCATTAGCCAATTTCTGCCGGCAAATGCATCACATGGGATTACATAACAAAAAATACATTTCTGCAACAAAACTTCAGCAGCTACGGCAATTTAAAGCCATCCTCCATGTGCTGCATTAATACTGCCTAATCAATCACACAATAAGACAAACAATTATAAGTATAAAATGATTTACAACAATTATCAAAATTAATTAAATACAAATTTTGGAGATTCATATCATTAATAATACCATAAATCTTAAAATTACAAGGTGGCTTTCGAAACCATCCCATTTAATACTAATACTATTCGATAATGGTAATAATGATATTAATACTATATATATACTTATAATATAAAAGTTAATAAAGATAATAATGATAATATAATTAGTAATAATGTTAAAAATGCTAATAATAGTAATAAAAAGCAAGGGTGCTAGACCTAATTAAAATTTTAGGTTTCGACCCCCCTGAAATAATTACAATATTAAATAAATAATTACACTAATAATAATAATATTATTATTAATATTAATAATAATAGTAAACATGTAATAATTCCATTACATAACTAAAATTCGAGAATAATAATTTATCTAACTCAAGAATATTCCCAAACCTGTCAACAAAATTTAGCAATTAGGTTACAGTTGATAACAACAACAATAATAATTATAATAATAATAATTAAAATTGAAATAACATTAAAAATTAGGATAAAAGCAGAATAATTCTCAATAAATCGAAAGGAAGTGTTGAAAAGGTCTAGGGTTTCACCTTGAGTTGGCGGGGATGGGTGGCACCGGCGTGGCACCAGCGGTGGTGCTTGGAGGTGGCCGAAAAAGTGATCTAAAAGAGGCGAAAATGAAGACAAAGAGGGAAGGGGGAAGGAGAAAAAGAAAAGAAGTTTATGGGTCGATGGAGGAGAATTAGCAAGAGTTTTTGAGTGGTTCAGAGGGTGGTAGAAGCGGTAGATGTGGTGGTGGGCGATGGTTTAAGGTTTTGAGGTAAAAATTTCTGGTGAGAGGACTAGTAAACTTTGCATAGTTATGGTGGCCCGTGCGAGAAGAATCGAAGGTTGTGGATGGTTTAGTTAGCTAGAGGGCGTTGTAGGGAAGAGTTTGGGAGGCATAGACGGTGGTGAGGTTGGCTAACGGCGGAGGAAAGTGCGTCTAAAGTGGTGGCGGCGCACAAACTTACACTTAGGGTTTCGGGGAAAAGAAAGCTCGAATTCAGACCATGAGAGGGGTATTTATAATGGTAGAGGCTAGGCTCGCGTTCTGGAGGTTACCAGGAGGTCAAAGTCGGTGTGAAAATGGGATGGTTATGGTGTTGATCGGTCAACACAATTTCAAATCGTGCCCGACCTTTGTAAGGGAAAATGGGGGCAAACGTGGGGAGAAAAGGGAAGTGGGGCGGTTCAAATTGGAGTGTGCGTCGAGGGGAAGAGAATGGGCGGGAGAAAGGCGGTCACAACACGTATGGCTGGCGGCACCATTTTCAGCCTTCGAAGCTACAGGTGGACGATGCCGGAGGAAGGAGGAAGAAGAAGAAGATGAGCCAGGCGGTTGGGGGAAAAAGAAAGAAAAGAAAAGGAAGGGGGAACCGGGCCGGTCGGCAGCTGTTATAAGGCCTTTAATGAAACGCGGCATCCTGAGGAAATAAAGGACAAAACACCGCATTGGAAGAATGAAGGAAAGGAAGAGTGGCGCTGGGCCGCGTGAGGAAAGAAGGAAAAGAGAAGGGATTGGGCCGCACTCCAGGCCCAATCCGGCGAGAGGGAAGAAAAAGAAAAAAAAAGAAAAGAAAGAAAAAGAAGAAAAAAAAGGAAAAAAGGAAAAGGAAAAAGGAAATTGTAGTGGTTTGGGGTTAATAAATTAATTAGAATATTTTGGATAATTAGGATAAAATATTTAATAAAAATAATATTAAATTTCCTTTTAAAACTAATTTAGGGTTTTTTAAAAAAATATTTCTCTTAAATCCATTTTTAATTAGCAAAAAGCCCAAATTTTCCTTTATAAAAATATTTACAAATTATTATTAATTTTCCCTAATTACTTCCTCCCTATTCAAAATAAAATAAATAATTTAATTAATTTCCTAATAATCCCTTACTTAATTATATCTCATAAAATAAATAATTCTGGGACATTTCATATTATTTTGAGGCATTGGATGAAACCATGAGGGATATTTTATGGTTCAATGATAAATTTAGCTTTGAGAATTATTTTAGAGGAAAGAAAATTGTTCATGGTGGAGATATATAAGGTATACTCATCATTCTAAAGGAAAGCCAACAAGACATTGCTCATGCAACTCTAAACTATTTATACATATGGAAGGACCGTAAGATATTATGATTGCCAATAAAATACGAGGCTGCAAAGCATCAACTCAATTGATAAGTTTATGGACTTAAAACAATTTTTAGATTGGATTACAACCATTGGAGGCCCTAGTAAGATCCTCGTAACCATTGAAATTCTAGATAATATTACATTGAAAATTCCAACGATCTAATTTCAACTATTGTGGAAAACATGTATTTATAATTCAAGAGCAACATTACTGATGATACTTATTTTCAAGGAAGATCCATATTAGCATTGACTCTTTACATCGTCAAGTCAATAAATGAGTACATGTTATCAGACAACTCATTTAAAAGGGAAGACACATTTCAACTCAAATATCATATGCAAATTATATTCGAATAATGACATGTTGCAAGACCTACATACTCCAAAACTTTTGTATTACATCAAGTGCTTTGGCATGCCTAATCACGTATTGAACTTGAAGGTTGATACACTAGTTATGCTATTAAGGAATATGCATCATTCACTTAAGCTATGCGATGGTACTAGGATGGTTATAACGAAGCTGAAAAGTCATGTTTTGGAAGGAAAAATATTAGGCGAAAGCAATGCTAGTCTTAAAGTTTTGTTGCCAAGAATGTTATTGATAACATCTGATCTAAGAATGCCTTTTAAATTTTTACCGAAAACAATTCCTATTGATTGTTTCATACATAATGACAATCAATATAAGTCAAGGTCAATATCTTATGAATGTGACATAATTTTTTTTAAATTTAATATTCAATCATGGTCAATTATATATTGTTATTTCTAGAGTCACAAATTATGGATGTTGAAATATTTTGATATGCGATGACGAGCTAATCATGACACATTCAAGGAAGTATTTAAAAAAAATCCGATCATGTAATTATATATATATAAATCTTGCATTAAATTAATTTTTATTAACTTACTATTATTTATCCTTAAATGCTTAGATTATCAATTTTAAATTATACTTAGATTTAAATATTTCTTTGTGTATTGTAAGGGTGAAGATCTAGTATGCATGTGTGTACGGTGATTTCTAATGAAAGCTACTTATTACGTTGAGAATTGAGAACTTAGACTTTCCGCCATTAGATTAGAATATATGGAATACATGACTCGAATTAAAAGAAGCAGAGTAAACGGTACGTTGCTCACATCTTATGGAACTCTATGATACTAAAAGTGTAATGCTACTCAAATAGATATTTCTATTGTATTAAAAAAAATCATTTTGGTGAAAATTAATAGCTTGGACTTTCCACCATTAGATTAGAATAAAAGGCAGGGATAAAAAAGAAAAGAGTAAACAATATATTCCTTATATCTAATGGAACTCTAAAAAAACTAATAGTCTAAGACAACTAAAATAGATATTTTCTACGGTATTAAAAAATGAGATAAAAAATATTTTTTAATTAATGATCACATGTTTTAAAATAAATGAAATGATTCACCTTTATTTATTTATTTTAGAGATATTTTTTAGAAAATTTATCTAAATTATTCAAAATAAGCTATTTTCATAATTTACTTTCATTGGCCTTAATTTTTTTTTACCCTGATCCCACCAAGGTAACAAAAGAGGTAGGAAAAATTAAATAAAGATTATAAATAATTGAACAAAATTATCCTTGTACAAATTTAGGGAAAAAAATTCTTTATTTAATCAATCAATATTAATATTATTTGTTTATTTATTTTTATATATTCATTTACCTCAACCTTAACAAGTTACGATAACACTCATTTATTAATATTATTTAAATAATATTTTAAAATATTAATCCGATTACTTTCCGTTTCCTTTGACTTGGAGAGATTTTAAAGTCTACGGTTGCCTGAAACGAACCATTAACGACGATGAAATTAAATTCCAAAAAGCCATAACGGCTGCCTTTTTCTCCCGCTGATCGAAACGGACTTCGATAGATCCACGCTATCCAGCAACTTCCATTCTCATATGACACGCCATCTCGGCGTGAGCTCTATACAGCATAGAACCGTCAGCCATGTTCGCGATCCGAGTCCACTCAGTCGACACAGACCATCCTCTCTTTCATTCACCACCTTCATCCAACACCACCTCCTCCTCCAAACTTTCCAATGCTAACCCTAACCCTAAAATCACTGAGCGCAGGGGCGTTGTCCACCTATTTCGTGTCCTCGCTCGTCACCCTTCCAGCTCTTACCCTCTTGTTCCCATTGCTCGATCAACTCTCCTCCTAATCGTTGCCGTCCCCAATTACTTCTCTTCTGATGATCTCCTCCGGTTCTTTGGGTCCCAAATTGCTAATGTTTCTGAATTTCTCATCATCAGGCAATACCCCGAGCTTGAATTAGGTTTTTATTTTATTACCATGTTTCGTTTTCATGGAATTTGATTGCTATTTAACTTCAATTTCCTTTTGGTTGGTTTCATGCGATTCAGAAATGATGGTATGGAAGATAGGTACACTGTTCTGATCAGGGCCATAAATCAGGTTTCCGCTGATGGGATTTACTGTAGTTTTAACGGGAAGCGTTTTTCTCGTCCCGAGGTCATTATTTTTTAATGCTATTAGATCAAATAAATATACGTATTGATTTTTTATTTCGCCCCTCTTTTGTCCGCTCACGGGAGAACTTCATGTGGCCTTTTTGGGTGTCTTGATTTGTGTTTAGGTTGAAATATGTCATGTTATTTTTGTGCTATCAGTGGAGTTCACTGAAGTGGCAGAAATTGCAAGTACTCCTCCAGCTGGGTATACGCAGCTGCCAATCTGTCCTATATGTCTTGGTTAGTTATTAACCCTTTCTTCTTGAGTAATTTTCTCCGTGATATATTTATTTTCGATAAGTTCTCCGTGATGATATTATTCGTGGTCAGTTTTATTGGGAAATCCATACAGTATCTACTTGAGGCTAAACAATAATAATACTTGGGATTGCAGAGAGATTGGACCAAGATACAAGTGGAATACAAATGACGTTGTGTGATCATTCTTTTCAGTGTTCCTGTGCTTCAAAATGGACATACTTATCATGTCAGGTGAATTTAGCTTCCTTTAACTTTTTGTTAATTTAGATGATTTTAATGGGTTGTCGTTGTTTTCCTTCCCCTGATGCAATGGTGGTTTGATGTTATTGGGTCTCTGGAAAGGGCTAAAAGGGGGATGGGGTGCTGAAGACAAGATACTTTTTTTATCTGACTGCATAAACTGAGGTGATCTGTTTTGCTTTTGTGTTATTATAATTCACTGTGGTGAATTAGGACTTTTCGAGGGATATAGTTATTATGCATCCTTTCCTAGAATTTCTTAGATTTTGATCCAAATAACACAATTAGTTGGTTGACTTTTTGAGGGTTATTTCTGGAGTTGATGGACAATTGTATTGGGAAATCCATGTAGTATCTAGTTAGAGATTTTTATTTGTTGTTATCTGTCAATGAAAGGTTCCTATATTAAATAATAAAGAATGCACATATTCTAGAATGCCAGACCTCAATGCTTACAAGGTGTGATAAATGAGAAATACTGCCAGAACAATGGCCAAACTGTGTGTCCTAAAAATTGTTCCAGGTTATGAATGGTACTGAGGTGCTTGAGGTCTTCTTCTTGTCTTCTATTTTTAGACCATTTGGATTGAGGTTATAACCTGGGTTATGTTAGATAAGATAGGTAGGTGAAGATAGGTTAGTTGAATGAAAGTGAATGTTTTAAATTATTGTTTGGGTATTTATTAGGTTAGCCTACATGAATAGACCATAGGTGAATAGAGAAGAATAACTCAATACGAACAACTTAATTTTAACCTCCTTTAACCATGGATTTGTGGTGGTAAATTGAGTTTAATGGAGGTTAATTTTTAACTTAACCGACCTAGGTTAAGTTCTAAAATAAGTTGCCAAACTGGGTGAACTGAAAAATTAACTTCCATTAACATAAACAGGCCATTAGGTTAGAGGGTGGGGCTGGATATGGGAGGAGAATCCTGGAGCTTGTTGAAGTTTTATATCTCAGCTTATTCTTTGTAGAAATACACCATAATGGTCAAGTATTTCTATTCGTATGCTTGAGCATAAGAGAAGGAAATGCTGGCAAATTTAAGAGGCACATTTTGAAGTTAATATCACTAGCTTCCAGCCAAAAAGAGAGGGTGAACCACGTGTACAACAAGTGTCATACTCCTTATTTTGTTATAATATCCAATATGTTGGTATTGAATGGTGTATGGTTATTTGATTTTCTTTTTTCATGTTATGTGGTTGGTGTTCTTGTATTTTCCCAAGATCTGTTCTTCGCTGTATGTATCGTTGTGTACCAATTGTGCTGTATTTGGTTGGTTAGGAAGGTGTGTAGAAGCTCGAGCTTTCTTATGAATTTATCAAAGTACCAATGACCTATATGCTTATTCATCATGCTCTACAAGTTGTAACCCAACTGCAAACTTTCATGACAGAATCAGGCAATAGAACCACGGCCGTGGTATTGGGTTATCATGGTGACTTTTTTTTTCACCACAAATGTCAACAAATATTACGGTGTTTTTTTTTTCCACAACAAATGTCGACAAATATCGTAAATATAGGCAAAATATTGACCGATAACCGATATATCACCAATAAATATCTAAAATTTTAAAACGGTTTGTGTATCGCCAATTTTATATATTGGCTAACCCAAAATCTAATAAATATCAGTCCATATTGTGTATTGGGATCGATATTTAATTATATGGACATAATTCCTCTCCCCCCCTTTCTTTTTGGCTGGGGGTAGTGTGGTCGTCTACCTTGCAAGTCTATTATGTGTGTGTTTCACAATATCAAAAGTTGTTTAATAAACTAGTTTTTAGCTTATTGAAGTTTTACTTGTTTATTTATTTAAAGAAACTCTGTTGGTAAATAGCTAAAAACTAGTTTTTGAAAAGCTACTTCAAATAACTTATAGTTTTTAAGCTTTCGGTTAGCATTTCAAGTAGTTTTGCAAAACATAATCTATACGTGCCTGTTTATTGTTGTGTCCATCAGCATGCAATTCACCATCCAATGTGTATTCTACCATATGATGTAATAATGTCTTTCAATATGACGCCCTATTGTAAGATTGCATAGAAAATGGATATATCATACAAGAAGGGTAAGCCATTTTCAATGTAAATATTTATATCTAATAAAAAACTCACTTTCTCTTTTTGTGGATAAAGTTGTCAGGAAGAAGAAGTGAATATCAGAACTTTAACAAATAACTTTTGAAAGGAATACTATGATGGTTAAAATCATCAAATAATTTTGTCTTACTTTCCCTTTTACCCATAGTGTAATTTAGTTAGTTTGTGCCTAACCAAGTACACTGCATTATTTTGTTTGGCGTGTTCCTTTGTTTTTTAGCTTCAGGTTGGACTTGATCATTCGTGCTTTGGAAACCTGGAAGATTTTCTGCTACTCATGTGGAACTTAAGTCAATGGTTTACTGTTCACAGGTCTGTAAATTATGTCAGCAGCAGGATGAGAATCTAACCTGCTCCATATGTGCTACATCAGAGAACCTTTGGATTTGTGTTATATGTGGGTTTATTGGATGTGGAAGGTATAATGGAAGCTACTGATTCAGAGGTTGCTGTTTGATACATAATTAAACTGTTGGTTTTCCTATGTTGCGGGTCATAGCAATTGAAATTATTTAGCTGTGTCTTAGGTACAAAGAGGGGCATATGTTTGGACATTGGAAAGACACACAACATTGTTTTTCTCTTGACTTAGAGACAAAAAGAGTATGGGATTACGATGGAGATGTGTATGTCCATCGATTGGACCAGTCTAAAGTTGACAGCAAATCCATAATTATGAGTTCCGTGTCCCTTGATGGGGAGTGTGGCTCCTGCGGTGGTGAAGATGATTCTGAAATTACTATGGCACTGTATGACAGCAAAGTTGAAGCAGTATGCGTTTTCTTTTCTTTTCTCTTTGGTGAAGTTCTACATAGTGCTTAAATCAGTAGGCCATTTGAGCTGTATAAAAATTCAGGTATCATGTGATATGAAGTTATTTGGTATGTAACTCTATATCAGTCAAAGTCCAGAGCTAGTTGAATCATGATTGACAGCTTATCATGCTCCTTTCCAAAATAGAATTCTGTCTTTGTCCAACACATCTAGCATCATTAATTGTGTTTTTGTTTTTCAGATTATGGATGAGTATAACCATCTTCTAGCAACACAACTGGAAAATCAAAGAAAAGTAAGTAATTGAACAAGCTGCTGTGACGGCTATTAGTTGACCACCAACAAGTATAGTGTTTCTTGATTATTCATCATATTATGGATTATGGAAGTTCTAGGAAGGTTTTTTTGGTTGGTAGTTCTACTAGAAGGGACCCTCTTTGATGCTTCATTTTTCAGCATTACGAGTCGCTACTTGTGGAGTTGAGGAGTAAAAGGGAGAATACTATTGCCGTAGCAGTTGAAAAGGCTGTGACAATGAAATCCCAAGAATTACATAGTGAACTGGGAAAGTATCTTGAGGAAAATAAAGCTGTTGGTGACGTGAGTTCCTTTTAGCCATTTTGGGAGATTCTTTACAAGTCCTATTTTTAAAGATTTTCTCATACATTTTGTCTTTGATGCTTTTTTGGCTCACTGATACTTCATTTTGGTTCTAGAAAAATCAGAAACTTATGAAAAGACAAGAAGATTACAAGAGGAGGATCAAGGAAGCTGAAGAGAGGTTAGCTATTTGATTTGATGTGCTTTTTAGCTTTTTATTTGTTTCTTTATTTCAGCATCCTCTATCTTTTATAGGAAAGCAAAATTGTTTTTCTAGTTTCTCCATCTGGTTCTTGGGAAAGGAGGTTCCATGGAATTCAAATGTTTAAAATTTTCTTCCACACTCTCTTATTTTTGTGAGGAAAACCAAATGGCTAATTATCATCATTTTCATTCCTTGTTATTTTTTCATCTCATTTCATAAGCAAACCAAACACAATAAACTACTTTCCCCTTTTCTTTATTTTTTCCCTAGAACTTTCCAAGAACGAAATGGAGGCTAAAGAAATTGCTCTTTGTTGTTTGCATGTTGACTTTGATTGCTAGTTCTAAATTGTAAGTGATACGTATGACCTAATTGTGAGTCTTAAGTGGGATGTTAATCATGACATGGATCAGCCCAGGCATGATAGAACCATGGAATAATAAAACCGACCAGATCGGCTGGTTCAACTGGTCCGACCGGTTACCGGAAGGTCTCAGGTATTTGACTTTGCGTACGTATAGGGAAAAAATGGTCAAATTGGTTTTACCTCGATAAAATTTAGAATGCCATTGTTTGGCTTTTAGAACAGAAAATGCATGACGGTCGAGCCAGTTGGGCCAGAGGTGGAACCAGTAGTACCTGGTCAAACTTGGAAAATTATCAAGTCAAGTCAACTTCTGCTCGAACTGCAGTCGGACTGTGTATCGGCCCCTGCATCAGGTTGATTTAGGTCAGATTTTTAAAATGCTGGATAGAATCCCAGCCAGGCTGGACGATTATTTCATCTGATGAAATGCTAGATGGAATATTCCCCAGTTGCAGGTTGCTACGATATTCCTATACTGTGCTGGTGAATGGTTGTACTTGATTAATCATTAGGTGATGAGTTGTCTGTATGAGCTTTCCTCAGTTTCTGCTGTGTCCCTAGTCTACCAGCCATTGCAACATTTTTCTGGCTTAACTTCTCTATAACAGGGAAGATACTAAATAATAGACAGCAGCTTGAACTCCTAAATAATCTTCTCCCTGCTAGGGAACCCATTCTCTCATTGCATTGCTATTTTCTGGAGTTTTCCACACTAAGTGGTGCTATCAGCCCTGCGGCCCTTGCCTTATCATGTGGCTGGATGTCTCTAGCCAAAGACCATGATGTGGGAAGCCTTGTGTGAGGTGAGCCCCAACCCCAAAGAAGAGATGCTACATTCCTGACTTTGTATTGAGCTGCTATGTTTCAAGAGTGTTTATCCCCTTATTTGTCAGTTATGTGTGCTGCTTATTTATTGTGATGAGAGGTACAGGCAGTTTTTTTTTTTTTTTTGATTCTGTATTGAGAGGTGAAGGCTATTCCGTACATTACATGCTGCACCGTGGTCTTTTTTCCCCCAAGAATTATGTGCTACGTTGCAGTGACTTGGTCAAATGAATTATAAGTTTCCTGGTTCTTTTCAGGGAAATTTCTTCACTCCGATCAAGAGATGAGCAAATTCAAGATCTTGAAGAACAGGTGATTTCCATGCAGCGTTTGATTGAACAAAGTATCTGAACCTTCCATAGAACTACTTGTAGATGTCTCTGATGCTGGTATTTACAGATACGAGATATCAAGATCTATGTTGAAGCTCAAAAGACGCTGGAGGACATGATTGATTCAGATGCTATAAAAGGGGGGACCGTACTTCCCATACCTGCCAAGCAGTCTTCTCCTTCCAAAACAAAGAGGCAGACAAAATCTGGTCGAAGACGAAAATGAAAGTCTTCTTTTCCCCATCACTTTGTGATACACGTACAGGAATAGAGGGCTGTAAAGATATTGGGAGGGACCTAGTTGAAGTGAATTTGTTCAGCGGGATACGGATGTGAGAAATGTGCAATTGCGTGGGCAGAATTTTGCTTGCCTCCAACTTCATACATGTTTTTGGCATCAATTCAAAATTTTAGGGAAGCCATCGATTTTTAACGTGGGGAATGTGGTTGCATAAATAGAATTTCGTCATATCATTGTAAATATTAGAGACAATCATAAGATTATTAGTATATATATTAAAAAATATTAGTTTTGCTTTATTTTTACAAGTAAATAATAAAAATATTTATAAATTTTTACAATAAAAAATATTGCATGATTTAATCTAACAAAGATATTTAACATTTATTTGATTACTTAAAAAAATATAATTTTATAAAATAAAGGTGATTATATTATGACTATACAATGTATAATTATCATTTATTACATTGTAAATATTAGAGACAATCATAAGATTACTACTACAGATAAAAGAAATAAGAATATTAGATTCGCTTTATTTTCACAAATAAATAATAAAGATATATATAAATTTTAACAATAAAAAATATTCCATGATTCAATCTAACAGACATATTTATCATTTATTATCATTTATTTGATTACTTAAAAAAATATACAATTTTACAAAATAAAGGTGATTATAATATGACTATACAATTTATAATTATCATTTATTACATTGTAAATATTAGAGACAATCATAAGATTACTAGTACACATAAATAAAATAAGAATTTTATATATGCTTTATTTTTACAAGTAAATAATAAAGATATTTATAAATTTTAACAATAAAAAACATTTCACGATTCAATCTAATAAAGATATTTATCATTTATTATCATTTATTTGATTACTTAAAAAAGATAATTTTATAAAATAAAGGTGATTATAATATGATTATACAATGTATAATTATCATTTATTACATTATAAATATTAGAGACAATCATAAGATTACTAGTACACATAAATAAAATAAGAATATTAGATGCGCTTTATTTTTATAAGTAAATAATGCAGATATATATAAATTTTAACAATAAAAAATATTCCATGATTCAATCTAACAGACATATTTATAATTTATTATCATTTATTTGATGACTTAAAAAAAGATAATTTTATAAAATAAAGGTGATCATAATATGACTATATAATATATAATTGTCATTTATTACATTGTAAATATTAGAGATAATTATAAGATTACTAGTGCAGATAAATAAAATAAGAATATTAGATCTGTTTTATTTTTACAAGTAAATAATAAAGATATTTATAAATTTTAACAATAAAAAATATTACATGATTCAATCTAACAGACATATTTATCATTTATTTGATTACTTAAAAAAAAGATAATTTTATAAAATAAAGGTGATCATAATTATTATAAGCATGTAATTAAAAAGATGTTATTAATTGTTACTTGTTTATTAAATTATTATTATGACCTCTTAATGTTGTATTTTGTGTGGAAAAATTCATTAGGATATTATTAATAAATAAGGATGTCTAGGATAAAAGTATGAAAAATAAATATAATTTATAAAACACTATATTTTTAAAAGCTTTAAATGAATAATAAAATATGTGTAATTTATTATTATTATTATTATAATAGATTTTGATGTCTGGTTGGGTCAACGTCGAGTCAGGTCGATGACGGATCAGGTCTATAATGGGTCGGGTTGGATTGGGTCAATGTCAGGTCGAGTTTCTAAACTTTTCAGGTTTTATTGAGTCAGGTTTCTCTCAGGTCAGGTTTGGTTGGGTAGGTCGGGTCAACTTTTGTTAGCTCTACTTATAGGATGAATCATTAGGTTTTTAGGTTTCCAATTTGGACAAAATTTCCTAATATAACCCTTCTTTCGATATTTATGGCTGGCAATATTCCTCAATCTATTCTTCTTCGATCTGGACTTCTTGCCACTAAGCCCCTTGATACATCCCTCTTATCATGTGAGTTGTCTAGTTTAACACTACTTATGTAATTGGACTCATTAATCATTTCCTAATAGTCTAAACTCATATATTCAATCCATTCATCTATGATTCATTCGCTCATTTTGTTTGATTCAATCGCATAACAAATTGTTTACATGGCTAAACAATTTTGAACATTTTCACTTGTTTTGGTTTGTTTCAACTTCAAATCAATTCTAATACCAAATATTTTTATACATTTATTTTCTTAATATCATTTAATATTTTTTTTATAAATACCCATCATTGGACTCTCATTATAATTTAATTACATTAAATAATCCATCTCCTAACTAACCACCAACCATCCCTTATCCAAACCTGAAATGTCCCGAAAATTCTAATTTTAAGAATTATAGTTAAATATGGTTTTATTAGAAAAATTAATTAAATAAATTATTTTTATTAAAATAAAAAGGAATTAATTAGGGAAAATCAAGAAGAAATTTATAAGTATTTTAATTAGGAAGAAATTTAGGTATTTTAGCTAATTAAGGATTTTATTTTGGCAATTAATTAAATAAATTATTTTATTTAAATAAGAAGGAATAAATAGGGTCAAATTAATTGAAATGTCATAAATAATTTAATTGAAGAAAATTAGAGTGATTTGCTAATTAAAATATAATTTATGAAAAATCTTCTAAAAATTCTAAATTAGCTTAAAAAGGGATTTAAATATTATTATTTTTAAATATCCCAAATATTTTAATTAATTTAATTAACCCAACCCACTATATTTTTTTTTACCATTTCTTTCTTCCTTTTTCTTTCTTTTTTCTTTCTTCTTCATTTCTTTTTTTTTTCTCCTTCCCAACCTGGGCCAGCTCAACGACCCAGACCCCTCTCCCCTTTCTTCCTTCGTCCGCAGCCCAACTCCTCCTTTCCTTCCTTTCTTTCTTCGACGACCTGGGCCTGCCTTCCCGCAGCCCAAATCTTCCCTCCGTTGCTCCTTCGACGTGACTCGTCCTCCTAAATGTTGCGTTTCACTTAATCTTCCCCCCTCACCGCCTGATCGGCCCGGTCCGCCTTCCTTTTCTTTTCTTTCTTTTCTTCCCCGAACCGCTGGTCCATCCCCCACCTTTCTTCCTTCTTTCTTCTTCCTCCTCCCCCAGATGTCGACCTACAATCGCCCCTGGTTTTTCGCTACCAGCCACTCCTTTAATCAGGCTAAACTCTCCTCCCTCACCTCTACTGACTCGCAGCCAATTTGACCCAATCAACCCTCCCCTCTCCTCACACGTTCTCCCTTCTTCCAGCCAGCAACTCACCCTGCCACGTTCAATTTTGCCGGTCAAATGACGCCGTCGGTGAGCCCTAATTGACCTGCCCCGATTCTCCCGTCTTTCCCTCTACCTTACCCCTGCCTTAGCCTATAAATATCTCCAAACTAGCCTAGACTCGAGCCTTTTCTCCCTGAAACCCAAAAATCATCCCCTTTCACCGTTGCCTTTTCAGACGCTAGCCCCACCGCCGTTGGCTAACCACGCCACCCACTCCGTCCACCTAAGCCTTCCCTGCACCGCCCTCTAACTAACTGAACCACCCATATCCCTCGATTTTTCCTGCACAAGTCACCCCGGCTGTGCGAAGTTCCCTCCCTAATTAACCCTCTCTTCAACCTCCGCCGCCCTTCAAACCACCATTAGCCACCTCTCATGTCGCTGTCGTCGCTCCTTTCACCTCCCAAACTATACTGCAGACCCTCATCTACCTTTCTCTACCCTTCTTTTCCTCTTCCTCCCTCTTCTCTTCTCTTTCTCTTCTTCTTCCTTTTTCGGCCACCACCACTGTCACCATGCGCTGCCACCCTCATTCAACTCCTCTCCCTCTAGGCAGCCTCAAACACCCTTATTTCCTCCATCATTCTTCCTATTTTGTTCCCAGCCTTCAACTTTTTTCCTTTTCTTCTCTTTTTCCGGCCACCGCCGCCACCACTAGAGCTGACAAAAGTTGACCCGACCCGAAAAATCCGACGAATACCGACTCGATCTGCCCGAAATCCGATCCGATTTTATCCGAGTAATAAAAAGCCCAAAACATATCCGACCCGATCCGATACATATCCGATATCCGATACAACCCGAGAAATCATAAGCCCGAAATAAACCCGACCCGACCCGCTATTCACCCAAAACCCGATATAACCCGAAAAACTATAAATCCGAAATGACCCGACCCGATCCATTATTTATCTGAAATCTTATATTATTTGAAAAATTATAAACCTATAAAGATTCAACTTGGTACTACCCAAAAATTAACATTAACACATAACTCAAAATTTTTTAAACTTCATAAAACATGAAATAATGTAGATGTGCAACTAATCCATACTAACACTTACATCAAAATCTAGAAACAATATACTTTCATAAAATTTATATCACTTATGTATATACAAATACAATATCCATTGATACCAATAGAAATAAAAGTAGAGAAAAAAAAAGAAAAACACTACTATGCCATTTAAATATTAGTTCACTTCCATTATTCCATTTAGTACCATAAGATAATAACAGTGCAGCCTTGAACACTATATGTTAGTATCTATACGGCCATACCTTATAATATAACACCTACAACATCATAGGAAAGTAGGAAAAATTTGGAGTGAGAATGTTAGTTATTCATTATAAAAATTGAAGATTAATATTTTTTATTACATCAACAGTGTTAAATAGTAAGAAGTCAATATTCGTTGGTCTTTTGTCAATAATAGTCATTATTACTTACTTTATCTAATTTTTATCTTATTTAGCTTGATATGATCTAATCAAAATATATAATAAAAAAACTAATATGTTGTTATTATTATTTTTTCCATAATTGATATTCATTGATTACTATTATTATTGTTATCATTATTTTTGTATTACTATTATTATTATTATTATTATTATTATTATATTTATTAAAATTATGTTGATATGATGTGATCAATCTCTTTTAAAAATAATATAAGAAGTACAACCTTAGAAGTCTTCATTTGTTATCAATTATCAATGACTATTATAAGTTAATATCATGTAAGTTATACCTTAACATAAAAAGAAAAGTGATACGATTTGAAAACTTTTAAATTTGAAACGTAAGATACATCTCCAAAGATAAAATAATGAAAAAAAATTCTAAGGCCCCAAAACAATTAATATAATAATTCACTTTTAATTGAATAAGATAAATTAAAATAAATGATCTCAAAATAATTAACTTTTAATAATATCTTGGAATAAAAAGAAAGAAAGAAAATGACACAAGCATGACTCAAATATGAAATGACCTAAATACAATCTAAATTTGACGCGAAAATATAATAATTCAAACTCAACCGAGCCCGATCCGAACCCGAACCGAAATTAGAACAACCTAAATTTACCCGAATCCGAGTCCATCCGATCTCAACCAGACCCGACCCGAGAGCTTAGAATGACCCGAGATTATCCGATACTGAGTTGATCCGAATCAAACCCGACCCAGCCCGACCCGACAAAATGATCCGAAATTATCCGAAACCAATATGACCCGATTATCATGTTACCCGATCCGATAATGACCCGACCCGCCCGATTGCCAGCTCTAGCCACCACTGTGTACCACCGCTAGTACCGTCTGTCACCACCAGTCTAAGGTTGAACCCTAAACCCTCTCAATCGTTCTTCCCTATTTATTTAAGCTTATTTTGTTTTATTTTAATTTTCAACCTATTATTCAATTATTATTTATTATTTATTATTTATTATTAGGGCCAAGACCCTATTGGACTTATTTAAATTATTAGTTTTGTATTATTAATATTATTAGTATTATTATGAGTTTTTACTTTATTTAGTGTTGCTATTATTGTTATTAGTGTTATGCGATTACTACTACTACTACCACTACTACCACCACTACTACCACTGCGACTACTACTGCGACTACTCTTACTACCACTCCTGCTCCTACTGCTACTGCCACTACTACTACTCCTATTGCTACTACTACGACTACTCCTACTGCTACTACTACTACTGCTACTACTACTACTACTACTACTACTCCTCCTCCTCCTACTGCTACTGCTACTGCTACTCCTACTACTACAGTTACTCCTACTACTACTGCTGCTACTACTCCTACTGCTACTCCTACTCCTACTCCTACTACTACTACTACTCCTACTGCTACTACTACTGTTACTACTAAAATTATTATTATTATTTCATCATTATTATTATTACAACTATTTTACTATTAGTGTTGCTATTATTGTTATTAGTGTTATGCGATTATTATTATTATTATTATTATTATTAGTAGTAGTAGTAGTAGTAGTAGTAGTAGTAGTAGTAGTAGTAGTAGTAGTAGTAGTAAAATAGTTTTATGGATTTATCAACGATTTCGAATTCATATTTGAATTTAATTAATCGTTGTCGTTGCGAACCATTCTAGATAAATTCGTTAACGACAATGATTTTATTATATTCTTATGAGTTCGAGTCTCGGTTAAAAATATATATTCCCATTCTTTCTCGTATTTTGAATTTTAATATTTTAGATTCGTTTTCGATTTTAACTTCGTCGTGTGATTACGACTTTATTTTGGACGAAATATATTATTTAAATTATATAATTTCTTTTTAAATAGTTAAATTTATTTTAATGATTTTATCCGTAGAAAATATTTCCGACTTTAAATTTATTCGTTTTCGGAAATCGTTAATATTTTTGGGAAGTTTTAAATTAAAAATATTTTTCGGAGTTTATTTATGAATTTCTTTCTGGAATTTATTTTCTTTCGTTTTATGCTTTTTGGTCCGCGGATAACCGGTTTCGGAAATTATTTAAATTAACCCTAATTTATTAGAATTTGACTTAAATATTTTATTATGTGCTTTTAAATAATTTTTTGAGGTCTTATAATATATTTTCGTAAATAATATAAATTTTTACGTTCGTTGTTAAATTCTTCCGAAAATGTTTCCGAAATTCTTTATATAGCTTTTTATTAATTTTAAGCGTTCGGATCTTTTCGAAATAATTTTCGTTTCATAAATTTTAGATAAAATCTTCCAATAATAATTTATAAATATTCAGTATTTTATTTTAGATATATTTGTATTTAAAAAAAAAACCCCCCGTAACCCCGACTGGTGCCCTAACTCCTCTCCCTCTTCCTTTTTCTCTCCTTCTCTTCTTTCTCCCTTTCCCGTGCGTCCCTGTTCTGCAGCCTGAACCCTAGTCGCCTCTTCTCCCCAGCTCCTGCCTCCTCCTTGCTTCGCCCCGCCAGTCGACCTCCAACCACTGGCCACCACTGTCGATGCAGCAGCAGCAGTCGAAGCCGCACATTAGCAGCCGCGGCAACAACTGTTGCAGCAGCGGCCGAAGCAGCCAACCCCAACAGCCACGCACAGCAGCAGCAGCGGCGAGCCGCCGTCTGACCATGGCGAGCTCGGGCGACCACCGTCGAGCCACCCCGACCCCCGACGAAGCTTCCCCGGCCTTTGCCCCGAATTATCGGTTTTTGTTTGGTATAATTTTCGAAAAAATCCTAACCCTTGTTTTGATTAATTGGGTATGAATTAGCTTATAAAAAGCTAAATTGATTGTTTGATAATGTATATATCTGCTGTAAGATTGATTTGGATATGTTAATTGTATGGGTTGTGTTGGGAATTTGGAAAATTGAATTTTTGGCCGGGTTATGCCCGAATTTTTCGGATTCGTCCGATTTAGCTATTTTTGATAAATTGACTATACAATATGTTTTTAAATGTATCTAATTTCATGTTGGAATCGTCAATTTGAGAAGTTATGCAGAATTTATCGGAATTTGATTTCTAGGTCAAAATTCGTGTGTGACAAAATTGGGTCGTATAATTGAGTTGTTCCGCTCAATTGATTTTATAATATCGTTTAAAATGTATTTAATTTTATATTGGAAGTGTTGATTTGGGAAAATTGTGCGTAATCGATCGGAATTGGATTTTTAGGTCAAAACTCTTGCGGGACTAAATTGGATTATGTAATCGGGTCGTTTTATTCAATTGACTATACAATTTATATTAGAATATATTTAATTACATTTTTGAACTGCCAATTTATATATTTTAGCAAGAATTGATCGGATTTGTATTCCGGGCTCAAAAACCCTAATTGTGCTAAATTGGGTATTCCTTTTATTGGTTTTGATCAATTGATTATTTGATATGTTATAAAATGTGTTTAATTGCATTTCTAAACACCCAATTTAATTAAATTAATAGAATTCAACCGAATTGTATTTTTCGGGCCTAAAACCCTAGATTTCAAATGAGATTATGAAATTGATCATGTGTTTGATTGTTTTTCTAAAATTAAATTTGTAGAAATAGTTGAAATGATCCTAATTGCTTTCTAATACCTTTAATTTGAATTAATTAATTTGAATTACCTGAGTTTGTGTCGTGGGCTTTAAAACTCTAATTTTGAAAATGGATTGTCTGGAATTGGTTAATCGAAGATTTTTTTTTTGTTGAAATTGATTATCTGATTTATCTAAAATTAGTTTAATTGTGTTTTAAAACTATCAATTGGAGGTAATCGAAGTGATTTGGTCGATTCGTAGTTTAGGGAGTAAAAACCCTAATCTTCGGGGATTGTCTTATAAAATCGATTTTGCTATGCGTCTTTTATCTAATCGATTTCTATCTTTGGGTTTTAAGTCATTTAAGTTATGTTTTAAACTAATCGGCTTGGATTTGGTTCTATGCAAATGGTTGGTTTACCTATTTAGTTGTAAAACTTAATGAATAAGTTATCTTTGATAAATTATCTTATGATCGATTATTCTTTCTCGGGCTTTCCAAATTAAGTTGAAATGTCCCAAGTGATATTTGTATTAATCCGTTTTGATTTAGTTTTAACCTTAAATCTTAATAAAGCTATGATTTTAAGTTCTAAGTTTTGGACACGTTTTCTAAGAAAGATCATTTGTGTTGTTTGTGTTTATTTAATTAGAATATGTGAATTATTGATTGATAGAATAGTTTCTAATTTAGTTTTCGATTTCTATCAGATCTAGGAAAGCTTTCTCGTGGATCCACGAGCTAGTGATCTCTCTCCCTCTTATCTCGCTTAGCTAGCTTCGGATCCAGGTAAGTCTCTACTTACCTCTACTTATGGATGTTTAGTAAGGATGTGGCTAAGGCCGCTTGTGTGATATGTGATCTACTTGCCTTGGATGCTTCGTACATATATACCATGTCCTGTTGTGTATCACATGTTTGACCTTAACGTGTTTTATGCGTAGCGCAGCTTGGAGTTAAAGTATGTGGTATCTATTTTTCTTATGACATGAATGTGATATCCGTATGTGGTGATTATGATGTGCTGTGGCATGATGCAAACCTCTAGGACATGCATGCTAGGGTGATTATTATTATGACATGGATATGAAAGGATAAAAAGAAATAAATGGGAAGTGAGTTGCTAAAGAGGGGTATGAGGTTGGCCAAATTGAATAAGGGATGAGAGCTATGCATGGAAAATTCTAGGGTCTGCATGGGAACTTCGAGAGTTTGCATGGGTTGGATAAAACTTGCATGAGGATGATTGTTACGTGAGAAAAGTTGTATTAAAGTGTAAATAAGCTAAGGGGAGAGTTGTGGAGTGTTTGGAGACTTGGGATGAAAAAAATAATACGTAGGTTGGTGTAAGGGTGTATAAGGGACCCGATTAGGGTTTTGGCAGAAAGTAGTGATTGATTTGGGATTGAACTTAAATGAGATGAGGTGTTTGACGATAAATGAATTAATGGTAGTAAGACAAGAGGAAATTGGGCCACATAGGTCCAATTAGGGTTTGAAGGGAAACCCTAGAGAGTGATAGTGGGTGGAGTGTGGTGTCACAAGGTGTTGGGCTTCAACCCACACCCTTAAGAGTTGGCTTTCATTGTGTGTAAGTGTAAAGGGGAATGGATATCGAGGTGTGATAAGGGGCGCAAGAGTCCCAAGATATGGGACGGGCCCTCCTGAGAGGATAAGTGTGGATATAGTTAGCCATGCATGTCAAGGGTAAAATTCTTTCAATTAAGATATGTTAAGACACTAATCACTTAAAGAGAAAGATGTTGAGCCGGACCCAGACCGGTCCACCGGTGAATAATAGTGGCTAGGGCCGGGGTGTCCTACATGACCGGTCCACCGGCAATAATAGTGGCAGGGTATGTTACCCTCATGACCAGTCCACCGGCTATAATAGTGGGGGATTCCGTGCTCAACAAACTGAACGTAATAACGATAAGACATTGGGAAGATACAAAGTAATTACAGTGAAACATCATGTGAGTCGGGGCCAGACCGGTCCACCGACGAATAATAGTGGCAGGGTATGTTACCCTCATGACCATTCCACCGGCTATAATAGTGGGGTTCCCGCACTCACATGAATTGATAAAGACTATGGTGTGAATCGACTATATTTACCAGAGGTCTAAAGAATGAGTCTACTCGATCGGGGCTGAGCATGTCCCTAAGTAATGCTCGGGGCTGGACATGTCCCTAAGTAATGTCCGGGGCTGAGCATATCCCTAAGTAATGCTCGGGGCTGGACATGTCCCTAAGTAATGTCCGTGGGGGCTAAATGCCCAATTGGTTGGGTTAACATTACCCATAAATGCCCGCTTGATAAATGCTTGATTCGATTGGTTTGGTTTGGTGTTGTCCAAAAATGCCTGGTTGGTTGGTTTAACATTATCTATAAATTCCTGGTTGGTTTATCTGAATTTCTTATCGGTTTAAGATGTTACATATGTTTCGCATGTTATTATATGTGTATGGTAGGGCTTATGATGTGGGTATTGAGTAGGCATACTATTATATCAACGTAATGCAACATGATTCAATATGCACTTGATGTTATAGTTTACGTCTTTCCCATAAGATAGGGTATTGGGATTTACTCAGTATTGGACCCGTACTGATACTACCTTGGTTGAATGGGTCCTGTGATGATCCACTGATGGTGGGGAGCAGACCTCTTGTGCAGGTTTAAGATCAGATACTGTTTTGGGGTGGAAGACTTGACTTGAGAGAGTAGGCAATCCGGAATTTAATCTATCGGGTTTTGTCTGGTCTAACTGTATTTATTTTTGGAAGTTTCAAGTACTGTATATAAAATTTAATGGTGTTGTAATTGTCTTTTAATTTTCTCGTACTCCAATAAGTTTTTAAAAATTCAGATGTAATTGTTTGACAGGTTTTAGCCTTGCATCTAGCATGAGATAGATGGTTGACATTTATCTTATGTTAGATGTGGCGGTAACATTTCCCAAATTCTCTCCTAACTTCCGCTTTATTCTTTCAATTTTTTTTTTCAGGAGTGAAATTTGGGGGTGTTACAACTATTATGCCAGTGGATCGGTCTGACCCCGACTCTCATGGTGTTCCATTATAAGTACTTAGTGTCTTTTATGTGTCTTATCAAACTTAGGGTTTGGTTTATTGAGCTCGGCCCCCACTATTATAGCCGGTGGATCGGTCACTTATAGGGCAGAATGCACCTAACCACTATTATATGCCGGTAGATCGATCTCCAGGGCACCCCAACACCTGCCCACTATTATGCCGGTGGATCGGTCTAGGCCCGGCTCAATAATCTTCCACTTTACATGATTAGTATTTTACTATATCTTATTCAACAGATTTCACCCTAGACATACATGGCTAACTGTATCTACACTTATCCTCCCAAGAGGGCCCGTCCCATGTCTTGAGACTTCTGCACCCCCTAACTCACCCCGACACTCTTCCCTTAATCCACTTACTCACACCGGGAGCCCCAACTCCTAAGCATGTTGGTCAAGGCCCACTACATTATACCCCAAAGTCCACTCACCTCTTTACCCTAGGGTTTTCTCCAGAAACCCTAATTTGGGCCTATGTGACCCATCCTTCTCTGCCTCCCATATCCCAAACTATTTTAACATCCCACACATCACTACCCTTAGATTCAACCCTCACTTCATGCCCACTCATTCTCATTTATTTATATTATTTTCTTTTTTTCTTTTCCACCTTTTCAAATTAGGGTTTCCTCCCAAACCCAAGCTTGGTCTCCTATGCACCCTTATACTATCCCTCGTACTATTTTTCACCTGAAGCCCCCAGTTACTCAAACAACACTTCTATCATCTTCCTCACGTCCCGAGGCAACTTTCCATATGTAAAGTTTGCCTCCATGCGGGCTCTAACCATCCCATGCAAACCCTAGATTCTCCCACTCTTTCAACTTATGTAAAGCCCCCTTTTATTCATCCACTCATGGCTTATAGGTTATTTGGATCATTCCTACCTACGTTAGCCAACTTACTTCCCCTTGGTTATCTTACTTTCCCATTTTTCCTTTTTCATCCTTCCATCCCACATTACCACATTAAATATCCTAGCATGTATGTCCTAGAGGGTCACATCACATAACATCGTATGCACAACAAATATAATCATCATCTATATGCCATAATAAAATCACATAAGCATATATTCACTCTAGGTTGCGCTATAAATGATTAATCATTAAGCATAAAGTACACAATATGGCATAACACATGGCACACATGGCACATAACACACACATAGTTGTTCTTAGCCACATCCCTACTCGATTTGGGTTACTAAGTTACCTTATACACTTATTAGGCCACTAATCACCCTTCATAATTGTTACATTTAATATGTTTTCCATTTGGTTGGTTATATTACCAATTTGCCATTTTCTTTTATTATAATTAAAAAATTCCCCTTTAGTTGGTCAAATTACCAAATTTCCCCTCTTCATTATCCTAGTTACTAAATTACCTCTTTAGTTGGTTAAATTACCAAATTACCAATCTTTATTATCATAATTACCAAACTACCCTTCTCCATCATCAAAATTACCAAATTACCCTCCAGTCGGTTAAATTACCAAAATTGCCCTTTTCTATGATCATAATTACCAGGTTACTCCTTTCCAATTTCTACTTTACCCCTTTTTATTTACAACATTGCAATTTTACCCATTTACTTTTAAATTTACCATTTTACCCCTTAACTTTCAAAAATTACCATAACACCCTTTCACTTATAAAATTACCATTTTGCCCCATTACATCCAATATTACTATTTTTCCCTTTAATTATAAAATTACCTTTTTGCCCTTTAATTATGAAATTACCATTTTACCTTTTAATTAAAAAATTACCATTTTACCTTTTAATTACAAAATTACCATTTTACCCTCTATTCACAAAATTACCATTTTACCCTTTATTCGCAAAATTACCATTTTATCCTTCTACTTACAAATTTACCGCTTTACCCTTATCTCCAAAATTACCATAATACCCCTTTTAATTACAAATTACCGTTTTGCCCCTTATTACACCACTTATATTAATTTATCATCACTACGTAAAATATTAATATTAATACCTCATCCACAACTATTATATTTAATATAATACCTATTAGCACCCACACATATTAGGCCATATTCTTGTACAAGTTATATTACTAAAATACCCCTAAGGCTAAGAAAATATTAACCATGCATTAAAGATCATAATAGCATAATACAACATAGATAATACTTAACATTTTCATTAATAACCAACTCCTACATTAAACAATATTTCCATACATAGCATATAATCTATCATGCTTCCTTTTTATCAATCAACACAAGAAACCACATATATTATATTAAACAGCATATATCAAGCATAATAATATATTAAAAATTCTAATGTGCTAACATACGTTAATCCGTGCGTTTAAGTGGGATTTAATGGTTACCTTAATTCCTACAAAATGAACCTTACCAATATTTTGGTTAAAGGTTTAAGCTTTAATTAGCAAAACCAATACCTACAAATAATAGCAATATTTATTATATTAGAAATAAGGAAAAACCAAGTACAATACTTTATAACACTTAATTAATCAAATAATTAACTTAAAATATTATTATACCTTAAAATCATTACCCAAATAAATCAAGAAATACAGCAGCTCATCTGCTCATGCAGCATGAGGTGCATGCAAAGAAATGAGGAGGAGGGGCTTGAAGGTGGGTGAAAGGAGGGAAAAATGGTTATTTTTGGGTTAGTGGTTTGGGGCTAGGAAAGAAGATGGGGGAGGATTTAGGATAAGGGAAGGGTGCAGAGTGGGAGATGGGGTGTAGGTGGTGGTCAGGGATGGGTTGACGGTGGCTAAGGGCAGCAGCAACTACGGCAGCGAGGCTGCGAAAGGAGGATGCCAAGGTGGGTCAAGATGGAGGGGATAAGTAGGAAGGAAAAGGGAGAGGGAAAATGAAGGCCTATAGGTGATGTTTTCGGCTAAAGGAGGTTTGGGGGTGGTAGAGGGGGTTGCAGGGATTAGTTTGGTGGCTCAGGTGGCGACAGAGGTGGTGGAATGACGACGGATCGAGGCGGTGTAAGGTGGATGCCGAGAAGGGAGGGAAAGAAGAGAAAAAGAAGAGGAGGAAGAAGGAGGCTGCGGGGTGGCTCGAGGGGTACTGTGATGGTTCAGAGGTAAGGTAGAGGGTGGTAGGGGTGGTGCAGGTGGCGGCAGTAGCGGCGGAATGGTGGTGGCAAAGCAAAACCAGGGTCAGAGATGGGAGGAGAAGAAAGGGAGAAGAATAGGGTTGGGGAGGCATGTGAGGCTCGAGAAAATGCAGAATAAGATAGGGAAGGAGGAAGAAAAAGAAGAGGAAGAGAAATGAGGGGATAGGGTGGCTTGAGGGTGGCGGTAGGGTGGTAGGGGAATGGGAGTTGCAGGGAGAGGGAGAAGAGAGGTATGATAGGGAATGGGGAAAGGGAGAGAGGGATGATGGGGCCAGGATGGTGCAGAGAAATGGTGGGAGAGAGAGAGATAGATAGGGAGATCAATAGGGGGAAGGGGGTTGCAGGTAGGGTGGTGGAGATGGCGGGGTGGTCGGGTTTTTCGCTGGGGAAAGAAGAAGAAGAAGAAAGAAAGAAGAAGGGGAGGGGGAGGTACGTGCGGGCGGCTGAAGGGAAAGAAGAACACGGGTAGGCCTAGTCGGGGAAGAAATGAAGGAAAGAAAGGAGGGGATGGGCCAGGCGATGCACAAGGGAGAAGGAGAGGGAGGAGAGGAAGAGTGGGCCTGCGACCCAGGCAAAGGGTGGAAAGGCAGGCCAGGGCACCGGTGGCCCAAGGGAAGAAAAGGAAAGAAGAAAGAAAGGAGAAAAGGGAGAAAAAGGAGAAGGAAAAGGAAAAAGGAAAAAGAAAAGGAAAAATGGGACAGTTAAAATAATTTAATTTATAAAATAATAAAATGCAATGTTTATGGGTAATAAATTTATTTAATAATTTAATATAATATAATTAAAATATAAGGGTTTAAAAAGGGTAATTTTAGTAAAATAATGGTTTGAAAAATAATTCAAATAATAAGAGTGTGATAAAATAACAAAATATTTATTTTAATTTATTAAATATTTATACCCAATTTTATATACTCAAAAATCCGTAAAAATAATTAAATTAAATATATTTAAAGGCTAATTTATCCCAAATAAAATTTATTTATTAAATTATAGGGTTTTAAAATTTTGGGAGATTATAGGTGCATTGTGCCCTATTTGTCTCCACTCCACCGGCTATAATAGTGGGGCCTTTCATACTAGCATGGACTTGATAAAGAGTATGGTGTAAAAAGAATTATGATAAGAGATTAATTAAGTAATTAATCTAGATTATAATTGGACCTTTGTATGGTTACCTAAATGATCATATGCCTTTACGTTATCATGTTGGACTTTATGCTCTTTTACTATTCTACATGGTTTATGTGAATTTTGTGTGTTGGCCTTAGTTCATGGTTACCTTGTTCAGTACGTAGCGTACTAATCACCCTTTTCATGGGTGCTACTCATTCCCACGAGTAGTAGACCCTTCTGACTTTGTGCAGATGGGTGAGACATCAGGCGGAGCTATGTGTTGAGCATTTTTTTTTTGCTCCAAGTTTGAGAGTAGTGTGGCCAGATTCACTCTTCTTGTTAATTTATCTTCTTCTGTATTTCTTTTGTATCGTATTTACCCTTCTATGATATATTACCTTATATTGAGTATTTCAATTAAACCTTTTATTGATTGTAAGATTATTCCTTTCGAGGAATTTTGATTTCGCACTTTGATTTATATCTTATTATTGATTATAAACTTTTACGCGTACTCTGATCTTTGGTATTACGATCTTTCTAGTTCTTTCATAAACTTTTGGTTTAAGTTTAATGTTACTCTTTTCTTAGCCTTAGCACTTGGTATTGAAATAGTTGGAGAGAACCGGTTTGGTACTAAGTGTGGCGGTAACATCCCTAGAATTCACAAGTTTTTAAATTTAAATTCTTCTATTTTTTTTATAAAATGTAGTGTATTTTGGGGTGTTACAATACCCCAATAAGATTTTTCTTATAGTTACTTTCACTCAATCACAAACATAGATAAAGGTACAATTACCATGCTTTTTGTTGTTATTCTCACAACATTTAACCTCTCTTCACACCCTATGATTATACTCCCTCATTTAAGTACTTAACAAGTTAAAACTCTCCTATTATCTACTAATTTGTGCCTCCTTATTCCCATATGAGTCCATTTGTTTTTTCATTATTTGCACCACATAGGATTTTCCCCAACTTTTCCCTTCCTTTACTGATTGATCATATTATCCTATTGCGAGTCAATTATACCTTCATTCCTCTTTAGTATTTCTTTTTCTTTTTGCTTGAATTTATTCCTTACATATTTTTCTCCATTTCCTATCTGCTACCCTTGAATTTCCTTAGTACTTAAGTGATTTTTTGACACCAAACATTTAGTTGCTACTCATTTGTTTATACTAATTTGTTTATTTTGTGAGGTTGTTGATGCTACAATTTTGTGGCTTTTGTCTCATATTTTTTTGCCTTTTTTTCTTTCTTTCTTTAACCTCCTAACACCTTAGTGGTTTTTAGGGTGTTTCTTCCTTTTCTTTGTTGTTGCCAACTACCAATTTTTCCTTTCTTTTTATCCTTTGTTTGGATTACCTGTTTTTTTAATTTCTTTTAGCTTAGCTCATAAGCATTTGTTTTAAAATTTTCGAGTTAATTTTAGTAAAATGTGGAGCCATACTCTTGTTTTCCTCAGTGAATAAAGTGATCAAAGTATAGGAGCATTTTTACTTGAAGATTTCTAACCTAGGTAATATGAATTCTTCTTTAGATGTAGAACTATTGTGTATATGTTTTATTATCTTTTATGAGCATGATTTATCATGGTTAGATGCATCCATAATCTTTAACATTGTTATATATGAAATAACATGGTTATTTTTTTTTAAATTTATGCCATAAATCTTGCTGGTGATAGGTTCTTAATTTTGCTTTCTCTTTTTTTTTTCTTTTAGAAGACTTGGAAGTCTATAATTTTATTTTTTACATGTTTAACATGCCACATGAATGATTAAGACATCTGCGTTACTATATTTTTTTTAGATTTTTAAAATCTTAAGTATATAAAAAGTTGTGACCAAAATGACATAAGGCTTTAAAATATATCAAATGTTGAAATTTTCATATGAGCGCTTTCAACCATGAGGTGAAAATTTATAGTTTATTCATTTGACATTGGGTTCCTCATGATTTTTACTTAAAATTTCATACAAAACTTGCCTTGATTTGGAGTAGTTTAGAATTAGTTAAGATTTTTTTTTTGCAAGTTTGGAAAATTTTTTTAGGTGTTTAAGGGACTTTAGTTTCTTTTACATGATTTCTATATTTTCATAGAAAGTGTGATTTACCATGTCATATATATGTTATGTTATACAGTATACAATGATTATGTGGATTATGGTATACTAATTATGTAAAATTAGAGTTTTACATATTAAATGAGATTTAAGCTTAATATGACTAGTTTAGGTAACAACAGGAATTTTCTCATTTTGCATCAACATGAAATCTTCAAATATTTGGTAATTATTTTTAATATGCTTAATTGAGTTTTTAATTCCTTTTTTTAACTATCCAGTGCCAACAATATAATTTGATATGAAAATGACATAAAATGAGCATATAAAATCACAAAGGTAAAGTTATTATTTTATGTGCTCAATTTTGAGTTTAACTTATGTGTTTAGCTTAATCATGTTTAATATGAAGCATTTAGGATATATCTTAATTTGGTAAATTGATGAACTTAATTGGTGATTCCATGTCATAAGTCAAAATTAGGGTATTCTAAGGGCATATTAACTTGTATTTTCATAATTATTACAAATTATTTATTTCTTATTTGGTTTTAGAAAAACTGTAATTATCTTTTTAGAGATAAAACTAAGTTTGATGTGTACTTTGTGGTATCAATTTATGTCTAATTTTCTAATTGGATTAGGGTTCTTAAATCCTTTGGTAGTTATTTCATGTGTGGCATGGTTTGTTTAATTGAACATAGTGTAATTCTAATAGCTTGTTTATCATACAATTGTTTGTATGATTAATATGTTATAAGTAATTGATATTGGTAAGTGTTTTAAATTTATTTTATGAATGGTTATAATTATCCTAAATATTACAAGTGTTAAAGCGGATGCATATCATTAAAATGGGTCATAATGATAAGTGATAATGACATTTCAAAGTGATAAGCAACATCACAAGTGGCACAAATCTTCTTATGGAATAGGAGATTCAAATTTTTGAAGATGTTGTAAGGATCATTGGCTACAATGGAAGGAGGAAGAGAATATTCAAGCAAGAATTTATAAAGAATTCAATAAGAAGTTTAAACTTTGAATGTCACCTTATCCAAGATTACTTCAATTATTCTTAGTTAGGATTATTCAATCACAAAAGAGAGGAATATCCAAGTTTAATGCTTGTATTAGATTTAAAATCATTCAACCATATGTTATAAGTGTCAACACTTATGCGTTATATAGGAATCCATACATTTCTAACAAGTACGCAAATACACGGCTAACGAGCGCATAAACTAGTGTTAAAAATGTAGCTATACCCTAAATAATACATGAATCAAAAAATACTATTACAAACAAATCAAGCTAATTAGTACATTAAAACAAATATCAAGAACCCTAATCAAAATAAGGATGATGACTAAAATGTTGACTAGGCCTCTTGACTTGTGGAATTAACTTTCATGTATAATATCTCCCTTTGTAATAGCTTGTAATACTTGAAATCTTATGTTTGTTGACATCTTAAGTGACTTGATCTTCTTCCTATAAATATGTTACGTACTTGCAACAATGACTTAAAGTAAACTCATTAGGGTTAGTCGCATTATTAATATCATTACTATGTTTGAAAGCAATCCATCAGTTTACTATAATTTGTATACCCTTTATTATATGTGGCCAATAGAAATTATCTTGTAATATCTCTAATATTTTCTGAGCACCAAAATGGCCTACTATAGCTCCTTCATGTACCTCTTTTATAATTAAATCTCCTATACTTGATCTTGGTATACAGAGTCTATTAAATTTAAATAATAATCCATCTTATATTATATAATTTCCATAGTGCCCCTTTGCTTTACATGCCCAATATTCCTCATGAAAGTCTTCATCATTAGGATACATATCTTTTAGCATTTTAAAACCTAGTATTTTAGCATCTAACATGACAAGCAATGTATACCTTCGAGAGAGAGCATTGACTACTAAATTTTATTTTCTATATAAGTGTTTGATAGAGAACACAAAGGATTGTAAGAAGTTTACCCACTTTGCATGTCTAGTACTTATTTTCTTTTGATCATGCAAATATTTCAAACTTTTATGATCAGAATTTAATACAAAAGGATTTAGGTCTAAAATAATGACTCCATGTCTCTAAACTACGTATGATGGTAAGGAATTCCTTGTCATATGTTAAATAATTCAATTTATCACCAATAAAATTTTCACTAAAGTAGGCAATATGTATTTTTTCTTGTGTAGGAACTCCTCATATCCCTACTCACTAGCATCACAAGTTACCTCAAAGAGTAGGTCAAAATTAGGAAAATTAGGAACAGATAAGATAGGAGCATTGCATAATTTATTCTTGAGGGTGTCAAAGACTTTAGTGGCTTCATTTTCCCAAATAAATTATCATTTTTTCATGATTTGAGTAATATGTGTATTTTTAGTATAGAAATAATAAATCTCCTATAGAAACTAGTTAACCCATGAAAACTTCTCACTTGGAGGATATCCTTAGGAATAGGCCACTATTGAATAACTTGTATCTTTATTCGATCTACTTAATACCCTCGCCACTAATAATATAACCAAGAAAAACTATACTTGGAAGCATAAAATTCATATTTTTATAATTTTTCATATAGTTTAGTTTCCCTTAGTTCATCAAATAGTTTCCTTAGAGGCACAAGATGATTATGTTCATTTTTACTACATGCAAGTATGTCATCTAAATAAAATACAATGAAGTTACCTAGGAAAGGATGAAGAATCTCATTCATTAGTCTTATAAAAGAACTAGGTGCATTAAATAAATATTTAGTTTTAAAGGTTGTTTTCCATTCATCCCCTTCCCTAATCCTCATTTGACGGTAACCACTTCTTAACTCAATTTTGAAGTACACTCGTGCACTAAAAATTTAATCAAGCATTTCATCAAGTCTAAGAATAGGAAAATGATACTTGATAGTTATATTATTTACGACTCTAGAATCTATGCATATACGCTAAGTACTATATTTCTTAGGAACCAATAAGGTAGGTACACAATAATTACTCATAATTTCTCTCACATAAACTTTATTTAATAGTTCTTGGATTTGTGTTTGTAATTCCTTGGCTTTATCTGGCATACATCTACAAGCAAGTTGATTAGGTAAAGATATTCCAGGAATTAAATCTATAGCAAGTTCTATACCTTCAATAGGTGGTAGTCCATGAGTTAAGTCATAAGAAAACACATCATTATATTTATTAAGCAATCTAGTAAGGTATGAATTGTTATACTTTTTCTCCCCACATTGAGATTCTTTCACTATTAAGGCATAGAAAACACTCTTCTCCTCCATGCAATTAATCATTTCCCTTTCATGTAAGAATAAGCTCTTTTTAGTCTCATGTGGTTGTACATAATCACATTAAGACGGTTTCAACTTTTATTTATTTTTATCTTTAAGAAAAATATATTTATTAGTCACACCATCATGAGTTTCATTTCTATCATATTTCCATGGTCTTCCAAATAATATACCACAAGCAGCTATAGGCAAAACATCACATAATACCTAATCACGATAATCACCAATGTGAAAAGTAATTAAGGTTTTCTTAGTTACCTTATCTCGTTTTTTCCTTATTAATCCATTGTAATGAATATAGTTTAGGATGTATAGTAATAAATAGCCTTAGTTGTTTGACCATTATTTCACTAGCAATATTAGTACATGAACCACTATATATTATGACCTTAAAAACCTTATCTCCGATTCTACACTTAGTTTTAGAAAATTTATCCTTTTGTGTAGATTAATCATTAAGTTGAATTTTTAATGCCCTTTGAAGTATAAAAAAAGGATTCCCATATTCCTCATACACACTCAAGGCATAGTCATTAGAATTGGTTTCTAGGTCATCATTATCAACATATGGTTCCATGTTCTCAATTACACTTAAGGTCAAAACCCTTGGGTTAGGACATTTTCTACAAAAATGACCATATCCCTTACATTTAAAATTTTTATTAGTGGACAACTCATTCAATTTATTTTTACCTTTTTCATCTCGGTTAAGGTTAGTCTTCTTGTCATTAGCCAAATAGATATGTGTCCCAAATTTTGATGTAGATGCATTCTGATAAGTTTTGGTGGATGTAAAAGTCAAAGCACTAGTCTTATTATATGATTTGGTGGAATTAGTTTTTATTTCACATTTTAAAGCCAAATTAGTCAAATCATCAAGATAATAATAGGAGAACATTTCAAACTTATCCCTAATCAAGTTATTGAGGCCACCTAAGTATCTAGTACACTCTTGTTCCTTTCTTTCTTGCATGTCACATAACAGTGTTAGTCTTTTAAATTCACTAGTGTATTCTTCTACAATAAGAATCCCTTGCCTAATATTAGTCAATTTGATATACATATCTTGCTCATACTCCTTAGGAACATATTTTTTTCTTAGGTGTTTCTTTAATTTTTCCTAAGACTTGATTATATTTTTATCTTGCCTTTCACGAGTTCTCTTAAGGTTATCATACCAAACCCTAGCAATATTTTTTAATTTGAGAGTTGCCAATTTACACTTACTTTCATCATCATACTCTCCAAACTCAAATATTGCTTCAATTTCATGCAACCGTTCAAAAAATAATTTGACATCTAATTCACCATAGAAATTAGGGAGATCGAGCTTTATACCTTCATCTTCAAAATGGTTATACCTTCATGGATGATTTGCATTTCCTTTTAGATTATAGATGAATTCATTGGAACCATTCTCATGTGCCATTTCTTCATACTCGATTCTATTGTTGATTTTCCCACCTAGAGCTTGGATTACCCTCCTTACCATGCCTTCTACTCGGTTATTGGTGGCATGTACACTTGTTGCAAGTTGTCGAAGAGTGTCAAACATTGTTTTCATGGACACTTCTTCACCCATGATTATTGTTCTTATTGGATGATGTTTCGATAATCCTTATTTTCTACTAGAAGTTAATTCTTGATGGCTTCTTGGTGGTTTTGCAAATATATTGGAAGCTTCTTAGATGTGGGAGTGGAGTGGTAGTAGAAGGTGAGTGATGGATTGTGTTATCAATAATTCTTGATACATGCTGGATGCAATCTTGGTGGACAAAGATTGTGGATCTTACTCGAATGAAATCACAACAGTTGGGAGAATGAGATTGGTTGAAGAATCTTCTTCTCAATGAGTGATTAATGATGAGATAGATAGTAGTATTCGAATATCAAAGTAATATTTGAACAAATCTAGACAAATTGATGGTTTTCTTTCTTGAATTAAGTTGATCAAGAGTCATGTAATACTATTCAAATCTAGAAAAGTTTGTTCAAACCAAATATGGGAAAGAAAGAGATCATCGAGGTAGAAAGATGATGGATACTCATGGGCAGAATACTCTAACTTTAGCAGATTGAAGGTCCAAAAAAAATTTAGAGACAGGCTAAAAGATGCCGAGGAAGATTAAATATAAGGAAGGTAGATTCAAAGGTTTTACATTAAATATTTGAATGTGATAGGGGTTGAAGAATATTTGATCTTCAAACATGATTTTGTAGATTATAAGGGAGAGATGAAGATGTATTAGAGGTTGGTTGAAGATATGCTGCTAAAGGGTCGATCAAAATTAACACTTGATGTTGAAGATCAACATGCATGTAGGGGCGTGCATGGGAGTGTTGGAAGAAAAATAATTGGATGGATGTAAGATGAAGGAGTGTTTGGCAATCAATTTTGGTGGAGAGCGAGCCATGGATTTGATACCACAATGGCATCAATCTTTTTATGGAATATGATATTCAAATGTATGAAGATGTTATAAGGATCGTTGGTAAAACGGAAGAAGGAGGAAGAGAATATTCAAGCAAGAATTGATAAAGAATTCAACAAGAAGTTTAAACTTTGAATGTTACCCTATCGAAGATTACTCCAAGTATTCTTAGTTAGGATTATTCAATCATAAAAGAGAAGAATAACCAAGTTTAATACTTATATTAGATTTCAAATCATTCAACCATATGTTACAAGTGTTGACACTCATGCATTAGATAGGAAGCCATACATTGCCAATTATTAAACAAATATAGCCAAATGACACACACACGGCTAACTAGCACATAAACTAGTGTTAATAATGTGGCTATACCCTATATAATTAATGAATCAATAAAGAATATTACAAACAAAGTAAACTAATTAGTATATGAAAATAATTAACAAGAACCCTAATCAAAACAAGGATGATGATTTAAATTTTGATTAGGTCTCTAAACTTGTGGAGTTGAATTTCATATATAATATGTCCCTTTGTAATGGCTTGTAACACACAAAATATTACATACGTTGATATCTTAAGTGGATTGATCTTCTTTTTACAAATATGTTATATATCTGTAAGAATGACTTAGAGTAAACTCATTAGGGTTATTCACATTATTAATATAATTATCAAAGACATATAATATCATCGGTTCCATAATCAAGTATGCCAAATCTTTATCATCTATGGATGCTCCTACATCAACAAGATGAAGTGAATTATAAGTGGCTAATTGTATAATATTGTGATAAGTCTTGTGTGCAGACCTTAAGTGTTTAGTGTTCGATCTTAATTCTTGGATAAAAAATCAATATTTAAAGTAAAAGATCACATAAGTGTAAGAAAAAGGAAGGGATAGCAAGTTTTTAGTGATAGTGACCTTATTCTATTGGAATGAGAGGACCTTAAATCCTCTCTACATAAGTTTGAACCACTGGATAGTGAAGGGTGTGCATACTTTATGATTAGGTGTGTAATATTGGCTATTAGGAGTATTCTATACTTTATGACTCTTATCTCCTATCTATAGGGGAAAGAGGATTAAAAGTGAAAGTGGGGTTCTTGATCTTATAGTGACTAAGTAATCAAAATTGTGTGATCAGTAAGTAAAGATCTTAATATGACCTTTCTTTAAGTTCTGTCTTCATGTCGTAAATAAGGATCATATGTTGCTTATATTGTATGCATGTTTGTAATGTGATATACCATGTATTATGTCCTTTGTGTGAATCATGCCATGTCTCTTGAATGATTATATTATTTAGTACATTTTATAATAACTACCCTATTTTGGTCACAACTCATTTGAATGAGTAGGTTCCACTTGTTATATTGCATGTTCTTGTTAATATTGATATTTTTTTTATGTGATACATGTGGTAAGTATTATTATTGGGTATGGGAGTATTATTATGGCTATGCAGACTTATTTTATGGGTTTTTAGTCCTTTATTTTCCTTTGTTTCAAACTTTTTTGTGTAATTTTGTATCATCTTGGATCAAGTGTTTCCCACACTTGATCATGAGATATGTGTTACTTTTTAGATTTACAGCTAACATAAATTAGATATAAGGAGTACATTTTATATGTTAGATGTAGTAGTAATACTATGCAATTTTACTTTTTTAAAAAAGAAAATTTTATATTCTTGAAAATAGGGGGAGAGGGGCGTGTTACATAGTTAATCAACAATCAATAAATTCATTTTATAGCAAGGTAACCTTAATCTTTTTAAGACATAGTCTCATATATACCGTACAATATTTTCTATAAAATTACTCATAGTCATAGGGATAATAGTATAAAAAATTAATTGCTAAATCTTCATCATTCTATTTGACATCAAAATTATGTGAATTCATAACTTAATCAAATTCACTAAGATGAGGTTTTATACTTTATATTTCTTGTAGCTTTAATTCATGCAATTTTCTCTTTAACAACATGAAATTTGTAATTGATGTCATCATGTAGAGAGAGTCCAATTAGAACCACAAGAAGGATATACTTTTCTCCTTTTCTACCTCATGTAGGACTTTGTTACTTAAATACAATTGTACGTTTGGTAGGGCATTCATAATTATTTCATCAAATTTATTACCATTCACCAATACAAGTTTCTTGGCCTTACTAGACAAATCCTTCACAAATGTTTTTAAATTACTCATATCTTTAATTGCAATAGCTAAATTTAATAGAACAATTGAAGTTTTCAATATCACAATTTTCTGTCACCATCTTCAAGAGCCTTGCACCTAAATCCAAGTCACAATATCAATATATCATGAACTTTTTGACAAGACTAGTTCATAGAAAAAAATTAACATAATATATATATATAACAAAAATAATGTTCTAAATTTCAAGTACACAATCCAATTTTATGGCCCTTTATTGTAGTATTGCTATCAATGAACTTGTATAGAGAAGTGATTGTGAGTAGGGCATGGAAAATGATGAGAACTTGGGTACTAAATCCCAAGGTACCGTCCAAATGGGAGGAAGAAATGCATATGATAATCCTCCACAACAGAACAGACAAATACAATAAAGGTTTTAGTCACCTTTGTGATCCCAACCTTCAACAAATAATCCGTATGATGAGTACTTATCTCAATCAAAACCATGTGGGTCCACTTCACTATTATAGCAAATCCATCAATAACAATGAGCATAACTTTATTTAAGATAGTGAAAAAAAAAGTATCTTTCACCATAAAGATACATATCTTTTAACAAAATTATACTTATATTTCAACAACATTATTCTAAAATTTTACCATCATTCTACTAACATTGATAAAACACATATTCATGTGATAACCTGATGGTTTCCATTTGATAAAAACAAAACCAAAGGTAAATAACTTAGCAGGGTAAGCTAATTATAAGAAGAAGAAGAAGAAAATCACTAGGAATCCTTTTTCCATAGAATCATACACATAAAAAAACATTCGAATCTATGGTGAAGTTTAATTCACCTGACTTAGTGTTAAGTATTTACCACTATGAAATATGGTTGCCTTCATTGCATATATGTGCTTCTAGAAAGTTCCAAATCTTGAAGTCAACTTCTATATAATTCTAATAAAATCCCATGCAAGAGAATTTGAATGCGGTTTAATAAGAAATTAAAACATACAATAATCTATGAGACTTTATGATTGCTAAGAAAGGGTTTTAATTAAATTTACCCACATCACCTCGACATCTAACTTCTATTTTAGTAATATCTTACCTCTAACCATGAGTTTGTGTCTCCAAACTATCAACCAAGCTAAATTATCCATCATATTATTATTATTATTTTTTTTTTCGAGAAGTAGAAATAGTATTAATAAGAGAAAATGAGATTACAATCTTGCATTAGACGCAATGACATCTAACAAACCTAGCCATTGCCCAAATTCAACAGAAAGAGAAGAGGTAACAAAAATACTAGAAACTTGCAAAAGAATACATTTCAAAAGAGCGCCTAGCTGTCTAGATTTGTGCTGAAAAATTCTGAGATTTCGTTCATGCCAAATTGTAGCTACATAAGCAGTAAATAGAGATCCCAAAAGATACTTCTTCTTATGTGCCTGCCTTGTTCTTGTAAGCAAAGACTTAATCTCTTGCTCCCACCCTATAATAGGATCACTCCTGCCAGCCAGTCTTCTAATATTCTGCCAGATAAGAGCTGCAACAGGACAAAATAAGAATAGATGATCTCTAGTTTCCTCCTGTTGTTGACAAAAAATACATAGAGTATCCAAGTTCATGCCCATCTCCTTAAGTCGTGTTCTAGTCAAGAGTCTATTTCTGCATGCAAGCCAAACCAGGAAACGTACTCTGGGAATAGAACCTGGTCTCCAGATTAAATTAGCCCACCCACATTTAGCTTGGTGTGTTCTGAGCGCCTTATATGCTGAATGAATGGTGTAATCCCTCTGCTGTGCTATACAATTCATAATAAACTCCTTTACTACACCTCTGCTCTGAAGGATTTTGAGAAAGAGCCAAGAATTGTAAGACGAAGGAGAATACTCCCAGAGAGTACCTTGCTTGATGTAAACTGTATGAACCCACTTAACCCACAAGGTATCTTTTTTTTGTAGCTATATGCCATAACAGCTTGCCCAAAGCACAAACATTCCATAACTGTAAGTATAAAAAACCAAGTCCCCCTTCCTGCTTTGGTGAACAAAGAGACTCCCAAGCCACCAGAGAGTGTTTTCTGATATTCAATTTTCCTGACCAAAGGAAAGCTCTACACAGACTAATAAAACAGTGCAAAACTTTCTTCTGCAGGAGAATAACTTGACTAAAGTAAAGTTGTATGCCATAAAGCACTGATTTAATGAGTTGAACTCGCCCAGCATAAGATAGAAATAAAGTACTCCAATGCCTCAATCTAGCAGTCATCTTATCCAATAGAGGTTGTAATTGAGCAGAAGAAAGCCTTGCAGAAGATAATGGTAAGCCCAAATAAGTAATAGGAAAAGTACCTGCTGAATAGCCAAGTAGATCCAGAATACTGAGTTGGTTTTCTAGAGTAACTCCTCCAAAGAAAACTACACACTTTGCAGGATTTACCATAAGCCCTGAGACTGCAGCAAATTGGTGCAATACCTCCTTCAAGCATAGAACACTCTGCAAAGTTCCTTTACTAAACAAAAGGACATCATCTGCAAAGTTCAAATTTATGAGCTGAAGACGCTTACACCTAGGGTGAGCTTGAAATCTTGGGTCAAGCCATAGCTTCTTCAGTAAACCAGAGAAATAATCCATAACCAGCACAAAAAGATAGGGAGAAAGAGGGTCACCCTGTCTCAACCCTCTTTTCCCAGGGAAAGGAGAGGCCAAGACACCATTAAAAGAAACAGAATATGACACTGAAGTAACACATGCCATGATCAATTTAATAAAATGATGAGGAAAGCCATAAAGATTCAGAACATTCTGCAGAAATCCCAATTCACCATGTCATAAGCCTTTTTGAGATCAACCTTAATCATGCATCTTGGTGAAATGCCCTTTTGAGAATACCTCCTTACTAGTTCATGGGCTAACAACACATTTTCACCAATATTTCTGCCTTTTATGAAAGCATTTTGTGAAAGATCAATAAGTTGAGGCATAAGGGGCTGTAATCTCTGAACCATGACCTTAGCAATGATTTTATAAAGCACATTACAACAAGCTATAGGTCGAAATTCATTAACCCTAGTTGCAGCAGCATGCTTAGGGATGAGAGTTAGAGAAGTAATATTCAACCTTTTAGGAAGAAAGCCAGTAGAAAAGAAGTCTCTTACAGCCCATATAATTTCTTTAGCAATAATAGGCCAAGAAACTTTATAGAAACCAGCAGAGAAACCATCAATGCCTGGGGCTTTAAAATCCCCCATAGAGAACACAGCCTTTTTGACCTCCATTTCAGAAACAGGTGCAGAAAGACCATCATATAAATGAGGAGCTAACTTACAGCAGTCAGCTAACATAATATCTGCCTCCATAGCAACCTCCGTGCCCAACAGCTCCTGATAATATGAATTGAAAGCTTCATGAATGGATTTTGCACCTCTGATCTCATTATCATTGGAATCAATTAGCATAGTTAATGTCTTCCTTTGCTGTCTTTCTTTTATCTTGGCATAAAAATACTTGTGGTTAGAATCACCACAAGAAAGCCAGGTATTAGTAGCCTTCTGCTTATAAAAAAACTCTTCACAATGCAGAAGATGCAAATATTTCTTCTCTTGCTCCTGCAATAACAATCGATTAGCCTGCTGCCCAGGGTGAGCTAAATACTGTGCCTGCAAAGTTTCCACTTCCCCTCTAGAAACTTTGACTCTGTGTGAAATGGAGCCATAATTATCTCTATTGAATATTTTCAAATCCTGTTTAAGTAGGCTCAATCTTTTAGAAATTTTGAGCAGCAAATTACCTCCCATCTTGACCCTCCAGACATTTTGAACCATAGGCAAGAAATCTTCTGAGTCTTCCCAGAATTGAAAAAATTTGAAAGGTTTAGGTCCAACCAAACAATCAGCATTTAGATGAGTAAGAACAGGACTATGATCAGAGAAGAGTGGACTGAGGAACTCTGCTACAGAATGAGGGAAGGTAGAAAGCCAGGATAAGTTAACCATGGCCCTATCCAATTTACACAAAACTTCCTCATCTCCCTGTCTATGACTAGACCATGTAAAATGACATCCCTGGCTTTGCAAATCACAAAGCTGAAGATCATCACAACATATCTTGAAATCTTCCACATCTGACACAAGAAGAGATCTACCTTGATACTTCTCAGAATCCTTCATCACCACATTGAAATCCCCCATGAGTAACCAAGGTGCCTGCCCAGGGGAATTGTCCTTCAACCACTGCCACAAGACTTTCCTGTCTCTTCCTGAATTAAATGCATAAACAAATGCAACCCAAAAACTGACATTTGAGGGAACATGAGTAACATGACACAACACAGCCTGCCCATGTATTTTATGATTTCCCATTATCCAAACAGAAGGATTCCACAGAATCCATATTCTACCATTAGGGTGGTGGGAATAATTATGCATGAGATCCCAACCTTGAAAAACCTTTTGAGAAATAGCACTCGAGTTTGATTCCTTAACTCTAGTTTCCAATAAGCCTACCAAACTTACTTTATGTCTAGCACAAAATCTTTTAACTTCCTTGTGCTTGGAAGTTTTATTCAGGCCTCTTACATTCCAGGAACTAATCATGACTAGCATGATCAAGATAAGCAGCCACTCCTCTGCGATCTATTACCTCTGCATGAGTAGAGTCTGTATGACCCTCCCCACCATCTTGTACACCCATGGCACTAGCTCTGAATCGAGTAAGCCTTGGCTCAGAAAACCGAACCTGTTTATGCATTCCCTTGTCCTTCCTGACAACACTGTGTTCGATCCCTCCAACTGCAGCATCCTCAACAATAGCAGGCCTTACAGCACCAGAATCCACAGCACCATTAGCAGCACCATTAGCAGCATTAGCAGAACCATTAGCATTAATAATAGTAGAACATGCAGGAGCTGTAGAAATAAGACATGGAATAGCATCATTTGCATCATTAGCAGAACCAGAACCATTAGCACCAATAGCAAAACCAGAAGCATTAGCAGAACCAGAACCAATAGCAACACCCGAACCCTTAGCAGCACCATTAGCAGCATCAGGTAGCTGTGGTCGCACTCCAGAACCAGCAATAAGACATGGAAGAGCACCAGTCTTCTTTACAAATTCAGAAACATGTGCAGTACTGGCCTGAGACAAATGATCATCGTCAAGAGGTCTTTTACCCTTCCTGTTATCACGAATAACCCTCCATTCACCTTCAACTAAAGAGCCAGTACTTTGACCATGCTGCAATTGCATGCATCTCTTTAGATCATGACCATAGCAATCACAGATAGGACAATAAAAAGGTCTCCATTCATACTCAACTTTTTGTTCAACCTCAATCCCTTCTGGATCTAAAATTGTGAAAGACTCCAGTAGAGGTTTCTTAACATCCACCTCTACCAAAATCCTAGGATAAGATGCCCTATCTCGAGAAGCAGTAATCGAATCAGTGCACACCGGCCTGCCCACAGCACTAGCTAACTTCCCAAGTGCACTGCTAGACCAATACTCCAAAGGAAGATTTGGAAATTTGATCCAAAGAGGCAGCACTTGTAACTCATCAGGATTAAACTGAAGACGTCTATGCCACCTTCTAAGAACAAAAGGCCTATTAAAGAACATCCAATGATGACTCAATACCCAATCAACATCCTGCTGTGATTTAAATTTAAACAAAAAGAAGCCAGAAGAGTGCAGAATAATTTGAGGAATCGTAAGAGAAGTCCACTGCTGTCTAATAAAGTTCTGCATCTGTGTGAAAGAAGGAGTTTGGCCATAAACAAATCCTACCAAGGTATTCGCCCAGCAAGCTGCTTCCGCATCTACTTCCTCCTTATCGAGCTTAACAACCATTCTATCCCTTTCATACACAGGATTATGAAAATCCAGATGTTGGCCATGGAGAGGATTCCTGTTGCCAATGACCACATCTCGCCAAGATGATATTGGAGGAGACACAGGCTGAAGCCTACTCCACACTGAAACCCTAGCAGGAGACCCAGAAAAACCTTCCCTGGCAAGTGCCCCATCCATAGGCATACCTGTGTCGATAGAAACCCCTGCATGTGAAGTTCCAGGAGAAGAAGGAAGACTAACCTTTCTCGCCATAATGTTTACCTGATCAGTCCCATGCATATTCACGTCGATCAACTCATTTTCAGCAGGAAGCACATGGCTGCTTTCGACAGCAGCCACATTCTCTGAAGAATCAATTAGCTTCTTAGCAGCATCCACTGAAACTTCAGCCTCGACAAGAAAACTACTATCCAGATCCTTAGTAGCACATTGTACGTGAGGTTTAATACCTGGAGACGCTCGTTTCTTCTTGGCCATGGTCGAAACTCTCTCAAACCCTAGGAGAGAGGAGAGAGCAAACCCTAGCCGTCGATGCTCTTTTTTCTTTATTATTATTATTATTATTATTATTATTATTATTATTATTATTATTATTATTATTATTATTATGCTAGCTTGATTGTTTGTCTTCAAACTTAAGGATTGAAATTGGTTGAGAAGAATTCAAGAATGAATAATTTTTTTTAAATTAAGTAAAAGAGGAAATGATGATGATGAAGAAGAAGAAGCTAGAGCATAACCTACAATTGATTTTTTTTTGTTTTATAATACTAATATGATGCATGTCGCATGGTACATTACTGTACAATAAGTTACGTGATGTAAATTGTTGGTTTCAAGAACTAAAAAAATTAGGAACCAATTAGATTTTGTTATAAGTGCATAATCGGTTCCAAATTTTTATCAGCAAAAAAAAAAGATAAAATGAGATGAGGAGGTGAGCAAAGGGTGTCATTTGGTGGAGGTGGGAAAAATTCACGGGAATAGGGGAAGTAAAAATAAATCACGGAGAATAAGGAGATATGGTAGTTTTTTGGGGGTATAATTGTAACACCCCAAAAAATTACTACTAAAAAATTTTGTTTTATTAAAATAAACAATAGAAGCAAGAAAACAAAACCGTGAATTTCAGGGATATTACCGCCACACTTAGTACCAGACCGGTTTACTCCTACCGTTCCAGTGCCAAGTGCTAAGGCTAAAAGAATAAAATACAATTTGCTAGAAACTCTAACCATATTTAAATCAAAGTAGGGCAATAAATATTTTACAAGAATAGAATCCACCAATGTTTGTTACAAGAACAAAGATTACATTTGAACATGGAATCAAAAGGAGAAACAGTGAAATCCTAGAAATTTCCAGACAATCCTTATGCTCTTTCCCATTTCTCACTTGAAATGAACTTGCAAGGGACACTGCCCATTGAATAGGCAGGGGCCCATGAATGGAACCCTTCAGTACTATGGTACTGAGTAACCCTTTAAACCACACTTAATATCAGGCCTACAATGCAACACATGATGCAAAACTATATATACATATAATAAGAAATGCATACACAACATCCATATACTTAGCAAGTCCATCACATATTAAAAGATTATAATTTGAAATCAATACTTTTGGGCCTTAAGTTATTAATCAATCATTATTCAATCATCTCTCGAATTATATCTATGTGAGTGTGGGAACCCCATTGTTAGAGTTGGTGGACCAAAAACATATAGGGTAGAATGTTCCTAACCACTATTATTCGCTGGTAGATTAGTCTTCAGGGCAGAAGGCTCTTGGTCACTATTATCATCGGTGGATCGGTCTGGCCTTGACTCACATGGTGTTCCACTATAACTGATTAGTATTTTCCATGATTTATTCACATCTAAGGTTGGGTTTATTTAGCTCAGGACCCCCACTATTATAGTCGGTAGACCGGAATACATATATACATCTTCCAGGACAAAACGCTCCTGGGCCACTATTATATCTGGTGGACCGGTACTTATACACATCTTCTAGGGTAAAATGCTCCTGGGCCACTATTATATCCGGCGGACCGGTACTCATAATATAATTCATTTGGGCCCGGCTCATTTGTCTTTCACTTTTATTATTAGTGTTTTCCCTTTTAATCATCACAATAGATCCATTTATTTACCTCGAAGGGGAGATCATGACCCCTGAGAGACAAAGGTACATCGGTCGTACTGGTGCATACAAACTTCTCAGTACCCTTCAACCATTAACCTAGGGACACAAAGGTACCCTGGTCGTACTGATGCATAGAAGATATTTTGTACCCTACCGATAAGAACACCTAATCCATAAGTATGAATACCCTCTAAATAGGTCTGCAGAGCTAGATAGGGTAAGATATAGGACTTGGATGGGGCACAAAGGCACACCAGCAAATACAAGAATAATCGTGGGCTGAACCACGTCTTTAGGGTATCGACCCTTAAAGAGCCACCGTTCCCGATCTCGAGGTCTTTCACTTTAGTTATTAGTGTCTTAATTAAGGTGATCACGAAAAGGAAAATAGCCAGATACTTATTCACTTTCAATTGTTTCTGAAATCATTAGCATTAGGTACTCCTTATTCATACACTTATCCAAGATAGCCTAGAGGAATCATTAAGGCCATCATTATATCATCCAATTCCGATTCAAGATTCATTCTCGTGATACTTACTGATTGTCAAATACCCTTATCTTGCTGTTTAATGTTACTTGAGTCTTATAATGAAACTCCATTAAACTATTGACATATTAGATACGGGTTACTGACTTACCCCTTCCATCTCTACAAAATCACCGAATTACCCCTTACTTGTATAATTATTAAGTCATCACTCTTTACTTGCCAAATTACCATACTACCCTCCATGTTGCATAATTACCAAGTTGCTCCTTACTCATGTTAGGTTACCAAGTTATCCTCCATACTTATTAAATCACCAATCACCCTTAATATTTGTTACACTTGACAGCTTTCCCATTTGGTTGGTTAGATTACCAAATTGCCCTTCGTCATTATTATAATTACTAAATTATCCTTTCTCTTATTATAATTACCAAATTATCCTTCTCCATTATTATAATTACCAAATTATCCTTCTCCATTATTATAATTACAAATTACCCTTCATTTACACCAAATTACCATTTTTTCCTTCTACTTTATTAAATGTCCATTTTACCCTTCCTTTATACCAAATTACCATTTTGCCCTTCTACTTTATTAAATTACCATTTTACCCCTTTACTTTTAAAATTACCATAATACCCTTTCCATTATATTTAATCCACCAAAATACTTTCTCACATCTGAAACTTACCAAGTCATCACCTCTCTATGTAAAATTACTAAAATGCCCTTCTTACTTGTTCATTTACCATTTTCCCCCTTTACTCTTACAATTTACTATTTTCCCCTTATTACACCACTTTTACTAAAATACCCTCACTACATAACATATTAATACTAATGCTCCATACTCATCATCCAACTCCACAAACTATTATTATTTATCATAATACTCATTATCACCTACACTTATTTAGGCTACACTCTTACATAAGATATATTACTAAAATGCCTCTAGGGCTTATAATAACAATATTTATGCATCAATGGCCACATTAACATAACATATCATAGATAAGCACTTCACATTTTTATTAACAACAAAGCTCCTTCCTTAAGCATTATTTCTACACATGACACATAAATTAGCATGCTTTCTTTTTTATCAATCAATCAAGCACCTAAATATATTATACTTGACAACATATATCATGTACATAAACATGTTAGAAACCCTAATGTGCTAGCATACGTATATCCATATGTTTAAGTGAGGTTTAACAATTACTTTATTTTTCACAAAAATTGAACCTTACCGGTAATCTAGTTAAAGATTTAAGCTTTGATTAGCAAAATCAATACCTAAAAATAATAATTATCATAGTTGAAGTAGGAAAAAACAAAAAAGGATAAAACTTTATAAAAACTTAATTAATGACATACTTTACCTAACCATTAATACACCTTAAAATCTAGCCAAAATCATGAAATGGGGGCAACAAACTCACCCTGCATGAGCAGCATGAGCTGCATGCAGAATGGAAGGGGAGAAGGGGGTGGAAGAAGGGAGGGGGTGTTGTTTTCATGTAAGGGTTTTGGGGGATATGAGGAGGGCAGGTGGAGGAGAGCTAAGGCAAGGGATGGGTGTAGGGGTGGAGTGGGGGTGTAGGTGGTGGTCGGGGATGGGTGGTTGGCAGCCAAGGGTGGCAAGAGTAGGGCTACAAAGGGGGCTGCAAGAGTGGCAGATGAGAAGAAGGAAGGAAAAGGTAGGAGGAAAAGGAGAGGTTACAGGGCTGGATTTTGGCCAAAGGAGGTAAGAGGATGGTCAGGGACGTTGCAGGGAGTGGGTTGGTGGCTTAGGAGGTGGCGGCAGTGGTGGAACGATGGCGGATGAAGGAGGAGTAGGGTGGAGGCCAAGAAGGGAGAAAAAGAAGAGAAGAGGAAGGAGGGGGCTGAAGGGGCTCGAGGGGGTGACTTGGTGGTGCAAGGTGGTAGTAGGAGGTGGCAGGAGGTGGTGTAGGAGGTTGGTAGGGCGGTGGAAACGGTGGAATGGGGTGGTGGAGCAAAATAGGGTAAGGGAATGAAAGGAGAAGAAATAGGAAAAGAAAAGGTCGGGAGAGGGAAGGAAGGGTTCGAATGGGGCAAGATGAAGTCAGAGGGGAAAAAGAAAAGGAAGAGGGAGAAGAGGATAGTAGGTGTGGCCGGTCAGGGCAGGTGGCAGTTGGGTGCTGGGGTGTAGGGAGAGGGAAGGGAAAGAAGTGGAAAGGGAGGCATGCAAAACTTGGGGTGCAGGGTTTGTTTGGTTCGAAAATGGGAAGAAAAGGATGGGGAGAGAGAAAGGGAGAGAAGGCAGAGTTGCAGGAATGTAGGTGGTGGCAGGCGGCAATGTAGGAGGAGCAGGCATAGTGAGGTGGTCGGGGATGGAGGAAGAAGAAGAGAAGAAGAAGAAGAAGGAAAGAAAGAAGTTGGCCGGTCGGGTGGGGAGAAAAGAAAGATCGGGTCGGCCCGTTGTGCAAGGGAGAGGGGAGGAAAGAAAAGAAACTGGGCTGGCCTAGGCGAGGGGAAGAAGGAAACAAAATAAGAAATGGGGAAGATCGGGCTAGGTTTCCACACGGGAGAAGGAGAAGGAAAGGGAAGTAGGTCGGCAGCCCAGCGCGTAGGAGAGAGGCCATAGGCCTGGCGGCACGAAGGAGAAGAAAAAGGAAAAAGAAAGAAAGGAGAAAAAGGTGAAAGAAAAGGAAAAGGGAAAATGGGGAGAAATAAGATAAAATAATTTATGGAATAATATAATGTAATATTTTTGATAGATAAATTAATTTAATATAATTTAATATATTGATTTAAAAAGGATAATTTTAGTAAAATATTAGTTACGAAAATTATTTAAATAAAATGAATATGATAAAATAAAAAAATAATTATTTTAATTTATTAAATATTCATATCTAATTTTATATACTCAAAAATCCATAAAATAATTAAATTTAATAAATTTAAAATCTAATTTATCCCAAATAAAATCTATTTATTAAATTATAGGTTTTTAAAATTTTAGGGTATTATAATAATTGTTTTAGATTGTATTATCTTCAATTTAAGTTATCAAAAAATAAAAATAAAATAATTATATTAATATGATTTCGAGTTTTTTTTTTCACAAATGGACACCTATAATGATATACTTTCGAAGCAAAAAAATATATTATGTAAAATATTATCTCTTTAAATTAAAATGTGTAGGGTATAGATTTAAAATTTATAAAACTATTAATATTCATGTAAAATAAGACATATTCTTAAATCGGTTCCGCAATACCTTTTTCTATCCAAAATGTATTTATAGAATGAATTTTTGGGACCCCAAGATAAATGCTCTAGAAATTGATACAAACAATGGTGGTTATATTTAAGTGTGTTGTTATATGTACACCTAAATTACTAATTTCATATCTCTCAAAACCCCATTATTTTTGTGTTTAACCATTTTAGCAATTTCATTTCTCCACTCCTCTTCTCTTCACTTCTCTTTTCTCTCTTTTTGTTCATTAATCTTCAACATTTAATTCACTTAATATTTAATATAATAATTATGGAAGATGGGAATAATGATAATGATTGTTTTAGTCAAGAAGAACATGATGAAATAATGGTAAGTCATTTTCCCCCTAAAATTTTGGACCTAATAGGTAAGTTACCCGAAAATCCCCACTTCATCTGATAAATTTACCTGTTATGGGATAAGGCTGATGGGTGATTCACCCATTAGAGGGTAAGGTTGAAGGGTGATTTGCTTGTCATAGGGTAAGGCTAACGGGAGATTCACCCATTAGATTATGTTTTTGACAGACCATCCACCAGTTGATCTTGTACTCTGAAGAGCAAATAACCCAAAAACCCTCATGTAATTCTTTGTTATTCATTTTTATATTTATGTATTCCTTATAATTTAATATTTTTTATTAATTACAAAATAAAGATTTACTTAATAATAATTATATTGGATTTTTTGTTATTGATGAGAGTTTAATGATCCCGATTCATTAATTTAGTAGGTTAAAAAAATTAGAAGGCCACATAATATGGTTTTAGGTATTAATGAGTTAAAAAAGGTAGAGTTTGGTTACATTTTGAGAGAGTTGATGCGTATAAAAGAAAACCTTTACTTAATATAGAAAGTGTTCTCTCTATCGAGACAAAAAAGTATGGTTGTAAATTCGGGATACATGGAAGGGAAGATGCTTGTAGTGGTTTGATACTTGTGGTAAAATATGGTTTGCATAATCTGTAACACCCCAAAATTAAAATTTTTATAGAAACATAATATTAAGATAATTTGGTGTTACCATCATACTCGACATGAGTTTAGCTTGCCATACCATTCTCACATCGAATACAAGACAAAATATTTGCAACTTAAAATAAGACAATCAAAGAATGAGAGGAATTTAAATAAATTTTAAAAAAGAGTTTGGAGATTAAACTTTGAGTAAAATATCATCAAAATACAACAAAAAAGGATCTAATGGAACTAAGAGTCCAAAAGGTATCTGTACAAAAGACTAGCTACCAGATAATGTTAACTCTACTTTCAAACCCCGATAGATAAAATTACTCCTCCACAAGAAGTATGTCATAAGCAGCAATATATTCAAGACAGTCCTCAGCAACCTACACATCAAAACCTAGGTTATCTACTCATGAAAATAAGTAACACCCATGAAAATGATGGTCAATACTTACATATTGAGTAAGGTAATAATACAATCATAAATAAGGGTGTGCATAACATATAAGGTAAAATTAAAGGACTAGACATGTAAATTATCATAATCCATAATAAGTCAAGATGGTAATTATAATAGAGTTTTCAATTCAAATAATTATACATTTTCATTTATTTAGTCACTTGGGGTCAGATACCCCATAATTCATAACCGATGGAATGATGTTAACAACTCTTCTAGGGTAAGATGCACCTAAAAACCACTATTATATCTATTTGATTAATAACATAACCCTTTCAGGGTAATATGTTGCTAGGAAATACTATTATATCTAGTGTAATGGTAGCACGATAAATCCCTCACAATATATAACACTCCTATTCACTATTAGATCCGATAGAATGGTAACAAGTACAACCAGTTCTAACTCACATAATCTTTCACTTTAAATATTAATGTCTTATTATCTTCTGGTTATCTGGTTAATGTCATGCAAACTTGTCACTAAAATTCTAAGAGTTATGATACTATCAACTCCCAACTTTTCAACATAATTCAATAATATAATACTTTACCATAATTACAATCTACTCTTCATAACCTAATTAGGATAATAGATGATGCTAATAAGCTCAGGTTATGAGACAGTACTTGCTCAAACAATAGCATATAAGCTTATACATCTACATAACATTCATATTTTTGAAATGTAATACAACAAGATTATAGTATTACATCAATAACATGATTCAAAAAATGTAAATACGCTCGCATGATATTGCATATAATTCACATTACATCAAAATCCCTAAATCATGACATGTATCATTACCCAAATTTCATTAGTTTCTAAGCAAGCAAAATGCTCTAAGCCTCCTCCACTAGGTCCACTAGGGAAGCACCTAAAGCCAAGAGAAAACAAAAGGTTAGGAGAAAAGGATGGTGAATAGTAAAAGTTAAGAGGGGAAAGGGAAACAAGTAGAGATTGGGGGCTGGGAGAGAAGAATTGGAACAAACAATGCACTCAGCAAGGAGTAGTACTCACTCAATAAGACACACACATGATTAGAAAGGGATAGTGCACACTTAGTAAGATGCACACATGCATAGCAAGGGACAATGGCACTTGGTAAGATACCCACATGCTCAATAAGGAATAATACATGCTCGATAATGGAATGATGACTAGCTGAGACTAAGGGAGATCAATTGACTAAGGGTGGAAAAATAAACTTGGTGTGACAACTCGCTCAACAAGGATAACTTACTCAATGAGGCTGACTTGCTTGACAAGTTCAACTTTCCCAGCATGATTGGCTTACACAAAAAGAGAACAAATCCACTTAGTGTAACACCTCAAATCAATATGATCACGCGGGGGCTACTCTAGAGCACGTTCGAATTGATCAGATGGCCTCACAGATCAATACAAGTCCTTTTAACATGCTTTTCCCCCACTCACGCACTTCCTATGAAATTTAAAAAAAAAATTCAATCTTTCCAAGAGGTTCACCCATCCTAAAAATTACTCCATGGCTAACACGCTTAACTATAGAGCTCTTAGGATGAAATCACTAAAAAGATGGTATATCATGTTGATATAAGTATCTAGATCAATCCTTATAACACTTTGCTCAATTTGGGATATTACATTCACCCCCACTCAAAGAAAGCAACATCCTCATTATGCCTCAACCATCAACTATCTTAGTACAGTTTTATCCCAAGAATCCTCCTGCTAGGTGGTTGACTAACTTATCCAAGTTCTGCACATGGTCATGGTTTCACTCTGATACCATTTATAACACTCTAAGTGGATTGATTAACTAATCCCACAAATCAACACGAGTCCTTTCAGAATGTTTTTCTCCCACTCACACTCTTCCCAATAAATTTTAAATAAATTTCTGAAACTTTCCAGGAGGGTTACCCATTCTAAAACATTTTCCACATCCAACACACTTAGTGGTGGAGTTTTTAGGGAATAATTACCAAAATAATAGTATATCATGTTGATATAAGCATGAAAATCAATTCTTATAAGACTCCGCTCAATTTGGGGTATTACACTTAGCGAGACATACTTGTTTGGAAAAATAACTTATTCAACAGGTTCAACTTACTTGGAAAGAGTAATCAAGACTGAGGGAAAATAAACTTGATTTGAGAAAAAAAGAAATGTAACACCACAAGTTGAGGGGTCTTAGGATAGGCAATTGAGTCAAAGGTAGCGGTGGCAGTTGTGATAGATTAATTGAAGAACAAAGGGGTGGACAAGGTGGACTATGGGTGATGTTTGGTTGGGCGAGCTGCAAAGTATGACAGAGAAAATGATTTTTAGGAAATAAAATATGAGGAAGAGAGGAAGGACATGGTTTATCGTGGCGTAATAAATGCTTGACTATTTGAGTGAGAGAGGTTATAATGGGTTGTGGATTGTGTGTGTAAGAGAGAAATGGCATATAGGAGATGAGGTTAGGTTGCATCATGATGGGATGTAGAAATTAAGGGGATAAAAAAAGAGTATGGGACATTGGCATGCACACGTGAAAGAAGAGAGAGATAGATTATGGTTTTGGGTGAAGTTGGGTTTTGGTTTACTTAACTAAACCAAACCAAAATTTGTTAGGTGGGGAAGAGCATTGTGTGGGAGAGAGAAGAAAAATGAAAGAAAAGGAGAAAAGGAGAGAAAGGAAAAGCAAGAAGGGGAAAAAGGTTAGAGTTAATATTAATGAATTAAGAAAATGGTTAAGATAATAATTACCTAGGGTTAAGGTTAGATTACAAATTTGGGGTATTATATAGTCATAGATTAGGAAAGTATTTGCAAAGGCATTAATTTTCTTGTTAGTTATTACATGAAGAATGCAAGTTGGTGCACAAACTAACCTTAATAAATGTTAAACCAAGGGACATTATCAACAAGTTGAAACATGGTGATGGGGATAATACTACAACACTTAAAATAATATACAATTATATGCATAAGTTCAAGGTGCAGAGCTTGATGGGACATACAATCATGCAACTATTATTTCACTTGATAGAAACTAATGAGTATTGTTCATGGCATCATTGATTTCCCAAATTTGATGTGGTTAGTGATATTTTATTTGCGCACTCGGATTCTATTACTTTTTTGCATGCATTTCCATATGCCATTTGTTTAGATTGCACATACGAAATCAATAAGTACAATCTTCCTCTCTTGGAGGTTGTTGGTTGTATGTCTAGTGGTAAGAATTTTACAATTACCTTGGAATTTATGAAGAAGGAAAGGAAGATAAATGAGAATAGTGTTTGATAAGTTAAGGAGATTGATGGATCATCATGAACCACATGTGGTTATTAATGATTAGGAACTAATATTGACAAAAATAGTGCCCAAAGTCTTTCTTAATGTAGTACCCTTATTATGCTATACAAACTACTATGTACACACAAGATATTTCGTTACAAATGAGATCATCAACCTATTCTCGTAATGGTAGTGCATCAATTCTAGAAGGTTTTTACTTTTGCTAGACCAAGAAAAGAATGGTTTTATGGATGATTTTACTATTGATCCATCCATATATCCCTTTTCTTATAACATTATTTCTAAGGTGAAAATGACACTTGACCATTTTCCATTATATCTATGATACTATTTTAATCTTATTGATGAGGTTATCAAACCCACTATGACAAGTTTGGTAGAGCCAAATGTTGAACAAAGCAAAGGTTGCCCTAGTAATAGCATAAGGAGGAAGCCATCAAAGTAGGAGCACACACATCATGCTTATTTGGAATCACATAAGAGGTGAGGTTGATCAGAGCACACAGAAATGGTGGCAAAAACCTGAATTTGGATTTATCATCGTGACAACATATAATGTGGTATTCATTTGCTTGAGTCATTTAGGGTCAGTTATATGTTTATCACAAAGAAATCCACCTAATGACTGATAACTTGATTAGATCATTACCACCTTAAGTGTTTACAATTTGTCGCACTACGTATCGGCATGTCTTTTTCTCACACTAACACCACATATAATTTTCTTTATAATATATATATTAATCATGATCATGTTATGATAATTTATATGATCGTAGTTAACCTTGATGGAAAACATAATGTTACCACTTGTATCTAATCAGTGGTACACACATGTTGATCTAAAATTTTTTGGATGGGATGAGCCACATCATGATTACATTATGCTATTGGAATGGAATGGGCATAGGTGCCAACCAAAGGGCGAATTTGGTTGATGATTTTTTGTACTCTTCTTGTTAATCAATATGTTGATGAATTATTAACTACACATTTTTTTTATCTTTATTATCTACGTTGATAAAATTATAATAGTGTATCCATGAAAAAAATGCAAAGAGTTTGGTGGAAACATATAAATCAGCAAATGAACAAAGTTATAATAGTCCACATAAATTTAAAATAAAAATACAAACAAGAAAAGGAAAGAAACTACTAACTATCTCAAGAACCATCATGAACAGAGGGTTTCGAACAGAGGGTTTCTCAACCTCTCCTTCACTTGAGGAGAGTTTTAGGCCATCCCATATGGAAGCATATATCCCTAAGCCTCTCAAACAATATAACTTATCCATGTCTCTGAAATCTGATTTAAACCAATAATAATACCCCCCTTAATTGGTTATTGATTTCCAAATCTGATATCATTATCAACTGGTCCCATAGAAGCTGATATATTATTGACTATCATGTGGGTATGAAGAAGTAACCATTGAAGGTAATCAAGTGTTGAATCATGCCTATAAATAGATTTAGGCCACCTATCACTAAAATTCACCAAATGATAATGCCACACATTCCAAAATGGTGATAAAATAGAGTAATTCACCTTAAACTTTTTGATGAAAACATTACAAAAAAATCCTTAGGATACCACAATCGTAGTGTTAGGGATGAACTAAAGGAAACCAAACTGTCGAGCTACTCAATTCGGCATGTACTACTCCATAATATCCATGAATTATATGCCACCTTAGTATGTTGTCTCAAGATATAATGATACCAGATCATTATAGAAGGGTATGAAGTTAATCTACAAAAGCATGAAAAACATAGTTAATTATTTTTCAAAAAAATTACTATAATTGAAAACTTTCTACAACATTTTATTAACTTACTACACCCTCAACATGTTAAGATGCCTCTGGTATCCAATTTTATCTTCAAATAACTTAGGATCGCCATTTTGACGGGTAATATCCCATCTTTAGTTGTATATGATGTATTATGGTTATGAGGAAATTTATGGCGAAACTAGGGACAATATTCGTAGATCCATGCCTGTTCACATTCACAACACTCAATTAATAAATAAGACTAATAATAAAAAAATGATACATACATGAATAATTATTAGTTGTGCTGGTAGATATGATTACCTCCACAAGTGTAACACAACCCTCAATTGTCTACACTAATCTTGGGTGCTATCCTAAGCTACCTATATAGAAATGCTAAAATGATAACTATGATTAGCATCCCACCTAGTATATCCATATGTACTAATAATATCAATATCGATAAAGGAACATAATTAGTAGACTTATCTATGAAAAACATGTAATACAAAAGATTCTACAAATACAATTAGGCATACAACTTGTTATCATCAACTCTCTCCATCATAAGCTTCCAAGGTAACTCACATAAAACAATTGATGAACCTTTTAAATAAGCCCCCTAATCACCACCCTAATACTCATAAAAAAGATGAAAAAAATGTAGAGACCATGTCTCTATCAGTAGGAAACACCTCACTTGTACACTCAACGCCACTACAATTAAGACCATATATATAAATAATGTCATGTAGGTTCATTGTAACCTCATAAAAAGAAAAATGGAAGTTGTTTGTCTCTAGGTGTCACCTCTAAACAAAAGAGGAAACAAGTGGATGATTATGGTGGTGAAAGTAGGTGTCTTGAAGGTATCTCAACTTGGAACACTTATGTAATCAAAGGCATCATCTATATCAATGTTGTCACAAGGTAGTTTTCCAATACTCTTTATCATTAACTAAAGCCTTATTACAAATCTTGGTTCATATAACAAAAAAATATTAGAATTATCAATGACATGAAAAAAAAATTTACCTCATGTTTATTCCATATGGTGTATGCCATATGGCCTTTGAAGTTTGTCAGTAGGTCAGGAATCTCTGGACCATAACCTTTAGGTCCAGCCAATCACCAGTAATCAATATATGAAGAAGAAGATCTTGTTAATTCACTAGAGGTACTTGTGCTAGCATAAAATCTTGTATCTGCAATCGTGATACTCTTCTTCATGTACTTGATCTATATTTGAAGTATGAGTAGCTTTACTGTGTGCTACTGCTACATTTGCTTGAGCACTCATAGTGATTATCCACTTTACCATCCTCGTGATAGTAGGAGTAACAAGCCTAAGATCCTTACCCTTACTATCCATCTACAAATCATAATGAAAACATTATTAATACATATTTTATTACTCTAAATAAAAATATAATATTACACTCTACTTTATTATAATATAATATTACACTATTCTCTACTCTAATATAAATTATGCTTAGCTCTACCAAAAATAAGGATATTATGTTTATGATTAGGGTAAAGGGGTTATGGTTTGGTATTAAGGGATTATAGTTTAGGGTTAAGGGATTATGGTTTAGGGGTTAAGGGTTTATAGTTAAGTGTATAAGGTTTAGGGTGAAAGGTTTTTGGCTAATGATTTAGGGTTTTGAGGGTTTGGGGTTAAAGGTTTATGTTTTGAGTTTAAGTGTTTTAGGTTTAGGGTCAATGGTTAATGGTTTAGCATTTTTAGTTAAGGGTTTAGGATTTATAGGGTTTTTTTAAGGGTTTAGGGTTAAGGGTTAATTGGTTGATGACTTTTTCACCCATTAAAGTGAAGGTGAAAGGGTGAACTACACATGGAAGTAGGGGGTTACGGGTAATTCACTCAATTAATACCAAGGATGATGGTAAAACCATGTGTGAAAGTGAGGGGATATGAGTAAGTCACCCACTAGGAATTATTCATACTAGGCAAGTCATCCGTTGGTATGGGTGACTTATGGTTGAGTCACCCACTGGCTAAACAAGTTCGTCGGCCCCAACCTTCATTGGTACGATTAAAAGCTTTGATTTCAACAAAAAAAAATACTATAAAACTATTAACCTACATTTGATCTATGCATATAAACTGTAATTTCAAGAAAATAACATATCAAATTAAAAAAATAAGCACAAAATATTACATACTCCTTTAATTTTTAAAAAAAAACATTTAACAAAAATATATGTTAATAATTAATAAGTATACCATATATATTATTACCTTTAAATTTCAATTTTATTAGAATCTTGATTATTGTCTCCAACGGATGAATTTTTTCTAAGTTGGGATGGAAGAGGAATGAGAAATAAGGGAGGGTTTAGAGTTGGGGGTAGAAAATGACAAGGGTAAAATTGTTAAGGAATGATTTTGTTTAGAGTATAGGGGTGTGAGTTTAGAAATATGAGAGATAAATGTAGATAGGAAAGCAATGAATGCATTTTATATCTTCTTCTTTCTAATTCTTCAAAAATGGATAAAATTTCATATAGAGAGAATTGATGCTTTAAATTAAAGTTGAGTGTCATTTTTTCATGATGATATAACAACTTAACCGGGAAGGTTGGTTTGCATTGGTTAACTGAGTAGAAAAATGATGATGTGTACAATTTTGTTACATCTTTTCTAATTTCCATTATTTTATTATAGTTGGAACCATCTATGATAATCAATTTTCATCATTGTTCTTTTGCTATTGAGCATGTCATCGCTCTATCTCTTGGCTTTATTCCTCTACAAGACCTTTTCAATCATCTGGATATTGATAGGGACCTCATCTAGTGATTAAATATCATCATGCCAAATGGTCCCTACCTGAAACCCTAGAGAGTAATTTTTAAGGACTCATCAATATGGACCCTAAATACATGATCACCCAAGAAGTCCTAGACATAGTTGCTCGATAAGAGCCCTAACTCCACCCAAAATTTAGGTCAAGAGTGGAGGGTCAAGCCTCCCATATAAACCATCTATAGATCCCTTAGTTTTTGATGTGGGATCACATCATCCCCCCTAGACTGCACGTCCTCATATTGCCTCCATTGGTTATCAACGCGAGTTTGTAGGGGATTTTGACCGAGATTAGGCTTTGATACCAAATTATATGGGCCTCATCTAGTAATTAGATTTTGTCACACCAAATCGGACTCACCCAAAATCCTAGGGCATAATCGCCCTAGACTAGCTAATATAGACCCCAAAAACGTAATCACTCAGGAGGTCCTAGGCATTATAGCCCAATAAGAGCTCTAACTATACCCAAAAGCTACATGATTCTTTAATAACTACAGTTGGATACCTGCTCCCCTCTCCTCACACACTCATCTCCCTTTTGTACAATTATATCTTTGTTTCTACTACTATAGTTTGAAATACAACTATTGGGCTTTTTAGGCAAACCATGCCATCACGGACATTATAGTTTTGGTTATTTGAGTCAAACTTGAAGAATTGCTCGAGAATATTACACATTATAGGTTTTTTATTTAGGGTCTTCAAAGGATAAGGAACAATTAATAGGCTTACTAGGCCAACATCGCTCAACACAATTTTCAAGCATGTGTTGAAGAATATCATGGCGGTGCTTATTTTAGCTTGTGATTCCATGTCTAGCTTAATTGGTTGTATGGTTTGTACATTTTAGCTGACAGTGACATTGTACCTAACATGAGGGGAAGTGGGGGTTAGATATAGGTAGCTCAACTATTTTTTTTATATAATCATGATCGTATTAACTTGAAGGAGCAAGCAAAGATACCATATATACCCCCTCACCCTACCTATCATACGATAACTGGCAGAAACAATAGCAAAGTATGCTCCCAATGGATAAGTACATGCTTACAAAATATAAAACAAGAAAAACCAATAAGGATATATTGATAGAATAAACAACTAGGTTTAGAAGTTTACATTCCTACAAACAGGCAAAAAATGTTGTAGCTATAGACAAACCTTAGACTGCCAACCCTTCAACAATGAAGTTAATTTGCACTTCTAATTCTATGGTAGACCTTAAGCCCACTTGATGTGATCCCATATAAAAAAATAAGGGGATCTCTAGACGTTTTATATGGGAGAGTTAATCCTCCACTCTCGATCTAAATTTTGGGTAGAGTTAGGTTATTCTCGGGTGATTACGACTTAGACCTCCTAGACGATTATGTCTTTGAGGTCCATATTATTTGGTACTAGATGATTATGCCTTGGGGTTTTAGGTTGGGTCCATTTGGCATGACGATATCTAATTGCTAGATGAGATTTGTATCACCACTCCACTCCCTTCTATTACTGGTAATGAAATTTAGAAGGCCGGTTAGATTATATTGTGATCACTTGATATAAATATGGAATGCTTTTGAAGCTAGTGGTAACACCTTTAAATTTTGAAAAAAAAAATCATTTTGAAGACAATGCAGAAACATTTATAAAAGTAAAACCATGGAATTTTACCACTACATCAATCATGAGAGAGATGTGATCATCGCCTATCCCATGCTTGATGTAAGGCAAAACGGAACAATTATGATAAAATGTATGCCTAACTAACAATATAACAATACCAATAGTGACAATGATTAGAATAACAATAATATAGATAGAAGGGAGTATGAGATCTTACAAAATCCAAATACAAGACTCATAGCGAAGAGTTTAAATAACCAGGAATAACCAAAAGCATCCCAACACAGTGGGCAAAGTACATCTAACCAATTAGCCTAACTCTTAACTACACAATAAAGTAACTCTTGGATCCCCAAGCAATGGCCAGCTACTGACCCACGATATCATCCTCAACATACTCCTACTAAGAATCATAACCCTACAAATTATCCTTTACTCACCAGACAAGAAGCCCGATCATTATAGTGACCACACAAATGTAGTATTGGCATGGTAGAGTATTGGTAAAATAGTTTACCTAAAACATAGTAAGGGCTTATGTAACACATTGAAGTCACATAGTAGCATGGTGACAAGAACACTGACATAAGATAACACTTAGGCTAATGGTAGTAATACAAAAAGGCATGCTTGTATGGAGATCGTGGAAGAATAATTATATAATAAATGCATAACAACTTCACAATGTAAACCATATTATAAATTTTCCTTTAGTGATCACATAGTTTCCAGTTATTGAGATAATCTATTCGACCACACCTATTTCTCCACCATGAATAAAAGTCATGGCAACATACATACATAATGTGATACCACACCCACCACACGTGGTTGAAGTACATCAAAGGGGCTTGTACTCAGATACCTCACCCACCACACCTTGAATGCCACCATCATGAGAGATACAAGTTGGGATACCACACCCAATTAAGTAATGTATAATATGAAGTGCCAAGGAGCTTGTACTAGGATACCTCAGCCATCTAAATTGGACACTGATGCCATACTGGCTTGCCACATTATAATCTTATACCTCAAAGATATGTGTATACCCCTACCGACTTCAACCTGCTAGATACCCCGAGAGTTAGAGAAAAGGCTCGAATAAAATCTTAATCCAATAATTATTAATTACCAAGCGATATCGCAATCACAAATTTATTCCATTATTATCCAAATTGGGTGTTTCCAAGTGATAACACCAAACCCATCACAAGGCATATAAGCTACTATTTGGGTGTTTAGAATGACAACAAAATTAACCAAATCAAGGCCTAATTATCATCATTTTTATCCATATTAATTTTAAGGTAAACATGGTTGTAATAATAATTAAAAAATGTTGTAATTGCATATAGACATTAATATAGAAGGCCAACAAAAGGATATCAATTAATAAGTAAATATGACAAAAGAGGCCAACTATTTGATCTATCCCTAAGGCCAGTTGATTGGTCTGGTTATACCATACTTGCATAGAAAAATAAACCAGTGAACACGTCGACTTGTTGGTCCTACCGATTGACAATTCATAGAAAACCAGTCAGTCGATGGGTCTGAGTAGAGACCAAACCACTTTGGTCACAAAGCAACTAGTTGATGGGATTAACAAACCAATCAACTTCTTATAGGAGCCAGTTGACTAGTTCATCAAACTAATTGACTGATCTTGCAATCAACCAATCAATATCCCCAAATTAAGCTATTATTCACACAACCAGTTGATCGATATAAAAAACCAAATGTCCAGTCTAGGTAAAACAACACCTAGACTTGCAATCCACATACTAAAACTTTACCCAACTTACCATATTAATCTTAGCATGTTTTTGTGTCATTAAACACATCAAGATACATGCTACACACATAGAATCACAAGGATACATGCTAATATTGGAATTAAAAAAATCATGCTCAAAACTACTAAAATCATGCTCAAAACTACTAAAATCATGCATAATATCAAGTAACCCAAAACATGCTTAATTTTCAATAAGAAAACTCTACCATATGATCTATTCCTAGAATGCAATAACCCATGCTCAACATAGAAACACTAAGAACATGGAACTACAATAAGTAGTAAAAGTCCTTATTTATATTCAAGATATGAATGATTTACCTTCAAGTAATTATTCTAGCACAAACTCTTAACTTGATGATTGTCTACCAAGACCTCGATTACTAAGAGAATCAATAACCAAAACCATTAAAAATTCTTCTAAAAACTTAATAAAAGCACAATCAGAAGAAGAAGAAGAAGAATGAAAAAATACAAGCTTTTCTCAAAATTGAAACCTAAAACCAAAACCCAAAATTTTAAACCTTTTTGAAAACTTTAACCTTTCATTGCTTAAGAGGAATAAGGTAGAGCTATATCTAAGATTAGGAGAAGAAATAAGAGATAATAATTTCAACCAAAGGATAGGGAACAAAAGAACAAGAGGGAAGCCTCTATTTTTCCCAGTAGAGAAGAAAAGAGAGTGAAGTAGAGAATGCGTAACACTTGAAAAAATTTCACAAAAGAAAAGGGATAGACTTAGCAAGTACAAATGATAAGGAGTAAATTGAATCAGAAATGGGATTTATAGGAGGGAAGGTTGGTTGACATACCCAAGTGGGAGAGAGATAAGCCTAACTTAGGTTGAGTGTGGAAACCAAAAGTGTAAGGAGATGACTAGTTGAGGCAAGAGAGGTAAGTTGTGGCTATGAAGAGACATGGCAAATGTTTGGTAAGTCATGGAAGTGTAGAAAATCAAACAAACAATCATGACTATAAGAAGAGAGAGGAAAGTGAGGGAGAACAAAGAATGAGAGATATGCCTCAAAAAGTACTTTTGGAGAAATTTGGCTAAACAAAAATTATATAGTGATCTAAATAATGTAAAAATAATCTCAAAGTACCAAAATATAATTATTAGCACAAATATATTATAATTAGAAGTTTTCATAAACATTAGAAAGATATTCAAATCAAAATTAGAAAAAGGATTTGAAATCATAAGAAAACCAATTGATCGGTTTGAGCAAACTAGTCGACTGGTTTATCGAAAAATAAAATTGCCAATTACTGAGTATACTAGTTAATTAGTTAGAAAAAATAGTTGATCGATGCTGTTAAAATTCACAAATATATTAAATTTTCAAGCCCTTTCCAAAACTAAAACTCATTTATTTTATATCAACATAATTTTAAATATAATTTGAAAGATTTTAATATGGGGGTATTACACTAGTTGTAGCTAGAATTAGTACTCATGCATGATGAAAATGGTCATACTCATCTACTCTATATATGATTATATATGTATAAACAAATAAATTATTATACTATTAAACATTTCAAAAATCAAGTACATGAGATTTTAAACAATGACATAGTTTAAATATATTCCAAGTGGTAATGGAGGAAAAATTATATATTATTGAGATTTTCTCTAGCCGTTTCTATTACATTCAAGCATATTGAAGTATTTTCTTATAGATGCATAATACTTTATAGAATATGATCACCATTTTGTGGTGGCTATATATATCTAACGTATTTGTTCATTAATTTGGAGATGGAACCTTGTGCATGTTTTGCATGGCCACCATAGAATCGATTCAAAGCCACAACCGATATTTGGTTTTGGCCCATTTGGGGACATTAATAACTTATTTGGTACGAATTCCGTTATAAATGAAATTCCAATTCCAATTCCAATTCTATCAAATTTATACCTTCTACAATTTTTTTAAATTTATTTTTATTACTCATTTACTTTGAAATATCAAACATGAGATTTCAAAAATAGATATAAATGAAATTATATTCTCATAACTTTTTAAGAATTTCAAATGAGTGGTAAAACTTTATTAAATTAATAAGGATACGACTTTTTCTTTTTAGCCTAAAAATGGAGATGATTATTTCCATTATATTATCATGTATTTTTTTTAAGGGATTATATATTAATGATTATTTTAAGGAGAGAAAAAATGACATTTTATACATTTCTACCACTCAGGAAGACATTATTCTCTTTTCCCATTGATCATTTAGAAATTTCTATAATGATCATGTGCACATTTAGTTCCATTACTAAATAAACAAAAAAGGAAATAAATTATATTGATCAAATAATTCAAGTGGCTTAATTTATTTTATTAATTAAAATTTTAGGGAAACCAAGCTAAGGGATGTTGTCATGTAGTCAGATATTAGAATTTGATGAATGATAAAAAAAACCACTTTAGAGTTAAATTTGATGTTGTCATGTAGTTCATTCAACTAATGAAAAAGAGGGAAATCATTATTATAGCCAGTCTCAAATTTGGAAAAAAATTTACATCCAAACATTTTAATGGCCAATGTCAATGTTTTATGGTTTGGTAGAGCTTGATAAACCAAGATTCATGTAGTATGATGTGTGTGGAGTGAATTCCATGTTGAGGTTCTTCAAAAGAATAAGAGTTTTGAAGATTGATGTTGAGAAACATGGCCTTGTTCAAAGTCCATTGGATAGTGCTAAGGGTGATAGCCAAGGGCATCAACCAAAGGGTGAGAATTAAGGGTGTCAACTAAGGGCATTAGCCCAAGGCATTTGCTAAAGGGCAACAATTAGGGGTGTCGGCCAAGGCACTAGTTAAGAGGTGACATAAAAGGGCATAAACCAATGGGTTAGTATAACATATGGACAAGGGCGATGGCTAAAAACTAATTAATGACATCAATTGGATGGGACGACTTAGTATCAAAAATTAGGGGAGAATATGTGAGTAAATATTATATGTTAGGGAGTGGTTATAAAATCCATTAATATAAGACATTTGGTACTTATCACCATGGAAAAATATATGTTGAAAGGGGTTAACTCAAAGTGTAAATCATTAGGTGATAACTTGTATATTTCCTCTAACGATGATTGATGTTTGGTAGAAGGTTGTACTAAGTTTGTTAGTCAACTGGTGATTAAGTGTTTTGGCTAAGAATGAAGGAGGGTATAAAAAACCTTCTACCAACCATTTGTAAAATAAATGTCAACTCTCAATTTTCTCACATCAGTATACTTAATAAAAGTTTCGAATTCTTCCTTCCATAAATTTCATATCTTGTGTTTACAATTTATTCTTACATTTTCTCATAATTTTGCATCTGGTAGAGGAGGTTATTTCTTAATAACTAGTATCAGATCAAGTTTGGAAGTCATGGAAGATGGTAAGTCGGTCATGATAATTTTTAATAACACAAAATATAGGATGTGGAAGAGTAAGATGGAAGACTTGCTCTATATAAAATAGTTGACTAATATGATTACAAATGAAGGAGTCATGTTTGATAGCATGAAAGAAAATGAAGAGGATTTGAAGAATCTTAATAGAATAACTTGTGGTTATATTCGTCAATGGGTAAATGACAGTGTCACCCATCATGTTGAGGAAGAAACCATGACATACAGGGTGTGTTTCAAGTTGAATTAATTTTACTCGTGGGAATGAGTAATGCCCATAAAAAGGATGGTCAATACTTGTGTATTGTTATAGTAACGATATACATCAATAGATTAAGGCATGCATAACACATAGGGATCATAAGATAACATATATATATATATATATTATACATACATATGCTTATGGCACAAGATAAATATAGAGAAAATCAAATTAGGGTTCAACATTAGGTGATCAAAATATTCTATTTAGTGAGTCATGTTGAGATTAGGGACCCCATTATTCCTCACTGGTGGAGCACTATCAAGACATCAAACTCTCAAGACAAGATGCTTATGGCTAACATTATCATTTGATGGAATGGATTATGACATATAGCTCATTCTAGGGCAAAACACTTATGGGAACCAAAAAAATGCATGCCTAGTCTATAAGTATGCATATCCCCTAGAAGTAGGTACAATGGTTAATATAAAGTAAATCTAAGTTCACTTTGGCTATCACAACAACTAAGAAATACACAGGTACTACAATAACTCAATAAAAGAAATAAGATGAATCACCTTAGTCTTGACTCACGTGATCTTTTACTTTAATTATTAATGTTTTATTACTCATCATGACGAATATAAATCATATTCTAAATTCCACTTTATTTTCTTATCATCATAACACTTCCACATATATTTCCATTGATTTATCACATGGGATACCGCTTATCATTTGTTACATGAAGTACAGATTACCAATGAATTCATATCAACTATTGTAATGATTCAGAATATATTGAAAAACAGCACGGTGAATCAATTTAAACATGCTATAATCGCTTGAGGTAATGATAAGGTGTAAGAAAAGGCAAAAAGTATAAAAATACAATAGATAAAGGAAAAGGTTGTAATGCCTTCATAAACAACTCATAAATTTACCTATAAAGCTCCCCAAATAACCAAATTTGATACAAAATCCAAATATATAATATCCAAAAATTAGGATTTAACTCCAGCCTTTCACACTATAAACCACTAATCATACCCCTAGGGCTTCTAACCTTATTTTAAGTTATTATCACATAACATTAATACTTGCGTTAACCATATAAACCCATATCAATCACATATCACACTTTTTTAAATCCAATAATACTTATACAATCTCAATTTTCTAGAATTAACCCAAAATGATCATGTTGCCCTTATTTCACCTAAACACCTTAAACTTGAGAAACTCATATCTTAACCCATATCTTAACCTATACTCCACCAAACCCTATCATATCATGTAATGAAATTTAATTAAAAATCCCAAAGAACATAATAAAATCTTTATAATCCACAAAAACTCAATGTAATGACCATATTGTTCCTAAGGCTAATCCTAAAATAAATAGCCCAAATCTCAACATTTATCGAACTTCACCATTTCTATACATAATTTACCCTACATTATCAATATTACACATGTATAATTAACCTTAATTAAAAATAACCCAATATACCCAAAATAGGCCTATGGTTGAACAACCATAATCCTAAAACAACACTATAATCTAACCTGAGCCTATTTTTGAACACACATACTCATATTAATATACTTAAACTCATGCATAATGAAAATAATAAATTGTAAATCATGCTTAGAACTTAATAACATGGCCTAACATGGTCCAACATGGCATATTCTCCATAAATATCATCACATATGATCATTAACTCACAATGAAATACATAATTATAAGTTCAAAACCTCAATCTGATTTCTAGCAACAAACATGCTAATATAAGGTTGCATAAAAGAGACACATATCAACAAAAAAAAACCCTAACGTGAAATTCTGTATTCTTACTAAAGTCTACATCGATCTCTAAGAAATAATACTTCTTAATAATTCCCTCAACCCTTAGGATCATCTTAATATCAATAACAATTGTGTGCAAGAGCTAGTGTTAGACTCATAAGTTATTTTGGCTATTGATTCTGTCTTATGGTATTCTATTAGTGTTGCTAAGGAGATGTGGTCTCTTTGGTAGACTTTGAAATTGGTGTGTGATGTTTCACTAGTTATTCTTTTGTTTTGTTTTTATGTTTTGCTTGTCACAACAAAAGAAATGTCTAAAGAGAACAAGCTGAAGACTTTGAATGTGCCCAAATCTAAATTGGTTGCGGTGGCTTGTTTAGTCACTAGTTCATACTATGTAGCTATGAGATGCTTGATGTACAAAGTGATTAGTACCGACTAATTTATTGGTCATGTTGTGAGATTTTTAAAGACACCTTGGTAAGGTGTGGTGCTAATTTTGAGGTGCATGGTGTTTATAGTATCTAATTCTCTTGAGTATGTGTTGTTGATTATTCTATTAACGGATTACTCTAATCTTAGTTTTGGTCTTTATGATTAGAGAGGTACACTAGTTTTCTAGTGTTCAATCTTAGAGGTTCTAAGGTTATGTGTTTAGTTATGACAGAGGCTTTTTAGAAAGTATTTTGGCTTGGTGATTTAGTACAAGAGTTAGGGTTTGGTCATGGTGATCCAAATGTTCGTGGTGATAGTCAAAGTACTATCTTTTTAGCAAAGAATTAGATTTCGTTCCATCGTCAAATGAAGCACATTGACATCAGCTATCACTTTATTTAGAGCACTGTTGTTGCAAGCAAAGTTCTATTAGAGAAAGTGAGTATTTTGGATAATCCAGCCGATAAGCTAATGAATCTGTTGACCATGAGTAAGTTCGCGTATTTCTCAGACTTGATTGATGTACATAAGCCATGAGGTCTTTTGTTGGGCCGGGATTTTTTGTAGAGGTCTTTACATGTTATGTGTCACAAATACTACGTCAAGGTGGAGAATTGTGAGTTTTGATTAGGTATTTGAGCACAATGTAACATTGTGTTGGTTCGTACATGTGTTGGATAATTTTAGTGTAGTATAGAGGTTTGTGTGAGAAACACGAGGGTCCTGTGTTAATAAATATGAACTGTGTTTCTCTAGTGAATCTTTGACGTGTTTTGGGTAAAACTCGAGAGTAAGAAATAAACATGCGGGTTCCGTGTTTCCTAAACACAGATTGTGTTTTTGCTATATTTCCAAAACAATTTGTTTTACCCTATAGGATTTTTTCTTCTATAAAAGGAGACATGTTGAAACCCTAGTTATCGAGAGTCGTGCATCCCAATTTCTTCTTCTTCTTCTCCATTAAAGAGAATTGCATATTTGTATAATTGATTGAATAATTAGTTTAATCATTTTGTAATTACACAAGAGCGTGAATAAATATTTCTTCTTTTTCCTGAAGTATTCTATTTTGTGAGTGAATTCCTAATTGTGTGTGTTATGGATCGATACCAATTCGGAAAAATATGATCTAATTAGAATCAATTAGAACACACAAGAATTGAGAAGAGAAGAACACTCAAGAACACGGATTGGGGAAACAAATGATCTTATTGATGTGAAGTAATTGTGATTATAAAGAGAATTAAATAAATTCTCACATAAATCACTCAATTCATCAAAGAATTACAAAAGAACTCAATAGGAGAAGAAGACGGCACTCTATGTATTAAGGTTCTAAATGCATGGTTTTTATACTATACGAAACTGTTATTAGCGAAAATTGAGGCGGAGTGAAAAAAACCAAAAAAACATGGATCGTGTTAATAAATACGGTACCCCAGTGTTTATTTTCTATCTCTCGGCTTCTCACGAAAACATGACACATTTTCCTGATGCAAAAACACATATCGTGTTTCACTAACACGCCCCCGGTGTTTCTTTCCATCTTTGACAATCTTTATTATTTTGACCACAACTTCTTCATATGAACTCTGATCAAGCTTATTCTTAATGAGTTGGAAAGATAACAGAAAGATCTACAACTTTTAAGTTCAGAAGATTTCCAAATTCCAATTACTTCAAGGTAAAATATTCACATCGTTCTAGAATAGCTCATAGTTTTACTCCAAGTTCCTCCAAAGCACTTCGCACACCAATCCAAGCTATTCTACACACCAAATACGAGTCACAAGCTCACAATTCTCCACCTTGATGAAGTATTTGAAGTAGCTATCACTAGGAATACAAAAGACCATTTGTAAAAATCCCTAGGTCCCAAAAGGCCCTCATGATACACAAACACCAACCAAGCCCGAGCAATGCTCGAACTTGCTCACCGTCAATGGCTTCGTTAGCATATTCGCTGGATTCTCAGAAGTAACCACCTTCTTCAACACAACCTTGCCTGTTGTAATAGTACCTCGGATGAAGTGGTACCTGATATCAATGTGCTTCATCCAACGATGGAAAGAATTCTAATTCTTTGCCAAATAGATAACACTCTGACTATCGCTAAGAACAATGGGAGCACTATGACCAAATCTAAGCTCACAAACGAAACCACCAAGCCACAAAGCTTTCTGAAAAGCCTTAGTTATAGCCATATACTCAGCCTTGATAGTGGACAACGCAGCTATATCTTGCAAAGATGACCTCCAGCTAATTGCCGAACCACCAAGACAAAACACATAACCTCCAGTAGATCACCTATTATCAAGATCTCCACCATAATCAGAGTCAACGAACCCAGTCAACGCATCAATCGACCTCCCATACTCCAAACAAGATGATGGTGTACCCTTCAAGTACCTCATAATCCACTTCACCACTTGCTAGTGAGCCTTCCCCAAATTCGTTATATATCTGCTCACAACACTCACAGCTTGATCAATATCCGCCCTGGTACAAACCATAGTGTACATCATGCATCCCACATCATTATATTAGGGAACTGTGGCCATAAACTCCTCCTCATATTTAGATTTAGGGCAATCTAAAGCAAACAATCTGAAGTGAGTAGCCAAGGGAGTAATAACCGGCTTGGCATCAATCATATGAAACCTCTCCAACACCTTGTTCACATACTTCTCTTGTGACAAGTAAAGACGCTTCTGTCTGCAGTCTCGACTAATTTCCATGCCAAGGATCTTCTTCGCAGCTCCCATATCCTCCATCTCAAACTCAGTCTTCAAGATTGTTTTCACCTTCTTAACTTTAGACAAATCTTTTACTGCAACAAGCATGTCATCGACATACAACAAAAGATACACAAGAGAACCATCACCAGCCTACTTTAAGTATGCACATCCACTGTAATCACTCTTGGAGGACCTATACAAATCATAAACTGATCAAATTTTTTGTACCATTATCTAGGCGACTGCTTTAGACCATACAATGACTTCTTCAATAAGCACACATGATCTTGCTTGCCTTCAACAACAAAGACATCTGGTTGGTGCATATAGATCCCCTCCTCGAGCTCACCATGTAGAAATGTTTTTTTAACATCCAATTGCTCTAACTCCATATCCTGCATAGCTACAAGCACAAGAAAAGTACGAATAGAAGTATTCCTGACAATAGGGGAAAATACCTCATTATAGTCTACACCAGGTATCTGACTGAACCCATGTGCAACTAAACGAGCCTTGTACCATAGTCCCTCAACACTTAGAGTTCCCTATTTTAAATTCTACACCCACTTGCAATCAACTATTTTCTTCTTCCTAGGTGCCTTCATAAGTTCCCATGTCTGATTCTTCCATAGAGATTGCATCTCCTCCTCTGTAGCAGCACACCACTGAGAAGAATCAGCACTAACAATGGCATCTGAGTATGACACTAGCTCCTCTACATCAACTACAGACTCAGCACTAGCCAAAGCATAACCTGCTAATTCCTCAAAGCGATACCTCACATGAGACTTCACAACCCTCTGTGGTCTACTTGGAGCAATGCCCCTTTACTCCACCTACTGCTTGGATCCACCCACTTTAGGAATAGTGGGTCTCATGCTAAAAGAGTCCGACTGATCCAAATCAACCTCTATCTCCACCTTATCCATAACACCATGCAAATTCTCCTACTCCAGCTCTTTAGACAATCTATTAGAAGAAGACTCGATCTTTTGGAGAATACGAACTCATTGAAGGTAGCATCCCTACTAGTCAAAAACTTGGATGTTGTTGGGTTCCATAATCTGTACCCCTTCACACCGGATGTATAGCCAAGCAAGATGCACTTCTTGGCTCTAGGCTCGAGCTTCCCTTCATTCATATAAGCATAGGAAGAACATCCAAAAACATGCAAATTAGAATAATTAGCTAGCTTGCCAGACCATACCTCCTAAGGTGTCATCAAATTAATGGAACAATTAGGTGACCTGTTCACTAGGAATGCCACCATGTGAAATGTTTTAGCCCAAAACTCCTTGACTAATCTATCTTGTGACAACATACATCAAGCCTTCTCTAATAGGGTCATATTCATCCTCTCAGCAACCCCATTTTGTTATGGTCTTCCAGCACAAGTGTGATTCCTAGAAATACCATGGTCCTCATAGTACTCAGTGAAACTATGCTCCACAAACTCAAGGCCATTATCTATCCTGAGACACCTCACTTGTCTCCCAGTGTTCTTCTCTAGTAAAGTATTCCAACGATTGAAAACTTCAAAGACATCATTCTTATTTTTAATAAAATAAGTCCATACATTCCTAGAGAAGTCATCAATAAATGTCAGTAGGTATCGAGAACCACCCTTGGAAACCACCTTGCAGGACCCCACAAATAAGAGTGAACATAATCTAGAGGCCCCTTTGTACTATGTAGCCTTTGAAAAACTAACTCACTTCTGCTTGCCAAACATAGTGCTCACAAAAATCCATAGTACCTGTACTCTTCCCATCCAACAACCCTCTCTTGGAGAGCTCAGTCAAGCATTTGACACTCATGTGTCCAAGTCGCATATGCCAAAGTCTAGTAACATCCGATTCAGATATGCTCGATGATGTTACTACAGCTGCTCCCTCAACAGTGGAACCAACAAGCTCATGCAATGTCCTGAAGCTCATGCAACAAGAGACCCTCTAGTAATCATCATTGTGCCATCCTTGATCACACAATGATATCCATTACAATCCAAAAAACTCGATGAAATCAAGTTCTTGGTCATCTCAGGGACATGTTGAGCATTAGACAATGTTCTGACCACACCATCATGCATCTTCACCTTCACTGCCCCAATCCCAACAACTTTGCATGCAACATCATTACCCATCAGAACTACTCCACCTCGAGATGTCTCGTAAGCCTAGAATCAGTTCCTGTTGGGACAAATATGGTAATAGCATCCAGAGTCTAAGATCCACTTGTCCATAATCTTGGTTTGACTATCAGTGATAGTCAACACATCACCATCCCTATCATATTAAGCTATAGCAGCATCATCCTTTATACCAGATGATTCACCAAATATATCTCCAGATATCCTATTAGGAAAAAACTTCTTGATATGACCCTTCTTGTGACATCTATAGCACATGATATTCTTGGATCTGTTATTCCTCGACTTTGACCTAGACTTCTTCTTCTTATCACCATAACCCTATTCCTGAGTTCTGCCCCTAGCTACAAGTCCTTTACTATGTGAGTCACTAGAACCACCTCTAATCAACTTATTCTCAATCAGTTCCTGTTGTAGCAATGCAGTCTTGAAATCATCAAGAACTAACTCATCATCCTTCCCATATAGTATGGTATCACGAAAATGTTTGTAATCAGTAGGCAAAGAACACAACAATGTAATAGCAAGATCTTCATCCTCCAATTTGACATCTATATTCCTCAGATCCATAATTATAGAGTCAAATTCATCAAGATGAGATTTTAGGGATTGTCCTTTACCCAATTTTAAATCGTGCAACTTGCTCTTCAATAACAGACGATTCGTCACCGACTTCGTCATGTATAAAGACTCCAACTTGAGCCATAGGGATGATATCGTTGTTTCTTTATCCACCTCGCGCAATACCTCATTAGACAAATGCAACTATATGGTGGAAATGGCCTTTTGATCTATCTCCTCAAATTTCTCATCTATCATCTAATTGGACTTCTTTGATTTCCCGAGTAATGCCTTCTCCAATTCATTCTGAATTCGGATCGCCTTCATCTTCAACTTCCATAAGCCAAAGTTCATAGACCGATTAACCTTCTCTATATCAAATCTTGTAGACATCCTGAATACAAACCCCACGCTCTGATACCAATTTGTTGTGGATCGAAACCAATTTAGACAAATAAAGTCTAATTAGAATCAATTAGAACACATAAGAATTGAGAAGAGAAGAACACTCAAGAACATAGATTGGGGAAACAGTTGATCTTATTGATGTGAAGTAATTGTGATACCAAAGAGAATCAAAGAAATTCTCACATAATCACTCAATTCATCAAGGAATTACAAGAGAACTCAATAGAAGAAGAAGACGGCGCTCTATGGATTAGGGTTCTAATCGCATGGTATTTATACTATACGAGACTATTATTAGCGAAAACCAAGGTAGAGTGAAAAAACAAAAAAAAAACACTAATCATGTTAATAAACACGGTACCCCCGTGTTTATTTTCTGTTTCTCGGCCTCTCACAAAAACAGGACACATTTTCTAGATTCATTGGAAAGCTAACAAAAAGATCTACAACTTTTATGTTTAGTATTTTTCCAAATTCTAATTTATTCAAGGTAAAATCTTCACATCTTTCTAACATAGCTCGCAGTTCTACTCCAAATTCCTCCGAAACACTTCACACACCAATCCAAGATATTCTACATACCAAATACGAGTCACAAGCTCACAGTGCGTAATATTGTTAATCTTGATTAGGTGGGGATTTCTCTAAAGGCATGCTAATTCTGCAACATAGGTAGCAATATTCGTGTGTTCTTTTTAATTTATTGGTTAACCACTAACCATACAAAACCAAAATGCAAAATTATGGTTTTTTAGTTAAGGGCATTTAAAGTATGGTTTGATTTAGTTAAGGAAAAAAATAACCCTAAAATATGGTTTGGTTTGGTTAAGGATGTTAACCACCATTAACCAAAGCATGTACACCCCTACTACCTATTGTTTGTCATTGTTGTCAAGTTAACTACTTTTGTGTTTCTTGTTTGCCATTTAATTTGTTGATTTAGTTATATTTCATTTTAATGTTTTGAATTTAGTGGTTGTAGTTTATTCTTCTTAGTTTTTGTTAGGTGCTATAAATGTTTAACTCGTTGGTGCAAGGACATGAAGGGAATTATGAGATGTTTAATGAAATAATATTTCATGCACATATAATGAACATCTACGAGCCTCCTTAATGTTGGTTGTTTAAGTCTTAATTAGTTATTATTTGATTTATTACTTAATTATTAAGTAGCTTATTAGAATATGGGAGTTTGTTAGATATAGTTTTATCTTGTTAGAGTGTGTTTTATCTTAGTTTTTCCTATGAGTGTAGTGCCATTATTAAAATATTATGTGTGTTTTCTTTTATATTTTTGCAACACCCCAAAATTTACTATAAAAAATTTATTTTAGCAGAAACATAATAACAATATAGTTAGGTATTACCATTATATTTGATATAAGTCTGGTTTATCATAATATCTTTACATCGAATACAAGGGAAAATAGTTAGAACAACTGATAAATAGAGAATGAGAGAAACTTTTATAAACTCATATAAGAGTTAAGAGATTTACTCCTAGTGCAATATAATAAATATAATCAAAAGAGATTCACTACAACTAAGAGTTTAAAAACGTATTTGGATAAAACTCATAACCAGATAACATGACTCTACATTCAACCCTAAAGATAATATGATCACTCCCCCCCCCCAAGAAAAAAATCATAAACATCAAATTCATCCAAGTGGTCCTCATCAACCTGCATAACAAATTCTACATTATCTGCTTGTGCGAACATGCAATACCCATAAAAAGGATGATCATTATACTATGTACCAAGTAAGGGAACAATACAATTATAGCAAGGACTTACAAGTACATAATATTGCATGGAAGAATAAGCATGCATATTAATTAAATGTAATATGATACAACAGGAAAATTGAATCAGAGTTCCATTATTAGGTATAACTACAATCCATTTACTAATTTACATTGAGTTCAAAGGCTTCACTATTCTTAATCTGATGGAATGGACTAAAGCACCTCCTAAGGAAAAATACACCTGGCCACTATCATCATACAGTGGAATAAACTTAACACCTCCTAAGGAAACATGCTCATGACCTTTATTCTTAAACTGGTAGAATGGGTCTGATGCACATTCTAGGGTAAAATGCTCCTAATTACTATCAACCGGCAGAACAATCTCTACGCCTTAGTCCTAACTCATGTGATCTTTTTACTTTAAGATACAAACTTAAATATAAACGTGCAAGGCACACACAATAGGCTTAACTTAATTAACAAGGCCCAAACAACACAATCTAGATGATGATTAGGACATTCCCTAAGGAAAAGGCCATAACTCCCTTATAATACCCTAACTTCCCAAGATAAGCATAACTTATTTTAGGGACGAAATTCACCAGGATGTGAATGCCTAGGAATTAATCTAATAAGAAATCAAGAAATATAAAGATCTAATTGAAAGAACAATCAAAACATAATAAAAATTAGGAAAATAATGATGATCTTTATTATATACAACATTAGTGATTATGAGAATCAAATAATCCTCATAATATCACTTAGTACATAATTCTCTTAGAAATATAAGAGAACATAAGATGAGAGGGTTTAGACATGCTCGATGGCATACCACACATCACAAGGGTTTCATACATAATCTATTTATAAAAAAGTGTAACTAATATAAGAAAACGGTAGAAAATAGGAGAAACATAGACGGTCTTGATAAATATAGGTGGTACATGCTTTTGTTAAAATAATGTAGAACCAAGTAGACCAAAACAACATGGGTCATGTTAACTAACACAAGCCACCCATCTTTTCTTCCTTTATGTTTTTTTGGCTCTAAAATTCTCCAAACACATGTACAAAACAATTCATGCTAGACTACACACACAAATACAAGTCATCATCTCACAATCTCCACCTTAACACAATATTTGTAACACTAAGCAATAGAATCACATAAAGATCATCATAAGCCCCAAGGTCTAAAGAACCCCTTGGGGTAAATGAACATGAGTAAGCAATGGACTCTTTAGCACACACACTAGATCAACATCAAAAGAAACAACTCATATCATCCCATATTTACAAGCTAAAATTCAAAACCAAATAGCATTATCAGCTTCAATCATAGCCAAACACATTACCTTAAGACATTTAAGGCACAACACTAGCACACTAAATCAACTCTAATCATAAAGACCACAACTAAGATTCGAGTAACCTATCATCATAAAAATAAACAACACATATTCCATACAAGCCAATATTATATGTACCAAGTATCTTATAATCCACACTACACCTAACTAAGGTGTCTTTAAGGGCTCATCACACGTATGCTCACAACACAAGCAATACAAGGGTATTAACCACATCGTACATCAAGAATATCATAACTATAGGGTATTGAATTTGGGCGAACCCAAATTCTTCGGCCTATTCACCTTAGACATATCTTTTTCTATAACAAGCATTAAATGGATAAAAAGATAGTGAACCATGGCATACCAATGTCTGAGTCCACCAAAAAGACCACATCTCTTCAGCAACAACAATAGAATACCACAAGGCAGAATCAACACCAACAATAACCTTTGAGTCTAACACTAGCTTTAACACATCAATACTACTACCCATAGCATACAAGGCATAACTAGTTCTGCCTAAAGTAATGCCCACTTGCTCCACCTGCTACCTAGATTCCTCCTCATCATAAGAATATGTACCATCCAAACCAACAGCAATCTCTACTTTGTCTAAAGCATCCAGTAGATTCTCCTACTCTACCATCTCGTCAAGAAAGAATTCAAACTCACAGAAGACGATAGATTTAGATGTAACCAAGTCATATAACAAGAACAACCCAATAATGCTAATGACACTCTTGTGTTTTATTTGTATTATCGAGAGACTAGTAACATCTAAGTCACACACTTTCAATTTTTCCCCAACTACACCCTCAATAGTTGTTCCACCGAGATTGTATAATGTCCAAACCTACTTGCCAACAATCACTTACAACATTTAATGTGTCATTCTTAATTGTACACCTATAACATTTGTTATCCAATGAACACAACGAAATCAAGCTCTTGGTCATCTCATGAACATAAATAACACCAGATAGTGTCTTGAACACACCATCGTGCATCCTAACCCTCACATCCTTAATCCTAGCAACTCTGCATGAAGCACTATTTCTCAAGATAAAACTCTACCTTAAATAGTGTCATATATCTAGAACCAAATTTTGTTGGAACAAACATTGTAGGAGCGACCAGAATCCATAATCCACCTATTGATTAATTTAGTTTGTGCATTCGTGGCAGTCAGTAAATCACCATCACTATTCCCCTCAGCTATGACAGCATCACCCTCATTAGATACAACATTAGTAGTATATATCGGCTTCCTATTGGGAGAAATATCCTAATATGGCCTTTCTTGTAATAACCATAGAAGACAAAAGTTTTGAACATGTCCTTCCTCAAGTTGGAATTATTTTTTTCACTAGTCCCCTTGCTATAATTCCCTCACCACGTGAGTCACCTAGACATCTTCTAGTCAATTGATTCTCAATCAATTCACTCTATAACAAGGCATTCTTGACATTTGTAATAACTAATTCATTATTCTCATACAATAGAGTCTCGCCAAAATTTTTGTAAGCAACATGGAAAGAACAAAACAATATAATAGCCATATCCTCATCATCTAATTTAACATCTATCTCTTGCAGATCTACAACTATAGAGTTAAATTTATCAAGGTAAGATTTCAAGGATTTACCCTCACCTAATTTCAAATTATGAAGTCGGTTCTTCAACAATAGACAATTAGTCATAGATCTCATCATATACAAGGACTCCATCTTCAACCACATGAGGTAACATTTTTCTCTTTGACCATTTCTACTAAGACCTTGTTTGACAAACACAATTATATGGTGGATAGGGCCTTCAAATTAATATCCCTAAACTCCTCATCATTTCAAGCTTTTCCACTTTCTTGAATAATACCTTCTCTAATCAGTTATGAACAATGATCGCCTTCATCTTTAATTTCAATAACCTAAAATTGACATAATGATCAAATATCTTAATCTCAAATATTGCAAATACCATCCCCATATAGGTAGATCACATAACTAAGGCTCTAATACCAATTGTAGGGGGAAATTCACGAAACATGAATGCTTGGTACCTGATCCAACAATTAATCATAAAATTTTAAGATCTAATTGATAGAATAATAAGAAAATAATAACAATCGGAAAAATAATGATGATCTTTGTTACATGTTACAGTAGGGATTATATAGAGAATCAAACAATCATAACAATATCACTTAGTACATAATGTTATTACAAAACACAAGAGAATATAATAGGAGAGGGTTTGGACAAGTTTGACAGTATGTCATACATTGCTAGAATTTCATACACAATCTATTTATAAAAGTACTTAACTAACACAAGTGAATGGTAGAAAATAAGCAAAACATGGAGCATATTAATAATGCATGACCAATTAGACCAAGAAAACACAGGTTGTATTAACTAACATGGGCCACCCATGTTTTCTTTTTTATCTCATTTTGGCTCCAAACTTTTCTAAATACATGCACACAATAATCCATGCTAGACTACACACAAATACAAGTAATGATCTCACACTTCTCCCATAAGACCCATCTCTTCACCAAATTTAACACACCATCCTTAAATAGCAATATTAATGACATATCTAAAAATCCAGGTCTAACTCCAATGTTTTACACATGTGATAATAAGTCTGCATAAAGGGTTACTATTTATAATTTAAGCTATTTTCTCATTATATTAGAATGATACTGCTCATAATTATCTTGAATATTTCGTGTGACCTACTTAGAATATTTTAAATCAATTTCTATTTTATAAATTCTAAAATTTCATATTTAACCCGTGTTAACTAAAATACCCTTATCTTACCAAAAACCTCAAAATTCTCATTTTAGATAACTTATGTCTTAATCAACTATACTTTTATCATATTAATTATGAAATAGTTTATGAAGTTATCAAATATTATCATGCCATAATGATTTTTCACATTATCAAAAACTAACCAAAATACCCTTATAATAGCCATAATACCCAAATTTCTACAAAAACCTACAAGTCTGATATTATTATTCTTCGACCTTCAACTTATTATATCTCCAAACAGCTTAGCCATATTAATTATCAAATTTCCATACTTAATAAATAATAAATTACAATATCATAGATCATACTACCTCACTTAGGGTTTCAAGACAAAACTTATTGTATGATATATCACATAAGCATGTGTTTTATCATATTACTCAATTTACATAACATGATACCATATTATAATATAATAACATTACCTACATGACATCATCAATATAATAACACCAACATGATAATACACACAAACACACATAGTATTCAAAAACACTAACTATAACATGCCTCCTTACCAAGCTGACACCGGTCTATAAGCACAAATAGTCCTAACACACCTCCTCCAAGACCATTGAAAAATAACCTAAAAAAAAGAATAATAAGGGGCTATAACTTAATAAAATATCTAAGGAAAGGTTAAGACAGAGGAGGATGAAAAAGGGTAAAGGAATCGAAGCAAGGAAGAGTCACCAAGTTGTGTGATGATGTAGCACAAATGGAGTGGACTTGCGTGAGAAGGTGATACAACAAGGGATGTGGGGATTAACAAATTTAAGGGGATTTTGTATGCATGGATAATGTATCTAAGTTGGGTGTTGTGTGGGTGATTGGCGTAGGTAAGGGTACGGTTGTGAAGTTATGGAGTGGTATAGGAAGAAAGTTGCTTGAAATTAAGGTTGTGTGAGGGATGGATGCGGCTTGGGGGCATGGTCCATGAGAATTCAATGCGGCTAAGGGGTGTTTATGTGAGGCTTAACAAATGTAAAGTTACATAAGGTTAGATAAGTTATGTAAATCTTCTCTACAAGATAATGACAAATAATGACAAAATAATATATAGAGAAGTTTAGGGAAGGAAAAGGAATTATAGGGAGAGTTTGTTGAGGCATTAAATGAGGTGAGGAGAGAAAGTGGATGGGTATATCTATAAGAGGGTGTTATGAGAGGTTGAGAAATGGCTAAAGGTGGATAAGGGGTATAAAGTAAGTAGGAATGAAGGAGATTTAGGCAAAAATTCCATACGACACATTCCTTGAGATGAGGGGGGATGGTGGTGATGATGAATTAGGCTAGGTAGGACATAGGGTGGAGGCTTAGTAGATGGATTTGGTCGAGTGAGGGAATAAGACACTCAGAGAAGAAGGGGAAGTAGAAGAAGGTGACCAAGAGGGAGGAGAAGAAGAAAAAAAAAGAACAAGGAGAAGGAAAAGGGAAAAGGAAAATATTTTTAGGGTTAGGGTTGAAATTATATTTAAAATTAAGATTTAATAATTAGGGTAAGATTAAATTATTAATAATTAGGGGTTAGGATTGAGTTAAAATATTAATTATCTAAGATTAAGGTTAGGTTAAAATTCGGGTATTATAATTTTAGCATATCTTATGTGTGTAAGATTCATCATGAATCAAATATAAAATCCTTATGCACATCACATTGGTTTAATAGAAAATTTCAATGAAAGTTAGAAGTTAAATCTTCAATTAGATTTTATGTGAGTTCTTCTCTACTTTTATCAATTATGTGTAAGTGACAAATTTTAAAAGCCCTCTATATTTTTCCTTTGTGAGAAAATATAGAGTTATATTTCAAATTTAAATAATAAATTCATCACCATATCCACATTAATCCTATACACACACACATACATTCACATAAAATCATAACGCCACCATCATCTTCAACCTTTGATTGAAACCCTAATCTTAGCATCTTGCAATGTTCATCATCACCATTAATAACCCATAAATTCCATCCTTTAATCAATCCTTAATTGTGTCTATTTCCCTAATTAATCCCATACAAATCTCCATCCATCACAATACACAAAACCAAACAAAAAAATCCCAAAAAACTAACCTTAATTAATGTTTCTTTCATTTCTCTTCATCTAATCTTGGTTCAATTTTCTTTTGAATTGTTCTAAATTACTCTATTTTGGTTTTTTGGCTTCTTCTACATATCACTCATTGGTTTAAGAATAAATATAATAAAACAATCATATAGATGACAAACTACACTTGTCAAACCCATTTATCAAGTGTAAAACTTAAAAAAGAAATCAATTTTCCAAAATCTTTTTCAAGTGAAATTTTTAAGAGACTAATAAAGTTTCAAGCATAGGAAAAGATATAGTCAAGATGCCTAAATATTGAAGATATCAGCATTTTCTTCTAAGTCTTAGGATTTTCTTGTAAAATTGAGATTGAACATTTACACTTTTGATTTTTTTTCTTAGTTTGTTCTAAAATCTTTCTTCGAATTTAATTGATGCAAATTCTTTGTTGGCTTTAAAATCCTAAACTTTATTCAAGTGTTTTGCAAAAAATTTAGCTCCTGTTAGAATCAGTCGATTGGTTTCATAATCGATCAAGTGGTTTGTGTTTTCAACCCAAGAACTTAATCTTTCAAAAACATTGGTAGCCAATTGAATTGTTTTGTTAGGGATTTTTTTCCTAGAAAAATATTTTTAGCCTTAGGTTTAACACATTGACATGTTTTAGTAAACCAATCAGTTAGTCCTTAGATCGATTGATTGGTTTGCTCAACTAGGTTTTGGGTTGAACTTTTATAAAAATAAAAATAAAAATAAATAAATGCCTTAACTTTAACACATTAACTTGTTTCCTCAAACTGATTAACTGGTTCTTAGAATTGATTGGCTAGATTAACTAGTTAGGCAAGTAAGTGTACATTTATTTTTTCTTAGCTTAAACACATCAATTGATTTTTTTTTTTCAAATCAATAAACTAGTTTTCCCACCTAGGTTATTAAATTACACAATCATTCAATGGGTTTTCAATATATTCAAGGACCAAAAATGTGTAGCCTAAACCAAATGAATGGTTACCACAATGGTAACATTTTTCTATTAATTTTTAACATAATCATTCCATTACTTATACCAACCAATGATTGGTTAGAGTAATTGATCGACTAATACCCTGAACCAATTGACTAGTTAACATTAAATGTTGAAAATCTTTCCCATTATTCATAAATGATAACTTATTTTTTTCTTCTACCAACTAATTCAATTAATTGTAGTATAAATAACATTCATTGTGAAAATTTAAAATCTCATTAATTACACATTCAACTTTCTACCCAACTCTCATTTTCAAATCATTTTTATTAAGAAAATCTCAAAAGTATTTATTTTTGACTCAAATAAGATAGAGTCAATATTTAATTGTTAGATATTATTATTCTAGTTATATTACATTCCAAATAAATATTCTTACACTTTCATGGATGTAATCTTTATGAGGATTCTTATAATCACACTACCCTTCATTAAAATTCAATATTAAGGGGTTGTGAGAGCGCCTATCATTCATGAGGGATTATGAGGTTAGAATATAGATAAGGTAAATATAAAAAGTTTTAAATATGTATCATAGAGGTTATAGGAGTTGTAGATACATAAACCTAGGAAAAGATCATCAATAAACTTGTCATAACAATTTCAAAAATCTAAAAGGGATATCCTTTTAGCAGTGAAGTTAGAGAAACCAAATTTGGTTATCTTGAACCAATATAATTTGTGTGTCAAGATTTTAAAATTTTATTTATAATCCATTCAACTCTATCCACCCCCTCTCTAAGGTTCTTCCACATGAACTTTTATCCTTTAAGGTTGTGTGCGTTCTTTCTTGGATAAGAATACCTTTGATTATACTTTTTGTAACACAAAATTGTTCTTCCCATTGAACAATACCATCAAAAACTTTCCACCAAATATCTTGTATATCCTTCTTGATTTGAACCTTTTACATATATTGCCTAGGAATAATTAACCTAGTTATAGAAGAGCTAGATGTTGTCTATAATACACCATAAATTGATAATATTTGGTATTTTTACCTCTATCATGTTCTTGAACTTTTCCCACAATTGATGAGAGCTCTTTGGATATAATAGGATGGGTCCTATATCTATGCCTATAATATATATCTATATATAAAATACATTAAGGAACAAAAACACTAGAACTATATAAATTATAAATCAAATTAAGGAATTAAGAATTTCATAACTTGAAATTTATTATTATCCTCTATAGCAATAAAAAATTAAAAACACTCACCCCACATTATTTCTTAAAACTATTATCAAGAATAAATCTCTTGATGAATCCAATCAATTAAGAAACTTGTTCCCAATTAAGATTTTCCTTTAGATCACCCCTGCTATATCTAGAATACAAACTCTCTCATAATTATTGCTCATTATTCCATATGTCTAATGATAAAAAAGACCCCTTTATATATTCAAACAAAAAAAATCCTATAATTAATATCACAAAACTTGTATCTAGAAAGGATAATACACAAAGCTAAAAGGTATACCTTCTAGGTCATCTTTATCTTTGGTACATATACTTAAATCCTAGCAACCTATTTCCTCTAATCTTTCTATTGTATCTCAACCTTACTTGTTGACATAACCTTGGATTAAAATATTTGAAGTGTCTAATCCTCTTATGCATTTAGTAAATTGGTTGTGTAGGTTGATCAGAGGTGTTTTTATCCCAACAACTAATACCAAAGCAGCTCACTACCATGTTAGTCAATAAGCATGTCACTATGTCCTTAATGTGCCCCAATTTTTAATAACCCAAATTTCAATAATATATTTAATAATATAAAAATATTCTAAATTAAATTGAAACCTTAATTATGTTTTAGAAACATGTCATTCCACTGTAATCTTCATTCACAACTTTTTTATATGAGATTTTCCATGCCAATTTTGGTCATTTAAATTCTCCTTTATTATTTTAGATTAATTATATTTTTATTCCATAGATTTTTCTAAGTCTCCAACCCATTTTTAAAAAATTATAGACAGAGGTTTTGTAGAAAAAACATTAGTTTCTATCATGTGTTTGAAATAACCTCTTTAATTATGTAAAATTTACGATACATGATATGTTCTAGTTTTTGAGTTAAAAATGAATTAAAATATTTTACCTTTATTTTTATTATTTTCATATAATTTGTCATGTTTCATGTGAAATAAGTTACTAAAACTTAACTTCTATACTTGAATCTTATCTTTATTGAGATTTTATTCTAGCCATCCAAATCCAATTTAGATCCAACCCTAAACCTATAAATTAATCCTAAGAGAAACACAATATCATTTCCCCCTCAACATGGATTATGCATGTGCAAGGTCATGATTATCATTCTCTAATCATTAGTTGCATCCCCCTTAACCATTCTTACAACCATCCACTTAACCTTCTCCTCTCATTAATGATTCATTACCCTTTACCATCCTTATCGATTCCATTTTTCTTCCAACTCCCTATTGGTTGGAAACACCACCTACCCCAAACGTATCCCATATCATTATTGAAATTAATCATTACACAACCAAGTTCACCCCCTTATTCCTTCCCTTAGTTGCTAAGTTATCTTATGTGAGCTTTCATAACTTCCCTCCAAGAAAAATCCATGTCACCATCATATTCTTCTTTCCTTATTCCTCATCCATATCATTGATTCCATATCCATACCCCCATGGTTGAAGCTTGGAAACCTTCCTCAACTCTCCACAACATTAAGATAAAAATTGTTAACTTCTCCTCTCTAATTCTTTTTCTTTTTTTATGATTTTAAAGGTTTGATTTTCCTAATATTTTCACTTATTTTATAATATTTAATAAGTTCACTAATTTAGTTATTAATGGTTCTTAATATTTTTTATTATTGGTAAACCTCATAAACTCATTAGAAATGGATTATTATGGTAGCATAGATTTATGGATTTTCACCCCTATTTTGTGGTACATATGGACATGTGTGGTTCAATTTTGTAATATTCCATATTAAATCTTAATATTTATCCATGAAGCATTTTATGGTTCATAATTTTGTTAAGTATGTAAAAAGTTATGGCCGAAGCCCCATAGGTGTGCAAAACTATCAAAATTTGCCATGTTTGCTTAAGGCTCGGCCTTTTGGAAATTTTGTATGTTATTGAAGGTTTTTGCTTATTTTTATGATTCCATGATGTTTATTGATATTTTTAGAGATAATTTGATATATAATATGTTGTCTTTTGGGTTAGTATAACTTCAGTTATGATTGATGGAAATTTGAATAAGTTTAGGAAAAGAATGTGTAATGTTTTTCATGTTCTTCATGAACATCCAAAGTCATCATCACAAATTACCTTCTAATAAGCATAAGGAGGGTTAGTAAAAAATTAATTATGAATATTTGGGTTTAATTAAGGGTTAAGTATGATTAGACATAAAATGACTATATTAACCTTAGCATGATAAAATGTTAAATTGTGAATAGTAGAAGTCAAAGTTGGACCATTGACTATGACCTTGACTTTGACAATTGATCATAGATGGTAATTTTTATAAATTTGATATACAACCTTATTTTGGTATTTCTTACTCATATATATTTGATAGTTTGACCCATATATGGTATTTTGGGATTAAAAGTGGTTATTGGCAAAAAAAATTACCGAACTTGACTTTGACTTTTCTTGATGAATATTATTTCCTAAAAAATTTATTTTGGTTTTTTTTTAGTTTTTTTATCCATTGGTTTGGTATTTTATGGCCTCAAATGTGATTCTTTATGTTTGGAAGTATTTTTTTAATTTGGATTAAAGAGGTTTTACTCGGTTGAGTATCATTTGATCGTGTGTGGATTATATGCCTTGGTTTAAATAGTTCAAATCTTAGTGTGAAACCTTATTTTAAGATGGATAACTTTATTATATCTTAGATTATTTTCCACTAGCCCTTATGAGATGTTTTGGCTAAAAGTGATAATTTTGGAGTATGCGATCTTTTATGATATGTTTTGATGAATTTAATTTACCTAAGTGTTGACTAGGATGTCTTTAGAGAACTTCTAGTTGATTTCATGTTTGGGTTTGAATAATTGAATCTAAGAGAGTAGGTTGAAATGATAATAAGTAACCATAGAGGTTTTTGCTAGTTAGCTAAAATTTCAACCTTTCTTAGCTGAGAGTTGTTGTGACCCTAGGTGGTCAAAATTTGTTGAATATGAGTTAATGTTATGTCTAGATCTTGATATACTTTGATGAGTGAATATGTTGTCTTTGAATAAAGCACTAATCATGTAAATTGAAAGATGATTTGAGTTGGGTAAGCATATCAAGCCTCAGTTAAGCTCCTAAATGCTAAAAGAATTGGGATCAAAGGGTCATTTCTACCTTCATAGATAAAATCTCCGACCCTATAGGGGATACACGTACTTAAGGAATTGGATACTTAGTTTTGGTGAATGGCTAGTTTTTCATAATAGATTCGTTGATAGATATCTTTGAAGATGATTTATGTAGTCTTGGCATTTGTGTCACATATGAGATTGTAATCCCTCTAAAGTTGAATGTATATCTCTAGTTTGATATGCACACGACTAGGTGATTATATGATTTCTCTAGCTAGTCTACCTCAAAAGCTAGGTTGAGTTACTTTTAATTGTGTTCTATTGTTTTGATTGGAGAAATTATGTGCACTAATTTTGTTGTTGACATGTTTTTGCAGGAAAAATTATGTACACTACCATATTGTTGAGATGTTTTTTTGTATAAGAAATTATTAGCACTACCCTTGTTATTTAATTGTTAGTCGGCATAGGCATTATGTGCACTACCTTTGATTTTAGATATTTTGGTAAAGGCATTATGTGCATTATCCTTGTGTTGAGATGATTAGTAGCATTGCATGTCGATGCATATATTATCTTGATTTTATACACAACTTGATGTTATTACATGTGAATTTCTAGTTATGCATGATTTTATGCCTTTGTGTGTTGTATGATTTAGTAAGCATGTTATTTTTCTTTCATTTGGATGTATTTACTCGGTACTTTTGTACTGAATTTTTTTTATAGTTTTGGTGTAGATGTTTAGGTTGCTTCTATAACTTTGGGGTGAGTTAAAGAGTAGGGTTTTTAGTGTTTTGCCCCATGTTGGAGGTTTTTAGTTTTTATTCTAGTCATTTTGATTTGGCTTGTAACCCTGTATTGAGATTTTCTATAATTTATGAAGATTTTTACCCTTTGGGGGGCTTATATTTCTTGATGTTTTTTATTTGCATGCCCAACCTTACATTTGTTATAAGTTAGGTGAATACGTGTACCTCTTCTCATAATAAATATGGTAGCAGCATCCCCCATTTTTAGTTTTAGTTTCTACATTGTTCTTTGAAAACAAAATTTTTAAGTTGAGAAAATATGTGCTATTACACAATGGGAATGTGAGCACTTCACTATTGAAGCACGCTAAGGAGGCTCAACTTCACAAGGATGAAGTGGAAGGTTTGTACATGCTGCATGGGTTCATTGACAAGGGAGAGTTGATGGATAGGTTTTGTTCTAGAATCTAAGCCATTAAAATGGATAATTAAGGGGTCATGTGACAAGATGATCTTGAGCTCGTAGGATAAGTCACTATAATGGGGTGGATATGTTGCAACAAATCATGGATGGATGTAAGATGTTGTTTAGTTTTTGAGCTTTGTCGGGAAATATATGGTGTTTGATTGTTGTTTTTCTAAAATTGAATGAGTGTTGAAGGACTTTCATGAGAACAATGTTTGAGACATAGAGAAATGATGTTAGAACTCCTCCATTATAGTTTAAATTTTGGAATTTGTGGTTTTAAGCAAGGGAGAATGTCACAGTCCATAAATTTTCCAAGTATCTTGTGGATGAGTGATGAATATATGGGTGATCGCTTATTATATAATGATTATTAATGTCATTGTGATGCATTAGGTATGACTTAGTGTATTCCTACATCTCTTGTGTTTGTTATTGTAGGAAGTTGTGTATATTCAATATGGTACTCGGTGGGATTGTAAGGGGGTGCTTACTATGATAGTTTCTAGGGACACTGGGGCTTGAACCTTTAAGTACATGACAAGTGGTATCATTAGAGGGAGTGCAAGTTGCAAGCAAATAAGAATAGAGACTAATGAAGGGAGAAAACAAAGACTTTTATTGTATGATGATGTGAGAAAAATACCCCTTTTGGATATATCTTACAATCAGTCAATATAAGGTTTTTATACCCTCTCTCATCAAGTATAGACTCACACTACCTCATCAATTGACAAAGAATAGAAGAAATGTACAAATTATTGTCACATAATAAGTAATAATATGAGTTGGCCCTTTCATTTTATAGGTTCTAATAATTGATGGGTATCAAATTCCTTAAATTAAGAACTTTTCTAACCACTTGTTCTTCTTATCTTCTCGTTGTAGCTTCTATGTCTTCTCCCTCAACTTTGGCTAGTTTGTCAAGCCACCCCAAATGAGAAGTTTCCTTTAGTTTGTTCTAGTCAAGTTCTTCTCAAATCTACCCTACCAACTAATCTCATTAGTATGTCATGCTTTCTATGTCAGTAGATCCCATCCAACCCCCTTGAATCTTGATCCTAGCCTCATCTCGACATCTTTCTTTGGTTCACCAACCAAAGTTCAACTAATCTTAGCTAATTACCTCAATCTTGTATCTTTATCCTTAGTCCCTTGAAAAAATTCTTATGTCAAGGGTCTCATCCATATGATGTTTTTTCTAGATGCTCATTCATATTAAATTCATATGATTTGTTACACCAAATACAAACCGACTGTTACTCCTTTAAACATTATGTGCAACATCTCTTTCTCTCCCATCCTCATAACTTTACATGGTTAGTTCAAATTTATTTTCAGTCTAATGGGCTTCCTTATTTAAGAGATCATCCTAACTTTAATCTATTAATCTACTCTAACTTCCACATGAGGATATAATAATAATAGAAGTAATAATATAAATAATTCTCAATTATTCCTTTCTTTACGCTCCCCTTGATTATAGTAAAAATTTAAAGAAAAAAATAAGGATAAAAATATTTTTTTATGTTTGTTTAATTAAGATAATGTAACCCCTCGAGTCGATACGACCATATGGGGGTTACCCTAGAATGCTCTTGAATTGATCGGATTGTCTTACAGATCAACATGAATCTTTTTAGCCTACTTTATCTTTAATCACACTCTTTCTGGAAAAAAAAAGTAGAAATTTTTTGAAAATTTCCAGAAGGATAGCCCATCTTAGAAATTTTCCTATGATAAGCACACTTAACTAGGGAGTTCTTAGGATGGAATCACCAAAAGAATAGTATACCATATTGATATAATTAGCAATATCATTCCTTATAACACAATGCTCAATTTAGGGGTATTACATTCACTCATACTCAAAGAATGCAACTTCCTCATTGCGTCTCAACCACTAATTGTCACATTACAGTTTATCCTAAGAATCATCCCGCTAGGTGACTAACAGGCTCATCCAAGTTCAGATTACGGTCACAGTTTCGCTTTGATACCATATATAACACCCTCAGTCGATACGACCATGCAACAGCTAGGAATGGCAATGGGTTGGGTCCAGTGAGATCCAAATTCAAACCAATTTATATTACCTAGAATCAGACCTGATCCAAAACCGTCGGGTCTCAAAAGTTCAGACCCAGATCCAAATCCACCGGGTCTAGCGGGTAAACGGGTCATAAATGGGTCCGACTATTTTTTTTTAAATAATTAATAATCTATGTAAATACAAATACATTTATGTTTTATATAACTTAATATATATTTTTTGTTAAAAAAATTCTCCAGGTGAAAAAATAAATATATTAAAATAGTTACATTAACTTTTCAAATGGTGTTTTAATGCTTTTAGAATAAAATATTATACATATTGCTTATAAAGTAAATATACAAAAATAAAATTTAAAAAAATGAATAAGGAGCTCATATAAGATCATGATAATAATGACAAACATAATATTAGTATGTATGTATATATGTACACACACACACACACACACACATATATATATATGTCTCTGGCGGGTTGAGTCTGGGTCTAGAACTACTAGACCCAGACCCAGACCCATTAAGATATATATGGACCCAAACCCGTCCCAGACCTGTCAGGTCCAAAAATCATGGACCTAAACCTGCTAAAAATAAGGTGGGTCTAGCAGGTTTGGGTTAGATCTGAGACCTATTTCCATCCCTAGTTACCCTGGAGTGCTTTCAAATTGATCAGTTGGCCCCATAGATCAACACGAGTCTTTTCAACGCACTTTTCCCTCACTCAAGCACTTCTCGTGAATTTTTTTTTTAAATTCTAAAATTTCCTGAGAGGATCATCCATCCTAGAAATTTCTGCACGGCAAGCATGCTTAACTATAAAATTCTTAGGACAGAATCAACAAAATGATGGTATACCATGTTGATTTAAGTATAAATATCAATCTTTATAATAGTCCATTCAATTTAGGGGTATTACATTCACCCCCACTCAAAGAATGCAAAATCCTCTTGGCCCTCAACCACTAACTATCTCATTATAGTTTATCCTTTGAATCATCTTGCTAGATGACTTACTCGCTCATCCAAGTTCAAATTGCAGTCATATTTTTGCTTTGACACCATTTGTAGCACCTCGAGTCGATATGACCATGCAGGGGCTACCCTATAGTGTTTTCGGAATGATAAACATGAGCCTTTTTAGCACACTTTTCCCTCATTCACACACTTCCCAAGAATTTTTTTTTTTAAATTTATAAAACTTTACAAGGGAGTCGTCCATTTTAGAAATTACTCCACAGAAAACACACTTAACTGTAGAATTCTTAGGACAAAATCACTAAAAGGATGGTATATCATATCGATATAAGTAGTCATATCAATTATTATAATACTTTGCTCAATTTAAGGGTATTACATTCACCCCCACTCAAAGAACACAATGTCCTTGTTGCACCTCAACCATTAACTGTCTCGTCACAATTTATCCCAATAATCATCCCTCTAGGCACATTGGTTGGTTCATCTAAGTACATATTGTAGTCACGATTTCACTTTAATACCATTTGTAACACCCTGAGTTAATACGACCACACGGAGGCTACCCTGGAGTGCTTTTAGATTGATCGGCCGGCCCCATAGATCAATACGAATCTTTTTAACATGTTTTATCCTCACTCACGTTCTTTTCAAGAATTTTTTTTTAAAATCTAAAACTTCCCAATAGGGTCGCCCATCCTAAAAATTGCTCCACGTCAAACATGTTTAACTATGGAATTATTAGGAAAAATTTGTAAAAAGGATGGTATATCAAGTTGATATAAGTAGAAATATCAATCCTTATAATACTCATCTCAATTTAGGGGTATTACATTCACTACCACTCAAAGAACGCAACATCCTCGTTGTACTTCAACCACTAACTATCTCATACAGTTTATCCCAACAATTGTACTGGTAGGCGACTAACTGGCTCATCCTAGTTCAAATTGTGGTCACAATTTTGCTTTGATACTATTTATAACACCCCTGAGTCAGTACAACCACGAAGGGGTACCCTAGAGTGATTTCTAATTTATCGGTTGGCCCCATAAATCAACATGACTCTCTTTTAAATTATTTTGTTCTCACTAACATACTTCCCAAGAAATTTTTAAAAATAAATAAAACTTCCCAGGAGGTTTGTCCATCTTAGAAATTGTTCCACTACAAACATGCTTAAGTGTGGAGTTCTTAGGCAGAATTACCAAAATGATGGCATAACATGATGATATAAGTAACAATATCAATCCTTATAACACTCCGCTCAATTTAGGGGTATTACATTCATCCTCACTCAAAGAACACAAAGTCTTCATTGTGCCTCAATCATTAACCGTCTCATTATAGTTTATCCCAAAAAGCATCCCGCTAAGTAACTGACTGGCCCATCCAATTTTAGATTGCGGTCACGATTTTGCTTTAATACTATTTGTAACATCCCGAGTCAATACGACCACGTGGGAGTGTAGGAGAATATTGACTATACTTATTTATTATATACTAGCTATAGTATTGTATTATATTAAAGAGTTTTATGCATGTATTAGTGCATAAAAGCTATTTACTTTTTGAGCTTGAGTTAATCGGCCCATTAAGTCTAACGGCTAGCTTTATGTTGGATTACCTGAATGCAGAGTGGATTGTAATGTGTACATATATACCTGGATAAGAAGTATAGAATTTTTTATATTATATTATTTTTATCAAGGAGATAATACAAGGCATTCCATTCCCTTTGATTCTCTTATCTTAGTTTTCTTTCTTTCATTTTTTCTTCTGGCTAAATCATAATTGTGTCTTGGTTTCTTTAAGACTGATTACTGAATCTTTTTTATTCTTTAACTCGGTATAGTGAATTGCTAGAGACTTCATATACAAAGATATAGTCTCTGATTCCTAATCTAACAATTGGCATCAGAGCTTTCTTGTTAGAATTGGGAAGAAATGGGCTCAATAAGGTTCAACATACATAAATTTGATGGCAAAGGGGACTTTGAGTTATGGAGGATGAAGGTCGGGGGCACTTTTGGTGTAACAAGGGTTGCAGTTAGCCCTCCTAGGAGAAGACCAAATGCTGGCAACAATAGAGCATAGAGAGAAGATGGAAATACTGGACAAGGCACACAACACCATCATCCTAAGCCTTGGGGAAAAAGTGTTGAGAGAAGTCTCAAAAGAAAAGACTACAAAAAGTATATGGGAAAGGCTGGAAAAACTCTATCTCACAAAGTCTTTAACGAAAAGAGTTATTCTCAAATAGAGGTTATACTTGGTCAAGATGCAAGAAGGGAAATCCCTAGAAGATTATCTTGATGACTTTACCAAGGTGATTCTGGATCTTTAAAATGTAGAAGTCAAGATCGAAGATGAAGATAGGGCAATAATCTTGCTAAAATCTTTACCTTTAGAGAAATATAAAAATTTTGTCGACATAATCATGTTCAGTTAAGGCAAACCAAATTTTGAATCAATAATAATAGCCTTAACATCTAAAGAAATGAAGAAGCAACATTGTTTTAAGGATGAGAATGCATCTAAAAGCCTTACTATAAGAGGAAAAACTGAGAAAAGAGATAAGAAAGGTGGAAAGAAAGGGAGACCCCGGTCGAATAATGGATCAAGGATAACCTGGAAAGGCTGCCACTATCATAAGATTGGCCATTTGAGGAAAGATTGTCCTGAGAGAAAGAAGAATGGATGACATAAAAGGGAACAAAGGAAATTGTTTGATCAAGGTGATGCTGAGATAATCTCTGATGTTTATGAAATTTCAGAAGTGTTAATGGTTTCGACAAATGTAGTTGATCGTGTATTTTTTTAGACTCTAGATGCACATTTTATATGTGCCCTAATAAAGGAAAATTCATACAATACTCAAAAACTCAGGGAGGCCAAGTACTATTAAGAAATAAAAAGACTTTCCCTTTGATTGGAATTGGCCAAGTATTAATCAAGATAAGCTCTAAGAGTGAGTTTATACTAAAAGAAGTTAGACATGTGCCTGAATTAAAAAGAAACCTAATTTCATTAGGATCTTTAGATGAAGAAGGGTACATGGTTAAGGTAGAAGGTGGAATCTTGAAGGTGATTTGAGGCTCAATGGTTGCCTTAAAGGGCAAGCTAGTAAATGGTCTATATGTTTTAGAAGAGGGAAACAATTTGGTGACTGTAAATCATGCAAAAGGGACCAATCTTACTCCTTAAAAGTTATGGCATTTAAGGTTGGGTCATATGAGTGATAAAGGTTTGCAAATACTCAATAAGAAAGGTTTTATTGATGATGAAAAATTGAAAGAATTGGATTTCTATGAAACATGCACTCTTGAGAAGGCTTGTAAGCTCAAGTTCAATAGTAGTACACGTAAGTCACAAGCAGTGCTTGACTATGTGCATGCTGATATGTGGGGGCCAGCTAAAGTAATTTCAAAAGGAGGAGTAAGGTATTTTCTTACTTTTATAAATGATTTCTCACGATTTGTTTGGATATATTTTCTAAAAACAAAGAATCAAGCATTCGAAGTATTCAAAGAATGTAAATGTATGGTTGAAACACAAAAGGAGAAGAAGATATAAAAATTAAGAACTGATAATGGATTAGAGTTCTATAATGAATCTTTTGATCAGTTTTGTAGAAGGAATGGAATAGTAAGGCATTACACAGTACCTGGTAATTCTCAACAAAATGGATTAGTTGAGAGGATGAACAATTTTGGATAGAGTGGGGTGTGTGTTGATCACTTTAGGTCTACCTAAGGTGTTTTGGGTAGAGGCTGCAAAGGTTGCCTATCATTTAATAAATCGAATCCCTTCTTCTGCAATTAACTTTGATACTCCATAGGAAAGGTGGAGTGGAGTGGCTACAAACTATAGTGTACTCAGAGTGTTTGGTTCAGTGTGTTATGCTCATGTCAAGGAAGTAAAGCTTGATGCAAGAGCAAGAAGATGTGTTTTCTTAGGATATCTTGATAGGGTGAAAGGTTATAAGGTGATGACCTTGGATTCACAAGGTTCAAAAACTTTCTTAAGCTGAGATGTGAAGTTTAGAGAAGGAACATTTTATAAAGATTTTGTTGGCTCAAGTGCAAGAGAAGATTCCTCTAATTTAACGAGGAGTTTGAGGCTTGAGGTGGAGCTTGATAGGAATGAACCAATGAATTTAGAAGACTGGAATGATTCTAAAGAATATAGAAGACAACCTAATAATCTTACCCAGTATTAGTTAGCAAGGGATAGAGAAAGAAGACATATAAGGCCACCTTAAAGATTTGGTCATGCAGAAATAGTGGCTTTTGCTTTGAATGTGGCATGTTTTTTTGATGATGAACCATTCAACTATAAAAAAGCAATGAGAAGTGAACATAGCAGAGAATGGGTGGATGCTATGAGAGATTAAATAAAATATATAATGAAAAATAGCACTTGGGAACTTGTTCCATGACCCAAAAATCATAAAGTAGTGGGATGTAAATGGGTATATAAGTTGAAGGAAGGTGCTACACAAACCGATCCCCCTAAGTTCAAGGCTAGGTTAGTTGCAAAGGGATTTTCACAAAGAGAGAGAATTGATTATATTGAGGTGTTTTCTCTAGTACCCTTATTCATCTAAAGATCAATTCCCTCATTATATAAAATCTTTATATGAAGAAAACACCTCATTATAATCAAGAAGTGAGAAATCATTAGATGAAGAAAACACCTCGATTAGAGCTTTACTAGTAGTCATAGCATATAAAGACTTAGAGCTTGAGCAAATGGATGTAAAAACTACTTTTATTCATGGTAGATTGAAGGAGAGAGTGTATATGACTAAACCACTAGGTTTTATTCAAGAAGGAAAAGAAGATTGGGTCTGTTTGCCGAAAAGATCTGTATAAGTCCTGAAGCAATCACCAAGAGAATGGAATTTCATATTTGATCAAGATGTGAAATTGATTGATTTTAAAAGGTACAAGTTTGATTCTTGTGTTTATGTGAAACATCAAGAAGGATATGATCTGGTATATTTGTTACTATATGTGGATGATATTCTCATTGCAAGTGTTAGTTGAGCTTAAATAAATAAAGTCAAGAAACTATTAAGGTAGGAATTTGATATGAAATATTTGGGAAGTGCAAGGAAGATTTTGGGGATTTCAATAAGAAGGGACAAAATATATAAAAGACTTATTTTTTCACAGTAAGGCTATGTTCATAAGGTGTTGGAAAATTTTGAAATGAAGGATGCAAAACTAGTGACAACTCCAGTTGCATATCATTTCAAACTCTCACAACAGTAGTGCCCTCAAACATAAGAAGAGGGACACTCAATGATAGATGTTTCTTATACAAATATAGTTGGCAGTCTCATGTATATGATGATATGTATCAGACCTGATTTATCCTATGGTGTTAGCCTTGAAAGTAGGTTTATGAGCAATTCATGTCTTGAACATTGGAAGGTTATGAAATGGTTGCTAAGATACCTTGAAGGGCTCGACCAGTATTAGACTTGTGTTTGAAGGGATGGATTCACTTCATTTGCAAGGATTCACAAACTCTAATTTTGCTGGAAATGAGGATACAAGGAGATTAAGGTTATCATGTGTTTCAACTAGGAATATGTACAATAAGTGGATAGCAACCTTATAGAAGGTTGTAGCTCTATCAATAAGAAATGCTGAATATATAGCCTATACATAGGCAGTTAAAGAAGCATTATGGCTTAAAGGTTTAATCAAAGATTTAGGGGTGATAATCAAAGTGTTATATATTTGAGTAAAAATCATGTATACCATGAAAGAGCCAAACATCTTAATGCTAGGTTGTACTTTATAAGGGAGATAATAGTTGGGAGAAAGATCTAGATTGAGAAGGTCAAGACTAAAGACAATGGAGCTGATTTGCTGACTAAGCCACTACCTGGACCTAAGTTTCATCATGGTTTGCAAATCTTGAGATTTCAAGAAGTGTAGTCAAAGGTGGATAATTGTAGGAGAATATTGACTACACATATTGAGTATATACTAGCTATAGTCCTATATTATATTAAAGAGTTTTCTACATGTATTAGTGCATAAAAGCTTGTTGTTTTTTGGGTTTAAGTTAATCAGCCCATTAACTCAAGTCTAACGGCTAGCTTTATGTTGGATTAATTGAATGAAGAGTGGAGTGTAATGTGTGTGTGTGTGTGTGTGTGTGTGTGTGTCTGGATAAGAGGTATAGAATTTGTTTGATTGTATTATTTTGATCAAGGAGATAATACAAGACATTCCATTCCATTTGATTCTCTCATCTCGGTTTTCTTTCTTTAGTTTTTCTTCTGGCTGAGTCATAATTGTGTATTGATTGTTTAAGAATGATTACCGAATCTTTTTTATTCTTTAACTCTGTATAGTGGATTGCTAGAGACTTCATGTACGAAGATGTAGTCTCTAATTCCTAATCTAACAAGGTGCTTTCCTAGAGTGTTTTTAGATTGATCAGTTGTTCTCATAGATCAACACAAATCTTTTCAATGCACTTTGTCCCCACTTACGCTCTTTCCAAAAATTTTATTAAAATTTTTTGAAACTTTCCAAGAGGGTCGCCCATCATAAAAATTATTCTACAATTGTCACGATTATCTATGGAATTATTAGGACAAAATCACCAAAAAAATGGTATACATTATTGATATAGGTAGTTATATCAATTTTTATAACATTCTTATTGTGCCTCAACCACTAACTTTCTCCTTAAATTTTTTTCCAAGAATCCTCGTGTTAGACGATTGACTGGCTCATCTAAGTTCAGATTGTGATTACGGATTCGCTTTAATACTATTTGTAATACCTCAAGTCCATACAACCATACGAGATCTAGCCTGAATTGCTTTACGATTGATTGACTAGACATATTATAAATTAACACGAGTCTTTTTAGCATATTTTTTCCTCGCTCATGCACATCCCAGAAATTTCTTAAGATGATCATTCATCCTAAAAATTATTTTACGACAAATACACTTAATCATAGAATTCTTATGACGAAATAAAATTATTAAAGATTAACTATATAATTTTTTTTTAAAAAAGATAGAAAATAAAATAATTTTACTTAAAAATTTATTAGAACCAAATAAAGCCTCGATGGGCCATTTAAGAGAAAACTCCTCGCTCAAGCTAGCTGGTGAACTGCCCACTTATCCTCGCCAGCACAAGTCTTGACTGGTCGGTGATATTTTTTATCCCCTACCGTATAATCTCCAAGTCATGAACACTCTGACTGCAGCCACTCAATCTCAGGTTGTTATCTATTGACTACGAAGGCCGATGATTAGCCCTTGCAACCAAAGAGGAAGCAACCACCGAGCCTGTTGAATCAAGCACAATTAAGCGTTGGTAGAAAATATATGAAAAGGAGAGAAAATTTGAAAGAACGACTGAAAATGAGCGAGAATGAAAACGAGAAGATTAAATAAATAAATCCTCAAACACCTGCAGGTTATCATTTGAGCTGTCATTTGAACACACAAGCATGGTTACTAGCTACTCCAACACACTAGTCAAACAAAAGAACATCTTAAATCATCCCGCAGATGTCCTCTCCCCATTTACGCATTTTTTGCCGGAGGGGTATATAGATGTAAATTCTAACTACTAAGAGCTCCTTTGGTATGAAAATAATAGGAATAGAAAATTTTTATCTTATTTTATATTTTTTTATATCAAGCATATATAGATAATAGAAATAATTTTAATAAAATATCTATTTTAAGTTCAAATTAATATCTAAAATAAATATTATTTAAAAAATAATTATTTTATTTTAAATTTAAATAGACTAAATATGACATGTAAAAAATAAAGATAAACTTATCATCTCGATTATTTCTGTATCAAACTAGTACTAAACTAACATAATTTCATGAGTAACATTACACTTCTAGTATTATGAACGAAAATGACTCTGAAGACGACTATATACTAGCCAAATGTACCAGCTGCAGAAAGTCATTTGCCACTCGACAGGAGAGCCTAACCAAACATCCACAACCAATTACTAAAAGGCTACCGGTGTTTATGACCAACTACAACAGAACTGAGGGACGAGGGGAAAAACCAATGAAATACTCAACCTTTCCCCAGTAACATAAAAAACTGACAGGATGAGATGGTCTTAATATCGAACAGACCATGCCAATCCATTTTTTCTTCCTAGACAGCTGATACACAGAAAAAACTTTAACATGCTCGTCAAAAGCACTGAGAACTACTCTGTCAGTGTAGTCTACTTAATTCAACTAAGGAATATATATAACTGCCAGTATGGCCCGACCCAGAAGAAACCCGCATCCTCCCCTTGAAAAAAGGCTACAGTAAAGCCAGCAGAACATCTAGAAAGAAACCACAATCCTCAACCAGAAGCAGGGAAAAGAGATCATCGTTGTGGTTGATCTGCGCTGGCTGCTACTGTGGCTGAACTAGTTCCAGCACCATTTTCACAGGGAGGAGCAGTGCCCCATTGGCCTTCTGCTTCCAGTGGTTCCAGCACACAAACTCCACCATCTGTGAGACCTAGAGCAAACTGAGTAGGCTCTGATGGATGAGCTGCAATGACTAGTGCATACACTCTCATGCTGCAGAGAAACAAAAAGAAAAAAAGTTTTAGCCAAAAAGGAAAAAGGGGAAACGAGAGCTTGCCAATTAAGTATGTGACATCAAATACCTTGGATTGGCGGGTAAATAGGCATCAGGGTTAATTCTACACCTCAATCTCAGATTGGAAGCTGTAAGAACACTGATCCAACCGTCCTCAAAACTTACATAAATTGACTGGCTATCACAAGAGTAAGTAGCATGAGTGATTGGACGTCTTTCTTGGGCAACCCACTGCATCAGTCATATCGAGAAGTGAATCGATCTTACATGAGGAGTGGAACAAAATAAGGAGGAAAAGTACAAAAGCTGACAATCAGAGCCACAATAGTACAGAGAACATCATCAGAAAACTTGAAGTAATAATTCAAATATCCACCAAAACCAGATGTGGCAATCACTTCTTATAAAAATACTAGTAGGTACCTGCTTAAGACAATCAAGTTTTGGTGCTTCATATATGGCAATCTGTGTTTCGTGGACAGCCAGCAAATGTTTCTGATCTTGATGAAACTGAACTCGTGTATCAGCAAGAGAAGATGTCGCCCGGCCACTTGGCATTTGCAAATATTTACATGTCATTTTATCCCATCCATCCATAGTCCAAACACATAACTGGAAAAACATGTACACAGGTGACTAACTCTTTTCTTTCTTTCTTTGTCTGTTGCATTCAGCTTTAAAGAGAAAGGGCACATCAAGAAAGAACTACATGATTCAGAAGGATAGAGCAAGAAAGAACTACATGATTCACAAATGAGAAAATTACCGAAATCCTGATAATGGGGTAAGGTAATTATGAAGCTTAAAAGAGGAAAGCAATAAGAGAATGCACGGTAAGTCACCAGCTGGGACTCAACAAGATTATACTGACAAAAATGTTACATGCACTGTGGGGGTGACGAACTTCAAGGAGATAAGAAAAATCACCACCAGTCGAAAGAACTTTGGTATACTACAACAATTTCTGATTATCCAACAAATATTAACTCATTTTATAATTACATTAACGTACAGGATGCAAGCAGACTGATGAATGTTACCTGAGAATCAGCTCCTGAAGATACTAGTACATTTAAAACATTGGAGAAGGCCAAGCCAGTTATTCTTTTCTGATGTCCCTTCAGCTTGATCTTAACCTGAATATACAATTCATAAAAAGCATTAAACAATATGGTGATTCATATATCAATCATTTCCCCCTCCTATCAAATTAAAAACAAATACGAAAACGAAAGTCCACTCCAGCACCTCATCCACGCGAACATTGTATATTTGGATAGAAGAGTCTTCCATGCCTATTGCTATAATGTTATTGTCTTGAGGATGGAATGCCAAAAAAGTTGCTGCTGGTGGTGGGGGCATGAATGTTGTCATAGTCTGCATATCGAAAAGCAGGATGAAACTGCTAGCATGTGTCATAGAAAATAGCACATTTATATACAAAAGATGAAAATAATGAAAATTAGAGCTGGTAAGCCTAACACAAAAGGTCATCATGGAGAAAAATTTCATATGAAATAGATAAAACAGAGCTGGTAGACCTGCCTTGAAAGTCATCATATTAAATAAGGAGATTTTCCCCCCTGAAGCAGACATTACATACGAATCATTTTTTGAGAGAGCAAAGCATGACACGGCCTCTTCAGGGTTTGTGTCACTCAAATCATTTGTCATCAACATTCCATTTGGGGGTTGCCACAGTTGTGGAACAGCACTTGCAGTTGCCTACAAGAGAAAGGATGCACAGAATCGGAAGCTATTAAAATGATAATGCATATTGTAAAACGTTTAACATCCAAGGAGGTAACATTAAGTACCTTTCCACTCAAATTTCGATCATTTCTTTGCCATTTCCAGAGCTTGTGAACAGCATTAGATGCCAATGCCAATATGGCAAGCCCACTATTTGTATAAATCAACCTTGAAACCTGAAAAACAAAATAAAATCCTCAGTATGTGAAGAAACACCCCAAAGATAGTTACCCCGTGGAATTCAGCTACATGATCCTAGCTTGAAATATTAGTGACTGCAAACCACAGTTTCTTGGTGCAGACATGAGAATCAGACAGCATATTACAAAAATATTGCAGAACAAAAATACATAGTACTACAACATCTTTTTTTTTTCCCCCGGTTTTTTTTTTCCTTTTTTCATTTAGGCATCACATAATCAGCCATCAGAAAGACTGCAATTATTCCATATTTCATAGAGATTCCACAGATCCAGGCATGTCAGCATGGTGTGCACATGTAATATTTCTCAACATTGGTAAAACAAACACAAGTGTTGTTGCTTCTCACTTACATCTACCCACATGAGTCTTCCAAGAAAAGCACGTATGTTGGGCCAACATATTTAGGAACAGTCAAGCTTACAACCCAAAATCATTAGCATCTAACACATAAAAATGACCATAATCAGGAAGCCAATCCAAATAGAAAGGGATAGCAACACATTTCTTTCTTAATATCCATAACAGCCACAACAACAAATTCACACAAGGTAGAAGTGGTCCATACCCGCATTGGCGATATGCTGTCAGGAAGCCTCAGTGATCTGCACTGTGATGGTTCATTGATTTCATGGGGTTTCCACACTTTTGATTTATCCACAGACTCGTCAACCCTTGGTTTAACATCAACCAATCTATTATCTGTAGTCTGCAACACCTCAAAATAATAAGAAGCACATTAACATAACATCCAAAAAGCAATTGTGTATAAAAGGAATCAAACAGAGACAATCTAGCAACAAAAAGTTGGAAGTGCAGATAGTAATGTTTGCTAGAAAATTAGAGATACTAAAGACCCACCATTCCCACCATGGCACCAACAGCAGCAGTTCGATCTCCCATACCAATTCCTACAGCTGTGTTTCCAGCAGGAAATGCTCCTATTGCAGAGGGCTGTTCACAAATCACACTGGTAAGACACATCAAAATAGAAATCTAAGAATATAATCCCAAAATCTGCCCAGCCTGCATATCTGCACCTTCACAATAGCAGCAGAAGCAACTCTGGAGGCATCAAAAGAACGATTCTCCACAGTTCGTAAAAGCCTGACACCATCAGCGTTTGCCAGAATTTTAAGACCATTGTCATTAGTAGACACAGCCAACAACGTCCCCTCCTTATTAAATCGTATAGAAGGGGAAGCCTGGAATACCCAACAACAGAATGATAAATCTTTAGGCCTGTCCAAAGGAAAGTGAGGAGCAGGTACAAGCTACAAGGAAAATTACCGATAGTCCGCCGTCTGCTTCAATAGTTGTTAATATGCTAAGATTATCCATATCCCATATTTTGACCATAAAATCATCTCCAGCAGCCAAAAACCTATTCCGAGTTGTATCAAATTGCACAACAGCCGTAGATCGCTTTGCAAGACCATGGTATGAACGCTTCACAGCTCCTTCACTTTCATTCCATTCAACCAAGTATGACTCTCCTTCCTTATTAGTCCCACAAGAGAACAATCTACAATATGTGGATAGGTGATTGATCAAAATGCAACCCGAAATTGCAAAAGCCAGAGATTTTTTTTCCTAATAAAAATTAGCAGCAGAATGTAAATGTTATCTATAAGCATATGAAAAACACAAGGAAGACATATACCTAGAACCATCAGCGCTGTAGGCCATTGTCGTTGATGAATGACCAGGTGCATCATAGTCTACTCTTGAGCCCGCATTATCATACAACCATGCTTTTATTTTTCCATCAGTAGCAGTAGAGAAAATAAACTGACAAGAAATAAAAGCAGGCATAAGATAGAGTAGAAAAGTAAGTAGTAATTTGCAATTCCTAAGCAGGAAGAATGTTCATCTGATCAGTGAGATAGAAATTCAAACAAGTGGAGAATATCCACAGAGCAGACTCCATCCTTTCCCTCTTCCCTCTCCTCTCCGTTGAACTATAAGTTCGATAATATTATAGTTCAATTGAAATTTAGCTTTTTGGAAAAGACCAGTTATGCCACTGTGTGTGTTATTTTGACACATTTTGGAAATACATCATACATAAATAACAACTCTCTGATCTTTATATTGACAATATATATTATGGAAAAAGTACCTGAATATTTTCCTTGTGATGCGGGCATATAGAATATACAGGTGACTCATGGCCCTCAAAAGTGTACTGTTTAGTACCGCTGGAAGCATCCCAAACCTAAAAGGCTATACCAGTCAGATTGGATATCAAACATTTCTCCACAAGCACATAAAAAGTATTCTTAACAAATGAGACCTTGATAAGCCTGTCCTCCCCACAAGTGACTATGCAAAGTTGTTTATTTGGGTATGAGAAGGCAAGATCATTAACACTGCCAACATGAGCCTCTATCTGTGATATACATATCAAAGAGAAAACCTCATCAAGTCAGCACCAAGGGAAACCCTCAGTAAACTAAACTTCAAAAAATATAACTATGCCAAACCTCTAGGTGGTTTCTCATCTCATTGGCAACACCATAGGCATATATGTGCACAATGTACTTAGAGTATGCAACACCTGGCAAAGAAACCATATCTCAATTCAGAAGAAGCTATGGTCATTCTCAGCAGCATATCTTCTATCAGCATACAATTAAATATCGGTCCCAATATGCAATATTGGCTGGTATTTATCAAATTTTGGATCTGCCGATATACAATATTGGCAATACGCGATGGTTTTAAAATTTCACATATTTATCAGCAGCGAAATATCAGTCTTCAAATGATATTTTCCAATATTCTGACTAACATTTGTTGTGAAAAAAAAAATTAAATTAAGTCAAGACATAAAATATCATTCACGACACTGCAACTACAGTTTTATTGCCAGTCTCTATCAGGCGGAATCCACCATTAATGTCTAAGTGTCAGCAAGCAATATATTATAAAATAGAGTGCAGTACCACACAGGCTGCCATCAGAGTTCCAAATGACACGATTGACTGATGCAGTATTCTCATTAGCAAAAGATGCCTGCTCAATTAAATACACAGGGTTTAGTTTTAAACAATAAATAAATACTCTTATGAATCAACTGACTTCAAATTAACAAAAGCAGCATACCTGTAATGGCATTGAACAAGAAGAAAGGTCCCAAACCTTGAAATTTCTAAACGCAATCTTCTCTCTGCTAACTAAATCCCATACCATGATATCGCCCATATTTGTTCCCACTGGAAACCACAACAAAATAATAAGAAAAGAACTAAAATAACTTCATATAGGGTGAGGAAATGCAGATGAAGTGGAGAATGTTGCAATCAAGAATTACTAACCCAAAAGAAAATTTTGTTGCTGGGGGTGGAAATCCAAACTTTTCACAGCAGAACCAAGGTTCAAATTCATAATGACGTTCCGAGGCAAGTCATCAGAAGAATATGAGCTCTGACCATGGCTTTGGCTGATATAAGCACCAGGCAGTATATTGACCGGCAAATTGCTGACCTGCTCACAAGTCAAAAATATGAAGGCCTGCTAAGATATAACTCACTAAGCATTATTCGGTCAAACCATATGAAATTGTACAGATCATTTGTTAAGAGTATATCTAGACATGAGATGTACCACCCCTTGATTTCATAAAAAACCAAGGAGAATACCCAAGCTGGCCAGCCTGGATAAGGACGACCAGACTACTTGTTCCTACAAAATCTGTCTTCATCATCCCTGTTTTTCTGCCTACAACATATTCTTGGATAATTCTTATATTGCCAATCTAAGCTCATGCCCATGGTCCACAGAATGTATTCCAATTCCCAAAATAAACTACATAAATATAAGTAAATCTAGCAGCTGTTATCTTCATAAGAAATTATTCAGGATTACCAGAAAAAAGAAAATAAACGGCATGAATGAAAACATAAAATGCATATATATCCAGAAGATAAGAAAAATTAAGGAAGCCCTTGGTTTGAATTTTTTTTTTTTTTTTAGCAGCACAAAACCAGTCTGAACCATCTTGCCTAATGATTCAAAGTGTCTTCTCTCCCCCAGCCATAATGTAGTTTAGCAGTTTTTAATTCCCTTCTTCACACGATTCAGGAGATACAAAACATTCTAACATTTTGATTACATAGAGGAGAAAGATAAACATACTTCATCTGACACTCCAAAAGGTCTCGATCTTTTCAACACATGTTCAGAGTCAGCTGTTTGATAATCCATCCCCGTCCCATTACTAGGAGGAGTTCTAGGGCGCTTGAGCAGTGCTGCTGCTATCAGGATCAGAGATAAAAAACAGTTTACGATAATGTAACTTTCCTCTTGTGACACATAAGTAAAAGCAACTGGAGTATATCAAGATTTTATAAATATTCCTTTTTTTCAACTTAAAAATTCCAGAATAAAGAATATTTGACACAAGAATTTAAACCATGTACTGGTTACATGATGACAGCGCTGTATTATAATGAGCATGCAAGTTATAGAAACTTAAAAACAAGAGCAAAAGTAAATATGGATAAGCAGTAGATAGATTTGATTCCAAAAGGGGTGAGGGCACGACAAAGAGAAGACAACAAACAGAAAGTGGGAGAACCATGTTGAGAACTGTTGACAGCAACATACCTGCATTGTTAGGGGCACCCAAGCCCATGGGTCCAGCAGATGCTGCAGGGTGAGGAACTGGAGATACATTAGCCATCCATCCAGCAAGGGATGTGGGAAGGGCAGCTGGAGCAGGTGGAAATGGCTAAATTGATATTTAAAAAAAAAAATAAGTGGAGCTGATCACCCAAAACATGTTCTAATATTCAATAAGACAACTGTCAAATAAATTGACTTACACCATGAGCCCCTAGCGGAGGAAAGCCCCCTGCCTTGGGAACAGCAGCAGCGGAATTCATTAATGGATTAGTCACAGGAGACGGTGCACGAGCACCATTTGAAGGTCCACATGTATGGTCGACAAAAAGGGTCTTTATGTCAGGATTGTTCCTTGGATTCTTACAAAGCTGGTGCTGCCAGTTCAAACTGCAACGTAAGAATGAAAATGTTAAAGAGAAAACACATTGCCACAATCAGATAACTGAATCACAAAATAAATTAAATATCGGATTAACCTCTGATTTATCAATGTCCTTAGTCTTGCGTTTTTCAGAGCAGGGAACTGAAGCTTATCCCGAAACAGAGGATTGGCCTCTATCAACTTTTTCAATTCAGCAAGCATTATTCCCCTAGCAGACTTAGTATCTCCATATTTAGACAGTTGCTCATTTTCCCTGAGTCATGTACCCAAAAAAATCAGCTGATAAACTAAAATTTTGTATATTATTAGATTAACCTGGAAGAAGGTTTTCTTTCACACCTAAAGTTCTCCAACGTCAATAACTGTGTTATTTCCTTGAAAAGATCTTCATTGAATGCTGAGAACACCTTCAAGTCCTTGACAAGAATGTCTACAGCTTTGGCACGGTCTCGCCTTCAATAGGCAACATGTTTTTAGTCAGATAAGTGAACTACGATAAAACTAGAAAGATAATTACAAAAATCGATGGCAAGGCCTACCGATCCAAGGCTTCAAGGTATTTTTGCTTCCGGATCTCAAAGAAGATTTTCATCGAGTATCTATTATCATCAACTTTGGTAAAACCAGAGAGATACTTCTCCACTTCATCCCACTCTCCACCATTTACCAATTCCTCAAAGTATCTCATGTTAAAGAAAAACCCAGATTCCTGCTCCAATCTTCACCAAATTGCAACAGAAAAAGAAAGAATAAAATCAGGTAAGCATCAGCTCAGTGATAACCTTGGGGGGGGGTTAAAAGCTCCGATATGTATTGTGCGAAAATGTCAAAAACAAAAAGGCAACGGCGATTAAGTTTTAAAGGAATATTTATGTTGCCTAAACCGCATATGACAAATATCAAAACACAAATGGGCAGAGCGAACGCACGAGATGTTTCTGACAAATATTTCAAGAAACAATTTAACGAGTGTGACCCCTCCCCGTCCTAGAAGAGAAAGGTTCAATGTCCATCTTAATTCATTCGCTAAACCACCAAGAAGCAGCAAAAGCCTAGTTTTTCTCTGGCAATATTTAGTCTTGGCAATTCAATGAGAAACCCAATCTGAAACGCCACCACCTTTACTGCCTGAATTAATGAATTTATCCGCAATCTCACCAGAGATGAGAGTGGTTCCTTATGTTAAGATCAGTTCGGGATCAAAATTTCCAACAACCCCCAGCAAAAAAAAATATGGGGCAATAAATGTAACACGTATTCAGTCATTTCTCAGCAACGCCAAACCAAGCAACCACACAACATATAAGCCAAGACGTCACTTAAAGCACGTAATAAAAGCTAACTAATTAATTAATTTCATTTCTACCTTCATTCCTCAGCAGCCAAGCAGTCACAGAAAACTCATAAATTTTACGAACAAAGAAAAAAATTAATAAAAGTCAAAGTAATTGTAGCTCATTAAAAAAAAAATATATATATATATATATATATATGAGAGAGAGAAGAAATAATCGGTCTTACTTGTGAACAGTGTCTTTGAATTTCTCTTCATCGAGAAACTGAAGTATGAGAAAAACAAGCTCCCTGCTAAGCGACGACATATCAAATACTCAGAATCTTCCAGAATTTCAACTTTCAATACTCAGATCGAGAACCATAACATCAATCTTCAATCCCTAACTGCACCGAAACAAATCAAATTACACAAATTAAAAAACAATTAACGAAATATTAAATTTAATTAATCGACAAAAAAAAACAAATCAACAGAAATCAAAATGAAACCCCTTACCCGAACCTAAAAAGACAAGGAAACACAGCAGATCAGATGAAAGGCCGAAGGACGGGAGCAGAAGATGGACGAAGAAGACAGAAGGAGCGGGTCGCTATAGTAAAAGAAGAGTTTTCTCTCTCTTCTCTTCGTTCCCTCTCTATAACTTCTCTCTCTAATTTTTTGTGAGAGCTTCTTTCTATCTCTCCCTTTCTTCCTCGGGGTCAGAAATGAGAACAAGGGGGGAGGAGAGGGTTGCATTTATTTATAGGCGCGCGGAGAGAGAAGATGTCTCAAAATGCATCAGACAAACATTAAAATTCAATACTCTTATACCGTGAACGATAACGATAAACTCACGATACTACAATGAGATATGACTGGATGAGAATGACCAGCTCAACACTGATAGCGAACTGATAAGCTAAGTGACTTATGTGATAGCTACTTGTACTTATCTCGTTGATAATGACACTACCTTTTCATGGTCATAAATATACGGCCACAGATTAGGTTTTTCCCATCAGGCTGAATTATCGGTTTTTTTTCAAAGAGACGTGCTATTATTATCACATTTTCTTTTTTCTTTTTTCTTTTTCTCGTGAATTGGAAGATGAGGATATGAACTCGTGAGTACGCACGCGCTCTAGGTGGTGTGGAATCGAACGGTTCTTGTACTTGATGTTACATTTCTAATTTTCTATCTCTGCTTTTCTTTTGCCCTTTTTTTCTCATCGTATTAGTGTTTCTTTATTTTTCCTGTCATCGTCTTCCCCTTTTCTTGAAACTTCCCTTAAAAGTGAATGGAATGTGAGGCTACGCGCCGTGGACCAAGGGTACTCTCGGCTAAACAGTGCGATAATGGCCCGTGAGATTGACAACTTATTTTGAATTATATGCTTCTAAATTACTTTATTCGTCTTCTATTATTTACAAACTATTCATATTTTTTTTCATATTCTATCTGTTCTGAAAAGGATAAATAAGTTATTATCATTATTATTAATATCTTATAATATATATAAATAAATAATTAAAATTATGAAAGCATATATAATAGATATATTTTATCTTATAATTTATTATATTTTTAAGATAAATTACTGATTTAATTTTATTCTTAAAATTTATTACTTTATTTTTAAAACTGAAGAAGATTTATATTATATCAATTATTTTACTTTATTTATTATAGATTCATACTAAGTGGAAATAAATAAACTCATGAATGATAGGGTCTAATAAAGAATAAGATTATAAAATTAATGATGTGGTATTATACTTTATGCTACTTTGACTATTTTTTTTAATCTCAATAATTTTCAAAAATGTAATATAATAGAGGACAAAGATAGTACTAGTTTGTCTAAATCTTCTTTTAGATTTTCTTATCTTAAATAGTCAATGAATGTCCTATCTAATAGCTAAAGCATTATTTAATTCCTTATGTTTAGGGATCTATTTTAGATAATAAAATAATGATCATATAATCAACAATATTTTATGTAGTGATTAATTTAAACAAATTGATAATCTAAGACAGAAACAGATATTTAACTCGCTTCTCTTTTTTTTTTCCTTTTCTCTGCTTATTATTCTCTCAAAAGGAAAAAAAAAAGATTAATTTGATGAAAGTATATGTTCGTGATAAGGACTGGTTGTTACTGACAGTAACATTGTTGGTAATTTGAAAGAGACAAATGCCCAACTACCATACAAATTTTCCAAAGTTCTGCGGTCGATGAATTTTCACTGGCTGGAAAAAGAAAAATATTTTATTTTCTTTGCTTTTGACTATGGGAGGTTAAGTGATGGCGGTGTTACTCGCTAACTGGCTTCGCTCCAAAACAAGAAGATATTGCTGCATGTACACGACGTCTTACTGTCCTCGTCGAACCACGTATGACGCACTCGTTTTCATTTACGACAAGGAAAGGGGGACGATGTTCATCCCTTCGCTTATCTGCGGAGGAAAAGAGGTACGTACTCGTTGGCATGGAGGCAAGGCAACGCAACTTGGGTCGAAAAATGAGAAAGCCGATTTATTGAAATTTGATTTAATTTATTAAATTTTACTTTTAAATTTATTTATTAAATTAATAGACTCTGAGACCTAAAAATTTTAGGTTAATTTATTGATAATCGAAAGTCGTTAGTTCAACTCGAGTCAACTCATTAAAAATTCAGTTCAATTTATTTATTTATTTAAACGAATCAAATCTAGATATTATTATAAAAATATTTATTAAATAAGTCAACTCTGGAAGAGTTTAATTCGACACAACTTATTTACAAAACTTTGAAGATAACGTGTAGGAAAATACATATCCGTTTTGTGTAAATTATATAGCATATTTAACAAAAAATTATATCTAGATAATATCTATTTTAGTTCCAATAAAATGTAATAATATATGTTCTTTTATTTCATTATATAGATCACGTCACCTAATATTAGTAGTGTTCATCGATCAAATATCCAATGATCAAATATTCACTGAAAAAATGTAGATATTCGACAATTAGGACATCTAAAAATTTAGATCTAATCACAAATAACTTTGTGAGATATCTGAAACTTTTAAACATATCAGTGATATCACAAATAAGAAATAAAAATTCTTCAATCAAAACAATCCAATTTAAATCAGTTTGATCTAATGATTTGGTTCAAGTTTTAAATTACATTATATTTAATTAGTAATTCCATATTTCTATTAGTAATTAAATATTTAATAAAAATATTAATTAAGAATTATAAAATCTACTAACAATAACTAATTTTTATAAATATATGCATATATGAAAGCCCAAATACTCTTAGTACCCTTACTAAGAAAAGCACCAATTATCCTTTAAAAATAATTAATTATATTTGTATCATTGTCTTGCAGGATAATCAAGAAAATTGACAATCTAGCCAAGCAAGCGGGGAAAAGGATTCAAGACGGTGCTATCCAAAACGGGATTCTGTTGCTGAGAAGAAATATTTGAGTTTTAAGAATATTAGCAAAAATAATGGCATTATCGCCAATTAGCAAAATTCTATCATTAGTATTTTTTTTCTTTGTATCTTGTAATAAGGGTTTTAAGCAGCTAGTCAAGTTGGGACTTGCCTAAACCATCATTAAACTACCTTCATTTCCCCCCCCCCCACATTAGCCTTAATCAAACCACACTCTAAGCCCACTTTTCGTATCGACTTAAAAAGGCCCAAATTCCAAACCGCTCACACACTCCCCATCTCATCAGCCTTCAAACCCAATCCTTCAGCGTCGAAGGTCAAACCAAACGCGGAATCAAGGCCGCTCCTTTAGCTCGACCGAACCCTTCCGCCTGCGATTGTTCCTTCCTCTAACTCCGCCTTCTTCGTCGCTCACCATCAATGAAGGTTACCCACCATTAATCCACTCTGCCCGCTCCTCTTCTCGACCGTTGTCCAACGTTCGGCTTCCTTTACCCTGGCTAGTTGCTGCTCTATATAAAGATTATATCTTGATGTAAAAAGGGAGGTTGCTCGACTCGATTCCAATATATGAAATAAAGCTATTTGCTTAATTCTTACGATTTTGCATCGTTTATTGTCGATTTCCGGCAACCCTGTTATTCTCTGCTTTGCGGATTTAGATCGGGCAGTCCCGATCACCCTATCCCTATCCCTGTTCGGTTTCTCTTGCGATTATTGTGTAATTTTTATCAAACTCCATTTGGGGTTCGTTTCAGCTGGTATCAGAGCTATCCTCAGTCAAACCTCTCTGCAGTCTTGTGTGCCGATCGCTGACAGAGGCAGCACGAGGACGTGCAGTCTAAAGGGGGTGGGTGATGTGGGATTCCCACATCGGTTACTGAGGGGATCTTTGGGCACTTTATATGGGGGAGTCAGTCCTCACCTCTTGAGCTAGCTTTTGGGTGGAGTTAGGACTCTTCACGAGGGAGTACCCTTGGGGCCCACTGGGGGAGTATCCCTTTGGGTCCGTATCAAAATATTACATTACCGAAAAATGAAGAACTCTAATATTTGAGGACTAACCTTAATCACCAAAGTTTTTAATATTATTAGAGTAATAACATTCCCAAAGTTACTTGATAACATTATATTAATAGTATTTTCGAAATTGTGTGCCATATCATTTAAAAATAACCTAGTTGTATCATTTTGGGTTGTGAATAACAGTTTTGCTACCAACAATCCTTAGGACGATTGATTAAAAAAATATTTATAAAATAGTATTAAGTTGAGAATGTGTATCAAATATACAAGTAGGTGGATGTTATTAAATGATAATTAGTTTTAGTTGTAGTTTTTTAATCATATCCTTTAGAATTATTACTAGTATTTTTATGTTAATAATATTTATAAAGTTATGTGATATATGATTGATTGTAAAGGTCATGTCACCTAATATTTACATTGTGGATTAGAAGTAATATCTCTACAATAATGTGATAGTAATAATATTAGAATAATAATATCCTCAAAGTTACATGATATCTCATTTAAAATGACCTAATACTAAATAAAATTTATGTGTGATTAGAACTTTATCTTTTTGGTGAATGGGCAATTTTATTACCACAATTATGAATACAAAATTAATAGTGGAAAGAAGAAAATAATTTTCATTTCTACTATAAAATTATATTGTTATATAATATCTATTGCAAATATAGGCGTTGATGGATTGATATTATTATACAGGAGTATTAAATTTTTTGATATTGGAATATTAGTAAGTTTAACAAATCCCTCAAATATTTATGAACATATGTCATAATGTTATTGTTTAGTAAAGATCAAATTATTAAAATTAATTTTAATTACTATACTTATTTTAGAGCACTTTTATTCACTATACTCAACAATAACCCAACATTTAGTCCATTTTATCCAAAACCACTCAGAATTTATTTTTTGACATGGTATCATATAGTAGGCACAAAAGTATAAAATTTAAATAAGCTAAAATTTTATTACTGTTCTCCTATTTATTATTGTTTACTTTCTTACTCAATGTAAGAAAGAAACTATCAATTAAAAACTATGAATGTTTTTAAGGTATAATTTAAAAGCAAAGTTTGGAAGGTGGAAACATGCGTGATACATTCAAAGGTACTTGAGAGGGATCGTGTTAATTTGATAATGTAAGCTCTTTACTTGTATTTGATGCAATGTTTAGTATGGATTGATTATGTATAGTTATTTGAAGAAGCTTGGAGTAAAATGAAGGTCTTAGGAGAGAACATGAGTAGGTCCATGATGTGTGTTTTCCTATAAAAATTAACAAAAATTGAGAGGTAAGAGAGAAGTAGTTCCCCTATTTTGAAATCTAAAACTAGTTCTCCATTATTCTATAGAGAGACTTAATAAATAATTTATTTTCCTAAGAGAAATTGTGGTAAAGATTGTTGTAATACTTCATTTTAAAAATATATATAATTAATAATATAAATATAAGAAAATTATGTTATTCAAGGATTTATTACATCTTCTACATGAAACCCAAACCCTAGTTATGATTTAGAGAAGTTTCGTTCCATTATTCATAACTTTTCTCACAATTGTGTTCTATGAAACATTAAGCTATTTTTAGCTATATAACTTCACCAAGTTCATTATAAATTGATCATATTTGAATTTCAATTTTTTTTAGCCTCATAACCATTCTAAAAAATGGTAAATGGGTGTTTTGATGAAAATTGTCATTTTTATTTCAAATAGTTCTTATTGTGTTTTGCACCTCAAAATGACCTTTTTAATTATCTAAAATTTACGAAACATTTAGAATTATTGTATTTTGGTATTTTTAGTTAAAAATGAAGTAAAATTATTTTATCTTCATTTTTATTATTTTCAAATAAATTAATCTTTTTCACATAAATTAAACTACCAAAACGTAACTCTTTATACTTGAATCTTACCTAATCTTTTAAAATTCAATCTCAGCCCGCCAGAAATCAAGCCAGAAGTGGTGTCACTCACATCCATTTTCCTAAGTTGTTTGTGGAATAAAAAAACTTCCTTAGTCATTATATTTCATAAAACCGTCACATGTGATGTTTCCCTAACTTCTTTCTTCTCCTCCCTAGGTATGCATTATCCTCTCCATCCTCCTTAGGTATGAAACCTATCTCATTGATGAGAAACTATCATCAAACTAACACGATTTAGCTAACTTATTATTCCCTTAATAACTAAACATTTTCCTATTTAAGTTTCATATCTTTCATCCCCCACAAACAAACACCATTTTCTCTCTTCTTTCTCTTCTTTTTCACACCACACATCATCCTCCATTGAATTGTTCCTCGTAAGCTTTCATTCAAGCAACACAATATAAGTGTGGTTAAATATAACATCTTCCTTTAATTTCCCTTCTTTTTTGTTATGTCTTATTGTAAGAGTTAGTGCAATATATTAATGACCACAATACTGAAGATGGGGGTTGAATTGAGTACAAAAAACTCAAAAAATCAAAATAAATGGATTTACAAATTAAAACATCCTATTTAGAATGAGTAAGCTCAAATTGTGTGTTCATTGAGTTAGTGGAGTGATAATTTGTATGTAAAAAATCTCCTTATTTGATTTTATTCAATTGTGTTCCATTTAACATTTCATATATGATTCATTGAAGCAAAAAAGAAGTAAAGAAATCAACTCAAGATATTATGTAGTTCTTCTACTTAAGAGATACTTCTCTCTTAAGTAGCATACATCCATGATCCTAATTCTATCCATTTTATTTCTCATAATAATTTGAATAGAAATAATACAATGTGTTTGAACTCTCAAACTCACACAATTATACTCCGGATTGCCAAATGCACACATAACTCTAGGTGCCAACCCCCTTTCACTCTAAAGTGAAATGAACAAGCTTAAACTCTTAAACTCGCTCAAGATTATCTCTACTATATTATTAGTAAAAAGGTTACAAACTCAACTAGGATCTGATAGCAAGAAACTCAAGAAGAGACTCTACAACAACCTTTGAACATCGATAAAAACCATCTTTTGATTAATGCAATATTTTCATGAAAAAATTGCACGTGAAAAATATTTTATCTTTTTTACCTAACCACACTACTTTTACAATGATCTTGAGCATTTTTTTAAATAAGAAACTTTCTAGAATTACCAACGTAAAAATCTAATTTACATAAAGTAATAGACCAAGAAAAATGTAGTAAAGAAACTAAGATTTTTATCCTAAATTATCTTATTCAACAATACATTTACTTGGTAAAACACCCTAAAAAACTTGGGTGTAAATAGTAAAAAGATAAAATATTTAAATTATATATTTTTCCTAATAAAATAGGTAAATAATACTAGGATATATCCTATTTTTTAGGAGATAATTATGCTAAATCAAATCATAGGATTTGTTTCATTAAAATGTGTTAAATCAAAATTGTGCAACCAATATTATTCAAGATATTATTCAAATATATTTTAGATAACCCAAATTTTCATTTGGAAAAAATGTTTTCCTATTTGTAGGGACTACACTTGTTATTATAAGGAACTTAGCATGAAATTCAAGCTAAGTGTCCTCTAAAAAACTAATTTCAAAAACCTTTTAGAAAAAAAAAATTTAGGCTTATGTTACTTTTATAAGAAATAGGTTGCCTTACATAAAGACACATAGCCTATATATTCCTCAAAACTTTAGGATCTTCATGTATCATTGATTCCTTCTTTTGTTCCATCTTCAGTTTCTTTACAACATCCTCAGACTTATAATAAATCAACACATAGAACATAGAGGAAATCATCTTTGCTTGTTAATTGTTATTATTAAAACTAAGAACTCAAAAAAAATTCCCTTTTTGATGATGACAAAAAATGATACCATTCGCTTTAAATACAAGTGAAGAAATATAATTGTTTATTCTAGCAAAGTACTAAATTATGTAATAAATATCGGTTATAAGAATTAATTTAGTAAAATCATGCAAAAATAGATAATGGAAGCACACCAAAAGACTACCATAGAATCAATATGATTAATAAATTTTATTTTATTTTTTTTAATTAATAAACTTATCATTAAAACCAAAAATAGCATTTAAGTATAAATAGACTAAACATAGTAATCTACTTTCTTCAAAAGTGGATTATACAGCTTAGCTCTATCAATAGTACTAAGCTTAATGTGAATATATTTAATCAATTGGGTTATAATCCTCTTGAGGTGCATAACCCTGCATTGGAACAAGACTGCATTTCTTGACATCCAAATTCTATAGAGTAAGGAAGCTATAACAGCTCTCATTACACCGTTTACTCCTCTCCTTCTTCTACTTACCTCGCAAAGCCATATCTTGCATTAAATCCACGTACTTGGGGGAGGTAGTGAGGTGCAACCAATTCCTTAGCTTTAACCAGTAGTATTGAGCTAAAGGACACTGAAATAATAAATTATGTAAATCTTCTTTGGAAGAACCACATATCAAACAAGTGGGATCTTCAATAATTTCTCATTCAACGAGCCTATCTTTAGTCATTATAGCTTGATGATATACCATCCAATTGATTATTTTATGTTTAAATTATCCATCATGCCGCCGTATAAATAAAGACCAAGGTTTTTTTTTCCAGCTCTAGGTCAAAGAAGGTCATACATAGCTTTATTTTATATGCCCCATTAGAGATACAAGACTAATTTACCAAGTGTGAGAAGAGAGTATCTCTAAGGCTAAGAAGTTTCCTAAAAATTTAAGAGTAATGTGGCTTGGATTGACCGGAAACAAGCAAGGATTTTTTTATATACATTTCATGTGCCCATTTGATCCATATCCCCTCTTTGTGCTCCATTAGATGTCATAACTGTGTTACTCATGGATGTTCTATTCCACTAAAATAGGTTGCACGCTCCCAATCCACCCTCAGATTTAGGTAAACATCTTCCAAGCCACAAGAGCTTTATTTCCTTCATTTAAACCAATCCAAAAATATTTTAACACGTGGTCTCAATTTGGTGAATAAATTTCTTATGGACAAGGAAAATGTTTGGCCATAAATGAGGAATTCCAAGCAACACTTAATTGATCAGTTAAAGCCTACGTGCATAGCTAAGGATCTTTGAAGTCCAAAAGTTTATTTCACTCATAAGCCTATCTGACAGTTCTTTGTAATATTGGGTAGCAAGAGTAGATGTGATAAAGGGCACACCGAGGTACTTAAAAGGAAAAACACCTTTGTACAGCTCATACTCTATAGTAAAATATTTTTATGTGCCTCAATCATCCCTCCAAAATAAGCACAAAATTTTCTAAGGTTTGCTTTTAACCTTGAAACTTTTGCAAAGTCCTCTAACTTCTGCATTATTAGTTGAAAAAAATAGAGATCACATTTTTTGAAAATGAGAAGATCATCAACGAATCAAAATTTAATGATCTTGAGGGACTTGGGCTAGGATGGCATTTGAAATTAGGATTACCCTATAGAACACTCAAACTCATGTGAAGATATTCCATTCCTAGAACAAATATATAGAGAGACATAGGATCCCCTTATCTCAATCCTCCTCTACTAGGGAAAGGATCTGTCAATGAACCATTTATCTATAAAAACAATCTCACAGTAGTCACATACTCCATAACCAATTTCACAAAATAGAGAAAAAAAACCTATAAGTAGTGAGAATATGTTGGATAAAAGGCCATTCGATGTTTTCATAAGCCTTTTAAATGTCAACATTGAGCATGAGGTGAGGATTGAGAATCTTCCATCCATAATGTTTCACTAGTTCCTGAGCTAGTAGAATATTATCACATAAACTTCTCCCTTTATTAAATGAAATTTGTGAATTATTCACTAATCCATGTAAAATATGTTGCATTATGTTAGTTAGTGTTTTTGAAATAATCTTGTAAATAACATTGTATCAAGCAATAGGGCAGAACTTTTTTGGACTTACTGCATTAGGAACCTTAGCGATGAGTGTTATGACTATGTTGTTGATCTGTTTCAACAATTTTCCTTTATCCCATATTTCTCTAGTTGCTACCCTCACATCCCCCTCAAAATATCCCAGTGCTTCTTGAAAAAATATGGATTGTAACCATTTAGATCAGGGCTCCTAAGATCCCTCATGGAAAAATTGTAGCATCAATCTCATTATCAGTGACTTGTTGCATCAAAATTCTTCTACTCTCCTCATATAATATTTTCTGATAGCAAAGTTAAGGATCAATGTACTGCATACCATCAATCCTTGTACCTAGTAATTTTTTTGTAGAATCCTACTATGGTACTGACCATGTGATCACCAAAAGTCTCTTCATCTAGCTTGTTTAAGAGTTTAGGGATGCTATTTTGAGATATCCTTCCTTTCATATTGGAAAAGAAATGTGAATCACTATCACCAAGTTTAATATAATCTATGTGAGATTTCTATTGGTAATACAACTCCTCCTCAGTTGTTTTTTCTTATTGTTTACATAGAGCAACTAACTCCCTTTCCTTACCAATGAGAATATCATTCAACGGATTTTGTATCAACTAATTATGAATATTGTTCCACTCTCCTAAGGCCTATTGTTTCTTTATAGTAACATGTGGCCCCAATGTTTATTAATATATTTGAGCTTAGATTTTAGTAAACTTAACTTCTAAACTAGTTGAAAATTATATTTCAGTCCCAAGGACTTTAGTCGAATAGACATCAGTCAAAGTGGGGAGGAAATTAAGGTTCAAAGTTTAATGGATATTAAACCTAAAAGTCTTATGCCCTCTATTAAGCTACACCCCAAAATTCAATATAGAAGAAGAGTGGTCTGAGCACCAGTGGGTGTTAAACTCATCCACTCCAGAGGGAATTTATTCATCCATTTGCCATTGCCTTTTACAAACTATTCATATAAGTGTAACTTTCTTCTCTAATCCTTCTTATGTTAACTTTATACAAATTATTCTACCTTTTACCCTTTAGAATTGTGCTTTTTATGCTTAAAATCACAATTAGACATTTATATGTGAGGAACTCAACTTGGTACCCTATCACATAGTTGAGATATGCTTAGAAAGTCGTGTTTCAAACCTTGAACTAAAAAAACATTTTCAATGGAGCATGAATTTGATTTACCAACCTTACTGGTATCAATTATTTAACCTTTCCTATTGTCACCAAACATCACACTTCCTCTTACAAAGGTACTTAGTGAGAGGAAATCTATTTTATTATCTATAATATCTTGAGAAAATGATGGCTATAAACCATAGGTTATTTCTTCTCATCTTACCCTGTAAAAAAGAATCAGTTCGTCTTTTTAGGAACCCAAATAGGTTTGGTTCCTAATAGGTTAGAAACTTAGAATCACTATAAGTTATGTTTTTTCTAATCTTGAAATAGAACTAGGTCATCTTTTTAGGAACCCAACCTTCATGTAAGAAAAAAACATTTCCATAAATTTTATCTTTTCAAAAAATCAAACCTATTGTGCTCAATTTTCCTATAGTGGGTATAGAGTTTGTATTCACACAAGCCAACATATTTTCTTTTCCTAAAACCTATGTAAGTGATTTTTTTTCTCCAATACAGCCCAAACCTTGCTTATAATAATTGTTGGACTATCCAACAAGGTTTTCAACATAATTTTTGGCTTTTAGCCAACCTTATTTAGAAATATGCCTTTTTTCAAGCTCAACATTTTCTCACATTTATGTCTTTAAGTTCCCTCTTGAGTTTATTTAACTTAGTTTCATCAATTAAACTCTCTTGAGGTCCTTGTTGACTTGATCTTGTTTCACCAGTGATTATGACAGTGTATGATTGTCCATAATAAGTTGATTTAGTTAATCACCAAGCATATTGTTTACTTTTCCCAATTTCTTCTTGAAATACTCAAACTATGAACTAGTATATTCAACGTGAGCATTCAGTTCCTTCTTTTCTGTACATAATTCATTAAATTTTAGAAGAATTTGGTAAAATATTTCAATAAAATTCTTTTTAAGGTTGATTTCCAATTTGGATTTGAGTATATTTATGTAATACCCCAATTTGTACTACTGAAATTTTTTTATTTTAGTGGAAACGTAATACTAACATAGTTGGGTGTTACCGTCGTACTCAACATATGTCTAGCTTATCATACCATCCTTATATTGAATACAAGATAAAACATTTAAAACCTAAAATATGACAGGCAGATAATGAAGGAACTTTTCATAAAACATAAAAAAGAGTTTGGATAATAAACTCTGAGTATATAGTAAAAAAAAGCATAATAACAAAGGATATAATTGAACTAAGAGTCTAAATGTATTTTGACAGAACTAACTACCAGATAACATTAAATTTATGTCCAACCCCAATAATGTAATCACTTCACCACATGTAAAGCATCATAAGCACTAAAATCATCTAGATAATCCTTAGTGACCTATATAGTGAAATCTAGATCATTTACTCATGGGAATGGACAAATCTATGAAAAGGATTATCAATACACTACATACTAAATAAGGTAACAATACAGTCATAGTAAAGAGAAAACAACACACATAAGGTCACATGAAAAGATATCTTATGCATATTAACCATAAAGTGAGATGACTCGCAAGAGGAACCGAAGTAGAGTTCCATATTAGGTATGATTATAATCCATTTACTTTGTTTGATGGAATAGACATGTAAAACTATTAAGATAGAATGCTCCTACCCATTATTATTATCTATTAGAACAAAATTGTAAAAATCCCAAGGAAGAATGTTCCTAGCTACTATTTTCATTTGGTGGAACAGAATAATAAAACTTGTAGGGTATAACGCTTATGAAAACTATTCTCATCCAATGGAATAGACAAACAGACTTTAGTTTTGACTCATGTGACCTTTGACTTTGAGTATTAATGTATTGCTAGATAATTGGCTACCTTGATATTATCATCCAATCTTATTATAATTATACAAAGTATATATAATACAACCATAACTATTTTGGGTCATTCCTTAAGGAAAATGACCATAATGCCCCCATGAAGCCCTACTTTTATAAGGTAATCGTAACTTCTTTCACAAGACTCGAATATCCACCAAATTTAGTACACCTTCCTAATATATCATTACTGATAATATATCCAAAAAATCAAGGTTTAACTCTAACATTTTACACATGCGATAAGGAGCCTACCTCTAGAGTTATTATTCCCAAATTAAGTCATACTCTCATTTATTTTTTTCTTAGGATTGTTTAGCTCATAATTACCCTAAGTATTCTACAAAACATACTTAGAATATTTTTGAATCCAATACCACTTTAGAAATACCAAAATTTCATATTTAACCCATAGTAACCAAAATACCCTTATTTTTAGAGGTGTTCACGGATTAAATATTTGATATTTAAAAGATCATATATTCAAAAAAAGGCATTAGATATCCAAAGTTTTGGATTAGATAACAAATAATCTATCAGATATTCAAAAATTTTAAACAGGCTACAAATGAGAAATATAGGATAAAAAAATATTTGATCTCAAAATAATAAATTGATCCAATTTGAACTAATATGATCTAATGATTTGATTTGAGTATTAAATTTTTTTATATTCAATTAATAATTCTAAATTGTGGATAATATTTAAATATTTAATCAAAATAATAATTAAAAAGTATACATTTTACTTACAATAAACACTCTCATTTCAAATTACAAACACACCCATATATGATTATATAACATAAAATTTTATGAAAAATAAATAGTATTTAGAGTATATATGTATATAATCTATTGGATTGGATATTATTTGTATTTATCATATTAGATATCTAATTTATTTAATCTTTTATTGATTAGATCAGTTATTTATTTTGGAAAAAATTATTTATTTAATTTTTCGGATCACATCAAGTCGATCATCGGATTAGATCATCAGATATTAGATAATATAAACAACTTTACTTATTTTAATCAAATGCCTCAAGGTATCATTTTTAAATAACTTATAATCTACTAAACCTACACTTAATTATACTATAAATGAAATTATTTATAAAATCCTCAACAATTAACATACCGTATTTATTTTCCTCAGTATCATGAAATGCTCCAAATACCCTAAAGATAGCCAAAACATCTTATTTCACAAAAAAAGCCTATGAAACCCACCATTTTCAATCTTCAATATATATCATCATGATAATCTCTATCCATTTACAAATCATTCTCATAACAAAATTAAGATAATGGATCATGCCAATATACTAGGATTTCAAGACAAAGCTTCATCGAGTAATAATGCATAAACACATACTTTCATAAAATGCTCAATTTTCCATAATACAATACAATAATATCATAAAAAGGCATCATCAACACGTGTTATAGAATATAATATCACTAAGCATGAGATTACACAAAAATTTAAACATAGCCCCTAAAACCCTAGACTAAGACGTGTACCCTTACTTAAAATTTCACTAGTCTTTGAGTAAATATAACCCCAAATCTCCGCCTCCAGGACCACCAAAAAAATAATCTAAAAACCAAGAATAGAAAAAGGTGAGAACATAGGAAAATACACAAGGAAAACTTAATGCAAATGAGGCCTGAAAAGAGTAAGAACTAGAGCAACTAAAGAGGCTCAAAGCTATGTGAAGGTATGGTGTAAAGGGGGCTTACTATGTGAGGTTTGGACAGAACTACAAGGTGATTTGTGTGAGATAATCAAATAGGTATAGGGATATAAACACGAGGATCTCACATAAAGTTAGGGCTAGGTGCATAACATATGCGCACAAATGGAGGCAGGCAATGTGAGGTGCTCACATTGAGGGTGATTTGCTGCATGAGGGTTAGGAATTTTAGGGGGGGTACTATTGAGTAAAGAAGACCAAATATAGGGTTTAAATAAGGTATTTACATGATCTTGTGAGGTTGAGTTGGAACAAGGAGTAGTTACAGGGAACAATATAGCATATGTACTAATGGAGTCATTGCTAGTGTTCAATTTTGAATGGGGCTTAGACTTGGTCATGTTCATATATCACAATGCCCTTTAAGGAAAAGGGTTTTTTAGATGGTATTGTGTTCTTATTGCTTGTTATTTCAAATATTACATCAAGATGGAGAATTATGATTTTTTGACTTGCATTTAATGTGATATTTAACATATGTTGATTATATGTAGTTGTTTAGAGAAGTTTAGAGCGAAGTAGAGGTCTTAAGAGAGAACACGAGTATATTGTATTTGCCTACATGGGTCATGTACTTTGTGTTGTGTATTTTTCTATATAAATTGATGAAAATCGATAGCTAATGGAAAATAAAGGGGGTTGTGTTTATTTATACATATCATTCCAGCCCTCATACGCTAATTTCACACCATATTATTGTCATTCAAATTTACTGCCTATTCTACACATATTAAAGTCTTTTTTCAGTCGCGTTTTGTTAGTAGAGTCATCATTATCTTGTTTAGAGATCTAGAACTAGTTCTTTATTCTTCTAGAGAGAGAATTGAGAGAAAACTTGTGCTCTTGAGATATCTTGGGGCGAGGATTATTGACTTTTTCCCTATAATGTTCTTTTTCTACACACGATAAGATCATTTATGTTCTCAATTATTGCTCTTGATTGTTTTTCTCTATTAAGTCTTAAAATTCCCAAATTCTATGATATGAAATTATTTGTATTCATATTGGGCAATCCCCAACAAGTAATCAATGTTTTGAATAATTTTTAATATTTTTGAGGTAAATTTTTAAACAAATTGTTTGTTACAAAACATCATATATTAGCTATTAAGGATGGAAACATTGTTTTAGAAAAGGTTTATATTAAGAACATTTTGATTAACTTACTTAGATCCATCTCTTAAAATCATATTATATGTTCAATTCACTAATAGTTATCATAATCAATAAAAATATATCCAAATATATTCATATAAATCGTTGATTTTATCAATTGGTTAAATCAACTAGTATAATTTATTATCAATTAATTGATATCTAATAGAATTCGTGACCTATCATGTATCCACTAACACCACCATTAATATTAACATAAATCAGTGTAGTAATCATCTCTATTATGTTAAGAGTCCTTAATTAGTTTTATTTTGATTCCTAAACTATTTATGAGTTATTTATATTAGTTTTATTTTGATTCCTAAACTATTTTTGAGTTATTTATATACATTTATTTATGTATATACATACTTACTTATCCCCTTTCTAATAATTTGATCACCATTTTTCTCATATACTACTCATTTGAATTCATATGTGATTCAGTTTATTTTCTTTCTATAAATACTTTTTCCCTATTAATTCTACTACTAAATTTTACACCTATCAATAAGAATCGAATTATAACCTGCTCATACTCCTTTCAATTTACTACTAGGTAAATTTATGTTATTGAATATGATCCAGATATATGGGTACACATGATACACTTTTTACTCATGGTTTATCTAAGTGGACTCTTGTTCTGTATTTTAATCCTAGATATAATATAACAATTAATAATGTTTTAAGTAATTTATTAATAATGAGGTTTTTATGAGTTTAAAAGTGGATATCTATTAGGATTCTATCTATATTATAATTTGTTAATAATGAAAAGAATTCTTAGACTTTATACTTTTTAATTCACTTTTTTCCCTCTCTTTATCTTTTTCATTTATCTTTTTTTCACACACTTTTCCAACATTCTTAGGGCCCGCCACTATTTCAATAATTAATAATACCTTAAATAACTCATGGTGAGGATTTCATGAATCTAGAAGAGAATATTTCTATTAGAAATGAACAAACTATTTATACATGTATAAATGTAAAAATATTGTTATTTAATGTTACAATTTTACTAATAATAGTTTAAGTTATGTGGATATAATTATTAAATATCTTTTCTAAAATAGTATTAGATGCATGACCAAAATATACATTACTCAATACTATTGAATGGTGAATATTCGTCTTTAGCTATTTTTCAACCATAACTATTAGTTTTATTTTGTTAAAATAAGGTTGGCAATCATCATATTGAGTCTGCGATTTTTTGTAAGTCCGGAACTAGAACCTGAGAAATCTTTATGTATGTCTGACTCTTCATAAATATAAAGATCATGTATAAATTATATTTATAATCCTATATTACTATAAAATATATATAAAATAGTTTATAGCAAGCCGAATAGCCAGCTATGTATCATACACTTCTGGTCCGATGTAGCCGTAACATGGGAATGGGAAATGTGAAGAATTCACTGTTTTTATGTACACAGGATGAAAGCATGTTCTAAAGATGATAAATGATAGTACGTGGGTCAATCAAGACGCATCTCATTTTTAGAAAATTTAAATTTATAATTCTTAAGTTTGATAAATCTAAATTATATTTGGATCTATATATATTTAGATAAATATGAATATAAATTAAATAATTTCAGACTTGATTCAATCTAATTCTTATCCATCAAACACATTTAATATATATATGTAAGTCTATATATATATATATATATATATATATATATTTTATATTTATCATTTTTATACTTTTATTTGAATTATTTATTTATTTTTAATTGTATTTTTATAAATTTACGTTATAAATAATATATTTTTTATTTTAACTTAAAAGTACTAAAGTATCATTTGAAAATTTAAAACATTACTTTAAAATATTTATCTTTTTATTTGAAAAATTTTTTGACAAAAATTATATGTTAAATTATATAGAACATAAACATATAAATATTTACATAATTTTAAAAAAAATACTATATGCTTTAGAGTTAATAAATCTAGACCTAAATTTAAATTTCCAAGACTTGAATCGAGTCAAAATTTGAATATTATAAAATATAATAGACCCGACCCACAACTGATTGCTCGCCATCTAGTTAAATCCTAATCAGTATTAATATATTGCAAACACGTACTGAATCTGGGTTAAGTGCTCCTCGGATCATTTTCCAGCAAGGTAAAGTAAGCCATAATTAGAAAAGTAATATATATATGTATGTATGTATATAATTAAGACTTAAGTACGAAACCTGTTTCGTACATCATTTGTTATTCGACCGATAAGCCCCATCTCGGGAAACACATCACTTGGCAGCCTGGTAGGGCCTTCGAATTGAGTGCCATCAAATTCATCAGTTGGTAGACACTGTATGAGGACTCATGATAGCCGTTATTATATATTGTTAAGCTTAGCTATAGCCATACTACTACTAAATGACCACTCAGAATAATTATTTAACTATTTAATATTTTATATTCGTCTTTATATACTTTATAGTATAAATTTAAAAAACTAAATACAGGCTTTAAATTGTCTATACTATAATACTACTACTAGTCTACCACTCTCATGCGGTCGTGCCTGAACTTGGCATTTTATATGACGCGAACAGAACCCCCACTCCCAAGTCCCCATCCACACTACTGACATCTGTCATGCCGTAACACAATTTTAAATAACAACTTGAGATTGTATATTTTACACTTCCATCGAGGATGTTTTTTTATATTAAAAAAAAGGTTAATAAAAAAAATAGCAAAAACAAGATTAGTTAGAGATAAAATAACTACACCCCACGTGTTAACGTCAAACTAATCCTCATTACTCATCCCTACAATAAAAAAAAAGTTACTATATAGAAAAAATATATTTTTTTTATCGTATAACACATCATATATTGACACATAATCAAAGATAGAACGAGAGATTTTTATAGTGAGACCAGACACCAAAAAAATAAGGTTAACTATACTTTGGGGACTTAACAAGAGACATCACGAAATGACTTATTTCTACATATAAGGATGTAAGATCGAACTTAATGATATTACAAAGAGAGTTGTGAGATTTTTATACTTATTTCTTTCTTGTATTTATTGACTCGTTCTATGATTAATTGATGAATAAATAGTATTTTTTTGAGACGTTTAAATAGATTTAATTTAATATCTTTAATTATGCACGTACTTTATAACTCAAAAGAAACATATTATCAAGGGAAAATTAATGATATATTATTTTTCATTCTAAGTGTATTAATTATAGTTAATACAATACATATAAATTATTATTACTATTATTATTATTATTATTATTATTATTAGTTTGAATTATACAAGGAGTTGGAAGTTTGGCCCTACCATAGTGCCACCATATATATTATAATTGTACTTGGAAGAACTTATGATGAATAGGTGATAGTAACAGCATGCCTAGCTTTGACGGTAAATGCAATTGATGATGTGAATAAGATCATATAGGATGTTTACATTTGTCAATAATTAACCTAATGCGAGGGTTCTTTCAGACAAGTAGGTGCTAAAGAAATCATAAAAGGCGGAGATAAGAAATCAAGATGTGAAGTCAAGATAAATAAAACAATTAGATCATGAATCGAGCAGAGAAAATGAGGTTGGATTGATTAGAGGTGTCTTGGATAAGGAATATAACTCCAATTGATGCGACTAATTGGTACAGATATCAAGAGAATGAGTTCTTTAAGGTTTAACTAACACCTGCAATGCAAGTAGTTAATCTAGAGCACTTTCAAGATTCATGCCCAACTCCATAAATAATTTCTAGATTTTTCAATGTCTTTGGTATTTACTCATAGTTCTCGATAAACTTTTCAAGCGGTTATTCATTTTTGAACTACTAAATTCAAATAGGTTTAATTATTAAATTTTCCTACATGAATTTTTAAGGAGGAATTTGTACCTTATCAATATAGGTATTTGTATAAATTATTTTAAATCTTAACCATAAATCTCATATGTTGGGAGTATTACATACTCCCTACTCAAAGACCATGACGCCCTTGTTGTGTTTCGATGATTGATCATCTTAACACAATATATTTTTAGAATCACTCTTGTTAGACAATTGGCTAACCAATCCAAGCCCAACTTGCTGCCACAATTTTACCTTGGAATCATTTTAATGCCCTTACTCTAGTAAAACTATAAGTAATTATTCTGGAGTGCTTTTATGATTGATGATTGGCTCTATATATTAACCTAAGTCTTTATAACGTATTTTACCCTCACTTACACTCTTCCCCAACAAATTTCCAAAAAAAAAATTTAATTCTTGGATTACTTCAAACCAAACATGTTTAACTACAGAGATTTCCAATAATTGATTTCTAAAAAAGAATGTGCACCTTATTAATATAGGTTTATAACTCATATATTGTAGTATTACTTTATATTGCATATATATGCATGCCTTAGCTAAGTACAATCTATTTAGGGCCTATAGTGTTGTATTTTTCTCCCATATTAAAATTAGTAAGATTTCAATTGCTTCTCTCATGAATGTTAATGTCATTGTTGAACCAATGAATATAGTGTTCTTTGTTTTGCCTCCAATTACTTATACATTTTCTCATAATTGTGTTATTGTGTTTAGGGGTCTAATCATTTGAGAATTCAACCTAAATCCCCTTTTCGTGGTTTATCTAGTAGGGATTCATTAAATAATCTATATTAAAAGGTAAAATTAAATATATAATTTTATTAATATCATAAATATTTGTTTATTCATTTCTGTGAAGTCTGTAAAAAAAAGATAAAAATTGTCATTTATATATAAACAAAATTTAAATGTGGAGCCTCAACTACTCAAAATCAAAACCTTACCCGTTAGACTATAACTTCTCTATAGACATATAGTAGATGGTATTGTTGAATTAAGTAGCCATTTTAGCTATTTAAATTAAGCATATCTTGGTCTCCTTTTTTAAACACAACAACTTAGTAATGACAACAACCTAAAACATCAAAAAATAAAATGCCCTAACTACTTTAGGAGAGATCTTGAAATGATGATGGCCATATGGAAGTTCTTAACTAATGTGAGCCATACCATTTGCTACATTATTAAACTTTTGAAAAATGTGTTACACTACACAGCAGACACATCTCTTCATCGAGGATTAACATGCCATCAAAATATATAAAAGAGGATGATGGTTCAAGAAACTCCCATTGATCAAACACATTATGGCTTGAGAGTCACAAAAAACCATAACTCTTTAATGACTTCACATCCATGCCTCTTATGATTCGTACTAGGATGCCTAAAGCTTCGCTAATAGTATATATCCATGTCCTAGGGTAGCTATAAAACCAAATTGCAATTGCCTCATGTAGTCCCTTACTACGCCTCTAGCTATAATCTAATCTAGATTCCTTAGTGTAATCCCATATACATTCACCATTAAAATACCATTTAGAGGAGGATGTCATCTTAGTGTAAAGGTGGTGGATTTCTTGGTGATTTCCTGGACTATAGAAATTATTTGCCATGTGAGTAGGTTATCTCATGCAAATCCTTTGATCTAATAAGTTGCTTTCTCTAGGTAAATATCTTACCCTAAAAAATCTTCTCATTTCTCCACCTCTAAAGACACTAGCAAGTCATAAAAATGGTACTTGCTCAAAGGGGATCCATTGGGTTAATTCTCTTATATTATGAACACTAATTCAGAGTTAATCCTAAAAGCAAATTTTGAAAAACTTGTTAGCAAACTTTAGAGGGAGAAGAGATGACCAGATTAACCTACTCTATCGAGCATATCTTAGGGCATGCACCATTTTTTCCATTGCATCATCTAACATAATAAATTTATGTTGGAAGGCCTCATCACACTTGATTTTTGTTCATTAGATGCTTCTCTTTGTCTAACCTTTGTTTTCCAAATATAGCTCCACTTTGGAGATGCCATGTAGTCCTCTCCTCTAATGAGTTTGCAAGCCAATTTAACAAAAAAAATCCATTTGAATTCAGATCCAACTCTTCACATATTTTGCATTATATGAATGCTTGTGTAAGTTGCAACAATCTTCACCAAGCACTTGGTAGGAAGCCACTGCTGAAAGCTCATCTAGCTCCACCCTCATTCTTTTGTCAAATAGTCACTCACTTTCCTATTATAATGTTTTTGAGGTAGTGGTAACAATGATACAACCTTTAAATGCCTAGGTCCAACCTACCAATCATCCTAAAATATCGTAGTGGACCCTCATCCAATAAGCTATTTGATTTCATCCACCAACAAATTCATAATCTTATACATCTATTGCCAAGTGCTGGAGACTCAACCCTACATTCATGCGAGTTTGAGATCTAAACATCTCATATTTCTATATAAAAAAAATTTCCCCACAGAAGGTCAAACTATTAAACCCATTCCCAAATTATCTTCATCACAAGGGCTTAGTTGTAGATTTCTATTAGACGAATGCCCAAGCCTCCTTTTTTTTAAGCTTGAAAATTAGGCTCCAACTAGCAAGAAGAATATTATGCCATAACATTGTGCCTCCACACAGAAACTTCTTGTTCAATTTATCTAGTTGATTGTTTACATATTTATGGATCTTAGAAATAACCATGGTATACATTGAGATAGTAGTAAAAACTGGTTGTAACAAAGTAATTCAACTAGCAAGGGACAATAAATTTGGTTGTAAATAAAAATTATTATTTTTGAATTATATCAATCACAATATAAAATAAACCTTTTAGTCTATGTCTCATAGCCAAGTTCACACCCAAATAATAGCTTAATGTGTGCACACGAGGAATATTTGAGTATTTAGCTATCTCTTGTACAATGTTGTAGCCATAGTTTTAAAAATCGAACCGGTCATTGAACCGGTATCATAACTAGTTCACTGGTTTAATGGTTGGACTAGTGGTTTGGACTGGTCGGACCAGTAGTACATTTTAGTTCAAAAAATATTAAATACATAAAAAATTAAACTATACATGAATTTGACCGACTCCCAACCGATTTTTTGATTGGTTCACCAGTTTTCACTGGTCCGACCAGTTTTTACTGGTTCCGAGATTCTGAGAACCGGTATATGAAATCTGGTCGGTGACCCGATCGGTCCCGTCTGATTTTTAATACTAGGGTTGTGACACATTTAGGGAGAAAATAAGAGCTAACTTAACTATATTCACCTTCTGATAGGAAACAATGCCAAAACCATCGAGGTATTTTAGGATTGTTACCATCTATGATAAATTAGCTTTGGAAAATAGGAGTAAATCATTTTTGAAGAAAATATAAGAGATGGGTGAACTTTGCCGTGAATTTATTATAGGTTTCCATGTATTCTAAGCCACAACATGTTGGATGATGTGAGATAGTCTCTCCATGCACAATATAAATCATTATGGAGACATAGTATCCTCCTTCTTGATGTCTCTTGAGGGTTAAAACCACTCTATAACCTCTCTATTCGATTGCACTTGAATCACAAATGTAGAGATGTAAAATGTTATGAAATTAACAATAGGTATTGGAATACAATTATATATAGTTTTTTACGAATGAAGTTTCATGGTAAGCAGTCATAAGCTTTCCAACTCTACTTGAATACCATAAAACCTTTCTTACCTTTCTTCCATGTCATCATATGAACTATTTCTCAAGTTATAATGATGTTATCTCTAAACTGCCTTCCTAGTAAGAAGTTATTCCAATCTAGTGCAATCACATGACTAATGATGGTTTTGAGGCGGGTCTTAATCACTTTGGTAATATTTTTACAAAACAAATTACAAAGTTAAATGGGTTTGAACTCTTATATCCTCGAAGGGTTCTCCACCTTTGAGATAAGAACCAATAAGGTCTCATTGAATGAAGACAAAAAAATCACCTATTAGAAGCTTAGGAGACCATCCTTACAAGGCCCTCCTCCACAACATGCTAAAACTTATGATGAAAGGCCTATGTAAGATCATCCAACCCTAAGATCTCAATTGCTTCTATCTAGAAAACCACAGCTCTCACTTCACTAGTAGAGATAGGTCAAACCAAGTCGCTTGTCTCATTACTCAAAAGTGGCAAAAAGAAGTTGGGTAATGACATTTACTCTTGATTCTCCTAAATGTTGGAATATATATCCATAAAATAAGAGTGGAACACATGAAGTTGATCAATCAAGTTATGTATATGTCCACATACCATCATCCTCCTATATCTCTTTCGCTTAATTATGTCTCATTTGATTAAGTATAATATGATGAAAGAAATGGGTATTTATATTCTGTGAAGTGGTTGTGTTGAGCTTAGATTTATGATACAAGCTATTCTTGGGTAGGATCTCATATACTCCTTAAAAAAAACATTCCACTAGATTTTCTATGTTTCGAAAAAGGGTTGCGTAATACCCCAAAGTTTATCTAAGCTTAATCCTGAGTAATTAATATCTTAACCTAATTCTATTTTTTGAAAATTAATATTTTTATCTTACACTAATTCTTTAACCCTAAATCTTAACCTAATATTAATATTTATTTCGGGTTATTGGTATTTTTAATCTAAACCTAACCTTGGGTGGTTGATAACTAATGTTATATTAATACCCTAATTTAAATTATTTTAACCTAATTCTAATTAAAAACCCAAGCTTAATTTCTTTCCCCCTTTTCTTTTTTCTATTTCCCCTTTTCCTTTTCTTTTCCTTTTTCTTTTCCCTTTTACTCAACTTTTTCTTTCTTCATCCTCTTCTTCTTGAATGAAACACTCCTTCTGCCATGCTATCCTCACCTAGCCCCTACTAGCATCATCACACTATCACCTCCCACCTTCGCCATGATATGTTTCGTTGAAAATCTTAATAGTCTCACTTCTCTTCTCCTTCTATGTGTGCATGTATACATATAAATCATATACTTAATCATTTAATGCCCCAACACCTCTCCTCCCTTCATTTTATGTTGAAGAATAACACCAACTGAAAGCCCTTCCTTTTTATCCCCTTATTTTTTTTCTCTTTGTCACAAAAAAATGCCATGACAAATCGGTAGTGAAACCTTCCACTGTTTCCTCCTCCCTTGCATTGGCCATCACCACCATTCATGCCCCTTGTGCACAAGCCATTTCCACCATCCAGTGTTATTTACTGTTATTTAATACATATAGATGTATTTTATAGAGCATGTTAGGGTTTATATGCCTAAATGTCTTTTGATTTTCCTTACATGTCGAGACCAAGAGTTTCAATAGTGTACAAGTAATATGTGCAAAATTTAATTACCTATTCTACTAGGTAAATTTCAATAATGCATCCTTCTCACCGATAATCATTCTTCTCGTAACCTTTTATTAGCTTCATAAACTGTTTAAAAGGATACATCCAGTGCCCATCAATAGGTCCTAACATTTTTACCTTATAAACCAAGTGAGCTATTAAATGCATTATAATGTCAAAGAATCAAGGAGGAAAGTATATTTCAAGATGGCACAAAGTCATCATAATCCCTATTTGCAAGGAATAACTATAGGGTGTGTGACTTTAGAGCATAGTACGTTGAAGAACTAACAAAACCTAGTGATATCAATTTGAACATGCTTCAAAAAAATTCCATGTATGGCTATTGCCATCAAATGTTGCATCAAAATATAGCAATCATGAGAATTCATGTTAATTAGTTTCAACTCGTTTATTGACACTAGACTTCTGACATTTGATGAATACCCTTCCAAAACCTTGACCCTATTAAAAAAATCACAAAATGTAATTTTCTCTTTTCTAAAGAGAGTATGGCAAGTCGGTGGTAAATATATTCTTCCATTTTCTTGTGGTTTCGGTTCACTCCTAATTCCCATTTCTTCAATATCTAATCAAGCATTGATTTCATCTTTAGTCTTTCATGAAATTTTAAATAATGTACCAACAAGGCTATCATATATATTTTCTTGATATGCTTTACACTGAAGGCATGCCTCACATATATAGATTCTCAATATAGAAGGTTGAATAATATAAACACCTTATTCCACCCAATTGATAGAGGTTTATCTTTGTTCTTCTACCCCAAACTTCATCTTTAGATATATTTATCTACCCATCAACCAAATTGGTGCATACCCTTCTTCTAGAAAGCCATTTAAAGCATTCCTTTGCCTACAATAATGATTATTCTTTAGTAAAAATATATTATTTATAATAAAAATAGTCTTCTAACCATGTATTAGCTGAACAAATGAAATATTCTCCTCATATATCGAGCTTACATAATGGTCTTTCCCACTATAACTTGGCAAGTTATCATAGGCAGCAAAATCTCTTATAATACAAAATAGCATTGCTCTCAAAGTAAAATTTTCCTCACCAAATGCATCAAATACTTTAACACTCATATCCTATAAGAACTTCAAATCATCAATCAAAGATGCCAAATAAGCGTTAATATCATTCCCCGATTAGTTTTTCCCCAAAATAAATAAATAGAACATCATATACTTGCATTTTATGTAGAGCTACGATGGTAGATTGTATATAACCAATATCATCAGTGATATAATTTATGTACCTTGATCATGTGAATTAATACCATCCATAGAAAGTGCAAGATGCAAGTGTCTTGGTTCTTCACCAAATTCAAAAAACAATCTATCAATCATCATCCATTATGGAGAGCCAAATGTAGGTCTTAGAAGCCTATCATCTATCTTCTAATCAGTATGCCATCTTAATTTATTTGCATCTTGGACATCATTAAACATCTGTCTAAATCTTGGTATTATAGGAAAATAACATGACACCTTATATGTAACCTTGTTTTTCTTGTATCGTGGTGCTTTGCATTCATAATTAGGATAGTTATCTAAAGATGCATACTCATTGCAAAATAATATACAATCATTAGAGGAAGCACATATCTTCTCATAACTCATACCCATATATGAAATGATCTTATTCACTTCATATGTATGATCAGGTATAACGTTATCATTGGGATGCATATCTTTCACAAGTGTCCATAATTTTGTAAAGCTTGTATCACTCCATCTATTATATGCTTTAAAGTTGTAAAACCTTTAAGTTGTTGATAATCTAGTAAGCTTATTACAATCACCATACAAAGGTTTTTCTGAGTCACTCAACAACTTATTGAATTTTTTTGGATAATTCCAAACACTTTCCTCAACGTTCTGAGCCATATCTTCTAATGGATCACTCTCATTGTTGTCAAATGACCCACTACTTTCCCTTCTGCCTTCATCTTTATCATATCCAAACTCTGTCTCACCATGATGCATCCAATGAGTGTAACTTGTATCAATTCCATACAAAAACAAATAGTCTATCAAATTATTAACATTGACATGTTGAATGTAAGCATAATTCAAATAAGGATAAACTATTCTACTAGGGCCCCGAGCATGTTCTATTGCAAACTTGATGAAAAATTCAACCACTTTGTCATATTTTTCTAGACAAACAATTTGCAGATATCCATTTCTGATCCATAGTTTTTCAATCTATATGCAACCCATGAAAAATAATTGTTATAAATCAATTCACTTCTACATACTAATTCACAAATCACGCATGCTTAGAAAGAGTTCATGTTTGTATAATGTATCATGCAATTATATTGCTATGTATATAAGTAATTCCAACACATTTCCAAAAATATACCAATTTACAAACCTCTCTTTCTTAGAAAAAGTTCATATGTATATGCATATCAAATCTTTATACAAGGGTTATAAATTCAAAAGATATACATACTATGTATTTAAAACTAAGAATAACCCTAAGACAATAGCAACAATATGTGCATCAAAAGGTTGCTACAACTCAAACACCTAACTAAGAATTAACCCTAACCTAGGGATGGCAATTTTTCCCGCGGGTTCGGGGCCCCGTCGGGGATTCCCCGTTCGGGTTCGGGTTCGGGGAGAGAATTCGGGGATCGGGTTCGGGTTCGGGGATTCTTAACGGGGATTTTTTCGGGGACGGGGCGGGGTCCCCATCCCCGAACCCGACCCGAAATTTTTTATATATATATATATATTTTTATATAATTATATATATATAGTATATATATAATTTTTTTATAGAATATAAATTAAAAATATAATATAAAAAAATAGTTTGAGGATCGGGGATGAGATCGGGGATCGGGTATAAAGTCGGGTTTCGGGGATCGGGTCGGGTTTTAAGAACGAGGAATAAATCGGGGATGGAAAATAGATCGGGGATCGGGTCGGGTATGGGGATTTGATCTCCACGGGGATCGGGTCGGGGAATCCCCGATAAAAAAAATAACGGGGATCGGGTCGGGTTCGGGGATAATTTTCCTTATCGGGTTCGGGGATGGGGATGGGGTCCCCGTCCCCGACCCGCCCCGTTGCCATCCCTACCCTAACCATCCTATGAAATCACCGATAACCTTGTCTAGGTTGACTAGCAACTATTACTCTCAAAGTTTGCTCATCTCTATATGTTATCTCCTCTCTCACATCATCAATGAATATTCCAATTAAGGGTACTCTAGGGTAACCAGGGTGGATACTCAACAATAAGGTATGAAAAAACCTTCACTCATCATTTATCACCATCAGTTCTCTAGCTATCTGATCATAATCCCTCACAAACATCTAACCCTCAATAAATCTTAGGTGTGGTGCATCAATATGGTGGAAAAACCACTACAAACAACTAGTTAAAGCCTCTGACCATAGCTCCATATAAGGTAGGGTCGACATCAAATGATACGATCTAAGATGGATTAGATCAATGTATAACCCGCTCACAAACAAGTGACATAGACCCTAAAGATCCACATTAGGTGCTATGCATAAATATGGTGGAGGTATGCACATAATAGGTAATTACGACATCTCACTACATATAAAAGAGAACAAACACTAAATCATGTAATTAATTTTTTTTTTGTCTAACTCTTCTAAATTATAAAATATGTAAATTCTATATTTGAATTAATTGTAAATATATTATATCATATATTAACAAATTATGTTAAGTTAAAAACATAGCCACATGTATATATAAGATATCGACCATGAAATTAACTTTTATCACCAACATTTTATCAAAGACGCATCTACACTGTACACGTAGTGGCATTTTATCATCAAGAAATTAAATAACTATGTAATATTTTTCAGCAATAAGTTATATCAACATTCGTGAATATATTTATATCATTTTTTTTATAATTCAAAGGCATCAACCTACAACCATACATGCATACTTTTAAAGAGGGAAAGACTCAAACTATAACAAAAAAACATAATAACATAGCAATATAGGTGAACCCATATCATAAAAACAAGATCACATTTAATACCAAGCTAAACACCATGCATGCATATATTTATAATGAAAGAAGAAAGAACGAATGGCTACCTAGATAAATCTAAAAATAGTGCAAGGTGAATACTATAATAATGATCATCGATGTCAGAACAAGAACCAAATTCTATGCACAAGAGACTACTGAGAAGTGGCGTAGCAAAATATGACAATGCAATGGATGGGTAGGAGAGAGGGAGCACAAGACAATAGTGGTGCACAACCTTAGTTGAGAACAAGAGAGAGAAAATTATGACATGCAAAAGGAGGAGCAAGGTATTAGTTGACAATCAAGAGGACGACAAAAGTTGTCATCGATAAACAAGAGGAGGATAATGGTGGATATTAACAAGCAAGAGGAGGAGGAGGAGTGAGAGCAAGAGAAAAAAATAAAAAATATGAAACATATGTAATGATACAAGAGGGAAATAGTGATGAATTTAATGTCAATATTTTAATAATGATTATAAATATAATTGTTATTAAAATGTTGCGTAATTTTTTCCCATTTTGATAATGGTTATATTTATAATCACTATCAAAATATGGGTAGCATTTTTTCATTTTATCAACGATTTCTTTATAGAAGCATTATTAAAATAAGATCCACATTCTTACACCTGCATTTTTATGCATTTATCAACATTTTCTAATAAATTATCATTTATGTGTTGTTATTAATTTACTATTTTATAGTAGTGGGGGAATCAATGGGGAGGCATATACTATTGTGAATAAGAACTCTTTTCCCGTAAGTAAATTAACTTGTAAGTGAATAAGCAGAGAAGATGTTGTAAGCACTTGAACGCTAATGTATGTCGCTTGCCACAATACCGAAATACCCTCTTGGAACCCCTAGCTTCAACATGAATGTTGACATTAAAATTAAGTTTTCAAATAACATCTTCTACCTTATAACCACTAATTTTCATTTCTACCAACATCACCACAAAAGGGTTATATTACCTAATAAACTCAAAGAAATAGGGGTGAAAAAAGGTGTTACCTACTGTAACACCCCAAAATTTCAAGATTTTTTTTGTTTAAATTAGAAAGTTGTGGAAGAAGAAATAAAAATATAGGTGTTACTACAGCTCTTAATGTAACACTTCCAAAATTATAGTTGAAAATTTTCGTTTAAATAAAAAAAATACAAGTATAGGGGGTGCTACCACCGTGATCAGTACAAGCCCAACCCCCGGCCAGTCTCGTACTAAATACAGGCTTAAAGAAAAGTTATCACTAAACATTAGACAAGCTTAAAATAAGGATTCATAGAAAAACTAAAATGTTCATAACACAGAAATCAGAGTGCGCGTTAAAAGTTATCAACCCTATAAAGTACGAAATCAAAGTTCCCACGAGGGATAAAAGGTACCGTATGATAAAATAAAATTGAAATAAAACGATGAATAAGTAAACTAAGGTAAAAGAGAGAGTTTGGCTAACATCGCTCCCGGGTCCCTATGCCCATTCCAAAGCTTAACTCTCAGCCCCACTTGATGCCTTATAAGTATTATAGGCATTAAAATGGCATCTCCTACCTGCACAAACTCAGCAGGGCCCTCTGCTCGTGGGAATGAGCAGCACCCATGAAATGGGTGGTCAGTAAGCTACGTACTAAGTAAGGTAATCATAAAACTAAGGCCATACATAGAAGGCATATAATACAAGCATGATCATACAAATAAACATACAAGCAATATACAGTGTAGAGGCCATATTAAAGTATGGTTAAGCTTATTCATTAGATCTTTGGTTAGTATACTCACTTCACACCATACGTATTATCAATCCATGTGAGTACGGAAAATCCACTATTATAGTTGGTGGACCAAAAAAATACCCAGGGTAGAATGCACCTGGGCACTATTATTTGTTGGTGGAATGGTCTCTAAGGCACCTGACCACTATTATTCGTCGAAGAACTGGTATGGCCCCGACTCTTATGGCGTTTCATTGTAAGTAGATAGTCTCTTTCCATGGGTTAACATCAATAGACTTTCCATGGGTTAACATCAATAGGTTTGGTATGTTGAACACGAGATTCCCTACTATTATAACCAGTAGAGCGGAAACATGCAAGGCAAAGCACTCCTCGCCACTATTATTCGCCGATGGATCAATCTCTAGGGCAACCCGGCTCCTGGCTACTATTATTCTCCTGTGGACCGGTCTGGGCCCGGCTCAATAATCTTCCTTTTTAAATGGTTAGTACCTTATTCGTGTCTTATTCGATAAATATTTCCACCCTTGACATGCATGTCCTTTGGACTACCCATTCACACAATCCGTCTACTCCTATTCCCCTGAGAGGGGCTCGTCCCATATCTTGGGACTCCTGCACCTCTCAACACATCTAGACATCCTTTCCCTCTTTTCCTTACTTATCACGTATACCCAACTCTTAAGGGTATGAGTAAAGGCCCACTTCTTTATACCATCTAAGGACAACTCCCTATCTGTAACACCCCTAAAACTTTACCCATTTTTTTAAAACAAGACTTATAAATTAAAAACTGTAAAATCTAGGGATGCTACCGCCACACTTAGTACCAGACCGGTTCACTCTTACCTTTCCAGTACCAAGTGCTAAGGCTAAGAAAAACTATACATAACATCATTAAATAATCCAAATTCATAAATATGAAAATCAGAGTACGCATAAGTCTTTACATAATTTGAAATAGTAACTAATGTTTTTCAGAGAGGAAAAAAATAGCAGCAGTAATAAAATTGTTTCTGAAGACTCAAACATAATTAATAAATAACAAGGATAATAATATCAAAAGAAAATAGCCACGCCACTCCAAGTCTCGAATCCAACCCAAAGTCATCACTCAACCCCACCTGATGTCCCATAGGCATCAATGGCATCAAAGAACGTATCACGTACCTACAACACGTCAGACGGGCCTTCTGCTCATGGGAATGATCAGTAGGGCTGTGCAAAAAATCCGGGATCCGAAAATTCGATCCGATATTTAAAAATCCGATCCGACATTTCGGATATCCGAACCGATTTTATTCTAAAAGGATATCCGACATTCGGATATCCGGTTTTTTTTTGGATTATCCGATCCGATAAAATATCCGATATTTTGTTGATTATTTCAATAATACATCATGTTATTGTATTTTTATAGTTTTAAGTTTTAAAATTTTATTTATTTTTATATTTCAAATATTTATAATAATATTTTAATACTTCTTTTAGATAAAATAAGATATTTATATGAATATAGATATGAATATTAATTGATATACGATCTTTATTTTTAAAAATATTGTAGCAAAAGTTATTAAAATTGATAAAATAGTATTTTCATACGGATATTGGATATATCCGAATCCGGTTCATATCCGGTCTGTATTTTTCGGATATCCGCATCCCGGATATCCGGTCTAAAAAATGCGGAGCGGATATCCGAAAAAAATATCCGAATGGATACGGATATCCGGTTTTGCACACCCCTAATGATCAGCACCCATGAAAGGGGTGATCGGTATGCTACATACTGAGTAAGGTAACCGAACACTAAGGCCAGCACATAAACACATAAAATCATGCAGTGAAATAATCAACTTGCGTATTCAAACCCACACATGTAATACATAAGGTCATGAATAAAATTATACAGCTCATAAATAAACAATCCCACTCACAAGGGTCCAGAAGTCCGGATTAATTATTTAATTAATCTTTTATCAAAAGTCGATACACACCATGCCTTTTATCAAATCCATGTAAGTCCAGGAACACCCACTATTTTAGCCCATGGGCCGGTCACTTGCGGGACAATAGTCCACACCACTATTATTCGCCGGTGGATCGATCACTAGCGGGATAATAGTCCACACCGCTATTTCTTACCGGTGGATCGGCTGGTTCCTGCTCACATGGTGTTCCACTATAAGTAATTAGTGTCTTTTAAGTGCCTTAGCAACTCTGGTTTTTTTTATTGAGCTCGATTCACCCCACTATTATTGCCGGTGGACCGGTCACTTGCGGGACAAAGCCCACACCACTATTTTTTGCCAGTGGATCGGTCACTTGTGGGACAATAGTCCACACCACTATTCTTTACTAGTGAATTGGTTGGACCCGGCTCAATAATCTTTCACTTTAAATGATTAGTGTCTTAAGTATATTATTCAAAACTTTTGCTCAGACATGCATGACTAACTCCCACTATTCTTATCCTCCAAACCCTATCTCCATGCAAAACCATTCACTCCCATGCAAACCCTAACACCACCATGCAAACCCTAACACCTCCATACAAAACCCTAATACCTCCATACAAACCCTAATACCACCATGCAAATCCTAATACCACCATGCAAATCCTAATAATGCCTTACAAAACCCTAACACCATACAACCCACAACTCCATGCAAAACCTTAACACCATGCAACCCACGTCACCATGCAAAACCCTAACACCACGCAACCCATAACTCCATGCAAACCCTAACACCATGCAACCCATATCACCATGCAACCCATATCACCATGCAAAACCCTAACACCATGCAACCCACAACTCCATGCAAACCCTAACACCATGCAACCCATATCACCATGCAAAATCCTAACACCACCATGCAACCCACATCTCCATCATGCATGTCTTATGGGCCACATCATACCATAATGATAGCACAATCCATTCATATGATATACATGCCAAAAATTAATGCACGATCTCACCTTAACTCCAAATTATGCTGCACATGTGATAGATATACAAAAACAAATAGAAAATAATAATTCACATCTCAAGGCATGCATAGCATATAAGACATATAATACACAAACGACCTTAGTATTCCCTTACCCAAAATGCTACCGGTCTTGGAGCACGCTCCTATACCTCTTGGGGGCTTTGACTGGACTCACCTATTATAGAAAAAATACTAGAATTAGATTCCCTCCTAAAAATACTATTATTTACTAACTTATTGGTTTTTAATTATAATAATACTATACTAAAATTAACTATGTAAAAAACTACTAAAAATGCTAATAATAATATTAATGTAATTTAAAACAAAAAGGTGATTTAAAGGTTTTTACCCTTTACCAAAAATAGGCTACCAATGATGATAATTTCACTAATAATAAAATATTAGTAGTAATAATAATATTAATAGAAATAATAATAATAATAATAATAATAATAATAATAATAATAATATAAGCTTAAAATTACAAGGTGGGGTTTTCGCCCCTACCTTCAAATAATGAAAGTACTATTCAATAATAGTAATAATAATATTAATGAAATATAATACTTATAAAATTATTAAAATAATAATAATAAATAATAATAATACTAAAATACATATATGTGAATACTAATTAAAAATTAAGGCCTCGACCCTCCTTAAATAATTAACAATAATAATAAAATAATTATACTAATAATAATAATAATAATGATAATAAAACTTATAATAATACAATTAAATACTTATACTTCGAAACTAACCACCTAATTAACTCAAGACTACTCTCGACCCTACCAATAAAATTTAGCATTAATATTACATCCAATAATAATAATAACAACAATGATAATAATAATAATTATAATAGAATAAATATGGGAAAATGAAATAAAAATAGAATAAATTTAAATAAATAGAGAAGATGGGCTAAGAGAGTCTAGGGTTTCACCTTGAGTCATTAGAGATGGGCTGCACCGACGGTGGTGCACGGCGGCGGCGGCCGGTAAAGAGGGTAAAAAAGGGAAAAGTTGAGGTTTGGGAAGAAAGGGTGGAGAATAAGGGTGGAGGTTGAGGTGCTGGTGGTAGCCTAGGCTGAAAGGAGTAAAGTGAGGGTGGTAGCATGGCAAGGGGCGCCGGCGCACGGTGACAGAGGTGGCGGCCAAATGGAAAAGGTGAAGAAAAAGAGAGGAGGAGAAGGAGAAAAGGGGAAAGAAGGTTATAGTTCGGTGGAGGAGAATTAGTAGAATTTTTTGGGTGGTGTAGAAGGCAGTAGAAGTGGCGGATGTGGTGGCGGGCGGTGGCTCGAAGGTTGCGGGGTAAAAATTTTAGTTAGATGGGCAGGGGACTTCGCACGGTTGTGGTGGCTCGTGCGAGAAGAATCAAGGGAGATGGGTGGCTCAGATAGCTAGAGGGCTATGCAGGGAAGATTTTGGGAGGCAGAGATGGCAGCGAAGTTGGATAACGGTAGCGGACGACTCGTATGAAATCACGGTGGCCCACAGGTTAGATCTTAGGGTTTCGGGGAGAAGAAGTTTCTTAAACACCCACGCTAGGGGTATTTATAGAGTTTAGATGGAATGGTAGGGTTTTGGAGGTCGACAAGAGGGTATTGGATGCCAGGTTTGGGGTGGCCAGTGGCATTAATTGGCCGACGCGATTTTTGGTTGGGCCAAACCTTCGTGAAGGAAAAGGGAGAAATCGAGCGAGAGGCAAGGAAAACTGAATATACCAAGTTAATTTGCGAGTCAAGGGGAAGATAAAGAGGGGAGAAACGGCTGGCCAAGTCAACGTGGATGGCGACGCCATTTTCGAGGCTTGAAGGTGTAGGTCAACGGCGGATGCTGAAGGAGGAAGAAGGAAGGGGTGAACCGGGTGGCCGAGAGAAAGGAAAGAAAAAGGGGAAGAATTGGCCGACTGGCACTGGTTATAAGTTTCTTAAATAAAACGTGGCATCCCAGGGAAGGAAAGCACAAAACGTAGTGTCTTAGCTGCCAATGAAAGAAAAGGAAGGAGCGGCACTGGGCCACGGAAGAAGGAAGGAAAAGAAGAAGGATTTGGCCGCGTCGCAGGCCCAATTGGCGAGAGAAGAAAAAGAAAAAGAAGAAAAGAAAGAAAAAGGAGGGAAGAAAAATAAAAAGGAAAAAGGAAAAAAGAAAATTTAAGTGGTTTGGGGTTAAATAAATTAAATAGAATGTTTTGGGTATTTAGAATAAAAATATTTAAATAAAATAATATTAAATTTTCTTTTTAGGCTAACTTAGGGTTTTTAAAAGACTTTTCCTAAATTCCTTTTTAATTAGCAAAAAGCCTAATTTTTCCTTTATAAATATATTTATAAATTCTTTAATAATTTACCCTAAATAAATTATTCCCATTCGAAATAAAATAATTAATTAAATTAATTTTCTAATAAATACTTATTTAATTATATTTTTTAAAATAAATATTTTTGGGGCATTTCACTATCGCCCTCTAGTGTTTCCCCGAAAACCCTAATTTGGCCTATATGATCCATCCTTTCTCTAACCAACACAAATCATGTTCCTTTATCCCCAACTCATCCTCACACTTAGGTTCAACTCCAAACATTTCACCTTACTCCCCATTTTACACATGTTACCACAAAATCCTAGTTGGTCGCCCCAAACCCTAGCCAAGTTTCCTATACTCCCTTATACCAACCTACGTACTATTTTCTGCCCAAGGACTCCAATTACCCCCAACAACTCATTCCTTACCTTAATTACACACCAAGACAACTTTTCATAAGAAAGGATCATCCTCATGCAAAAACCATCCATCCCATGCAAACCCTAGACTTCCCCATGCAAGGTCCACTCCACTCTCTTATTTTGTCCATATTTTCCTTTTATTTGTCCCCTCATGGGTCATGAGATAATTAGGTCATTCTCATTCCTCTTTGGTAAACTTATTTCCCCTTTTCATAATTTCACCCTATACCATCTCATTCAACCATCCTAGCATGCATGTCCTAGAGGGTCACGTCACATAATACCACAAGCACAACATACACATCATTTTACACATGCCATAAGGAAGTCACATAAGCGTACCTTAACTTCGTGTTGCGCTATAAGTAAGCAGTCATAATAATATAAGGTACACAACATAACATAACACATGGCATACAAGGCACATAATACACATAAGCGGCCTTAACTACATTCTTACCTAATACGACATCGGGCTTGGAGCACACTCCTATGCCTCCTTAGGGTTTTGACTTGATTCACCTATAAGAGGGAAATACAAAGGGTTAACTTCACTCTAACCAATATTATCATTATTTCCTACTTTACCCTTATCATAACCTAGTATTAGGGTTAATAATAATAATAGCAGTTTTATAAGTAAAATTAAGGGTATTATTCTCAAAGTAGCTAATCATACTATTACTAGTCAAAATAGTCTTGGTAGTTAACTAGTTATATTGGTTAATGTTAAAGTATTATTAGTAATATTTATATTACTAAAGATAATATATTTACTATTAACAACAACAACAACAACAATAGTATTACTAATACTAAAATAATGACAATAATAATAATAATAATGATGATGATGATGATGATGATGATGATGATGATGATGATGATGATAGTAGTACTAGTAATATTAGTGATATAGATAGTAATAACAATAATGATAATAATAATTATGGTAATAATAATAGTTTGAATCTTAATAATAAAAATAATAATGGTTCGAATAATCATAATAATAGTAACATTAGTAATAATAGGACTAAAGTTAATAATAATAATAATAATAATACTAGCGTCATATAATACTAACAACAATAACAACAACAACAATAATAGTGATAATAATAATAATAATAATAATAATAATAATAATAATAATAATAATAATAATAATAATAATAATGATGATATTAATACTAATAAAATTAAATAAGAATTACATTAATTATTTTCAAAGGTCAGGGTGGTTAAGGTACAACCTAGGGGTGGTGGTGACCAGGCGGCACACGGTGGCGATGGAGGAGGAAGGGAAGTTGGAGAAGTGGATCTCTAGGCTAGAAGAGAGGGAGTGAGAGGGTGGTTATTGTGGTGGTGGATTCTCTAGGTTGAGAGGGTTGGAATGGTGGTGGTGGCGCAACAAAGGTGGCGGTGCAGGCAGATGTTGTTGTGGTGGTCGAAGGTGGTGGAGAAGGGGGAAGGGTGAAGGAGAGGGAGGCGGGGAGAAAGGAAGGCAGGGAGGGGTAGAGGGGACTTTGCTGAGTGTTTTGGGAGGAAGGAGGAGTGGTGGTTGCGGCAGGGATGGCTACTCACGATAGCGAGAAGGGTGGCGAGGGGTGCAAAGTGGCAAATTGAGTAGCCAACTTTGCACGGCTGAGGCGGCTCGCATAGGGAGAATTAGGGGTGGTGAGTGGTGTGGTTTGGTGGAGGGTGATGCAGGTAATAGTTTGGTGGTTGTTTTGAGCGGCGACGCTGGGCACATGCGGCAGCGGTGTTTGAAGTGGTGGTGGCACAAGGGGTAAAATTTTTTGGGCAAGAAAAGAAGGTCGATTGAGGGGTCAGTTGGGGTATTTATAGGTAAATGGGGGTAGATAAGATAAGAGGGAAAGAGGACAGGAGGCAGGTATAGCAGGCTCGCCGACCGGTGGTGGCAAGCCGATACAAGCCTGCGATTTGCAGGTTTAGTTGGGTCGGGGAGGAGAAAAGGGAAGGGAATAAAGGAATGCGTGAGAGGGGTATAGGGTAGGTTGGGGTCGGAAAAGGAAAAGAAAAGAACAGGGAAGAGAAGGGAGGTGACAGGATGGTGTACGGTGGCTGGTTGGGTGGCATTGGCAGGGTTGCAGGTCTTCGATTTGTAGGGCGTGGGAAAGGAGCGGGAGGAAGAAGAAGGAGAAGGGATCAACCAACTGATATGGGGAGGAAAAGAAAAGAAAGAAAAAGGGGGAGAACCGGGTGGTTGAGGTGGAGGGGGAAAAAGGACGACGAGGGCTGGGCCGCACGGGGGAGAGAAGAGAGGGAGGAGAGTTAGGCTGCGAGGGGGCTGGCCTAATCCAGGGAGGCAGGGGAATAATAAAAAAAAAAGGAGAAAGGAAAGAAAAAGGAAAAAGAAAAGGGAAAAAGGAAAAATAGATTGGCTGGGGTGTTTAAAATGTTTTGGTATTTTTGGAATATTTAAAATAATAAGATTTAGTAAAATATTAATTAAATTCCCTTTTTATTGTAAATTTTTCTAAATTCTATTTTAATAAGCAAAATACTCTAATTTTTCCTAATTAAATTATTTATTATTTTCCTCTTGATATTGCCTTAAATATTCCCCCTTATTTTAATAAAATAATTTATTTAATTAATTTCCCTAATAAACTTCTATTTTAACATAATTTTCTAAAGTATAGTTTTGGAGTATTTCACTTAACACAAGTCTGGTTACCATACCATTCTCTTGCTAAGGGAAAGGATAAACTGATTCACAAACAATTCATAAAAAAGAGAGCAATGAAGTTAATGATAGTATAATAATGATGTTGTGGAGATCAACTCCTAAAATTATACAACAAAAGGGGAGCGTGACACAAGAGTCTAAAATATTAGGAATGCAAAAATCTCTCAAAATACACCTTTGATAATTCCTACTCTAATTCCAAACCAAATAACATCACTCTTGCTTAGGCACATCAAAATACAGATCAAAACAAGTCCTTTCAACACGATTTTCCCCACTCACACGCTTCTTGAGAAACTTTTAACAAATTTCTGAAACTTTTTAGAAGGGTCACTCATCCTAAAAATTATTCCACGACCAACACACTTAACTATGGAATTCTTAGGACAAAATCACCAAAAGGATGGCATACTATGTTAATATAAGTACCTAGATCCATCTTTATAACACTCTACTCAATTTAGGGTATTACATTCACCCCCACTCAAAGAATTCAACGTTCTCGTTGTGCTTCAACCACTAACTGTCTTAATATAGTTTATCCTAATAATTGTCTCACTAGGTGGTTGACTGACTTATCCAAGTTTAGCTCATTGTTGCGGTTTCGTTTTAATACCATTTGTAACACTTCAAGTCAATATGACCACATGGGGATACCCTAGAGCACTTTCAGACGGATGGGATGACCTTACAGATCAACATAAGTCTTTTTAGAGTATTTTTCCCCACTCACGTAATTTCCAAGAAAATTTTAGAAATTTTTTAAAATTTCCCATGAGGATCACCTATCTTAAAATATGCTCCACGGGCAGCACGCTTAACTATAAAGTTTTTAAGATGGAATCACTAAAAGGATGATATACCATGTTGATATAAGTAGTCAAATCAATCCTTATAACACTCTACTTAATTTGGGGTATTGGAGAGAGAGAGAGAGAGAGAGACTTGAAGTTTTTTCCTTGCAAAAGGAAGAATAAGGATTCAATATAGGTTATTGGGGATGTAATTGAGCAAAAAATTAAGAGATGAGGAGTTTCGGGTCGAAATCAAAAGGTAAGGGAACAAGTGAAGGGTTAAAACTTGAGTGTAGAGGAGAAAAGGTGAAAAGGGTGGCTATGGTGTAGGATATGACCAAGGAGCTAAGAGGATTTAGATTGATTGAAAATGAATCCAAAAAGGTGGGATGTAGGTTGTAAAATATATCTTTAGCACAACCATAAGAATGATAAGAGAAGGATGAAAAAAAATAAAAGGGTAAAGGGGGAAAAGTGAAAAGGGCCTTTAGAGAATAATTCTTTTTAGATTTAGCTAAATCCAAAACTTAGTTTGTGGTGAGGGTTTAGAACCCTCTAAAAATCATTTATAAACAATATATAACAATTTTCCAAGTCTAAGTGAAGGATTGAAAGATATTTGAAATGGAAACCAAAGCAGAGATTTTGAGTTCTAGTTGAACTATTTGATTGCTTTTGGCGAACTAATTAACTAGTTCATTAGAACCAACAAAACAAATTAACAATTTACCAATCAATTGGTTTCCAAATTTAAAACTCATTTTCATAATTCATTTTCATTTAAAAGCTATACAATATTTTTTTATATATATACAGGGTATTACAACTTCCCCCTGCCATTCCATAAAAAGAACTTACATCGGTCAAATGCTCTCATGTAATCAATTTAAGCAAATATTTGTTAAGGTTCCTATTAAGTATTAGTCAGAAATATAATCAATCATCTTGTTAAATAGCTTCAAACTATTTATGATTTTTTGGCCATTCTTATTCTTATTTTATTTTTAAAAATATATTACTTTTGATCTCACTAATTATTAATGATAACTATATATGCTAAGATTGTTGAAATGTAGTATGATATTATAGATAACTAATCCTAATCTAAATTAACTCAAGCATTGATCCTTTTTAGGGATGATAGTGTGTAAGATATAGATAAAGTCCGACAAGACTCAAACCAAGACTTGTTTGTGATACATAAACTCAAATTTGATCTAGACTTATCAAAATTTAAAAGTTTAGACCCAAACCCATCAAAGTTATGGATAAACAAGTTCTAAATATGTCTAGCTATTTTTTAATGAATATTTATCCAAATATTGATATATTCTTATTTTTATATAAATTCATGCATAATTATTTATTAAAATAATTCATCTAACGAAGAAGATAACAATATATGTTCTTGTGCACACATGTAAGTAAATGGGTGTGTGGGTTGAACTTGGGTTGGGTTTGGAATCAAATGTTGCTAGACCTAAAATCATATCTATTTACATATAAATAAACACAAACTCAATGCAAACCTATTGCATCCAAAAAAAAAAAAGAGTTAAACCCACTATAAATAGATTAGGTATCCAATCGAATTCAATATCCATTATTATCTCTATTTGAGTATCATATATAAATTTTACTTTAGTGTCATCTTGTTAAATTTTTATTTCAAATTAATAAAATGATATAAATTTTAACTTTACTTATTTTTGTAAGTGGAAAAATCTAACAATTTTTTTAAAAACATATATAATTTTTTGTGTATTTTTCTATAATATTTAAAAATATAAAATATAAATCTTACAAAATAAAAAATATATAGAAGATTTTAAAAAAATCATAATATTTAAAGCTTTGAAAGTCATATTAAAAAAAATATGTGGTAATGATAAAAAAAAATATTACTTTAGTAATCTAAAACTAAAAACATTGGTTGAATGATACTAAAATAAAAATACAATTTTATTATGGAAGCTTGTTTTGATTTTGATCTATTTCCAAGAATAATATAATTGAGATATTGATAATGAGTATAAGATTTGGTTGGTATTATAAATATTTTTTTCTCCCTTTTTTTTAGCCTTAAAAAATTTTCATCCGCATGCATGTATTAGTATATCTCATTCATATTAATATAGGATAATATTTGTTAGAAAATGAAAAATAATTATTTATGAAGTATTATTGGTCAAAACGAATTCATGTGAAAGTACATAAGTCTTGATTTGTTATTAGTGTTGGATCAACATTATGGACTATAATTCTATTTATGCGTGGAATTAATAATTATATAAATTGATGTGCATTTCTATTTTAAGATGCATATCTTGATCTATTTTAAGAATATCTTCTTATAATAAAAATATCATCAATTTTTTTATAAAAAAAAATAATTCCACGTAACATTAAATGAAAATAAAAGAGCGAGTAAATATTTTAGTAATGTTATTGACCAAAACTCAAAAACTTAACTAAAATCTAAAGTTATCTAAAAACTATATACATTAATGCATTAATTTTGTTTTTTTTTTGTGAATTAAGAAATGCCAACTATAAAAAATATCAAATAAAATAAAATTATGGCACCAAAAAATATAAAAAAATTATTATTGACATTATTATTATTATCATTACTATTATTGTTATTATTATACTAATAATTTTTTTATAATATTTTTTTGGTGCTATAATTTTCTGTCATTTAATATTTATTTGGTTTAGATTATTGAATTATCAATTAAAAATGAAAATTTTGATTTATTTTTTGACTTTATTTCCGTAGCATTTTTCATAATATCGTCAGTGGTTTAACGTTAACTTCTCCGAATTAATAATGTTCCAATGGTACCCACGTGTATAAAGTAAAACCGAAAGCTGGCATTAAATTAAATGGGCTAAAAAAAATTTTACATTTTTGTTTCTATTTTCCAGTGCGATAAGGGTTTTGCAATAGCAAGGACGTCCATGTCAGATAACGTGGTTCAAAATTGACCGGACCCTTTAAGACGTGTCGGTCTCGAGTAGCGCGTTTTCGTACGCATGTGGCCGCGCGAGTCGCCACCAGGCTTTACAAAAAAGACAGGTGATAATAAAGTGCTCATGCATTTATCCTCCTCCTTCGCTTTGAAAATGCGTCCGAGAGAGAGAGAGAGACGTCTTAAATATTTTATTGAACGATATGAGCCAAAAAGGCTTTATTTTGTCATCTCAAATATCATATCACGATAAGATTTTTTGTATTTATTTTATCATGTCGAGACTAATTTTACATAGTATTTAGAGAGAAAAAAGAGAGTGGAGAAATGTCAAGTCACGATGACGGGAGCCGTTTTCAGACGTTCTAATCATATCTTTTAATTTCCTTCCTTTTTTTTTTTTTATCTTTCTCATTAATCATTTTTTAAACACTTTTTTTATTTTTTTTGTAGGTTTGGCGTGAAAAATGAAAATGCGTACAGGGATGTGTCATAAATAAATAAATAAGGTGGGGGTGCGAGTGCCTCGAGGTCGCGACAGTCCTGCAAGCTTCATCTTAGCTGAGCTCAATAGTGTTGTATTTTATTTTATTTATTTATTTATTTATTTATTTATTTATTATTAGCACTACCAGTTGTAAACTTTTCTTAATAAATTTAGATTCTTAGCATTTTAGTCTTCAATCAAAGCATCTCTACAAGACTAATCGAGACTTTTTTTTACTTGCTTATTTCCGCTCCTCCTCCTCCTCCTCTAAAGTAAACAGCAAAAGGTTATTGAAAAGAACTTAAATTAATAGAAAAAAAAAACAATTTTAGGTCATCCATATACACTATTTGTTTCAAGGATTATTACCTGCCGATGGTGGTTAGATCTCACTTCCCTAACTACGTAATCCGTCCATCCACTCTAATTTTAAGTTATCCACTCAAAAATCGTTCTTTCCAAACCTTTTCGACAATAAAAATATTTAATGATGGTTTCTCACTTTTATATTCCTTTCGATTTCAAATTTATTTCATTTTCTATTTATAATCATATAATAATTAAAATACTTGTATTAAATTATCTCTATTTATTAAAGCATTTTTATCTCTTCCAGTATATTTAATAATAAAGATATAGTATTTGATCATTTATACAATTTATTTTTTAATGTGCATGAGGTATATATATAATACGAACATAACCTATATTAAACAGAGGGAGGGGTGTTATATGAACCCACAGTCAACGTCAGGAAAATCATTTTATGACAGGCATTAGCTGGCCATTCGAGTATATGTTATGGGTAAAACTGTCCATTTAGTTTGTTGTATAAAGAAATAGGTTTGGTGTTCATCCAGCTATCAAATGAGATTCAGAACTTGTATTTTGCGGAGTATAGGTTTCATCTCAATGGCAACGCTAACAATAAATTAGTCAGCACAAATGAAATAATTTAGTGTGATATTTAATTGCACAACCTAAAAGCCTGGCTAGGAGAATAATAATATTTGGATCTGACTATAAATAAAGAAGTTTAACTCATTTTAAAATTATCTGAAGGGCGTTATTGTTGTGACTACGAAATCAAAATTATTTGCCATCGTCTCTGCATGTGGACAAACGTTTTTCAAATGACAAATTGAGTGAGGAAATCAAAACGACACAAAAATTATTCATAGCTTTACAAATCAACTCTAAATATCACTCGTTATTGTTGTGCTCAACAAACTATATGGATGGAATTCATCGGATAGAATTATAATTTAATTGATCAACAATAATAACCTGAATAAATATGTGAAAATGTACATAAGTCCATAGTAAGGATTGATTTAACTACTATCGAATATCTAGTAAAATTTGTCTTCCAGATAACGCACGTGTTCACTTATCTCTAATGACGGGTGAGAATCGATTAGAATGAAGTACGTCTGACCCCAAAGACTATGACTATATATATATACCTGACTGGTTATCTATCAATCATCTTAGTTTAATACATCAACAGCTTAGGACTTCTGATGTCTGTACACATATGAATTCACATCCAATTAAACATATTAAGTACAAATACTTTAAACTTAAGTGTATCACTTTATACGGACTTAACTTATACTATAACTCATAATTCATATTGTTCACATATATATCCAACATTATATAAAAACCAACAATATCTTTGACAACAACAATAATCATTTATATTATTAATGATAATAATTACGATAATAATAGGGTTTTTTATATTCATAATTCAATGTATGTATATATAATCGATTAACAAATGCCTACTACAATAGTGTACGGGTGTCCAATTTCCTTCACCTTCTAAGAAGGGTAGAGAAATGCTTCACAAACCCTTTACTAGAGTAGGCCTATAGTAGGGTACTAGAGTTAGTGCATCGCTGTAACATCCTAAGTCGATACGATCATTTGAGGGCTACCCTAAAACGTTTTTTGGAATGATGGGATGACTCCATCGATCAACACAAGTCCTTTTAGTGAGTTTTATTCTCACTCATGCATTTTTTGAGAAAATTTAAAAAAAAAATTAAACTTTTCAGGAGGGTTGCCTATCCTAAAAATTAATTTACGACCATCATGTTTAATTGTGGAGTTCTTATGAAGGAATCACCAAAATTATGGTATACCATGTTGATATAAGTAGCCATATCAATTGTTATAACACTACGCTAAATTTAGGGGTGTTACATTCACCCCCACTCAAAGAACGTAACATCCTCGTTGTGCCTCAACCACTAACTCTCTTAATACATTGATTGACTCATCCAAGTTAATATCACAATTGTAGTTTTGTTTTGATACCCTAGAGCAATTTCAGGTTGATAGAATGACCCTATAAATCAACATGAGTCCTTTTAGCGCACTTTGTTCTCACCCATGTGCTTTTCAAGAAATTTTTAGAAATGTTTTGAAACTTTTCAAGAAGGTTACCCATCCTAAAAGTTACATTATGACCAACAAGCTTAACTGTGAAGTTCTTAAGAAGGAATCGCCAAAAATGGTATATCATGTTGATATAAGTAGCCATATTATTCCTTATAACACTTCACTAAATTTTGGGGGGTTATTACAATAACTCAATGGTAAAAGATCAGGAGACCCCATTTAAGAAAAAAATGGGTGCTCTTATTAGGTCGCGGGTTTAATTTTGGGCTTGTGTTGTGGTTGGAAAACTCTTGGCTTCTATGTTGTCGAAACATATACTGTGATTTACCACATCTACTATGTCTTATTGGTGGGAATTGGAGATGCTAAAAGTGAGGGTTTTGCCTTTTGCAATAAAATATAGTGGCCGTCTTTATCTCAAGACATCAAAGCATAAACCCACAAAGCAATGCACTACCCCAAATAAAAGCCTTTCTCATTAAAAAAAATAGACCTAAATAAGTGTATAAAGTTCTAACCCACTCTTTTATCACCCACTACCACATACACCATGTCATGCAAAGAACCATCCCAACCAAGACAACATGAGAAGAAAAACAACAAAGATGAGATTAAAGCAACTTGGTACTTGTTGAAGTATCAAAATAGCATTGATCCAAACCTAACCAGTATCACCACTTATTGTACCACATTCTGCATGTCTACAACCTCCTATTGTAATGTCGCATTTTTAAATAGCCCTAATTCCCATATAATTAGCATCATAATCCATTTTTAATATTGGTTTCCATGCATTTTATATAAAATTTCATTTTATTTATATACGGAAGTTTTTATTTTCCACAATTCTTTTTATTTAGTTTCTTTTACAAATTTTCAATTGGTCAATAATTCAAAACTCATTTTAAAATTATTTCTAAGCCGACCAACTCATTTTATTACATTTTTTTCACCTATTCCCTCCGAATCATTTAATCACTATTTTTTTGTTTACATAATTAGATAATTTAAGTCATTTTATATGTTTCAATTTAATTGAACTCCAAATCAATTCTAAGATCAATATTTTTTAGCGTTCTTTAAAGATTAGTGATTGACTCCATATGTTAACATGAATTCTTTTGAATCAACTTACTTGTATTTTGAAAAACTTTATAGGAGGTCACTCATAATTAAATTGCTCAAGTTCAATAATGCTTAACTATGAATTTTTTTAATGATACGTTTCCCAAAAAGAAGGTATACATTATTGATATAAGTAATCTTAATAATCCTTTTAAGCCTTCACTATCTACCGCTAATTTTAGGGTATTAAATACATCCTCACTTAAGTCTGTAATGCCCTTCTTGTGTGTCAATCACTGCTTGTCTCATTACTTTCCAAGAATAATCCTACTAGGCAACTAATTGGATAATCCAAGCTTAGTTTATGGTAGCAGTTTCACTCTAATACTATTTGTAATATCCCAATAACACTAGGGTTGTAGATAGTTATTGTAGAGTGCTTTCGGGATCAATTACGGACTTAACTTATACTATAACTCATAATTCATATTGTTCACATATATATCCAACATTATATAAAAACCAACAATATCTTTGACAACAACAATAATCATTTATATTATTAATGATAATAATTACGATAATAATAGGGTTTTTTATATTTATAATTCAATGTATGTATATATAATCGATTAACAAATGCCTGCTACAATAGTGTATGGGTGTCCAATTTCCTTCACCTTCTAAGAAGGGTAGAGAAATGCTTCACAAACCCTTTACTAGAGTAGGCCTATAGTAGGGTACTAGAGTTAGTGCATCGCTGTAACATCCTAAGTCGATACGATCATTTGAGGGCTACCCTAAAACGTTTTTTAGAATGATGGGGTGACTCCATCGATCAACACAAGTCCTTTTAGTGAGTTTTATTCTCACTCATGCATTTTTTGAGAAAATTTAAAAAAAAAATTTAACTTTTCAGGAGGGTTGCCTATCCTAAAAATTAATTTACGACCATCATGTTTAATTGTGGAGTTCTTATGAAGGAATCACCAAAATTATGGTATACCTGTAACACCCCCAAATTCACTACTGAAAAATTTCGTTTAAATCCAAAGGTTTAGCGGAAGCAAAAGAATTGAGACTGTAAACTTGGGGATATTACCGCCACACTTAGTACCAGACCGGTTTACTCCTACCATTTCGATACTAAGTGCTAAGGCTAAACTAAACAATCATTAAGTAAGAATCATCAAAACATGGGTACATAGTTAACATAGATCATTCACGAAAACCACGAGTCAACAACAGTTAAAATATCGTTTGAGATTACAGCTTAAAAGTACGATCTCAAAACAAGAAGCGTAGTACAAAATAGAGCTAAATAAAACAGATCCCAAGGGACCAATATCCGGACCGCCTACTCACTCAAGTCAAGCCTTCCACCCCAAATTGGTAATCGATCAAACCTGCATAGGAGGTCTGCTCCCCACCATTGGTGGATCATCACAGGACCCATTCAATCAAGGTAGTATCAGTATGGGTCCAATACTGAGTAAGGGAGCTGGTACGCTAAGGCCAAGCATACAGTCATACCACATAGCACACATAACACAATCATGCAGACAACATGCGATAACCCGCAAGATAAGGTCTGAATACTTTTCTGGTGACTTATTCTTTATTCTCATTAATAATAGGTCCAACCCACACATATTCTTTAGTAATCCATATGAGTGCGAGAACCCCACTATTATAGCCGGTGGACCGGAAAGTATACACTCAGGGCAGAACGCTCCTGACCACTATTATTTGCCGGTGGACCGGTCTGGCCCCGACTCACATGGTGTTTCGCTGTAAGTGATTAGTGTATTTTCCATGGTTTAACTTACTTACTTTAGTTTGTCGAGCACGAAATCCCCCACTATTATAGCCGGTGGACCGAAAAGTATACACTCAGGGCAGAACGCTCTTGACCACTATTATTTGCCGGTGGACCGGTCTCCAGGGCACCCCTGCTCCTGGCCACTATTATTTGCCGATGGACCAGTCTGGGCTCGGCTCAACAATCTTTCGCTTTACGTAATTAATGTCTTATCCGTGTCTTATTGAATCACATCACACCCTTGACATGCATGCGGTTGATACTCTACCTCTTTCCCCTCCAGAGGGACCGTCCCATATTTTGAGACTCGCACCTCTTCTCACACCCGACATCCATCCCCCGTAGGCTTAGGTAAAGTAGCATATAGTAAGACACAAACCCCAAGGATATAGGTCATCCCAACACATATGATATCGCCTCTGCATGTTCTCATCCCTCTAGGGTTCCTCCTCGGATACCCTAATCGGACCTATGTGGCCCAACTCTTTCTTACTTACCTAAACGCTACGTTATTCTCTATCTCGCACCTCATCTTTTATTAGGAAGTTCCCCAAATGCATTTCTTTATCTCCCAAGCTCACATGTGACCAACAAAACCCTAGTTGGCCACTCAAACCCTAATCGACCGCGCCAACCCTAGTTGGCTGCACCAAACCCTAGCACTTTACTTCTTCAACAAGTAACCTCTTCTTACACCCCAAAATCCCTTCTTTCATCTAGAAACCCTCACCCATCCTTTATATAAGTGAGTTCTCACCCTCAACCCCATACTCCATCCCTCCTTGATCATTTTTACCCGTATACCCTTCAAATTGCTCATTTCCTCCCCAAAACCCTAATCGGAACCCTTAGACACCCTTACACCGACCCACGTGAAATTTTGCACCCAAGTCTCCAATGGACCCATAACTTTGACATTATCTTATTTACTTCCTAAATAAACTTTCCTCACGTAAGATTCATCCCCATGCAGACTTTAAATACTCCATGCAGACTCCCCAACACACACTTACTCGCAAAACCCTAATCATGTCTCTTATGCACCAACTCACGTACTATTTTCATACCGAGTATCCAATCACTCTAAGACTCTCCAAAAATCTTACTTACAACCCAAATTAACTTTTCCCACATAAGGATCACACCCATGCAAGGTCTAGTTTCCCCCATGCAAACTTTCCCACATACGCTTTCCCGTTGTTCTTTTATTATCATTTCATGCTACTCAAACCCTAGCATGCATGTCCTAGAGGGCCATAACAAGTCACATCATCAACATCCACATCAAACATGGAACATGTCATGCACGTATAATATAAGGCACACACAACGTACCTCATGATCCATGCTGCGCTACACAAAACAGGTTACTCATAACACATGCATAATACACATCAACATGGCACACTCATCATTCATCAACACATTATATTACACATAGCACAAGGCCATAGCTTCGTCCTTACCTAAGGCGGCGCCGGGCTTGGAGCACGCTCCTCTAACTCCTTAGGGCTTTGGTCGGGGTTACCTATAGAAGGGGAAAATGCTAAGTATTAGTTTCCCTTGTAATCACTATTAATCCTCATTCTAGTTTAAGGTTAGGGTTTTTATTACTAAAAAGGGTTTTATACAAAAACTAGGGTTTTTACCTTAGAATTAGTATACTAAATATTAGTAGTCCAATTATATTTATTTTTAATACCTATTGTTACACTTAATATTATTAGACCCGTTAGCCCTATTCTTATAATAATAATGTTCGTGCTAACTATAGAAAAATAGCGATAATAATAATAATAATAATAATAATAATAATAATAATAATAATAATAATAATAATAATAATAATAAAACTAATAATAGTGACACTAATGTTTTTAGTGAGAGAAACCCTAGCATTTTTTTTTACTAAGTCTATTAATGGTGTCATATTTGAAAAGATAATATTACAAGGTCACAATATTACAAGTAATTATTCCTAAGGGTGATAATGATAATAGTTGTTTATTCTTGAATAATAAAAGGGTTCAAATGCTTTTGATTACAACAATAAGGTAGTGATAATAGTAATAATAGTAATAGCTAATAATAGTGTTATAGTAATGAGTTTAGGGTTAATGTTAAATGGTATGGTAATAAGGTTCAAGTACTCTTCTTAATTAACAACCACATGATATTTACTAGCTTGAGTTAAGTAACATGGGTAAGAACAAAAGTAGTATTATTATTACCAATAGTGATAATGTGTTAAGTATAATAATAGTAATCATAATAATAATAATAATAATAATAATAATAATAACAATATTACAACCAAGTAAGGTTAAGCAATAATAATAACAACCATAGTAAGTATAATAGAAATAATAATAATAATAATAATGTTAATACTAATAATTATAAAAATAAGACCAAAGTTAAGTATAATACAAGTTAGGGTTTAAAAGGGATGTTAGTATTAGTAAGAAAATAAGAACATTAATAATAGAGACAATAATAATGGTAATAATAATAATAATAATAACAATAATAAAAGTAATAATAATGATAATAATAATAATAATAATAATAATAATAATAATAATAATAATAAAAGTAATAATAATAATGATAATAATAATAAGTATATTAGTATTAATATTAGTAGAAAATAGTAGCAATTATATAAAAGGGGTTTTAGGGTTTGGAGGAGTGGATAACCACCTAGGGTCGGTGGTGGTCCGGCGGCGGCGGTGGAGGTGGAGAAGAGGGGAAAAGATGGAGGTGGTGGTTAGATGGGAGGAGAAAAGAAGAAGTTTGAGGTAGGGGAAGAATCAGCAGGTGAAGGGGAGTGGAATGAGGGTGGTGGCGTGGCAAGGGATGGCGGCGCGCGGCGGCGACGGCGGCGGCCGAGGGTGGTGGAGAGGGGTAGAGGAAGAGGGAGGAAGGAGGAGAGGGAGGTAGGGAAAGTTGAAGGCAGGGAAAGGTAGAGGGAGGTCTGCTGGGCATTTTGGAGGGTGGAAGGGTGGCTGGTAGCGGCGGAGGAGGCGGCAGAAGGCGGCGACGGGCTGGAAGTGGTGGTTTTCGGGGTAGGAACTTTGCACGACGAAGGCGGCACGTGCAGGGCAAGGCGGAGGGTGGTGGTGGCTCGGTTTTGTCGAGGGAGGTGCAAGGATGGTAACGGTGGCCAGAGGTGGCGGCGGCTGTCTCCGGTGACAGCGAAAAGCCCGTCTGTTTGAGGCGGTGGAGAGGCAGGGTTTCGGGGCAAAAAAAACGAAAAGGGCTGATCGGGGCTGCCAATGGGGGTATTTATAGGCCATGGGGGGAAAACGACGAGAGGAAGGGAGGTGGCACGCGGGGCAGGTGTGCAGGTGGCCGGCCGGTGGCAGGTGGTGTAGGTTCTGCCATGGCAGGCTGGGTCGGGGAAGGGGAAGAAGAAAGGGGAAAGAGAAGGGCACGCAGGAAAGGGAGAGAGGGACTCGGTCGGGGTCGAAAAGAGGAAGAAAACGACGGGAGAGGGGCAGGGAAGGACAGTCAGTGCTGGGCTGGTGGCTACCGGCGGGATTCGAGCTGCAGCGTCGAATTGCAGGTCGGGGCGCAAGTCGGGGGAGGAAGAAGACAGGCAGGGTGGACCGGTGGTCCAGGGGAAAAGAAAAGAAGGGGAACCGGCCGGTTTGGCGGCAGTTATTTAATCTGTAAGTAAAACGCGGCGTACTGGAGGTTGTGTGAGTAAAACGCAGCGTCGCGTCGAAGGTGGGCAACATTCATAAGGTCATTTAGCGTGACGCGGCGTTTTGACGGTACTGAGGCCAAAACGCAGCGCACGGGGGTCGCGTCGCACGGCGTTGGGCCGCGGGCGAGAAGAAGGAAGGAGAGGCGGGGGCCTGGGCTACGCAGGCCGGGCGCGCGAGACGGGGGAAGAAAGGAGGTTTGGGCTGACGGATGGCCCAAACCGGGGAAGGAAGAAGAAAAGAAAGAAAAATGAAGGAGGAAGAAAGAAAAAGAAAAGAAAGGAGAAAAAGGAAAAATAGGAAAATGGAAAAATGGAGAAATGGTAAAATGGTTGGGTTGGAGGTATTTGGGTATCTATTTATTTATATAATTAATTTATATATATAATTTTAATAATAATTATTTTAATTATAATAATTAAATCCATTTTTAAATTAGTTAGGCTATTTTGGATAAATTTCCTTAACCTCCATGCTAATTAGAGAAATACCCAAATTTTCTTCCAATTAAATTCTTTATTATTTTCCTCTTAATATACCTTAATTAACTCTCTACATCTTAATAAATGAGTTTATATAATTAATTTTCCTAATAATTCCTTATTTGGCCATAATTTCGGAAATTAGGATTTTGGGATATTACAATACCATGTTGATATAAGTAGCCATATCAATTGTTATAACACTAGGCTAAATTTAGGAGTGTTACATTCACCCCCATTCAAAGAACATAACATCCTCGTTGTGCCTCAACCACTAACTGTCTTAATACATTGATTGACTCATCCAAGTTAATATCACAATTGTAGTTTTGTTTTGATACCCTATAGCAATTTCGGGTTGATAGAATGACCCTATAAATCAACATGAGTCCTTTTAGCGCACTTTGTTCTCAGCCATGTGCTTTTCAAGAAATTTTTAGAAAAATTTTGAAACTTTTCAAGAAGGTTACCCATCCTAAAAGTTACATTATGGCCAACAAGCTTAACGGTGAAGTTCTTAAGAAGGAATCCCAAAAAAAATGGTATATCATGTTGATATAAGTAGCCATATTATTCCTTATAACACTTCGCTAAATTTGGGGGGGGGCTTATTACAATAACTCAATAGTAAAAGATCAAGAGACCCCATTTAAGAAAAAAATGGGTGCTCTTATTAGGTCGCGGGTTTAATTTTGGGCTTGTGTTGTGGTTGGAAAACTCTTGGCTTCTATGTTGTCGAAACATATACTGTGATTTACCACATCTACTATGTCTTATTGGTGGGCATTGGAGATGCTAAAAGTGAGGGTTTTGCCTTTTGCAATAAAATATAGTGGTCGTCTTTATCTCAAGACATCAAAGCATAAACCCACAAAGGAATGCACTACCCCAAATAAAAGTCTTTCTCATTAAAAAAATAGACCTAAATAAGTGTATAAAGTTCTAACCCACTCTTTTATCACCCACTACCATATACACCATGTCATGCAAAGAACCATCCCAACCAAGACAACATGAGAAGAAAAACAACAAAGATGAGATTAAAGCAACTTGGTACTTGTTGAAGTATCAAAATAGCATTGATCCAAACCTAACCAGTATCACCACTTATTGTACCACATTCCGCATGTCTACAACCTCCTATTGTAATGTCGCATTTTTAAATAGCCCTAATTCCCATATAATTAGCATCATAATCCATTTTTAATATTGGTTTCCATGCATTTTATATAAAATTTGAGAATTCTATAGTTCATTTTATTTATATACGGAAGTTTTTATTTTCCACAATTCTTTTTATTTAGTTTCTTTTACAAATTTTCAATTGGTCAATAATTCAAAACTCATTTTAAAATTATTTCTAAGCCGACCAACTCATTTTATTACATTTTTTTCACCTATTCCCTCCGAATCATTTAATCACTATTTTTTTGTTTACATAATTAGATAATTTAAGTCATTTTATATGTTTCAATTTAATTGAACTCCAAATCAATTATAAGATCAATATTTTTTAGCGTTCTTTAAAGATTAGTGATTGACTCCATATGTTAACATGAATTCTTTTGAATCAACTTACTTGTATTTTGAAAAACTTTATAGGAGGTCACTCATAATTAAATTGCTCAAGTTCAATAATGCTTAACTATGAATTTTTTTAATGATACGTTTCCCAAAAAGAAGGTATACATTGTTGATATAAGTAATCTTAATAATCCTTTTAAGCCTTCACTATCTACCGCTAATTTTAGGGTATTAAATACACCCTCACTTAAGTTTGTAATGCCCTTCTTGTGTGTTAATCACTGCTTGTCTTATTACTTTCCAAGAATAATCCTACTAGGCAACTAATTGGATAATCCAAGCTTAGTTTATGGTAGCAGTTTCACTCTAATACTATTTGTAATATCCCAATAACACTAGGGTTGTAGATAGTTATTGTAGAGTGCTTTCGGGATCAATTACTGACCCTATAGATCAATGCGATTCTTATTGAGCATGGTTTTTATCAACTCACTGCATCCTTAAAAAAGCTCAAATAGGTCACCCATCCTTAAATTGCTCCAAGTCAAACATGTTTAACTGTGGATTTCTTTAATGAAATGTTCCCCAAAAAAGAAGGTATACCTTATTAATATATATATTTTTATAAATATTTTTAAGCCTCCACTATCCACCACTAAGTTGGAGGTATTACAGAAATGCCCACTTTTACCCCTCTCATTTCTCACATGAGTTACTCCCTACCTCGCCAACACAATTCTATTTTTTAGTTGATTACCAACCCGGTCCTCACTATAACCAAACTTTTACACAAAACCTACCCATTGTTTTACAACATCAATCATAGTTATGGCACACAACTAGACCCTAATGTGTACCCCATACCCCCAAACATACCCTCATTCATTTATTAAGTTCACACACCTAAAAACTTACTAGGTATGATTTTTCCTTTACTCCTTTATTACATGCTTTGTCATGTATCTTACCTAATATCCAGCCTTCCTTTGTTTATTTTCTTTCCACTTATTTTTATTTCACCCTTATTACATCTTGGTCTTGCATTTTTGGTTGATCTTGTGGTGTTTTAGTGGTGGTTTGCCTTAGTTTTCTTACCTTCCTTTCCCCCCAATCTTTTGTCACCTATTGTATTTTATACCACCCTCATTTAGCCCCCCCAAAAATTTTCTATAACCCTCTCATGTATCCTCCCTTCATCATATGTACCCACTTACACAACCCCCTCACACTCTCGTCTCATGCAACCAAAATTATCACAAGTTTACACTCCTTTTTCTTTCCCTTCTTTGCTTACTTTTGCCTCATAAAATTGTTGTTTTTTTAACCTTCTCCCTCAATTTCCTTTATGTTTTTATTAACATTTAACCTCACCAAAAAATATCCCTTCTTTAGCTATCTCTTTCCCTTACTTGATGGTTATTGTTGGTGGCGCTTGGAGATTTTGAAAGGTGTTGATGGTGTTGTCTTCCCATGCATACTATTGCTGCTATTTTTGATTCTATTCGGCCTTTCCCCCTTAGTTCTTTTGTATTTTAGCCTCCCAAATCTTATTTTTCATTACCTTAATCTTCAACTTTTAACAAATTATGTTGGTGTAGTTTTAGAGTGGTGGCATTGTGGTGATTTGTTGTTGAATGTTATCTTACCCTGCCAATTCCCCCATTTACCTTCTTCTTATCCTTATTTTTTATTCCTACTATCCTAAATCCTTCCTCCTTTCCTTTACTTTATCATTTCCCAACACTTATTATTTTTTGTGTAAAGGTGAAGCCTAGGAGGATAAGTGGTGATTTTAGGAGCATTACTTAAAGATTATATATTAGATAATATGATTAATTTTCTAAATATAGAATATGTGTTATTACTGTTGTATTAAGTTAATGTCATGTATGAATGACTATTTTTATATTAAAATAATGCATGAAATTATATTTAAACATTGACATGGTAGTTTAATCTTGGAGGTATTAATATGTAAGCATGAGAATTTAGATGAGAGACACAAGTTTCTTGATGAATATTTTGTTGATCATTGATGAACATGCAGTAGAATCATGATGAATATGCCTTGACCTAAGACAAAAGGCTCTCATCCTTTTTATTTTATTTATGTTTAAGTTGTTTTAATATTTTATTAATATGTTTTCATGTATGTCTATAAGTGTAGAAGTTTTGGTGTAAATTTAGGATTCATTAGAGTTAAATTAAAATTATTATGAATTTATTATGTTCAAAGGTGTTTAGTGTGATTAAGGGTAGTTTGGCAATTAAAAATTAATTTTTGGAAATTTTCAATTAAAGTGATTATTATGGTAATAATATGACTTAAGTGTAGTAAGTGAATTAACCTTAATAATTATGATTTGTATAAGTTAGAATTTTATGATAAAATTGTTGAAACAAGCACATAGCACCTTAAGGGTAAAAATATTATTTTAGTACTTAATTTTGAGTTTAATGTCCATTTTTTGCTTAATTATGTTTAATATGATAAGTTTAGTAACTATCCTATATTTCTCCTTATTTAGCTTCTTCAAATCTTGCTTTAATAAGTGCAACCTTTGAGAAAGTTTGAGCAAGAAGTTACCTCTCAATTGATGTTACCAAGGTTCTCTATAGCAAAGGAAGGAAGTCATGTCTTGAAATGGGTAAATTAACAAGTTTAGTTGGATGTTAAATGACTTAAGTAAATAATTAGAATTAATAAGGACTTTTTAACCTTTCCAAATTTATTATAATATTCTTATATTAAGTGGCTTATTTGATTTAGTTTGGTTATCTATAAGTGTTGGTTTAGTGTTCTTACAATCTCTTGGTTGTATTTCATATAAGGTTTTCTATAATACCCTATATTTTAGCTACTTAGTCTCTTAATGCCTTCTTAACCTGTTGTAATCCCTCGAAAATTTTAAAATCCTATAATTTAATAAATCACTTTTATTAGGGATAATTTAACTCTTAAACTTATTTAATTTAATTACGTTGAGGATTTTGCCTTTTAAATTTATTTAACTTAATTATTTTGGGGATTTTAAGTATACCAAATTAGATGTGAATGTTTAATAAATTAAAATAAATAAATTACTATTTTATCATACTCATTTTATTTAAATAAGGTTTAAACCAATATTTTTCTAAAAGCTACTTTTTTAAACTAATATAATTAGATATATTAAGATAAATTACTAAAATTTTAATTATCTACCAAAAATACTATAACTCACCCCATAAGTCATATTAATTATTTTCTTCCCTAATTATTTTCCCTAATTATTTTCCTTAATCCCTTTTTCTCTCTTATTTTCCTTTTCTCTTTTCTCTTTCCCCCCCTCTCCTTTCTCCCTTCTCTCCCCCATTTCCCCGACTGGGCCAGCCCACCGGCCCAGGTCGGTTCTCTCCTCTTTTCCCCCTTCTCGCACGCAGGCCTGGCCTGCTTCTCCTTCGATGAACCGCCCGGCCGGTTCTGTTTCTTTTCTTCCCTGCCAGCCTTGCAACACGCCGCCTGCGCCGACCGCTTGTCTGCGCCGCCTGCGTCGCCGCCTTCTCCTTTTCTGCCCTGCCAGCCACCCTTCCTCGACCAGTCGACACCCCCATCACTCCTAGGTCGCCCCGCACCTTTTCTCTTCTTTTCCCGACCAGCCCACAGGTCTGCCATGGCAGACCTGCGTCGGCCTGCCACCGCCGGCCGGCGTGCCCCAAACCGCCGCCTGACCTGTCCTCCCTTGTCCCCTATCTCGATTTTCCCCATTTCGAGCCTATAAATAACCCCAAGGACCCAGCTTCGAAGGTTTTCGAATCAAAAACCCAGAAGTCACCCCTTGCGCTGCCCCCTCTTCAGATCGCCACCCCGTCGCCACCGCCCATCTCCGCCGCTCGATCCACCCCCGAAACCCTTCCTTGCATCACCCTCCACCTACCCAAGCCTCCCTCACCCCTCGGTTTGCTCTGCACGTGCCGCCCCAGGCGTGCAAAGAACCCTTCCCGACCAAGCTAACCCCCAAACCCCGCCACCCTTCGCATCGCCGCCCACCGCTGTGCCGCCACTTCCAGCACCCCCTCTACCTCCTAAAACCATCAAGGGAGCTTCCCCAACCTCCCTAGACCTTCTGTTTCCCCTACCAAACCCTCATTTCCCTTCATTTCCCCTCCACCACTTCTCCACCTTCCTTCTCCCCCCAACGCCGCCGTCGTGCGCCGTGCACCGCCACCTGTGCCACCAGCACCCCTAGGTGGTCCTCTAAACTCCCCAACCTCTGATCCCCTGTTGTACAAATATTAATTATTTTAGAAGTATTAATAGTATTATTATTAATGTTATTATTATTATTATTATCCTCATCCTTATTATTATTATTATTATTATTATTATTGTTATTATTATTATTCAACCTAACCTTGAGTTATTTATAATTGATAGGACTAATATTATGAGTGACCTATGAATTTAGTATTATTAATTTTAACATCCTTATTGTTATTCTTAATAATGTTACTATGACCATTATTATCATGGTTAATGTTGTTATTACCATCTTGGTTCCTTATCACTACTAGTAATATATTATATAGCACTAACCATACTATCGCTACTACTATCACCGTTATTAGTAACATTAAACTACTACCTTTAATAATAAATATTATTAAGATTTCTTTTAAAATATTGTAGCTATTAAGACCTAATTTTATTAATAGTAGCCGGATTAGCTACCTTAAGAATAATGACCATACCTTTATTTATAAAAGTAATATTTTATTTTTAGCCCTAAAGGTAAGTTATAGATAAGAGTAAGGTAGAAGATTAGTGTTTGGTTAGAGGAAAATTAACCTCTAGTGTTCCCCCTCTTATAGGCCAATCAAGTCGACACCCGGAGGAGGCGTAGGAACGTGCTCCAAGACCGGAGTCGCGTTAGGTAAGGGCGAAGCTATGGCCTTGTGCTATGTGTATATAATGTGTTGATGAATGATGAGTATACCATGATAATGTGTATTATGCATGTGATATGAATAACCTGTTTTGTGTAGCGCAGCGTGGATAATGAGGTATGATGTGTGTGCCTTATGTTATATGAGTATGACATGTTCTATGTTGATATTTGATGTTGATGATGTGATATGATATGGCCCTCTAGGACATGCATGCTAGAGTTTTGGTATTAGGGAATGGGACTAAAAGAATAACAAGAGGGGAATGGGAAGTGAGATTATTAAGGGGGGGATATGGGGTAGACCCAAGTACCTCATCATCCATGAGAGAAACTGTACGTGGAAAGCATGTCTAAAATAAATGAAAGTTGGGAACCACGTATGGGGGCTTTAAAATCTGCATGGTGACTTGGGGTGTCTGCATGAGGTGACTAACTCTTGCATGGGGGTGTGTCTTACGGGAGAAAAGTTGAATGTGGGAGTAAATGAGAGATGGGGAGAGTTGTAGAGTGATTAGAGACTTGGGGATGAAAAGAGAGAGGTTACTTGTGGAAGAAGTAAGGCGCTAGGGTTTAATGTGGCCAACTAGGGTTTTGCCGGTCACATGCCAGATCGAGGAGTAAAGTAATATGCCTTGGGGGTGACTTGATAAGGGTGAGATGTGGAGTGAAGAATAAGTAAAGGGTAAGGTAAGTGAGAAGAGGATGGGCCACATAGGCCCAACTAGGGTTTCCAAGGGGAAAACCCTAGAGGTTGAGAATTGGCGAGATCGATGCCGTAGGGTGTTGGGTTTAACCTACACTTCCAAGAGTTGGTCCTTCACTACGTGTGAGCTTAAGGGGAGAATAATGTCGGGGTGTGATTTGGGGCACACGAGTCTCAATATATGGGACGGGCCTCTTGAAAGGAAAGCAGTAGAATGTAGTGGGCATGCATGTCCAGGGTGTGTTGTGATTCAATAAGACACAGATAAGACATTAATTACGTAAAGCGAAAGATGTTGAGCCGAGCCCGCGATCCGGTCCACCGGAAATAATAGTGGATCAGAGGCGTTCTGCCCTGTGCGTTTATTTTCCGGTCCACCGGCTATAATAATGGATCAGAGGCATTTTGCCCTGTGTGTTTATCTTCCGGTCCATCGGCTATAATAGTGGGGGATCCCGTGCTCAACAAACCAAACAAATAAGTTAATCCATGGGAGAGATACTAAGTACTTAAAGCGAAACACCATGTGAGTCGGGGCCGTGATCCGGTCCACCGGCTATAATAGTGGATCAGAGGCGTTTTGCCCTGTGCGTTTATTTTTCGGTCCACCGGCTATAATAGTGGATCAGAGGCGTTCTGCCCTGTGCGTATATCTTCCGGTCCACCGGCTATAATAGTGGGGCTCCCGCACTCACATGGACTATTGAAGAATGTGTGGAATGGGCTTATTATCATTAATGAGAATAAAAGGATAAAAGCACCGAGGAAATATTTAGCCTTGTCCTGCATGTTATTGTATGTTATCTATGTGCTGAACTTGTGTCATATGTCCTATGTGCTGGCCTTAGCTCGTCTGTTACCTTACTCAGTACGTAGCGTACTGATCATCCGTTTCATGGGTGCTGCTCATTCCCACGAGTAGAGGACCCATCTGACCTTGTGCAGGTAGGAGACCACGTGTTTGATGCCTACGATACCTATGAGGCATCAGGTGGGACCGAGTGATGAGTCTGTCCTGGTTGGGGCCGAGAGCGAGTTGGCCGGACCCTTTTATTTTCCTTGCTGTCTTCTATCTTAGCTTGTTGCATTTATATTATGTCTGTATTTTGAAAGTGGGACTTTTATGTTGTAATCTTAACGACACTCTGTCGGTGGTTGACACCTCATTTTCATGAACGCTTTGTGATAACGGTGCATTTATGTTTGATGTTTCTCATTTTTGACTTTCTGATTTAGCCTTAGCACTTAGCATCGGGGCGGTAGGAGTGAACCGGTCCGGTGCTAAGTGTGGCGGTAACACTCCCAAGTTTATAGTTTTAATTCAATTGCTTTGCGAAAACCTTGGCCTTAAACGAAATTTTTCAGTAGTAAATTTGGGGGTGTTACACCTGTAACCATTGTTTAACTCCTTAACCAAACCCCTTATCCCTTTCTATTTCCTCTTCTTCCACTTCAACTCTCATCCCTGATGTCTTTCATGTGACCTTTCCTTAACCCAATTGGAGTTTTATTGTTGTTGTTGTTCCTAGTTTAGTTATCCATAACTAAACTCACTCCTAACATTATCTAGAATCCCAGTCCATCTTAATTGTGTCTTTGTTTTATCTTTTTATCATGCCACAACTATTTCACCTTACCTTAAGCATCCCCTCACGCTTTCTTGTTTTCACACAACCTCAACCATTGTAGGACAATAACCCTCTTATCCCTCTACCTGATCATTGCAACTCTATAACTCATGATCCCCCCCCTATTTTTTTCTCTAAATTTTTTTATTTCCCAAGTGATCTCAGCTCTCTCTTCCTCCTCTACTAGTTTTCCATTTCCTTTGTGTTGCACCTGTGTTTTCTAGCCCCATTCACACTATAATCCAAACCAACAATGCCATCCCTTTATGCAACCATCACCCCTTGAGCCTCTGCTTCACACCACTACACCCCTACCAATGTGCAACCCTAACACAATCAACCCCAATTTGCGTCATTAAATCACACAAATCACCAACATTTATAAGCACAACACCATTTAATGCCACCACCTCACACTGTACCACTCTAGATGCATGAATACCTTATGCTACCACCTCTGTGGTTACATCAACCACTCATGTTGGAACCTTATAGAAATTTCAATCACTCACATTAGTGTCCCTTTGTTGTATCAATCCCTCACATAACTAAGCCACCCGTAACCACAATAAGTTATTTACATCAATTATCTTATTAAGTCTCCCCTCGTCTATTTTACTCTCTCCTAATAATTTCTTTATGTTCCATTCTCTTATTTTTACACAAATTAGTACATAACCATAATATTTTAGAAGGAAGTGTTTAGGAGTAATATTATTTAGAGACCAAAATAGCCTTTGGTAAGAATTCATAACTTTAGAATAGGTTATTATTATTATAGGTAATTTTGGTATGCATATTCATGATGGTATTTTTTTTTGTGCTAGAAATCATGTTTAGGTTTTATTATTGACATGCATTAATATATTACTTGGTAAGTTCATGATCTATAAGTTTTATGATTTGATGTGGAAAAATCCATATTATGACATGCTAGGTTTTTTGTTATATTTCAAGTGTGATTTTATTCTTTGATTTTATTGAGAATGTTGTTACATATATTATAGTGTAGTTAAGGCATTTTTGTTGATATTTGAGTTGAGAAATTTAGTTTTTGGATGACTTATGGTTAGTGGTGATTTCAGTCTTGATGAATTTGGTGATCTTGTAGATTATTTTAATGTAATATAATTATGTCTTTGGATGTGTAATTATATTTGGGAGAATATATGTGAATTTGGTGAAGTTTAGAAAATGTAGAAAATTTTGTGAGTTTGGAGACCTCTTGGCCTAAAGGCATTATGGTCAAACTAGCGAGTTATTTGTGGAAACTAGGTATTCCATTTTTCTCATTGAGGTCGTTACATTAGTTTTGATATATAATGTGATAGGGTTTAGTGCGATATAAAATAAGTTACTGTAATAAGACATTTTTAGGGGTTTAGGTGACATAGAGGCAAATGGTAATTATGTTTTAATACTAGAAAATTCAATTCATTTAAGTGTTATTGGATTGGAACTATGATAAGTATGATATATGAGTACTTTTGGTTGATATGGTTAACATAAGTATTAATATTATGTGAAAACGGTTTAAAATGAGTTTAGAAACCCTAGGGGTATGATTGTTATTATATGTGTAAAATATTGGAGTCTTAACTTGATTTTTAGATATTTTGTTAAGCATAACATATTGTAGTGTCATGTTTAATTCAATGTATTGGTGATCCTTATAGATGGAGTTATGGTGTAATTGGAAATTTAGGGTTACATGAGGGCATTTGGGTCTTTTTACTTGGGTATATCTCCTATTGTACTTGTTGACTTGCTTTATATCTTAGCATTGATTCATGTGATCATAACATGGTGACCCTAGTAACCCCTATACATTTCTAAGTGTGTTTAATAATAGCAAATGTTGGAATAAATTTGGTAATTCCTAGTATTCATGTAACAATGATAAACAATATTCTATATGATAAGACACTAGTAACATAAGGAAACGAGAATTTTGATGATAAACAAGTAAAGTGATGCATTGTTATATGATAATTTTATAATAAGACACTAATAATTAAAGTTAAAAAACATGTGAGTCGGGATCAAAGTGTTTCATTTATGTCTTTTACTAGATTGTTGCAATATATGTGTACTTTCTAGTTGTTGTGATAACCAAAGTGACCCTAGATTTACTCTATGCTATCTATTCCACTGGCTTATAGGGGTATGCATACTTAAAGACTAAGAGTCTAGTTTTGTAGTTCCTAAGTGTGTTTATCCAATACATGGAAGTAAATACTTTGGTGGTTCCTTAAACTCAATATGATTAAGTAAATAGAATTATATGGACATCTACGTATAGGCTCTAATATCATTGCATTCTTAGGCCCGACTCACATGATCTTTCACTTTAAATTATTAATGTCTTATTCATTATTGATTTTATAGGTAAAAAAAATTAAATTAGGTAAAGCATAATCACATATAAAATAAGATCATTCTCAAAGGTTAAGATATTGATATTTCTTAGAAACCCTAAATTTCCATTTTAAGCATAACTTCTTCTCTATTACTCTTTTATCCAACATATTTAGTATTTATTCCTCAATTATTATTATTATTAACTTACCTATTATAGGCCTAAATCTAATGTATTACACATGCGATAATAGCCATATTTCAAAAGTTACTATTTATAAAGTTTACATAATCTTAATTTCACAAGTATGTCATAACTTTTCCTATAAGGCTCATAAGACTACCAAATTAAATATAAATTCCTAACACATCAATATTAACAACATATCTGAAATTCATGGTTTAACTATAACTTTCTACACATGTGATAATAACATCCTTATTTTAAGGTTACTATTATCAAATTAAGCTATTTTCTCATTTTCTTGAACTTAGGCCACTGATGACTACTTTAATCATTTCATATGACATCCTTAAAATATTTTAATCTTATAAAACATTAAAATACCAAAACTTCTATATTAAATCCATGTTGACCAAAATGCCCCTATAGTTAACTAAAAATCCTCATTTCAGGAAAACCTTACATATTTTGATATTATTATTTGTCATCCATTTGTCACCATACATATTAATTACTCTTTTATCACTTATCATGCTCTATTAAGGCCATATTACAACCATATACCACATCGATTTGCTTAGGTTTTCCCACCTAAAATATTACCGTAATGATATCACATACTTCTCAACTTTCGCATAATTATCACATATTAGCATATCCTTTTATCAACACATTATAAAAACACATTTATCAACATAATAATAATAATATGATAGCACACATAGTAAAACATAACACTTAGCACATAATCCCTTTTCTAAGGCCGGTATCCTTGTAACGTAAGGCTCTAGTCTCTATACACATATCCTATCCTACCTCCTATAGAACTTTTGGTAAATCACCTAAGAACAGTTAACAAAACACCATTAGAATTTAATGATATAAATAAGGAAATGTTAAGTAATAAATAGTGGAAGTAACGTAGAAGAAACTAAAATAGTGCTTGAAGGTGTGGTCGATAGAATTTTATGTAACTAAAAGGGGGATGAATGATTAGGGTTACCAAAATAAGGGAGGTAGCAAGAGTAGTTTGTGCCATTGCTAAGGTTTGTGAAACGGAAAGGAAGGCCAAATCAAAAGGGGAGTTAAAGTGATGGGGTAGGCCATTGGTTGGGGATTTGTTTTGGTGGATGATGCCAAAGAGAAATGGGGAGGGGAGTGGTGATTTATGGCTGAAGCTAGGAGAGTGTGATGGCTAAAGGTTGGGGGTGTGGCTGCATTGGTTCTGGCTGAATTGGGGGGGTTGTTGTGGTTTTTGTGGCTGAAGATAGATGGTAAGAAATGGTGGAGTTTGTTGCAGCTAAGGGGAAGGAGAAAAATGAGGGTTGTAGTGAAGATGGATGGTGGTGGGGGAGTGTTGTGGTGAGTTTTTCTAGTGAAAGGGGTGAGGAAATGGCGATTTTGGCCAGTGGTTGTGGTGAGGCTTCGGTGAAAGTTGCCGGTGCTTGGGGTTGGTGTTCAATAGGGGAGATTGAAGGGGTGTTGGTGGGTTGTTTTGGCGGCAACGAGTAGGAGGGATAAGCTATGTTTGGTGGTGCAATTTTGATAGAAAAATTTGAGGGTGAATGAGGGAGGTTTGGGGCATTAAATTTGTGGTATGTATATACAAACATGGACGTAGAAGGTGAATGGGATCTTCAACACAACCAATTAGCTTAGGGCATAGGCAAGGTACGTTTACACACACACACACACATAAAGGTTACTTGATCCCCAAAAAAATTATTTTATTATCAAACTGGAATCTCTACATATATAATAACAATGTTCCTACAAAAATCTACCGAGTTTTTTCACCTGTCTCTTATATTTTAATACATAAATCGTATTTTTTAGTTAGAGCTAAAAATAGAAAATTGCCCCAATAATCAATAAGAAAGTAAAGCTCTCTTCCAATTAGTAGGGGAAGTTGAATTATATCCTTATCTCTCTTCTAGTTAAAGAAAATATGACATCTATATCATACTAACCACCGATTAAAAACATAGAGGAAGAAAATTGTAGAAAAATAAATTCTTATTTGCCTAAGAAGATTGTACTGAAGATTGTGGTCATTTGTTAAAGTTTTCTCTAGATAGGAAAGGAATCTCCTAGTTAAATATCACTTATTGCATGGAAGCCAGTGCGCTTACCTAAGAAAGAAGGTGGTTTAGGGTTTATTGATCCTCACTTTTGGAACACTACGACATTGAAGAAGCAAATTTGAAACATAAGCAAGAAGCAAGACTTTTCATAGATCAAATGGATCCATTCTTATTTCATTAAACATAAGACCTTTGTTGATACCTAACTGCCTCGTATTGCTGCTTAGTTAGTTAAAATGAATTTTCTTTAAGATATACTATTATTCCATGATTTGATCTTTAGAATTCTGGCTACACTTTCAAAGTGTTTGATTTATATGAGTTCTTGAGACCCAAGGCTCCCAAGGTTCCTTGGTGGAGAATAGATTGGCATAACCCTTCTGCACCTCAACACAAAGCTATCTTCTAGTTAGTTGCTTATGATAGGCCTCATCCTAAGGTTAATTTGACTAAGCACATTCCTATGATGGATACCACATGACATTTATATCCCCAAATAGAAAGTTTTCAACATCTTGTGCTTGCATGCCCTTTATCTAGTAATATGTGGAGGGTATCTAAGAGAACTTTGGGTGCTTGAAGGCTTTTTGTACTGATTGGTAGAGGGAACTGAATACAACAATTAGGAACCCTAGAGGATCTTCAATAAAAACATAATTGCTGAGAGCCTTGTTTGCTATAGGCTTATATGAAGTATGAAAGGCTAGGAATGATTGTTTGTTCCTTAATGTTCATTTTTAGTTGAAGAAGGTTAATCATTGTGTAGATTATGCTTTGTCCCTTAGATGCTTACACCTAGAAGGGTCCATAAGTTTGGTGTTTAGTTTGGGTATATAAATGAATTTTATTCCCTGGCTTATAATCTTTATTAATTTTAATAAGGTTCCTTTGATTAAATAAAAAGAAAAACATATTCTTATTCAAAATTTATATTTTAAAAATAAAACTACAAGAGGGTAATTTATTATATTCTTTATAGAATGTGATATTTGTAAAAAATGATTTATTTTTGGAATTAATCATTCTTAGTGGATTTTTTTTTACAATTATGTGTGTATGTGTGAATATGTATACACAAATACATATGTGGGGAGATATTATTCATTAATGCAATTTAACCATTATATTATCATGGTTATGTATGCATTTTTATCCATCCATTAACACTTGTACATTGTACAAGCACATAACTAGTGTGTATTTTAAAATTTTTTATTGAAGGCATATCACATGTTTGTCTTTTCTTTTATATTTCAAGAAACATTATTTTTTATCGTTTTAGTTTCTTAAATTTTGTATCGAAAACACTGTTTTTTCAGTTTGAAACACATGCTCTATGTCTTAATTAATTTATTTTTTTAGCTTATTACCTAAACTAAAGTTGGAGTATATAAAAAAAAATACAAAAAAAGGGTTGCAAAGTTTGTTCTTTACACCACCTTCATTCCACACACCCACCAACACATGCCATTAAAATCACCATCGTCACCATCCCTGCTAACACCCACAACACCGCTCCTATTGCTACGCTCCATTCTCATGACTCACCACTATTATCATCCATCAACTTGGTGGTTATAGTAACTTACAGAAACTCAAATATAAAAAAAATGATAAAAAGATCAATATAAATACAAATGATATAACTATTTTAATATTCATAAAACCAAGGATGATATCAAGAAAATCATTAACAAACTGAACTTGAGATGTGTTTGCAAGATAAAAAAAAAACAGCTACTACTTATGTAAATAGCTTTTTATTAGTTTATAAGCTACTTTTAAAAAAAAACTACTTCAAGTAGTTGATAGCTTTTAATCTTTCAACTAACATTTAAGCTTCTAGCTAACTTTTAAACTACTTTTGTCATACATCCTCTATACATTTTGTAGTTTAAACTCTAATTGAGTTGTTATATTAGTTTGTGAAAGGCTCAAATATGAGTCATATTTCCCTAAATAAATTGAGTTTAAACACTTTATGTTAACTTACATTAATATGAATTTAATTGTGTTTGGATGAGAAGAGAGATCTAGTGAATTAGAAAACAAAATATGTTGACTTAAATCTTATAGTTTTTTTTAGGTATCATGATATTTTATCTAAATGTACCATGTGTTTCTGATAGGCCAAACGTCTCTATAAGGACTTGTTGGTAATTATTGAATTTTCACCAATTAAAACTATATAAACAATTCATATTTAAGGAGTAGGAAATGAATAATAAAAAAATATCAAATAATAATGCTAAATGTAGTAAAAATCTAATAAAAAGATTAGAATTGAATTATTGTCATAAATTGATAATTAATGAATAATTAATTTAATTTCCAAATAAATGCTTAATTATGAGAGGGTTAAATATTTTTATCTAATCTAATTTAGTTACACATTTTCATGGTATTATATTCATTATGCTCTATGCTAAATCAATAAAATTCTCAAAGGGCTTTATCCTACTTTTGTGATTCGATTCTCTTGTAAGCACTTGCTTGGTGCTATTTACCAAAAGAAATTATATAAGATAACTATTTATTTGGGAAACTATTTAGCCTGAAAAGTTTCTAAGATAAGTGGCTATATTATATAATTACTTTTGATAGGTAGATTAATTGTTAGATTTTTGGGTATTAATCTTCATCTTTTAGTTCTTCAATTAAATAAATATGTATAGTCAAGTCAATAATCAAGCAACTCAATCATAGTTAAAGAACTAATAATGGAATTCAAGAATTCATGCAATTGGAATGAAAATTCAAACTAATTTATCATTAATAAAAAATTTAGAGTAGATCTAATCCTAGAAAATAAATCCACTTAAGCATAATCATGGTAATGCTAAGCATGAAGAAGTACATAATATGAATAATATAAATTAAAAGTGGAGAAGAGAAGATAAAACAAATTTCTTCAATAATATTCAAGAATTGGAACATCCAAAGTGAGTAATTGCAAAAGAATTTGATGATTTAGACTACGAATTATATAATAATTGAGAGAGTCCATTTTACAATAATAAGGGTTGAATATAGAGAGAAATAAATGGTTGTGTCCAAAGACATTCCATAGCCATAATGTATGTTAGCCATCAATCTAAGTTTTCTTTGGACTCTCATTATACATCACTTCATCCAAATATTGCACCTATATAAAATTGTCAAAACAAAGTAGTATTTGAGACAAAAATCTAATTTTAACCTAAATAATAATAGAAATGCATGCAAATCGAGGATGTAAATGATAGAATATATGCATATTTTCTCATTTATCAATTTCACACAATTTCATTTGAGTACCACATGTTTAAATAGTTTTTGTTTTAGATGAATAAAATGATATTTTTTTAATGTTAAATATTTTTCAAAATGAAATAAAAAATCTAATTATTTTGAATATTCAAAAAAATTTGTAAAGATTATTCTATTGTTTCTTTTCTAAAAAGTCTAGAAAATTAAAAAATTATTATTTTCCCAATTCAAATTTGAAAAATGTATTAGAGTTTTTTTCATTTTAGTCATATAAAGCTCAACATATTTATAAAATAATATTAAAGTGAAAATAAATTAAAGCGCATGAAATCTAATGGTTCATTTGAATTGGAATGTTGATAAATATTAAAAATTCACCTAAGTAAAGGGAATGAAGGTTAGGTGAATTAGGAAAAATATTTTAAAATATTATTTGGATAATATCAATATAACTTAGGTGAAAGTTATTTTAAATTATTACCTCGATTACCTTTGAAAATAGAATTAATAAAAATTAGGTAATTCGGGGTGAATTTTTAACCTCCATTAATTCAAGTGAATGTTATAAAATAGGGTATCAAATGAGGTGAATGGAGGTGACTGATTTTATTTACTCCAAATCACCCCAAACCAAACGGGCACTATATAAAATTGTTTAAGCACATGGTCCTTAAGTTAAACTAGATAAAATGTCACGGTACCTTAGTGATCCTATCTATAAATACGGTGTTTTGGTTCAATAATAATATTAGTTTTGAATTATTATTAACCACGTGGATAAGGCTAATTCTGAGCTAAGAACATTAACCTTGAATTATCTATCCAACAAGCCAAGTTAGTCAAGTAATTTTTCACTTGAGCTGAAGATTGTTGGCTATACAGCTCTATTTGCCGCAAAATCTGGTTCACTAGGATCTAGGAGATATAACAAGGATAATTATAAATCTATTTGCAACAATTTTCGCACTTCCCACACATACGTAATAGTCACACATCCTCGTATAACGTGTTACTAATGTGCATATGTTAGTTATTGATATAAGTTTCTGATTTTCAAAAAAAAAAATTTAAAATACTTCATAACTGATACAATTAAATGATGAAAGAATTTGCAAGGATGTATGTACTATACCTGCCCTAGGCTTCTTTCCTATAAGTTGCAAACGCATAGAATTAAATAATGAGTTACATTCTTTCCATATACTACAATCAAATAAATGGCTTACATTTATATTTGAAAAATTTTATACATCCACATTTGTAATAATAATTTTATTATAAAATAAATTATTATTAATGTTTTATGATATTAATTTTATTTAAAAAAAATTCAAACTCTAGTTCACACTTGATACAATTAAATTATCTTTAGTGTAATGCAAATAAAAAAAGAAGAAGAACTACATCCTTACATACAATACAAATAGATAAATGGATTACGTTTAATTTTTTTTTAATTTTTTGAATTCATAATTATAATAGTAGTTCTATAATGAAATAAAATATTATTAAGATTGTTATGACATTAACTTTATCAAATATTAGATTAAGGTTGACACTATGTATGACATAGGTAGAGCTGGCAATTAAGTGGGTCATATTGAGATTAGGTTGGTTCATAAGATGATTGGGTCATGTCAATTTTAAAAAATCTTGAGTTACTTTATCAGATAAGGTTTGATTCAGATAACTTTGGAGTCAGATGATCTCAGGACATTTTGTTATACCAAATCTGATCGAGTTGAAAACAGATAAATTTAGATTCGAATAATTGGTTTGACCATGGCTTGGGTTCAGATAAGTTTGAATTTTTTTTTCTTTTTAGGTCAAGTTTGCATCGAAATTTGGGTAATTTTGGATTAAGGTCATGTTTGTGCCATTTTTTTCCATTTCAATATTTATCAGGCCTAATTTTTTTTAAGCTTAGTCATTTTGATTTATTTTATTCTTTGAGTTTGATTCTATCGGATTTAAACCCTTAGATTTTTTGTCATTATTTTATCTTTGGAGATGTTGTGAATTTGTGATCAATATTTCAAATTTAAGTCTTTGTAATTAAATTATTTTTTATTTTTATATTAAGTTATAAGTTGTAATTCATCTTCATTATAAGCTAGATTATACCAAATTTGAGTATTATTTTTATTTTATGTCATATTCATATCTCATGTAGTCCTTGTAAAATATGAACTTATATTGACCATTAATAATAAAACGACCACATCATATCTATAAACTTTTGATAATAATAACAATAATTGTAATAATGATGATGATGATAGCAACAATACAAAATTAATGATAAAAAATATAATAATGATAGAACGATAACAACTGTTGTCGATAATTTACTATTTGAGGGATTCTTAGGGAGTTAAATGGGTATCAAGTGACTAAATGGCGCTGAGAGTAAAAATGAAAGAGAGAAGAGAGCAAAAGCGAAAGAGAAAGGAAGATAATGCTCATCGCAGAGTTAGGGCCTCGTCGAGGAATCCATATTCTAGTTTAGGAGAGATTTCAGAGATCAGATTCGTGTTTGAGGATTTTTATTAAGGATTTTTTTCGGGTTGGGTTTGGGGTCCTTATCCCCTAATCTATCATGAATATTTATTTTGATAATATTATATATATATATATATATATATATATATATATATATATATATTATCAAATATAAATCAAAAGTATATTGTAAAAAAAATACGATTGGGTATTGGGGATAGGGTCATGTTTAGGGTATCAAATTTGGTTTTAAGGTTATGGAATAAACGGGGGATGGGGAAAGATCGAAGATTGAGTAAGGTATATGAATTTTGATTCCCGCAAAGATCGGGTCGGGATTCCCCAATAAAAATAAATAAATTTGAGGATCAGGATGAATTTGGGGATTAATTTGCTTATCAGATTTGAGTAGATGATGAGGTCCCCATTCTCCATTTCTCCCCGTTGCCATCCGTATAAGAGAGTTATATTATGAATTTTGGATCTTAAAAAATGAGTACAAAATTCTATATATATATATGGGTAAAATAGAAGAGGAGGAGAATGGAAAAATATTGTGTGCTGAAGGATAACAAACCGTCCTACACTACATAGAAGACTGGCCTAGAGCGGAATCGAAAAGACAACTATGAGAGACGAGTGTGTCCAATGGTTGTTTGAGTTGCTCTTCAATCTATGGACCGACGCTTCTTAGGCCTAGTAATATTATTATGGGATATACCCATATTCTCTAATCTCAAAAATATATATTGCTCTAATTTCGATTCGTGATTACTTTATTGCTATTGAATGGAGAAAATTATTGTTAAAGTGTATTAATCCATTAAGGGTAAATCATCATTATGACTTTCTTTGTTGAGTACATTGCTTCATGAATCTTTTTTGAAATAATGTTGATTTAGGTGCAAGCTACTCTAGATATATAAATCTTCTTTTGAGTCTATTATTTTCAACATAAAATCACAATTTATAAGAATAATGATAATACTAATAGAAAAATATTAATTATGACTTTAATTATAGTAAAGTAGTAATAATAACTTATTAAAATTATTATTTTACTTTAATTCACATCACATTAGTATAAATAAGTTGATGAGAAGAAGTCTTAGACATTTTTGTAATGTTTTGTATCTTTTGCTGGTAGAATTGCCACCTTAAGTTACCAATATTTGATAAACCTACTACTTTAGTTCATGTAGATATGTTTAGTGAACTATGTATAAGTTTTTGTCATTTATTCATAAATGGAAAGCGATTATTATAAATTGATATTAAAAAAGTTATGATTTTATTAAAAATCTATTATTGGATCTTTTCGGAAGGATTCCAAATTAGATCAAATCTATTTTAGATTTATAATTTCTCGAATCATATTAGACATTAGTCGGATGTTGGACCGAATCATATATGTTTTTGATTCAAAATTATTGAGGTCATATAAGATATCAATTAGATATTAGATAAAGCCGCGTAACTTTTAGATTTATAATTTTTTGGATTGTTTTAAATATATTTAAAGACAAATTGGATTATGTCTTGTCATTTATATCAGATCAAATTAAATTTTACCAGTTCTAGAAATTGATGACATACTAGTCACTCACCAAAAAACAAAGAACGATTATTACTGTCGAGCTGGACCTAAGACAAAATGCACAAAGTGATTTTCTCGAATTGATGTAAGAATCTTCAATTATAAAGGAGAAGGGAGTACATATTAACTCCACAGTGCTAAGATGGAAGTTAGAACAATGCACTCCTAGCAACTGGTAGAAATCAATGATAGGTCTTCGGTGATGAGAACCACACCCGTGACCAAATGCAGAAGTGTACAGTGTACTATGTGCCTATGTCCTCTATCAATAGACCAAAAGTATTCGAAGTTGGCTTCGTTGATGGCCAAAATCTGTAGGGTGCTAGAAAGCAAGGATGTGAGCTTAGCTTTTGACGGAAATAATATTCCTGCATTCTTAATATGATAAAAAGATAGGCATCCTTTGCTTTAGAGATCCTAAGTTGAGACCTTAAACCCTTTCTCTAACGTTACATTTCTCCTTCAATATCCTCATCAGCTCGCCAAAGAGAAATAAAAGCTTCAGTTTGGGTCTGGTTCTCGCAAACAGCCTCCTGGGAGAAGGAACCTGAACTTCGCAGCATGCTCAATCAGGAAAGCTGGAAGATGAACAGCGGAAGCAGAACGAGGAATCGGACCCATTCTTTTAATCAACTCCCTAAATGTGTATTCTTCAGGAAGCATGTCATAGAGATCATCTCCATTACAAATAACCTTCTGGATTCTTTCATATTCTAGCCACTGTCTCCTCTTAACCCTATCAGCATGACTGTATGCAGTCATCTTAAAGACAAAATCTTTGAGGTACCTCAAGCAAAAGCTGCAATGCCATCCAGCATCAGAGAGAACAGTGTTGGACAGGCGTGAATGCTTATAACGGGTTGTTGGTGAATAGACATGGGCGATAGGCTTCCAATTGATGTCATCCACTGGAAACTCAAAAGAATACAAGTAGTTTCTGAGCCCGAGATGCATCACCTGAGGGATATCATCGCACCATTTAAGAAGTTTCATGGTGTTGGCACTTGGTATTTCATCGGTGTCAGACATAATCACTAGGTCACCACTGACTATGCCAGCACGCCTAAGCAACATGTTCATCGTTCCACGTTGCCGAGACTCTACATCGAATGGTTTTACAGGTGACGCTGGGGTCCTAATCATACCTGGGAAAACATCATGAACGATTTTGCCCTTGGCAAAGGAAAATCTTTCGTGGTTAGAATCAAAGAAGAGAGGCTTCAGGATGCCTGTGAAAGTAGTGTTTGCTTCTAAGATCACAAGTTTGGCAACATAAGGTTCAAGCTCACGCCATCTAATCTCGAGTAAGTCCAGCTCGTTGCTGAAGATGATGGCATCAAAAATACGACGTGGTTGAGAGAGAACAGACCACCCGTGGAGGTGACAAAGGTGCTCCATTGAGACATTCTCAGCATAGTAATGGGGAATAAAATTGAAGGGAGCAGGCGGTCTATCCCATATTGGGCGGAGAAAGTAGGTTATTTTCTCAAAGTAGTTGAAGTGGAAGATCATACAGGCTGAAAGAAGGATCAAGAATAAAATGAAAACCAACTTTGGTCGAACCCGCCTAGAGGTCCCACCTCGAGGGGGACGAGGGGCCATGGTTTACAGGAAGAAAAAGGAAAAAAGAGAAGGAAAAACTAAATCAGGGAACACCTGAGGTATGTGTCAATGAATAGCTTGATATATCTGTCATCTGCACAAAGTTTAACATAAAATAGAAATGTCAGCAGTGTTCCATTTAATTTAAGCAATATATGAACGCATATAAAATGGAAATATTATAATTTTTTTCTACAATACATAATGAAAATTCTACACTTAACAAATGATCAACAAGGGGAATTACCAGAAGAAGATAAGCTCCCCTGTGAAGTGATACAGAGACAGATCTCCAATTATTTTGAAATGAAGAAAGCAAAACATCCTTATATACAGTCCTAGGACATACTCCCCTTCCCCCCCCCCCAAAAAAAAAGGCAACGAACAAAACTCTATCCCAAACCACTATATAGGCAATGTTACCCCTATAAAACACTCGAACTAGCCAAACCTCTCAAATGACAGCAAAAGCGTGACATTGTTCATATTCAAAGAGGCAGAAACAGAAGACAAACTCGGCACCAATGAACCGATGGTTACTCTGCTACCTAACAACCGATGGGTTCTATACCACCGTAGATGATGAACCAAATCAACGCAGATATGAAAGCATGAACATTTTCACTTTGAAGTTTCAAGGAAAGACCAAGATATAAGTGTAAAAGTGAGTTCAACCGGAGCCACCGAACTTAGATATGATGTATAATTACTATGTCACTTATCACCTAAAACAAACAAATTGTGTGCCAATCACTTATGTGATAGCACGACCTACCAGCTTTGGTTTCTGACATATCCCATATAAGAAGAATCCCAAGGGAGTAAGTTCCCCTTTGGTAGATCAAAGTGAGTGTGCTGTATCTTTCCAATGACCCAACAAATGGATTTTATCCCCAGGATGGAAGCTTATTGTCGCAAACTAATGGGGATAGATGCGTGCGCCAATAAGCAAGTCGAAGAATGCTTTGAAGGGGGTGAAGGAGATAGAGAGAATTGACGTTCTTTCTGTTCCTTTTCTTTTCCAATTTGGAGAAAGGGGGAAAAAGGCTTAGACAAGCGGTTGTGGTGTGATATTAAGTTGCGCAGCAGAATAGATTGAAATTTACTCTTCATAGTGTCGCATTAGATAAATCTCAAGCATAAAAGGGAACTGACATAATCATCGAATGAGATTTCAACATTTCAATCGAATTAAAGCAAGCAGTTAGCCTCCTTCAATTCTACTCGACTGACCGAACAACACAAATTATTACACCAATTAACGTAAACCCACAAAACCCCACCATCGATTAACAAACCCCATGACAGAAAGAAGCCCAAATCTGATCTCGGTTACCATCCGGGACGCTTCAATAAACATCACAGAGACCCTAAAACCCATAATCGCTCACAAGCACCCAACCGAACCGAAGAATTCATAAGAAATTAGGAAAGGAAATAAATAAAATCAATGTTCCTATCACGCACCATGGCGGATTGAAATTAGAGCTAGGATTTCAGATTAAGCAAGCAAGCAAGAATATAACCACCATATGAAATCAAAATAGAAGCAAGAAAAAAAAAAGATTCAGATTTTGCATAAAAGAGAAATAGAAATGGCTACCTGTATGCAATCAAGAGGCAATAATTCAGAATTTTCGCTCGAGGGGCATGAATTTGGAAAATTCAAAGGAGAGAGAAAGAGGGGAAGAGAAACGGGCGGGCGAATCGGAAGTGCAAGGGAAGACCGGCAGGGAATTTAGGAGGTTTCCTGGAGTGGCATGCAATGCTCCAGACTCCAGAGTCTATTGTCTAATATGAAATTATGTTTTTTTTCTTCTTCTTTGACTTCGAAAAGCAGAAATAGTAGTACTAGTAGACTAGTAATTTTCTAATATAGACTCCACACAAAAAGAAGAGGAAAATAGGTGTATATACCTGTCTCAGTCTGTTACAAATTGATGATCGATGTACAGTGCCAGTAGCTCCATATAACGGATCAATCCAATTTCGCTCGACCGACGCTGCTGATATCCGATGCTTGAAAAACTTCCTATGAATCCATTAAGCCATTAGTAGTATATTTTAACGTCACATCAAACCTTTTTTTTTTTTTTTTGTCGATTCAATTTGAGCGACATATATTTTATCTTTTTCTCATCTCTAGAAGATGACTTTCAATCCTTTTTCATACTTCTGTATGCCACACAGTAACTTCATGACATAGTTTTGATGCATGATCTTTTATTCGCCTTCCTACGGAACATCAATCTATTTTTAGGCGTTAGCTTATTTAACACATGAAAAGTAAATTTTATTAAGCTATCATCCATATCAAATAACCTTAACATTGGCCAAACCATGAACAAACTTCTTTTGGCCACTACGGTTTTTACCAGGGATGTTCATAAATTATTTATTTAATATTTTAAATATCCAATGATTGAATATTTGGTATTTTTTAAAAAAATATTTAGAAGATTGAATATCTAAATTTTTTTTAGATATCTGATAATTCAAATATTTAAAATTTTAAATCGGATATCTAACACTTTTGAACATAACACATAAAAAATATTGGATAAAAAAACTATTCGATCAAAAAATAATAAATCAATCTAATTTGAATGATATGATATAATAATTTGAGTTGAGTCTTAAATTATATTATACTTAATTAGTAATTCTAAATTTTGACTAATATTTAAATATTTAGTTAAAATAGTAATTAAAAATTATAAAATTTACTTACAATAATAAATAAACACTCTCATTTTAAATTACACACACCTGATTATATACAATAAAACTAGTTACATTTTCCCGTGCAATGCACGGGTAGTGTATTAATTATTTATATATTATTATATAAGAGATAAATAGTTTAATAATTTAATTAATATGTAGAAGATGAATAGTTGGCTGTATATGTTCAAGTAATTAATTAATATTTGTTTAATATATATTGTTCGACATATATGCAACCGATGAATAGTTATATACATCTATTGCATGTCGGATATGAATAGTTATGTTGTATTAATGACAAAAGATGAATAGTTATATGAATTTGTTGTTCGCATGAGATGAATAGTTACATTCATATATTCATTAGTTTGACAATTTAATTAATATGCAGGAGATGAATTGTTGGTCGCATATGTTTAAGTAATTAATTAAGAAAATACTTGATTAATATATGTTATTTGACATATGTGTAGCAGATGAATAGTTACATTCATATATTCAGTAGTTTTACAACTCAATTAATATGCAGGAGATGAATAGTTTGTTGCATATTTTTAGATAATTAATTAAGAAAATACTTAATTAATATGTGTTGTTCGACATATATACAATAGATAAATATCTCAATTAATATACTGAAGATGAATATCATTTTGTTGTTATGTAGCGTAGGAGATGAATAGTTTGACAAATCAATTAATACGCAGGAGTATTTTATCATTTATTTGACCTTATTATTTAGTAATAATATATGACAGTGATAATATATGATTAGAAATAATAGGTATAGTTTAGGCAGAAAAATTTGTCTATATATTGTCTGCTAAATAACTCTATTTTTTTATAATAACCAAAGTTGTTGTTCTTTTATTAGTTTTTTTAACAATAATTATATTATTAATCATGATAATATTCATAATAGTAATAATCAATTATATTAATATTCATTATTATCATAATAATAATTATCAAAATTAAATGAATAATTATATTAGTATTAGTTATATTAATAGTTATAATTATTATAGTTATATTAATAATAATAGTCATATTAATAATAATAAATAAATAAATAAATTATCATCATCATCATCATCATCATCATCATCATCATATTTGATTGATGTTGATCTAACCTTAAAAAAATAACAATAATACTTCATTAAAATTAGTTATATGTATTTGCTAGTAATATTGTATTAATAGCAGCAGATGCATATGTGTTGGTTGATTGGTTTATGCACTTTATTTGGTGTATTAATTATTTATCAATTATGTATATATTAATATGTAGGATATGAATAGTTTGACAATTCAATTAATATACAGGAAATTAATAGTTGACCGCATATGATTAGGTAATTAATTAAAAAAATATTTGATTAGAAAATATTTGATTAATACTTTATTAAAATTAGTTTTTCGACATATGTACAATAAATAAATAGTTATATTCATTTGCTGCACATAGGAGATAAATAGTCATTGTATTAATGGATATATGCATGTGAAGCAAATGAATATACACTTTGGTGTATTAATTATTTATATATTAATATGCAAGAGATGAATAGTCCAACAATTTAAATAATACGCAGGAAATGAATAGTTTTCTGCATATATTCGGATAATTAATTAAGAAAATATTTGATTAGAAAATATATAGTTAATACTTTGTTAAAATTAATTGTTTGACATATGTGTAGCAAATGAATAGTTATATACATTTAATGCACCTAGGAGATGAATAGTTATATTAATTATTCCATCTTATTAATTAGCAATAATATATATGGCAGCAGTAATTAATGATTAGTAATAATTGATATAGTTTAGGCGGAAAAATTTGTTTGTATATTGTCTGCTAGACAACTCAGTTTTTATATATATATAGATATTATGAAAAATAAACAATATTTAGCATCCATATATATATATATATATTTTATTAGATCGAATATATAATTTTTTTTATTGATCGGATTGGTTATTTAATTTGAAAAAAATATATTTGATCTACTATTTAATTTTTCAAATCAATTTGATTCAAATATTGAATAATACGAACAAACCTAGTTCCTAGCATATTTGGTATTGACATAATAAAATAAATTTTGCTGGCGAGGATGTAAATATACATAGAGTTGTCTGGATGGTTAGGGGATTTGTATATGGAGAGTTTAATGCTTGGTGTCTTATACACAATGTCTAGAAAAAAAGGTATGGCCAAATGCAAGTCGGCGGGATTTAGGTTTGGAAGCTCCGCCAAAAGGAATCATCAAAATTAACTCAAATGGCAGTGCATTGAACAGTCCCTATTTTTTTTCCGTCTTAAGACAATAAGTAATAAAACTAAAAATAAACAATGATACCATCATATTAAATATATGAGAGGTATTATCATTCACCTAACTCATACTCAATGGAAAGTAAAATATTTAACCAAACATACACAATGAAATGAGTGAGTTCAAATGAGCTAGATAATATAGATGAAGCAATAAAGTTTTACATATCAAATAACTCTTAATATAAGGGAGTAAACCAAGAGTTTTAATAACTAATAAGATACAAAATGACCTAATTAGCAGCCAAAACATCTACTTTGATTAGCTTACTCGTGATCTAAAATGCAACTCCCCAAGCAAATAATAAACTACCAGTCCACGCCATCAATATGATCATACTTCGACTTAGAATCATACCCCTGAAAGTTGGTATTTGTTATAATACCCCCAAAAATTATAGCTAATTTTTTCCATATTTTATGAAATTTTAAGCAAAAATACACGAGTGTTACAATTAACTTATTATAAATTTGATTTCTTCACCATCCTCATACCAAATACAAGGCTAAAAATTTAACTTTAATTAACACAAATGAAACAAAAGATAGAGAAATAATGAAAATATATACATCTAAAACTATTCAAAACGGAGATGAGATTTTTGAAACAAAATTAACAAAAATAGAGTGAGACAAGAGATAATAAAAATATGAAGAGTAACAAAAAACACCTATATGGAAACACTGGATAAGCGTATTATAATCCAACCCCAAATCAGTACTATTCAAAGCCTACTCCATCAGCGTAGACGTCCTCATCAAATGTCTATACAAATTCATTTGAAAAAACAGAGTATCAATGCAATGGGGTGTTGAGCAAACTCATCTAAACTATAAGCAATAACATGCTTACACATTACACATCTTCATGAGGTAAATGAATAAATGTTAAGGGGAACATGTTGTTATAAGGGAATTATGTATCACAAAAGATTATGATACCAAAAAAGATTTTGGAACAAATGTAAATGGTAATACATCCAATAATTAAAACATCATACTCCAACTTAGAATCATACCCCCTAAAGTCGTTATTCGCTACAATACCCCGAAAATTCACAACCATTTTTTTAATGAAATCTTAAGCATAAATACACGAGTGTTACAATCACACTTAGTATAAGTTTGATTTCCTCACCATCCACATACCAAATTTAAGGTTAAAACATGTAACTTTAATCAAGATAAATGAAACAAAAGATAGAGAAACAATGAAAATATATACATCTAAAATTGTTCAAAAAGGAGATGAGATTTCTTAAACAAAATCAACAAAAATAGAACGAGACAAGAGATACCAAAAAAGACTAAGAGTATCTATATCCAAAAAACAAAAACACCTATGTGGCGACATTGGGTAAGTGTATTCTAAGCTAACCCCAAATCAGTACTCTACAAAGCCTACTCCATTAGCATAAACATCCTCATCAAATACCTGTCCATATTTATAAGAGAAAATATAGTATCAGTGTGATGACATACTAAGTAAACTCATCTAACTATAAGTAATTATATGCTTACACATTACACATCTTCATGAGGTAAATGAGTAAATGTTAAGGGAAACATATTATAGGGGAATCATGAATCATAAAAGAATATGATACCACAAAAGAGTGTGGAACAACCGTAAATGGTAATACATCCAATAATTAAAGAAATGCACTTACATGTGAAGCCAACCCTTATTTCTATCCATTATCCATTGTTATCACACAAATCAATTTCACTTGTTATCTAAGAGGAAACGTCTAAATTCAAGGCATTGCTAGTTAAGGCAAGATTCAAAGCACCACAAATTAAGGAAACCATGAAACCAGTAAATACACTTTAGGTTTGTTTGATATGGGGATAATAGGGGTGAAAAATTACCCCCACATTAAGAAGGTGTTTGTTTAGTGGGAATAGGGAGTTAGAAATGTGAATAAAAATTGAGATTTAAGATTTTCTATGTTTGTTTAAGGAGAATGAAAATTAGAAGAGGAATGAGAATAATAAAAAAAGCTTTATATTCTCCAAGATATGTTCCTGGGGGCAGGTAATTCGCATTTGGGAATTACAAGGAATTGTATAAAAAACCTAAAATACTAAAATAATCATAAATAATTCTATGCGTAATCATAAAGAGAAACATAATAAATTTAAAAAAAGATATTTTAGTAAATTGACTGTTTTATTTCCAATATCATTTTTACATATCAAACACATCGGACTTTTATTTTGTTTCGTACGAGGGAACAAGAGATTAAGAATAAAATGAGAATTAATGAGTAGAAATTGATTGATTTATATCCATTCCCATGATTGGTATACATTGGAAATGAGTTGAGAATAAAATTCCGATGTATTCAGCACCTAAGAATGAGATTAGAAATAAAATAATTAATTTACTGAAGTGTCTTTTTTAATTTATAATGTTTTTCTCTATGATTACGTAGAGAATTATTTTAGGGTTATTTGAGCATTTTATTTTATTTTATTTTTTTACAATTTTCTATAATTCTTAAATATGAATTATCAGTCCCCCTTAGAAATAGATCTTGGAGAATAGAATTTTTATTTCCATTCTCATTCCTTTAAATAAACATAGAAAATTTTAAATCTTATTTTCTATTTTCATTTTTAACTTTCTATTCCAATCAAACAAATACTCTAAATAAAAGGTAAGTGTTCTCGTAAAAGTTAGATATGGTTTGAAGGAATTTTTTTTTGGTAACTAATTATGTTTAAAAGTAGTTGAATAAATTCAAAAATAAAAAAATAATTATATAATATTTTTTATATTATTTTGTGCTCAATAATATTAAAATACAGTAATCTTCCAGTTTTTATAAACTTTAGATTGTAGAAGGAATTTTTTGGGACTTAAAATACATCTGAGACACACTAGCTCAGTATTTTTTGATAAGTAAATAATTGTATTATTAATCAAATCATAGGAAAACTAAATTCCCATTTCCCACCTTCTAGAAAAGATTCGGGCCGATTGCTAATCATATGCCCGTGCAAAATTAGAAACGGAACCACCACAGCCACACAGAGACTTGCTGGATACCTGAAAGAAAGCTACTCCCATAACATCGTTTTCTCGTTTATCCTCGGCCCCCCCTCCCATTACATCTGTTTCATGTATGCCATCTAATGACAGATCCGCGAAAATTACAGTAGAGAATTCATGCCCGACTCTCCCTGAACGCTGTCCCCATCACTATGTATCATCATCTCAAAAGTCCCATCGTCCATCATTTATCCCATCACAACAGAACAATGGCCACAGTAAGCACATACCAACCACTACCAGTTGCCACGATGCTCGCCACTAAAACACTGCTTCAACAGCAAATGACTCCTGTCACGGTAGTCAACCAGTAAACAACCTCCTCTAACCCCTGCAACTGAAATTATGTTCCGTAAGCAACCTTCCCATGCACTACGCCTAGCCTATCTTCGATCATACCCATGCTATGCTATAAAATTTTCCCTCCACCCCAGCCCCCACTTAGCCAATAGATCTGCAACCGTATTCGATTCTCGGACTTGATAACAGATCTGAAACTTGTCCCATACCCGCCGCAGACTAATGATAAAATTGAATTGAAACGCCATCTCCCAAGGCCCCTCTTGAGGCTCCTTGCACAACCCCACCGCATTCCGAGAATCCGATTCAATGATCATTCCCAGTAGATGTGTCCATTCCTTCTGTAAGCTCAGCACACACGCCAAGTGAATTGATTGAATTTCCACCTTATTCATTTCCGCAAAATCAATTGGAATAGATAATAAGTATCGGAATTTCCCATGCCCACACCTCCCACCGCCGCCAACTTCCTCTCCATGCATACCGAAGCATCTCTGTTCCACTCTAAACATCCATGATTAGGAGCAGTCCAATCCATTCCAGAAGCTCTGCTTCGTTGTCGCCTTTGTTGTGAGCGAAAATCTAGCAGACATCTGGGGGAACGAACAACCTCATCCGCCGTGTATGGAAATGCCGGCATCCATGATTTCATCCACCACCCAGTTCGTAGCGATATATCATAGCTTGCATCATGACAATCTGAGTCGCTTGTCCCTCTTAACACTCTTGCATTCCGCTCCTTCTATATGGGCCAAAGAATCACACAGGAAACCACCTTCCATAACTTACTCTGAAATCTGTCTGCTTTCGGGCTAACTCATTGATCTTATAGGTCTAAAAGGGACTTGGAGAAACACCACAACATCCCCGCTAATCGTTACCATCATGTCCAGGTCTCCCTTGTTGCAAATTCTCATCTTGTTGCCTGCATAACATACAAATAATCTCTTCTTGATGAAGAATACCCCATTCTTGCAAGTTCACCCTTGTTGGAACCTTACCCTGAACGGCCATCTACACGAAAATTTCAATCCGGAATGGAATTATGTTCACCCATGAAGTGGAGTTTGGTCATGGCAAGGGTGGGTAAAATTGGTTTGCTATTGCAGCTGTAACAAACTTGACAGAGAATGGATAACTCATTTACCTATCAAATTACCCAATAAATATTATCCAAAGAACAAATTAAAGATAAACAATAATTGGGATTAAACTAAATAACAAACTATATTATTATACTGTGTTTATCTTAAAATCAAATGTAAGAAGATAATTATATATCAAGTAAATGAATGCATATATAGATAAGAGTACATATATAAAAATGGTAACATCTTACTTATATCTATATCTAAATCTAGTAAATATTTTTTTATTTCTTTCATATCCTTTTAAATATCCTATCCATCATAATGTACCGACACCATTGTTAGTGAAAGCCCAATTCAATTTTTTTTTTTTATAAATTTCTGTCAGTACATTGTGATAGCTCTTTAAGTTAATATTGTGACTATGCTATACATTAAAATTGTTGCCTACGAAACAACGAGCAACATCTATGAAAATGATGATTATTACACAACATAATAATTAAGGTAACAGTATATATTATTATAATAAGATGTGCATAACACATAAAAGCTATATAATAATAGATATAATATACCTGCATATATGCTCATGATAGGGGATAACTTAAAAAAAAAGAACCAAATTAGAGTTCATACTTAGGTGCTCACACATTTCAACTTTATTAGCCACATGAGAATATAAGCCTAACTAAAATTACAATCACACCTCTTTTCCTTATAGATCGAAGATAAGAGTCAAACCAAGGTAAAACACACATGATAGTTACTAGTAAATTATAAATCTTTAAGTATGCATACCCCTTATAAGCCCATGAACCGGACTGATATTGAGTAAATATAAGCTCCCCTGGTTCCAATAGAACCATATTATTTTTATTAAAACTTATATGACACTTTAGTCCCACTAGTAAACCATTAATATTTAAGTATTTGTACCCTCTATAGGCTGATGGAATGAATTGGTATAAAGTAGATATAAGTTCCTCTAGGTTTGACAGAGCTAGTGTATTTAAAAAAATTACAACACTCGAATAATAATAACTACCAAGGATAATTGCAGAACAAACTGGAAGGCTAGAGGAGGGAGCAAAAATAGAAGAGCTAAGATTAGGCTAAGTGTTAAAGAAAGCAATGAAATGGACATAAATTACTTAATGTGTTGACTAAGATGAGGAGAGAAAGGGAGAAATTTGATGGGGAGGTTACTTGAAAGTAAGAGGGTGGTGGAAGTGATTGGCATATGTGAGTGTAAATGAGTTGGTGGAAGGTAACTGAATTTGATTATGGATAAAAACTTGGTTGATTAGGCAAGGACAAGGCACTATATGATCATAAGGGGCATAGGGATCATATTTTCAAATTCAACAACAAACTAAAATGGCTTCAATAAGTTAGAATGCCCAATAAATGGCTAAAAAAAGAAAAAAAAAATAATCAAATCATTTCCAAAAATTATGAAAAATTAGGGAAATGTGTGTAATTAATCTAAGAACCCAAATATTTTAAAATATTGTGCATAAAATTTGATGAGCCAAAAATAAATAAGAAAATTAAGATAAGTGTTAATTATCCAACTTTGGTTAATCACGTAAGACTAATGGTCGACCACTGGGTGCACTAGATGAATAGGTATGGAACATTGTTGGTCGGTCAAATGAAGGTAAGCCTCATCGATAATTGGCTATCTAAATTAAAAATGAATGGTTTAAAGGGTAAAAAGGAGTGGTTTAGGGATTTGGGTAAGGTGTTTAAGTAATGGTTAAGGATTAAAGAAGAGATTTAGAGACTAATCACACAAAAAATAGGGTTATAAAAATTTGGAGTATTACATTTATACCCGCTTAAAAGAGAATTTATTCCTAAAGTCAACTAGTCAATGTTAGGTAAGAAGGGAAATATAATGTAAGGAGATGTGATCGATAAAGGTTAACCGTACAAAAGTAGACATAAACTAGCAAGCACAACCCCTTTAAAAAGGGAGAGACCCAAACCTAAACATGTCTATGCTAATGAACTCAAGCAAGTCTCACGTGTAAACTTCTCTTCTTCTTAGCTTGCCTCCTCAACTCTATGGCGACTCCAAAAAGATTTTCACAAGTGAAGCTAGGCTCATGTGGGTATGTTGTATCTCGGTGTCTAGAAAAGGAAGAACCAGTAAAGCAAAGAATCAATGGAAGGACAATCACAAAGCTAAGAGTCAGTAGAAGAGATGTCCCAAGGCTTTATGGGTTAGAGGGGTAATGTAATACCCCGAATTTAACCTAACCTTAATCCCGAGTGTTTAGTACTTTTAATCTTACCCTAATTTGTTAATCATAATATTAAACCTAATTATAACCCTAATACTAAAATTTTCCTCCTCTCCCCTTTATCCTTCTTCTCATTTCCTATTTTTTTTCCTTATGTTTTATCTTCTTATGTCATTCCTTGATTCATCCTTTCCTTGTATGACTTCCTCCTTCTCTGAAAAAATTCCTTCAATTTAACCCCAACCATAAGTCTACCCAAGTCTAAATTCATCATCACCATCATCACATCCCTTCATTCTAGGGATATGTTGCAAAATTTTTCCCCAAAATCCCCTATTCTCTGCATTTGCACAATGTTGACCTGTATGTCACCCCTTTGCCTTCTCAAACCCTATTCTTGACAATCCAATCCATTAATACACTTCATCTCTCTCTTTATCCCTCTCACCCTCTCCCTCCCTCCTTACTTCATTTAATGCTCCACCAAATTCATCCATCATTCTTTTTCTCCATTCCCAACTCTCTTATACATCGATCCCTAACTAATTCAACCATTTTTTGTTCAGCAAGCTCTATGTAGCTCAATATACCTCATGCTGCACCACCCTTGTTCTACAAAACCCTTACATTTATCCTACTTGGAAACTTGAGAATATCACTTAACCACTCCATTTCATCCCCATATTTGGCCTTTTTCACACAATAACTTTCTCATATTCAACCAAAACTCATGCAACAAACCAATCCTAATGTTAGCACCTCACAGTACCCTAGCTTCCCAAAGTGAGTGTCTCACGTTAATTATCCTCCCTAACATGAGGTACTCACATTACTACCCCTAATTGTGTCCATGTCACACTCAAATCACCTCCCTCAACACACCAACTTCACGTAGCTTTGAGTCCTTTATTTTACTTCAGTTCTTATTCTTTTTTTACCTTCTTTGCCTTAAATTTTCCTTGGTTATTTTCCTAAGTTGTAAACATATGTTATAGGTGATTGTTTGGTGGTCATGGAGGAGAAGACTTAGGGTTATAATTGCTTAGAGATCATTAACATTTTAGGTAAGAATACATGTCTCAGTCTAGGGTTTTGGTGTTATGTGTAGAATTTTATGCAATCTTATGCTAGTATTATTATATTTCATAACTCATGTTTTGGATGTCATATTATGATATTGTTTTATTATGTGATGGAAAAGTGAGCATTTTGTGAAAGCATGCGTTTACGTGCTATTACTCGATGAAGCTTTGTCTTGAAACCCTTGTATGTTGTTATGGTCCATTATCTTAATTGTGTTATGAGAAAGATTTGTGAATATGGATGAATCTTATAATGATGATATATGTTGAAGGTTGGAAGTCAATAAAGTTGGGTCTCATAAGTTTTTTTTTTTGTGAAAATTAGATGTTGTATCTAATCTAAAGATTATTGGAACATTTCATGATATTATGATAAATAAATATGGTGCAGTAATCATTGAGGATTTTATAATTTATTTCATGTTTTATATGATTAAGCTTAGATTGAGTAAGGTATAAATTATCTAAAATGAGATTTTGTGGCATTAAAGAAAGATATTGGTATTTTGGTTATATTAGGTTAAATAAGGAATTTTGGTATTTCTATAGTGGTAATGGATTTAAAGTATGAAGTATGTTACGTGAAATCCTCAGGGTAATTCTAAGAAACATAAGTCTACTAAAATGAAAAAATAACTTAAATTGGGAATAATAACCTTAGAGACAAGCTTATTATTGTATGTGTAAGATGTTTGAGTTACAATTTGATTTTCATATATGTTTTAAATAAGAATATATTAGGAAGGTGTGCTAAATTTGGGGGTTTAAATGAGTCTTATGGAAAAACACCTTATCTTGTGAAATTAGAGTTGTGTAGGGGCCTTGTAGCCATTTCCCTTAAGAGATGGCCTAAACCACTTCTGGTTGTGTAGTTTATATCTTATATATCTATGATAATCATTTATGAAAATATCAAGATAACCAATAGTATAATAATTTATTAATATTTGAAGTGAAAGATCACATGAGTCAATATCGGTTGTACTAGCCCATTTCACCATACTAGAATAGTGGTCAGGAGCATTATGCCCAGGGGTTGTACTAGTTCATTTCACCGGACGAGAAGCACGGCCAAGAGCATTATACCCTGGGGTTGATTATTGTTGATACCATTCCACTGGTTATGAATAGTGGGGTCTCTGAACTGAGTATACTAAAGTAAATGGATTATAAGTATGCCTATTAAGGAACTCTTTTTTGGTTCCTCTCTTGAGTCTTCTCATGATATAATTAATGTGCATGTTTAATTCCTCCATGTGATATTATGTGTGTTGTTTTTCCTTACACTATTATCATATTGCTACCTTATTCAATACACAAGTATTAGCCATTCTTTTCATAGGTGTTGCTCATTTGCACAAGTAGACGAAACATATTTTGTTATGCAGGTCACCGAGGATTGTCTTGATAATTTCACTACTCATGATGCTTTTTTTGTGGAGGAGTAATTTTTATTCCTTAGGTTTTGGATGAAAAGTTAATGTTATTTAGTAGTTGATTTTTTTTATATACCTTTTGAGCACTTAATCCCATTGGATTCCTGTTTTGTTATATTTTGTTATTTTGTAATCGGAGTTTAAACTCCGACTCTTAAGTGTATGGAAATTTCTCTTGTTCTTTGGTTATCTCATTTAAGTGTAAATATGTTACTCTATATTTGATGTAAGAATGGTACAGTAGGCTAGACTTATGTCAAGTATGACAACAATGCCCAACTATCTTGATATTACACTTCCACTAAAATATGATTTTTAGTAATAAATTTTGGGGTGTTACAGATAATCAATTAGACAAGAGTTTAATCAAGAGTAAGGATGACATAGAAGAAAATGTAATGAAGATAAGGTTTGAAAAGGAAAAGCAAGCAAAAACAAGGTTAGAAGGAAATCAATAAAGGTGATCTCTAGAATTAACAAGAAAATAACATGGACATGAGTTAAGGTTAACTAATTGGGACAACACCCCTTAGAAGAGATATTAAAAAGGTCAAAACCTAAGGGAGAATCATGAAGAAGAGGGCAATGGAGAATATAGTTCAAGAAAAGGAAGTTAATGGAAACAAAAGTCAAAATAAGGAAAAGGAGTGAGTACAACAAGAGCCGCAGACGATAAGTCTTAGTCCTAATGAACATCTAAGTAAAGGCTAGAAAATAAGGCAAATGAAGTATTGACGAGCATTAAAAATAGTAGAGGAGGGAATAATTGAGATATCATAGGTTTGGTACGTTATGATGATTACATGTGGGGCCACATATAAATCCATGATGATTATGTCCTTGTAGAGATGGTAACGTGCATGGATGCACTTTGAGACTTTTATCTTGACCCCTATACATCCGAATTAACAAGACAATATTACATGTGTGCCTAAGGTGGGGACTCATGGAGCTTATTATCTTCATGACACCAAACTATAGAATTCTTTTCATATGGAAATGACTTTGAAATGCTTTATTGAATTTCTCTCAACTAATTGTTGCACCTCTCAAAGTGCACAAAGACTCTTCCAATTTAAAGAGGTATCTTTGGTAGAGTGGAGACCTAGAGTTATGGTATAGAGTTATAGCAATATGAGGTGATAAGTGTTATATGACCTAAATTTTGGATATATCTTTAGATCTCTTCTTCGCTAGTTTTGTTTTTGTTTAACTTCATCTTTTTTGTTATATTATTTAGAGTTAACCTATCTACTCTATTCTTATTTTATATATATTACATTCTTCCTCTATGTTATCTATTTATTTTATGTTTTTTAATTTTTATGTCATAAATGTCTTATCCTTGCATTTGGTATAAGAATATACAGACTAGACTTGTACTAAGTGTGATTTTATGTTTATGTGTCTGCTAATGTTTTTCGACAGTAAATTTTGTGGTGTTGCACCTAGGTTATATCCTAAGAATGAGGAGATGTCTATCATTTGAATGGAAATAAACTAAGGTTAAAAGTTTCTTATATAGTAACATCTTGTATGCTAAATCAAGTTTTGAAGAGCTTTTAGCACTTAGGACTTGATTTGAGGTTTTATTACATCAATTGTTTTGATTTTTGGTAAATAACTTTTTGTATTATGGTTTATGGATAACACAAATTCTTGTAATGAAGTTTGAAATAATAAGTAACATATGTCGAATCGTTTTTTTTTTGTTATATTTCAATATGGAGGTTGAAAGAGATAGATAACCATATTGTTCACAGTTCCATATGTTAGCTTGGGAAGCATGAGGGTTTTAGATCACTTTCATTCATGACTTGAGTTTTACCATAATTAAAATTTTGTCTTGCCAATAATGTTATAATATATTGGTTAGGGTTGAGGTTTTGGTATCAGAGGTTATGAATTAAAATTCTTCAACTCCTAATATTCACACACATTTATAAGGAATGTTACACCTCTATGATGAATTGTATCCGGTCTTTTGATCTCCAGGGAGATATAAAAAAAAAAATTGATATAATATCTTCTAAGCTTGAAACACTCTTCCTAACTTTGTGCTCATTAGCCATTCTTGATTTGATGAACTTAAAATCAGCACCATTCCACCACCAACCAAGTATGTGTTTGACAAGAATTTTTTTTTTTTAAAAAACTTGTATTTTAACTTATTGACTTGGTCAAAAAGCTATTTTTTTTTTTATTTATTTAGAAAATGCTTTGTTTGGTTAGTAAATTTGTAGTAAGATGACTAGCTTATGAAAAGCTATAAGTTTTAAACTTTTAAGTAGGTTTTAACTAAGTTTTAAGTTATCTTTACGAAACTTATACTGTATAAAATAAACAATGCATATCAAGTTGAAGGTAGCATGCCCCGTTGGCGTCGTGATAGCATTTACATCACTGGATCTGGATGATAATAATAAAGGCGTTGCGTGTAGGAGGTGAGGGAAGAGCAATGAAACGTTAAGAGTACCGGAGGTTGGTGGATGTAGTGCCGAGGTTAGGTCCGAAATCCAAAGAGATGAACGTTGACTATATAAGCTGTCGGGAAAGTTAGGAGGCGAACGGAGATTAAGAAAGACTATTAGAAGCAGAATTAAAAGTTTCATCCCATTACACGCTGACGCCTACTAAGCCGGACATAATGAAAATAATAAAGTATTTATGAGGTGTATTCGATTCGTAACCTTAATTTTGCTATCCTATCACACGATAGATTACTTGATAAACCAAACATGGGTGCGCGTGCGCGTGCGCGTGAGCGTGATGAAGGATGAACTAAATTTTTAACGTTTGCCCACTTGCACGACGCAACCTCAAGTAACGCTGGAACGCATCCAAACATATTTTGTCAGGAAATAGTTCTTCCTTATAAAAAAATTTATTTTATAAATCTAAATATTTTATAATAAATTAATAAAATTAGTATTAATATTATGTTCATAATTTTTATTAAAATAAAAAAAATATTTAATACATAGATAATAATAAAAAGTAAGGATAAAAATAAGTAGTAAATTTTAATTTTTTAAAAATAATTTTCTTTTTTTATACAAAAAGTTAAGTAATAAAATGAATTTATTTTTAATATAAATAAGTATCATTTAAAGTGACAACCCACCTTGTCTCTTTGATATTTTTACAGTAACTTTATGCCCGCGTGTGTAATCTTTTTTACCGTTTTTTATGGGCCACACCGCGGCTGCCGGAAAGGTGGCTAGGATTCTTAACAACGTTGTTTTATAACATCTTCTATTTATATATTCATAGTCACATATATTAATATATATATATATATAGTCTTAGTATCCCGTACTTTGACAGTACAGCAAAACTTAGAAGCCAAAGGACACAACACCCTAGTCGTCCTTCGTATGCTTCGCGGCGCTTAAAGGCTAGAGATCAAGTAGTACTACTACATCTTTAACCGAGTCGGACAAACAGACATCCATCCATCTCCTCCGCCGTATGACGATACGATTGTTGAAGATTGATTACCCAACCCTCCTCAGCAGCTTCAGGCGTCGGACTGATCGTACAAACGCCCTACAAAAGCGCAACCCAAGGTTCAATTTGGTAATTAATTACGCATACAAATAAATAAATTAATAACAGCTGCAAATTTTACCTCCACGGTAAATCTCCAGCGAGCAACCAATCGCCTTCTTTATCAAGGTAAGTCAGTGTGTACCCATCAATACCTGCATGCTTGTTCCCAAACAACCCTACAATCAGAACAAATATCGCTGTCAGTGATGCCCAGTCTTTAATCATTTCCTCATCCGTCATGATGCCTAAGATTTGAAATAAAATAAAATAATAGACCATACTATGATCGTATCTTTCGTTCCAAGATTACATCACAGACGGACGTCAGATTCTACCTGTCCCGAACATGGTGCAGAGAGAGGGCGTCAGCGTCTCGTAAGAACGATGGCGGCTCAAGTCGATCTTCCGCGTGATCATCACTCCTTCCATCTGAACCTTCACGAGCATGGAACCAGACCCGGCGCCGCCACGGCCGACGGCGCCCCCGCCGTAATTGTCCTCCGCGGCTGCATAATTGGCTGCTCGAGGGAAGGAATTCTGGCGGCAGCAGAGTTTCCGTCTGTAAGAACTGATCGGCGGCCATCCTACTACAGCGTCTCTATCTCCGCCGTTCTCGATCCTAAAATTAAACATTAGACCCGCAAAAATTCAGTCAGACAAAACTACACTAGTCGTCACGTCTCATACAATTTGAATCGAAATATCACTTTGCCAGTCAGATTAGATAAAGCCAAAAAATTAAACAAACACACACACACACACAAGGACGAGGACGAGGAAAAAAAAAATAGTACTTGTTTGGAGCGAAACAATTGATCTCGGGATTATCATCTTCGTCGCTAGGATGTTTATTCCAAACCAAAAGTGGCAGGGCCCGAGGTAGAGCATCATGATCGCAGTCATCATCAAATGCTTCCTCAAAACCCCTCTTTTTCTTCATAAAACTTGAGTTTTCACCATCGCCATCATCTTCGACGGTACCATAATGGTCGTGGGTGTTTTGGGTAGATAGTGAAGAACCGTATCCTTCTCCATCTGAGAAATCATGGGAACTTGGATCAATTACCTTGTTCTTCATCTTCTTCTCCGGTACGCGACAATTGAACGAGTAGGTGTCCAAGTCCAATGATGATGACGTTGATTCGGTACTGCTCGAAAACGGAGGAGCAAGACCCAACCGTAGCTCAATCATACTCATCATCATATATATGTATAACCTCAACCTGGCAATCGTTATCTTTTTCTTTCTTTGAGAGAAATCAAGGGAGGGCTAAGCTGCTGTCAAGGAGCTTTTTTCATGCCAATTTGGTTGTGCTGCGCTATTCTTTTATATGTGTCATAATAATAAATTATAAAAAAAAAATCAAAAAAGTTTGAATTTATTTTTTATTTTTCTTTCTTTTTTTTTGGGGGGTGGGTGGGGTCGACAGACAGACAGAGACACATAGAGCGGTGGAGGACAAGAAAAAAAAAAAAACAGGGCAGGGCAGGGCAGGGCAGGAAAGAGTGGTCCCCGGAGAGAATAAGGAGAATCAGTAAGCAGGAAAAGAGGCCAGGCAACAAAATTCCCAAATTTCTGTATCACTGTCAGGCTTTTTGCCGACCCTCATTATTCTCTATCTGTGTTCCTCCTCCCAGCTCCTATGATCTTTCAATCTTGTAACCGATACGGTCCGATTAACTGCTCCCCCTCCCCCACCCCAAAATCTTCCATCCACACGGTCATTACTCTCCGTGTATGTCTTAACTCCTTTTCTACTCGTATTCCATTCTTTATTTTTCACCACTTTTATAACTGCGTCTCACTATTGTTATATTTATAACATAGTACAATTAATATCATATTCCATCAATGCTATTTGTAAGGTCCTAAATAAACTCAGTCCGCTCTTAAATTGATCGACTTTATTTATTCATTTAGTTAAATTAAGTAAATTTAAACTTCTCTTTTAAATTTATTTATTAAACAAGTAAATTTTGAGTATAAAAAAATTAAGCTCAACTCATTTATAACTTAAATTTGTAATTAAGCTTGAATGATCTTTTTAAAAGTTAGGTCATGGTCATTTATTTAGCCAAATGAGTCGAGTTCGAGTCTAGAAGTGTTCGGTTTGTCTCGACTCATTTATAAACTTAATTATTTGTAATTTTTCTATAAAAAAAAATAACTTATCATAATTATTTTTATATTTTATCACCAATATATTATGTTTCACCACTATTATATTTATGTTTGACCATTATTATTTTCATAATTCACTAAAGGTTCATTCAAGTTTCACCATTGCTATCGTCATATTTCATTACTTTCGTATTTATATTTCACCATAATTGTTGTTATATTTTATACATATTAGTTGTAATTCATCTGAAAAAAAAAACTAATTGATCATGTTTTATTGTAATTATCATCATATTTTACCACTATTATCTTATATTTCACCATAATTATCTCCATATTTTACTATAGTTATCTTTATATTATATTCATATTTTATTATAGTTATCTTCATGCTATACCATAACTATAGTTATTTATTTATTTATTTTTATCATCCATGTTGGTTGTGATTTTTTTTTTCCTTCTAAAATCTAACTTGTTTTATTTCATCACTATTAAATTATGGTTCATCAATAATTTTCGCTATAATATTTTTTGTCAAAAATATATCAGTATGGATTTCTACTTATTGATTTTTTTTAAAAAAAAATATTAGGATATAATTTTTATTTTTTTTAATAATCCCGCTAAAAAATTTTAATTTTAAAAAAAATTGAACAAGCAGGAGGTATTTGTATAGACGATAGAAACTTGCGCCGTCCTTCCTTCCAACACAATTTACCTATCGTTTTGCTTTTATGTACTCGTTTTCATTTATTTCCCAGTCTTTTCCACTAGTTTCTTGCCATGAGTTTGTCGGCAGTGTGTTTCTTGGTTAGGAGGGACAAACAACTCATGGTAGGAAGTGTGGCACGAGTGTCACGGCTAGGACAATAAAGTAATTGAGATGAGCTATCAAGATCTAAGATAGGTATGCGCTAGCTTTAAACATAAGTAAATGATTAGTCCATCGGTGATTCGCACGGGAATTGCATTCTCTTTTGTAGAGTTTGGCTTGGCAAATAAATAGCGAATATGGTTTAAATCCATCGCACAAAGTGGAAGAAATGTTTCACAATGATGTTAGGTAGACAAACCCTTTATATTTTAATGAAATTGAATAATAATAATAATAATTGATTCTTTGCAAAAAAAAAAAATTCCCGCTTGAGATAAAGTACCTTTGTAATGGCAATACCAACTATGTCTTGAGTCTTGCCAACATGAAATGGGGCATTTGAGATTTGAGCATTTTCAATTTAGAATACAATGTTATCATCGCATAATAGATAATGAGTAACTAGCTTTATCTAATCCCACATCTATTATTGCATGCATGATCTTGTTCATGTTGCTAAGTGCTCGTTTGCTTCAGGCACTCCTTCTCCCTGTTGGTGTCCTCCTGTCCATGGTATCCAAATACCTCCTCTGCCTCCTGCCATATGCACTGTGCTGTAAACAATGAAAGCTACCCTCTAACCACCTCAAGAATTAGCATCCTAGGCAAACCTGTTTCAAAACTTAATAATACTACTGTTCTAGTATGTATGATTACTGTTCTTCCAAAGTCTGCTTCACACTCCATCCACAACTGTTCTTGTCTGTCCTTCTAAAGTCTGTATCGCACTCCGTCCACAACTACTCCCATCAACCCTCCTTATACTGGCCCCTCTTGAGTACCCGATGCGGGAAATGAACCCAAAGGGTAGGTCTGAACATCAGCCGCAACTAGTTGAATGCTGCTCCCCAGTATTGATAAGCCATCGATCGTACAGTATGAAGAATTTGATATTCATCTTCTTTGGTCATTTAAGCATGATGACAAATCAACCACATGACTCCATACTATCTGTTTTTTTTTTTTTTGATAAATTAATATGAATTTTGATTCCAAGTAATGTATATCTGAGATATTTGCGTACATAGTTTAATATGTATTCATTTAAAGTTACTTCATAACGATGTATTGTAAAAATAATATTAATATCAATTTTAAAAAGTTAAAAAACATTATATGTCACATCATTTATAAATTAATAAATAATATAAAAAGTGACGCCTTATATGTCTCCGAGGAACTCACCCTGCACGTGGACTTATATTGTCATGCGATGTCTTAATGGCATAGTTATACCTTACTGTCCTACTATCAGATGAATCAATTAAAACAAGCAATTCCAGTCTTAATTAAAATCACTATCTTCTTCGAACACCATGAATAATGGCCCTATCGTACGTTGTTCCATTAGTACTTTTGCATGAAATGAAAAAGGAATACAAAAACAGTCACGTGTGTCTCCTGGTATATTAAATTTGAAACAGGAGGATCTACCTTAACTTGGATTTATCCAAATATTTATTAAACAAGGCCAATAAGAAAATTTAGTTTTTGACTGACAGTAGTCCTTAGGATTATGGACAAATATTTATTTTTATTCCTAAAGTGTTATTAATTTTGTTATGCACGCCAAATACACATGTTACTTGGTATTATGAAATTATAAACAGTTTTGGTTTTAGTTTTTTTTTTTTTCAAACGATATCCCTTAGGGCTATCTTTAGCATTCAACACCAAGGTTCGCTTTGATCACCATATGGTATAAAAACCAAGGGTGTGCACACAAAGTTGGATATTCACATCCAATCAAATATACATCTGTTTATATTTAGTCCCCCGGCTTAGATACCTGAGATATTAGATTAGATATTAGTTATATCTTGAAAGCTATGATTTCACTTATATATATAATGAGAATATTATTGTAGAAATTAAAAGGCATGAATTGAGAATGAATAGTAACATATAAGGTATAGGCGGTGGTAGTTTATTCCCAACTGGAGTATATTGTGTGCTTAAAAGGAAAAGGAGCTTAATGAACAAGGGTATACATGGTGGTTGAGCCCTATGTCTGTCATCTATACCTCACCCTTTTTTAAAGCTATAAATGGTGGTTAGAGGATTCAATTGCGATATATAATTTAACTTTCTTTTCTTCCAATGTAGTATACAATTTTACTTTACTAATTACTCAACCAAGAGTCCCGGCTGAACAAACTAGCTTCCACCATTGTTTCTATTGTCATTCTTTCCTTCAGCGTTGCCATCTATCACTATTCTTCTTTTTCTCACGCTTTTGTTGTCACATGTGTTCTTCATTATAACTATACATTTTACTCAAAGTTATGATTTCAGTATGAATATGTGCTTGATCAATATAATGTGTGTTATATACCATTAGAAATGTACTTGCTAGCTACTGCTATTTTTCATGCTTTTATGGTTTCACTAACATGATTTATATGCTCTATAATATGTTTAATAGCTACTATTATTTTATAAGTTCAGAAATCAAAATGATCAAAAACAACCTATTGTTGATGCAATTGTTGCTTTTTTGTTCTTGAACTAGTATGCTCAATATTGTTGAGGACTCTTGTAGATTGTATAGAGAACGTATAAATAGTGTTAAGAACTTCCTTAGGTGTGTGGTATATGTCCTAGGGATAATGAGTATGGACCTACCTTCCTTGCTCAATACAGATAATCTTACTGATAACGTATATTTATAGAACATATATTATATGTTTAGAATGAAATATATTTGTTTGTGTCTTATTATTTATAACTGTAACTTATACATATTTATGTATTTGATGGCTTCAAGTATTCCATCTACTAGTGGCGATGGTTTAGGGAAAGGTGAAGGAAAGAAAGGATGAGTTAGGATGTCAAAAGTTATAAGGTTTTTAACTTTATATATATATATATGTATGTATGTATGTATGTATGTATGTATGTATGTATGTATTCCGTTCCACCGGGAAGAATAGCATCTCAGGAGTATTTTACCTCCAGAAGATATTTTTAATCTCTATTCCATTGGAAAAGATAGTGTCTCGGGAGCATTTTGTCCTGAGAAGTTGCTTGAGTTTATTCCATCGGATTAAGAATAGTGGGGTCCTTACTCATCTTGAAATGAAAATGTATCGTTATAACTTATGGAAAATATACTAATGAATTAAAGTGGAAGAATACGTGAGTTAGGACCAAGGTGATCTATCTATTTTTCTATATATATATATATATATATGTATGTATGTATCCCGTTCCACTAGGGAAAATAGTGGCTCGGGAGCGTTTTGCTTCGAGATGATGTTTTTAATCTTTGTTCCACTGGAAAGAATAGTGACACAGGTGTGTTGTCCCCGAGAAGAGTTTTAGACCATTCCACTTGTTTAAGAATAGTGGGGTTCCTGCACTCAATGTATATAAAAGAATGAAAATGGATTATACTTAATAAAAGAATATGGATCATATTCTATCTTGTGAGATATTTCATTTATTTGGTTATTCCCTTATTAACTAATGTAAAAGCATGTACTATTTATATTCCTATTTTGATAGTATTGTTCCCTTACTTAGTACATAGCGTACTGACCACTTGTTTTATGGGTGTTGCTCATTCCCATGAGCAAAATGCCCTGAATCTTATGTGTAGGTCTCAAAAGATCAGTTAGATGATTTTGCGGCCTATGACGCCTTATGTGGGGCTTAGTGACTTCATCTATTTTAGGGTTAGGTGAAGAGTATTTGTTATTCTATTTATGTATTTAACTAGATACTCTTTTTGGACTCTTGATCCATGGTACTCCCTTTTTGTATTTTATATTGTTAAACTCAGAGTTAGACTCCAAACTCAGTATTGTACTATAAATATTCTTTTATTTTCTAATTTCCTTGCATTACCTTAAGGCCCTGTTTGGTTTGTAGAAAGTTAAGTGGAAAGAAAAATGTAGAGAAAAGAAAAGTGAAGGAAAAAAAATAAAAGAAATTAATTTTTTTCCTTTGTTTGGTTGACGGAGAAAATTTTGTAGAAAATTAAATTCTTGAAAAATATTTTTAGTGTTTGATGTATAGAAAGAATAATCTGAGAAAAATTAAATGTTATTATTTAAATATTTTTATATATTTAATAAAAATTAAAATATTATATTGATACATACAAATTATCATAAAGTTTATAATAAAATCATAAAAAATGTATGAACTCAATACTAATTCTAATTTTTTTTAGTAAAATTCTAAAATAATACATGCATAACTAAGAATATTTTTTTTTAAATATTTGTAAAATATCAATAATATTCAAAACTTCCTACTAATAAGAGATACAATAAGCAAAAATAAAATAAAATAAACTATCCTACTTTACTCACCAATGTAAGAATTTAAAAACCAAAACTCATGTAGACCAAGAAACCTTCTAAACATTAATATATCGAGATATCCAAAAAATAATAATAATAACAAAGTACATTAATAATTCATAGGTAGATTGTTTGTAATTTTTATTTTTACATTTTTAGTACTTTATAATATCTTTTTAATTTTTTATATTATTTTATAATTTGTTTATGTTTCATATGATTCTTAATGTTTAATATTAAATAATTTATATAATAATTATATATTACCAAAAGATATAGATATAGAAAGATAAAAATTGAAGAAGGAAAATTGAAAGTAAATTCGTAGAAAAATAAAATCCAAACACTAATGAGGTATAATATGTAGTTTTATAGTATTAATCACTTATATAATAAAAATAAAAACAAGTATATATTTTACTAATAAAGTATTTTTTAAAAATTAAAATTTTTAAAAGTAATTTTAATATAAAAAATAATGATTAAAAATAAGTAATATCAGAAAGGGTTTAATCATCAAATCTCAAATTGAATTTCCTCATCGATAGCATTTTCATATTTTAACCATTTTTGCAGCTACAACAGTGATATCATCGAGTATTTACCCTTTATATATGGATGTTTCCGAAGACACCCTTACCCAGTATATCATATGCTCTACTCAAGCTATTTTATGTAGCCATCTAAAGATGTCTGAATGAAACCTCAATTTTTAATTGTGATAATGATCAATAATGATTATGCCATCGGATTTTGCCTGAAGACCAAAGCATCTCGCTGAGAATTCCACCTTCGTGTAGAGCTCAGCAATAGCACACATACAGACCAAAGCCACATCAGTATTGGTTGCTCCATATATATTATTAAATAACAAAATAGAAGTAGAGCACAACACAAGAAATAAGGAAAACATGAAAGATCACAATAAGAAAAGTCCTCCCACGCGTGAAGATCACCAGAAAACTATGAACAAACCCCAGCCTCAGAACAAGTGAGACCGGCCACAACAGGCAGCCACTGCCAGGAAAAAACATGAAGCCGAGAAAAAATACAGATAAATATAAACAGAGGAGCCTCAGCCAACACCTACTATGAAGGTTATGCAGAGGAGCGAAGAAAAATCAGAGAAGATAGATGGCATAGATGATGAAGATGGAAGAACAAAGGGTTGAGGAAGAAGCAGAAATCGATGAAGAAGGCGATGTCCCTGAAGTGGTGAGTTCAAAAATAATCAAAAAAAATTTCCGCCTTCAATCCCGTATTTTTCTCAGGTTTGGGCGAGGAAAGCAACGCCCTATAACTTTCCTACTTTTTTATTTGGTATTTTCTTTCCTTTTAATTTTCCTACTAACCAAAAACTTAAAAAATATTTTCCTCACAATTTTTTTCCTTACCTCATAACTTTCTGAAAACCAAACATACCCTACATGTTTTAATCTTATGATTGATGTAAGGATGATTGCATAAGCCAGAATTATGTCGATTATGGTGGTAACCCCATTATTGTACCTAATTACTTCCGCTGCAAACGAAATTTTTCATTAGTAAATATTGGGATGTTACAATGACATATTTGATAATTTGATTAATTACTAACTAATTAAATGTGACTTGTTGTTTGTAATACTTCAAATATGCAAAAGACAAGGGATACATATTAGATGAAATTGATGAAGTAAGAGATCATTGTGTTAGGCGTGTACATTTACATGCACATGCCAACATAGATTAGTCTCTATATGTGTAGATGTGTATCTAATGCTTATTACTTGTAAATAACATTTTTTTTAGTTTTAGGGTTGTGTTTATTTCACTTATTTTAGGGTTTTAGAGTTTTATATTAGGGTTTATAGTTTAGGTTGGTGGTGTATAGTTTAGGATAAGGGTTTGGGTTTGGGTTTGGGTTTGGGTTTGGGGTTTTGGTGTATGATTTATAGTTAGGTTTTTGGATTGGGGTTTAAGATGTCAAGTTTCCTTATTTTTTTCCTTACATGCTATATTTTTTGGGGGACCATGCTTATCCGGAAGGTGTAGTTGTTTAATGTAGGATAGTTTAAGATGTATATGCTTCACCTACATTGATATATTTTTGGATTGGATTTTTTTAAATATTGCATTTCTTTTTATACCAATTTTGTTATGCAACACAAACTAAAACTATCATAGAGATATGACGTATAAAAAAATAAGTTCAAATTTGAAAAGTCTACAATGTTATTATCCAAACACATTAAATCTGACTTAATAAACTATTCTTAGAATAAGTTTTTTTTTTGTCATATAAAATTCGACCTTATATACAACAACAATGTGTCTAAAGTAATAATAATGTATAATATACATGTCTTATTTTTATTTGAAGTAATAATAGTAGTAGGCAATGCATTTGATATGTATTAAATTGATATATATTATCGTTTTTAGAAATCCTTTATTTTAATTAAATATATTCTTATATATATTTTAATTTGTTTATAGATTTAATTTTAATAAGATATATTCTTTAGTAATAATGAAACATAATTATAATCAATATTAATAATTAATTAAAAACTCATATTATTAATATTAAGTATTATTATAAGATTTATCATAATAATAATAATAATAATAAACATGAATTAATATTAATATCGGTATTATTCATAATATAATATATTATTCAAAATTAATATAATTAATAATAGCAATTGAGACTACTTATTAATTATGGATAATATGTATTTGTATATTGATAATTAATAATAATAATAAGTCATATTAACAATACATAATAATAATATTATTATTATTATTATTACTATTTATTAATATTAATTATTATCAATTTTTTTATAATGATATATAAATAATTAATAGAATTAAATATTATTATTAAATAAATAAGTCATACTAAATAATAAATAAATAACAACGTTAAATAATAATGGCAATGATAATGGTGGGTGGCTATAAATAATAAAATGTAAGGATAATAATGTAGGATAGTTTAAATATTATAAATAAAATGTAGTTTAAATAATAATTTGGTAAACAATATAAATAATAAATTTTAAAAATAATATATAAAATAAATTATCTAAAATAATAATAACAATACAAAAAATGAGATATAAAATAAACACACGCTAAATAAACTAAAATATAGCTGAAATTTGTTATGCAGAGATAGAGAAAAAAGAACAAAGGCCAATAGCTGAATCTTTTTAGATCAAAGAGTCACCATATCCTATGTTTTGTTTAAAAATATAGTAAAATCAGATTTCATTTGTTTGCAGTTATGAACCTACTTTGCCAATTTAATTGAATACTAGTACTACTATTAGAGATTTGATAAAGAGAGATTGGAGATCTTTTAGTGGTTTTAATATAGATCAGAAGTTTGATTATATAAAACTTTTACTTTTAATGTTTGGTAAATAATTTTTTGAATTAATAGTTCTGGATGATTTTTTTTTTTGAAAAAACTTGAAATATAAGTGTTGATAACTGCCACAATCATTAAATAATTTTAAATAATTTTATATAAATAATTAATATTATCTAGTAGTCAAACACTCAAACTAACTTATACAGTATATTATTAGTTAATCTCTAATATAATCTGTTAATCACTATAAATTATCCGTTGATTATTAAATAGGGCTTATGTATGTAGGGAAATAAAAAATGAAAAGAAAAAAGATAAGGGGGAGCATACAGAATCAATGAGCGGGAACAGAAGGGATAAAAATAAGTTGAATAATTAATGATAGGAAGAATGAATGGGAGACACATCTATGTTCCCTCTGCGTTTCATGTTCCCTTCTTGTATTACTACCGGCTTTTATATAATGAATTCATGTCTCATTTACGAATTAATATACTAATATTATTATTCAGCTTGTTTGAATTATGCAACGCCAGACAACTTGTTAATTAATTACGAATTCAGAACTATGTAATGTCAACCTTAATCTATAATTAGTAGTCAACACTAAGAACACCATATGAAACTGCATATACATTCACTCAATCCTCTTTAAACTATAACTCGTTATTACTTTAATTCGCTTAATTTATCGAGGTCCTTCAACTAGACCTTTTTCATTTTATTTTCCCATGTTCTTAGATTAAAGACTACGCCTCTTACGTTTTTATAGAGGAAAATGAGATCACAAAGTAATTTCAGAAGCATAACAAATGAGTGTATATTGATTGAAGGAAAAATTAACTATTACTTCCTCTATTCTAAAAATAAATACATTTTAACAATTCACAACGGATCTTAATTTTACACCTATACTATTTATCAAAAAATAATAAAACAATTAATATATAGATAATAAAATATAAAAGTAAAAGTTTGATATTGAAATTTTTGTTAAATAAAATTTTAATCCTAAAATAACATTTATTTGAAACAATTGGTGTATTTCAAATAGGAACATAATTTTTTATACCTCATATTCATCCTAGAGTAAAAGGAAAGATTTAAATAATTATAGCTTATATTTCATAACTGTAATATGAAAGACTAGAATCGATGCCTAAATATATTGCATGTATTAGGGTTGTTTATATCATCCGATATCTATTTATCCGATTCGATATTTGAAGCGATCCGATCCGAAAAAATAAATAACCGATCTATTTTTTTTTTTCAAATCAAATATCCGATCTAGTCAACGAAAAACCAAATAAATTATATATCTAATCCAACAAATACAAATAATATATGATATGAAGAAAAATATTTATAATATTCTATTTTATATATAATTATATATAAATAAATTTAGATATGTGTGTGTGTGTGTAATTTTTACTTGATTTATTATTTGGAAAAAATTTAATTTAGTTGAAATTATATTTTTAATATAATTTATTTGTAGATATGATATAATCCAATTAAATCTTGTAATGTATTAGCTTTAATTTTACTTTTAACATCGGAAATTTGCTGAATGGATTGAATATTTGTTCAGTAGATCGAATAACATTAAATATATTTATAATTTGGTAATTTTTTTATATTTAAAATTTTATTCGGATCATATCAGTTATCTTTAATATTCGATTCGAAAATTCAAATATTCGATCTTTCATATTTTTAAAGTTTTAAATCAAATATTAAATATTATTTTTAAATATCTAAAATTTTTTATATCCAACAATTAAGTATCTCAAATATAAAATATTTGAATCTTAAACAGTTGCGAATTTGCGATATGGATGTGTTTATATATATATGCCCACGTCATAACTCGATTTTTTTATTTGTTCCGTACACTTTAGATTTATAGATATGGTCCATATGGATTTAGAACCATACCGGCCGGCGAATATTTAAGACTTCAATAGTGCCACTGAGCAAAGCCGACGTGGTCTGGTCCCAAATTGAGACACGGCAATGAAAAAGGGTGAAATTCGACGAACTAGTTAAAGAGGGTAGTTTATCTTATAAAAAATTTATAAATTTTTCTAATTAAAATTTTTTGTTTGTAATTTTAAAAATATAATTTATAACTATTAGAACTTTTAAATAGTCTAAATAATGTATTTATAATTTTGGTAGTTTAGGTCATTTTGTTAACTTATACACCAATTTAGGTGTATATATATATATTGTAAAAATTAAGATAATTTGAAAATAAAATAGATACTAAAACTTAAGAAAGTTACACTATATTCCGTTCATGTTAAGTAATTGTGTATCAAGGAATCAAAACATGATAGTGCACATAATACATAAGTTGATAAATATACTATTACATACAAATGAAGATAATATTATAAATATTTAAATACGTTAATCTAGACAATTTAAGTACGTCATAAAAAAATATATCTTAAAGATATTGTTGTATAAAGTATATTTAAAACTAGGAAACAAAAAGAAAGAAAAAAAAGGAGATAGTTGCCTGGTTTGGGTGTTTATTTTATATTAATACATATATATATTAGATGATACAAAATATCTAAAAATATTAATGGATGATTTTATCTTAGACTCATTTACTAAAAATAATTTCGTAAATACTTCAAAGCATAAAATCAATGCAAAACCTATTTAAAGGATTTTAGAAAAGTGTTGGGAAGAAAATACCAATGAGCATGATAATTCTTATTATTTATAAAAATACATAATACAATCTCAAAAATTATTTAAAACTATCTAAAAATAATAATTAAATTGAACTTTAAGAAACTAGAATTATTTAAATGATTTCCAAAAATTTCCATCCGTAAATCAAAAAGAATAAAATGAATTAAAATTAATTTCAGAAATAATCTATAAATATGTTACAAAAATCTTTAATTTAAAATTTTATGAAGTTCTTATCGACTTTGTAAAAACCATTTTAATGGTATTACAACTTTAAAGAGGATTTTATAATTTAAATAATTTATTTTGTTAACAAAATCTAACTCCAAAATAAAGTCATAATTATATGACGAAATTATAGTATAAAATAAATTTAAAATATTCAAAATTAAAACATTCGATAGAAAGGAATATATATATATATATATATATATATATATATATATATATATATATATATTAGTATCTTATAACATAGACTAGAAAATGCATGTTTAAAAATCCCCTATAACTTGAAAAAAAAAGTTCAAAACATAAATTTAAAAATAGAACTAAAAACCGACTTAAATTGTGTAATTATCTATTTAAAATTTATTTATTAAATAAAATTTGAAATTTTTCTTAGGGCTTAATTTTCAAAATCCTTTTATTGAAATTTATCATTGTATTTTTTATGATTTTTTTATTCAAATTATAAATTTACGTTTATTAAAATTTATAAAATGACTTATTTCCACAAAAATATTTATTTGAAGTTTTTTTTTTGTGACTTATATAATTGTTGTCCCGAGTTATAAGTTGCTGGTTATAGAATCCAACCTCATAGTCATCGTGTACACACCGAATTCGCCCGCACGGGCGTAGTCAAGTGGAAGAGGCACGGTATTTGGAAGAAGTGACTCAGGTTCGATTCCGTCGAGGGACAAACTGTAGTGTGGGAGTTTCAATTCGTCGTTTGTGGGGATGACTCATTGTGGGCGCTCCGGCTTCTGGCCTGCCGTGAGCTTGACTGCTTGGTCACCGTGATTTACCTCTCTCGTGATGATCGGCGGGCCGACTGGCGGACCTTGGAGCGAGGTAATCGCCTTTTGGGAGAAGTGTACACACCGAATTCCTCCGGCGACCGGCGTACCGTATATATATATATATATATATATATATATATATATATATATATATATATATATATATATATATATACGCTAACTCTTTATATCAGAATTATACGACAAATCCACCTCGAAGCACGTAGAATTGAGACATTATCCGGGGCAAGAGGTATGGACCGCTGCCATGGTATTCGGTACCACCTATGCGAAGGACTACTAATAGCCTAGATATTAGACTGTCATATCATATTGGTCCAACTTCCAAGGTCCAAGTCAGCCTCAATCAAGCCCACCTGTTGAAGGCCACGATTCAAATTTAAAATAATACAAAAAGGATGAAGGACCATTTTTACGTGTAGTATGGACCAAATGCATTAAGTCTGCCTGTCTGAAATGGACAGGAGAGGAGGAGTGGCGTCAGGGAAATTTCCCACGAATTCTGCACCGATCAGCGAGGTAAAGAGTGAGGAAGCCTAAAAGAGCAGTGACCTCTGGTCTGGTGGTAACCGGTAAGATCGCGGAAACAAACAGTGTCGTGATTGTTACTCACTCATCTGTAGGACCGTTGACAAATCAAACCGACTCGTAAGCTTTTTGAGCTCGACTTGTTAACGGCTCGTCTCAACTCGGCTCGTTTATTAAACAAGCTTAAAAATTAGGTTATAACTCGGCTCGATTATTAAATAAATTAAGTTTGAGCATAATAAATTTAGGCTGGAGCTCGTTTACAATACAAAAGCTCGTGAACTCGGCTCGTTTATCACAAAAGTTCGAAAGTTGGCTCGTTAAAAGTTCGGCTCGACTCGTTCAAAACTCGGCTCGTTTATAAACAAGCCAAACTCAAGCTTCATTTTTTGTCTCGTTTACTAAACGAGTCAAGTCCAAACCTACCCCGACTCGGCTCGATTCGATTCGTTAACAACCTATTCATCTATTCTTTTCATACAAAATTTATTTTTTTAAAGAAATCCTTTTAAATTAATTAATATTTATTTTTTATTTTATTTTTATCTGTTTTATACGTTAATTTTTATATTATTTTTAATTAAAAATATAACTATAGTATTGAAGATATATTTATTATCTTTAAAATAATATATAAATTATTTAAAAAATATTTTATTTTATTTACGAAACAAGGGCGTCCAGTAAAATATTGTATCTACCTATGTTCGATGTATGTTTAGTAAAAATTATCCCTTCTATTAAGAACCGATAACCGCCTTAATTTTTAAGATATTTATAGTAATTTTTTCATCCACCCAAAGTTAGATTTTACCTTTACTAAAAGTAAATTTCCTAATATAAAAGTAAAAATACATAATATTACAGTAACCATGTCTAGATTTTACTTGTTTCGTAAATTAAGCTACCAAGATTACATATATAAATTAATTTTAAAATGATCCAATTTAATATCCAAAACTCAAACTTACATGTCTCATGAGGAGCGCTTCATTTTTCTTCTTAAGTAGTTACCAAAAAAAAAAAATAGAATAAAATAATATGTCACTACTTCCCAGACACCCGGCAAAAATTTCAAACATAATGAAGCTTCCTGTGGAGCAAGAGGTCGTTGCTTTGGAGACATCTCCGAAACATGCGTTTGAATGCAATCTTTTAAATAAATCTCGTAATAAAAATTGAAGGCTTCAGTTCCGCTGTCGGATACGACTAATTCGTGAGTGTATCGACACGGGGGCTCTGAAATTTGAAGCCTCCCTAAACTTCTTGCTCCCCGAGCGCTACTCCATCGTCTTACCGACAATAATTTCATGGATACGTTTGTCGCCGACGTACGCGTAATTCAGTCGATCTACATTCAATGCACTGCGAGTGTCGCCGGAAACACGCACGATCTTAAATTTAATTTCGGAGGTGCGGTGGGATATGGATCGATGTAGATATGCTGCTACTAGTGTATGTCTATGCACACTCTCTCTCTCTCTCTCTCTCTCTCTCTCCAGGCCTTTTTGTTAGATACTGGACTACTAATTTATTGCGCCGGCCTCCGTTCTCGCCGCTCGAGCGAGCATGTCCGGGAACACGTAATCTTGTGCTACGGGGGTTCGTTTCGTATTTATCGTCGGCGACTGAAACTTTGATCTTATTTTCTTTGCGGGGCGTAATATTTGATTGATCTTCGAATTTGAACAGCTCGAAGTTCGTTGTAGATCGACAGATTAATGAAGCCGATGATTAGCATCCTGCTGTGTGTTCTATTACTATTATTTCAGTAGTTAAAGATTTAAGAGTCGCTGCCTTTTTACATTGTAACATATACTAAGCTTCCTCTATTATATCCTAATAACTAGGATTCTAGTTAATAATAATTTTATATTGGATGGAGTTAAATTAGGCTTTAGACTCGGAAAGACTGATGCCGAGTCTTTGACCGTGTAAAATTGTTGAAAATGGTTCTACAACAAGCGAAACAGATAGCTGTTACTTGTGTTGGGCCGGGATCAGTTGAGACTCGGGAGTGAGGATGTTAGCAGCAAGAGAGTGCACACAACAAAGAAGTTTTATGCCATTTTCCAACAAAACCGCTTTAAAGGAGGGGGGAATCAAAGAAGAATTCTAGCTTGAAAGACTTAGGTCCATGGGCCTGATAAAGAAAAAAAAAAGTGGGGCATATATTGATGAAGGCAATACATTTCAAGTAAAGTAAAATAAAACACGAAATTGTTTAAGTTTGGGATCATTTTTGCGGACATAATTACTTGGAGATCGATAGTGAGAAAAATTCTACTTCTTTTACTTTGAAAAGTAGGAAGATCCCGTAACAACCATTGTTGGTGTGTCGACGATGATCTTATCGGTTCTTCAAATCTTTTGAGCTCATTTGAACGTATACATTCTGCTTGAAAAAACGTTTTAGGTCCGAATGATATTTTTTCTTTCAAAATCAAAACTTATTTCAGCAAATTTATAATTTAAATATAGTAAAACAACAAATATGCAATAATAGTTTTTCAAACCAAAAAGACGCTTAGGTGTCTTCCTTATTTATACATGGCTATTTAATTGAAAAAAAGGACAAAAATCTAATTAATCAACAAACAAACTCATGCATTAAAAATGAAATCAAATTGTGCTTATTACTTTTTTTATTAATAATATGCATGGGTCATGTTAAAATAATGCCTATATAATAAATAATTATAAATATTTATTAAGATGCCTCTATTAAACGTTAGCATAAGATAAACAATTAATGGTGATAATATTAGTTGCTAGGAAAAATAAGAGTAAATCACAAGAATTGTTAAAATAATATATTGGATACCTAAAATGACCTTTCTCGATAATATAAGAGCAAAAGCACGGGATATAGAAGAAAAAACAACCAACGCTCAGGTCACTGCAACATTCCTAGCACACTAACATCAAATAAAAAGACCATACAAGACCAAATCAATCCCTTAAGGTGAAAGATCAACAATAAGCCAATAGACAAAAAAGAGACATCACAAAAACCATATATACGCATCCAAACATACACAAAAGGACATGTATAATCAACAGGGAACCAACAGAACAACCAAAACACTATCTTACCATAACCATCCTACACAAAACCCCAACACAATCATCAAGAAAAAGCTGCGAAGATAAAAAAAAAAGGGAGTGATTGAACATGATGAACAATATAATCAACTCGATAATCAAACCTCTATTTCCTATCTTTAATCTAGAACCCAACTTGGCTCATTATCAACATCAAAAACTAATTCACATATATAGAAACTAAAATTATCAAACATTATTTTATTCTTGTATTCCCAAATGATGCCCATAATGGAAACGAAGGCAACATACCATATTTAACTTTTTAGCCCCTTCCACCGTACTCCTAGCCATTCTAAGAAAGTGTCAAGAGGGTTTCTTGATATCACCCACTCATAACCAAGACAACAACAAACACCATACCAAAATTTCCTAACAATTATACAATATATGAATAGGTGGAGGATAGGCTCTTGTTCATTTCCACAGAAAGGGCACTCCACAACCCTAAGGTTGATAAGCTGCAAACTTGTAATACCCCAAAAATAATAATGGATAGTGAAAGCTTAAAAGATTGATAATAATACTTTATATTAAAAAAAATGTATGCATTCTTTTCATAAAACTTACCCTCAAAGAACTTTATAGTCAAGAGTGTTTCACTTAGGGAAATTTAATGATGAGTGACCTCTTGGAAAGCTTCCTGAGATGTATGTGAGTTGATAAAAAAATTACGCTAAAAAATATTTATGTTGATATGTGGGGTCAATCATCAATCCTAAAAGAGATCTGAGTAACTACCTGCCACCAGTGTGTCGAGGTGTTACAAATAGTATCCAAGAAAAATCGCAACCAATATTAATGATGATTCTTATGATACACTGTAATAAGACAATAGAGTGGTTAAGGTGCATCAAGGATGTAAAATTATTGAGTGGGTGTGTATATAATACCCCAAAATTAATGATGGATAGTTGAAGCTTAAAAGGATTGATAAGACTACTTATATCAATAAAGTATACCTTATTTTTGGGAAACTTATGTTTAAAGAACTTTATAGTAAAGCATGCTTAACTTTAAACAATTTAAGTATGGGTGACCTTTGAAGAAGCTTTCCGGGATGTGTGTGAGATGATAAAAACCAAGCACAAAAAGAATCATGTTGATCTATGAGACCATTCATAAATCTCAAAAGCACTCTAAGTAACTACTCATGACCGGTGTGGTGAAGTTGTTAGCTTATCCTTAGTATTAAGCCTTTGTTGGATGACAAACCATTTAATGAGATCAATTATTTTTATTTTTTTCATTAATTGGAAGGTTACAAACCAAATCAAACAAATGCAGTGTCAACCATATAAATCCATGTGGAACTAACAGTGCTTACCAAATGAAACATCAAGCTATTATTCATAGTAGGAAAGGCATCATTAGCATGAAAACCAAATGGCAGACTGCCACTAAGGTGGGTTAGACAATCTACATCTCTATTTACCTCCTTGTAACTTTACATGATTTGGTGATACACAAATTGTCTCATAAGGTATTTACACCCCTCAAGCAATGATAAGTAGGTGTGGTTGGTTACAAAGGCATTCATGAGCATATTGACCACCAAGATGGAATCGTAGCACAAGAGAATACATCGTTAACCCCATAATAAATCTTTCTAAAGACCAAATTACACTCTCCAAATTTCTACAGCAAGAATTATTCCCACACCAAAATTTATAGAGAAGCTAAATAACCATTGACCTATATGATCCCTAGCAACACCACCCTCAGTGAGACTTCTAGGATTAGAAGTGGTGCTCCCGTCAACATTAACTTTTATAACATTCACATAGGGTGGTTCCCAAATCAAAAAAGAAAAAAGTGGGTCTTTTGAAGTACGCTAGACATTGTGAAAGAGCCATAATATGTGGATCTTGTTCTAGCAAAATGGCACATTCCCTTAGTTATCCTAAAGGGATAAGCATTTTCTCCTTAAAAAATCCACTTATTACACCAAATCTAGAGAACCTAATAGGTGAAAATGAAAAAGGCGACCATGGAAAATCAAGATCCTCAATTTCTTTTGTTTTACACAAATTTAACCAATATCAGTCAAAGAATAACACCTAAAAAATGTATGTTTGTCTGCATCTAATAATAGTTATTCCCACAGTATTCTACTCAATTAATAAGCACTTGTAAGGTGATTTTGACAAGATTATGGCCAATCCCACATGAATCATCATCCATCAAGAATATACAATGTCCCTTCACATTAAAAAAAATCATATGTTTTTAACCATGCAAAGTACCTAATAGGTTACCTAGTTTTCAATATCTTTAATAAGGCAATGGTGGTGTGGTGTATTTATTCACAATTCATAAGATGTGTTTAAGTTAAATTTACCATCAATATTAAGCCGCAAAATATGGAAATCTTTGGTTGTGGTATAAGTTTTAATGTATATAACAACCACCTCCGCTAGAGAACTGAGGGAAGGTACAAGTGGAATGATTGCCAATCCTAGGCATATTCCTCTTAGACATAATCAAAAATCTTTTTCTCTCTACTTTATAAAGGAAACATGGCTCGTGGTGCATAAATGTGGGGTGACAAACCCATCCACCAATTAGTTCAAAATCTAATACTAGATATAGACCAAATGACCCCACTTCAAGCTGGAGTAAAGTTGGTGCATAGCCTAAACGAGATATCTCTAATAGAAGGAAGAATGACTTAGAGGACAATAAGAAGGATAAATTTTTTGTAGCTTATACTTCTTCTTAAATAATTTGATCCACAAATCACCCTTATCTTGGAAAATTTTCCACGCTAGCTTCATCATTAGACTCTGATTCTAAATATCCATATCTTGGATACCTAGACTCTGATTCCCTTTAATGAGCTCAATTATTTATAAACTAATACCAATCCAAATTCTGTAGTAACTATTTCCATCCCTGCTACCCCTAATTCCTTTCAAAAGTGAGATGCATAGAAAGACTTGATCATACACACCCCTTCCTTAGCTTAGCTTTGAAAAATAATTTCACCCCTATCTCTACATGAGAACAATTGCTTTATCATCTCCAAAATATTATTCACCTTTTCTTCCTTCCAGTTAAAGAGGCTCCTACAATAAAGAATATTCTAATGCCACACTACTCTGACCCATACACCCATATTAGCAGGCTTTTCATTACGCTAACAAGAAACAAAGAATGACCTTGGAAATATATGAAACAAATTTCCCATGGATGAGCCAAGTATCATGCCAGAAGTTAATCATACTACCATCTCCTAATTTGATCTTGAGGTCTACCTCTAAAACCTTTCTCCCCTTACCAAGTGAGATATTTCTCCCCACCTATTCATACCTAATTATAACCTAGGATTTCCAAATCCCTCAATTGATTAGAGGAGTAAAGGGCCTCAAAAACCTCCTTCTACATAACACCATCATAGTAAAGAATCTCCACCACCATTGAAAATGTGAAGTATTATTTTTGACAACTAGGTTGCCAACACCCAAACCATCCGATTTTCTCAACTTTTGAATCGATTTGTAATTACCAAGTGGAAGGTTCCTTCTATTCCTATTTCTTGACCAAAAGAAATTGTGTTGAATTTGAATGATATATTGATAACACCTTTAGGCATTCTAAACAAGCTCATATAGTATTGAGGTAGACTATTAATGACATTCTTGATAATGACTAACTTACTTTCCCTTTAAAGCATCTTAGCCTCTACCTCTGTAAACTCTTTTTTAATCTTATCTACAACTAGTTTCCAAGTCTACTTTCTTCTTGGATTGGAATCAAAGGGTAAACCTAGGGTCATTTTATGATATATGCATATGTTTCTAATCCGATACTCTTTGTCTTAGATGAGTTAGTCCTGAGCTCAGAGATGAGGAAAAATCAGTTGAGCAAACTTCTCTAATTTCTAATGTTACCTTTAGATGTCTTGCAGTAGACTATAGTGTCATTTGCATACTATAGGTGAGAGACCTAAAGAGAACTACTACCTATATTCACACTTTTGATCACAGTAATAGACATCACTTTTCAAACAAGTTGATTAAAGCCTTCTATAGCCAAGATGAAGAGAAAATGAGAAAAGGGGTCCCATTGCTTGAAACCCCTCTTCATGTTGAAGGGTAGAATGCATATCGTCAATTAAAACAAAGTTGTTGGTTGTTGAAATGCATTCCTTAATCTAGCCTCTCCAAGTAATATTAAACCTACAATTTCCAAAATGGAATCAATAAAATCCCATCTCAAAGTATTATAGGTTTTGTGGAAATCCAACTTGATCCTTAACCCTTTTCACCCTTTTTTATTTTTGAACCAATACACCACTTCATTTCAAATAGCACCCTATTAAGGATACTTATGCTTGTAACAAAGATTGATTGGGTATCGCTAACAAGCTAGTGAATCACATACTTTAGTCTCTTAGCCAAGATCTTTGCAATGGCCTTGTAGATGCAACCAATCATGCTAATAGGTTAGTATTGTTTAAATTCTTTTACTCCATGTACTTTGGGAATAGGGGTAACCAAAGTGCTGTTGGGTGAATTTGATAGCTGACTTAACGTGAAGAAGTACATAACAACTTCAGTGAAGTCAACCCTAATCACATCCCAAATATTTCCAATGAGCCCTGTATTAAAACGATCATATCTTGAGGTCTTCTTAGGATCTCATGCCCAAATAGATGCTTTGACTTCCTCTTTCTTCACAAAAATCTCCAACTAGTGACCAAGATTAGAAACCTTTTTTCCCTCCTTCTAAAATGATTTATATTTTAGATAGGAAGTAGTAATATCCTTTATGTTGGGTGTGAACAAAGTACCAAATTGAAAAACTAGAGGAAGTTAGACTAATATATAGGTAGAGTAGGATAGTCCTAATATTGCCAATTGATTTTAGAACGAAACCTCACTTGGGCTTATATATGAGTATGGTCTTAGGTTCTTCCGTATCAAGTTTAACCTAGTACCGATTGTAGTTTCTTCAAGTGGTACCAAATCTTGATTTTGAATCTAGGGACGTATCCTCGAAATCTTGAACCAAATTTGTTGAATACTATATTGAAAAATGTGGAGTTAGCCTAGATAGAGGAAGAAAACCCTTGGGATAAGGTGAGTATTTTACTCGATTGAGCAATGTCATCTCGGGAAGGGAAAGTTGTGTATTACTTAGTTCAAGAGGAGGAGTGTTGGGTGTAAATGAAGTATCACATTAATAAACTAGATAAATTTAGACTGATATATAAATATAGTTAGTTACTCCTTTTATTGGCAATTTATTTGCTTATATATAGATATGGTCTTGAGTTATTTCTTATTGGGTTTAGCCTAGCCTCGATTGCAATCTCGTCACTTTAAGATATATTTTTATTAATTAACTAATTTTTAATGAATATAATTTTTAATCAATTTTTTGGTAATGTTACCCATGATCACCCTACTTATACTTTGTTCGTAGATTCTAAAAGTATTCCTTCAAATGGCCTAAAAAAGATGACTATATCAAGGGCTCGAGATTGTACATAACAATCCTTTAAATCCACACTTATCCTTTGTTGATGATCGTTTTTATTTTTGATACAACTACCATTATAGTTTAGCAGTTTCTTCTTCTTCTTCTTCTTCTTCTTCTTTTCCTAACCAAGACCACTTTGCTCAAATGTTATCAATGTTGGAGATACACATGGATTTCTAGATTTAATTTCTTTTAAGGGCGCATATAACTCTTTCAAGGAAAAAAAACCTTTTTAGAAATATATTATTCTTTTATTTAGCAATTATCTTTCTTCCAGCATATACACGCATGCGGACACATACGATATCAAGGACCCTTGCCTATTTATCAAAATAATTCTTAGGTGAATCCCTTATTGGAAGCCATAGATCGATGCTGACCGTAAGGTTAATATACTCTAGGCTATTATCAAATCTTCCCCTTAAACCTTCTCACTCAAATAGAAGTATGCAGTGGGAACACGCATGCCAAACTTGCTCGTTAGCTATATAATTGCCTGTGCATTGAGTTTGAATAATAATCCATCATATAAAAAGCGTATGAAAAGAGTCGGTGATGATGAATATGACCCTAGACAAAAAGAGCCAACTTAACTAGCAAAATTTAAACTCCAAACTTCATTTGTAGTGACACACTATGCTGAATTCTGATTGGCACCGACCAACTTTCACTGACTTTAAAGAATTAAAAGGAAAGATATTCCAGGCAGCCGCTTTAAGCAGTAAGCCATCTGCCCCTGCACACATGAACAGACGAGCCAAAACAAAAGGTTTTCTTTAGCGTCCGCAGTCGTAGTCCACAGCAAACTCGTAATTTTCTTTGGTGTCCGCGTCCCAGCACTGAGGGAACATGACGTTGGGACTTGGGAGTTGGGACACGCTCCGAGTATAGTAGTGACAAACTTTTACAAGACCATGGTTAATGGGCTGGAAAGGGAAGCAAAAGGAGAGCAATGAAATAGTAAGAGTCAGTCCCCTACTGCTGTAATCGTGCGGGAGTGGGACTCAGGGGCTCATGTTTCAAGATTGTAAGGGTTTATCATTTGCCTTATCTTTTAATTTGCGTAAAATACAGCCCATGTGCTTTATCTTATAAATAAAGACATAAAATATATAATGAAGAAAATTATCCGTCTGTTTCTTAAATAACTTTTTCATTTAAATACTATTTTAAAAATTAATATATATATATATTTATGATATTTTGATTATACTCCTTATTAAAAAATAATACAACAATTAATATATAGAAGAAGAAAGAAAAAAATAAGTACTAATATTTTTAATAGATTTTTTTTTAAAAAAAAATTCTATCTAAAAAAAATTGTTTTAGAATGAGAGGAAGTATATGAGAGCTAAATCTGTCTCATCAAATAAAAATCTTCCATCATCTGTAACAATAATATAAAAATTACAGTACAGTACTAAAATTAAATAGCTATTAACAACATCTCTCTATATTCCTAAAATATAACATCAGTCTTAAAAATGTGGCAGCTACAGGCAACTTTTCATAGGGACGGAAACAGAGATGAAAAAAATATAGAAAAGTTATTTTTTTAAATTTAGAAAATAAAAAAGAAAGAAAATGATGAAAAAAAATTATATATATATGCATATTATATATATACTTTTAAAAATAGATCAAATCTATTAACATTAAAAAAGATAAAAATCAAAATTTAAAATTACTATCTAAATTAATTAATTTAAACCATTAATATTTTTTTTAAAATTAATGAAATATTTTTAATATTAATTCTAATACTAAAAAAGTTTTAAAACAAAAATTATTTTCGGAACATCCAAAAACGGAAAACGTCACATGCCGGCCGTTTCCGTGGTCCGCTGCTTTTCACACAACTTTGAATAACAAGTAGCAACTTTTCACACAACTTTGAAAATGCCTGTAGTACTACTACTAACATTTGAACAGCCAGTAATAGCTGCATGCATTATAAGTTGTCATGCGAACTTTTCAACATATTTAAAGAAAGTAGACGTACAATACATATAATTAATAATCCAGTGACTGTTGGTATATATATATCTAATCAATGACACTAATTATTCAAATGACGCAGCACAAACTAAATTTCGACAAATACCTATTGGGATGCAATTTCTCTGTATCTTAAAACCAAAATAATGGAAGTGTCTTCAACATATCACTCACTCATATTGTTCCTGTTTCTGTGCCTGACCATCTATATATATTATGTCTACTATATATCACTAAAAGCTCTTAATATTGTAGTTAGCCAGCGAATATTATATATGATATATATATATATATATATATATATTTTAGATAAATATTTTTTTTTTGATAAATATACGTCACCAAATTCCGAAGAATTAGGTCGACGTTACAAAAAGGCATGACCATTATGAACCACTTCCTCTATTCTATAGGGAAAAACCTTCCTACTGAACTTGATCCACGATCCTATTTTAACCTTAATAAGTAAAATAAGCCACCTAACACACACCTGGAAATTGTCGAAAACAGATTTGTTCCTAAACTCCCAGATAACACTTATAATAGCAAAAAAAGCCGTACACCAAATGTCTCTGTTCAAACCAAATCTTCTAACCCCCAACCATGTAACCGCATGCTCCTCAAGGGACCTTGACATCACCCAAGTAGATTCCAGCCAACCACTAATCTCGTACCAAATCCTTCCTGTCACAGAGCAATGCAGAAAAATGTGATTCACCGATTCTTGCTCATCCTTACAGAATGGGCACCCTGCCTCCCTTTCATCAATGATCTGGAATCTGACCAATCTATCTCTAGTGTTAAGTCTTTTCTGGATCGCAAACCAAGTCAACAGTTCGACCCTCGGTGGAGCTAAGCCGATCCACACCAAACTAGGATCAAACCCTGGAGATCTCTCTCCTTCGCAAAGCTGATAAGATGCCTGACAAAAAGACTTTACCGAGAACGTCCCACTATCCTCAAAAGCCCACTTGAGCGAGTCCAACTTGTCCTTTGATAAAGGAATCTGATTGATAATCCCTTCCAACTTCTCCCCTAGCGCTACCTCCCATTCAAACAGAGGCCTCCTCCACCTCAGACTCCACTTCCATTGTGCCCCAAGCCATCTTCCCATACTAGCAATCTTTTCTTCCTGCTGTCCTGAAACTGAGAAGAGCCTTGGGAAAACCAACTTGAGTGCACCTGAACCTGTCCAGTCATCATGCCAAAAACTAACGTGCCTCCCATCCCCTACAACTAAAGATAACCTCTGTTTCAGGACTAGGTTCAGTCTCCCTACCTGCAAGATGTCCATCCATGGCGTCCATCCACGCTGAGAACTAAAATAGTGAATGCCCCCTGTCTGGTCCTCATAATGAATAGAAGAGACAACACCCTTCCAGGCTGCCCCTTCTACAGTGAAAAAACGCCACCACCATTTAAATAGTAAAGCATTATTCTTCATAACAAGGTCCCCTACCCCAAGTCCTCCCAAGGATTTAGGCTTCTGGATCACACTCCACTTTACCAAAGGCAGGTTTCTCTTGTCTCCCCTACTCCCCCAGAAGAAGTTACGCTGAATTCCAATGATCTCCTTAGCAACCCCTTTCGGCATCTTGAAGAGGCTCATGTAATACATCGGGAGACTATTAAGAACACTCTTGATCAGGACCAACCTTCCTGCTCTAGAAAGCACTTTCGATTTCCACCCTGCAAGCCTTTGCTTCACCTTATCAATCACCAGTTTCCACGTCTATCTGCTGCCGGCCTTTGCACCTAATGGAAGGCCAAGGTAAGTGGTAGGGATCGACCCAATAACACATCTCAAGATGGCTGCTGCCTCCCTCTGAAACTGTTCGTCCACCCCGAGTCCAATAAGCTCCGTTTTATCGAAATTCACCTTGAGCCCCGAGAGCAAGTAAAAATAATCGATCAGTCTCCTCCAGTTCCTTATATTCTCAAGGGTTGGCTTACAGAAGATCATAGTATCGTCAGCAAACTGCAGGTGTGTGACAGAACTCCCGTGCCTCCCCACTGTTAGCCCGTGAATCAAACCCCTGTCAACACCTCTCTTGACAAGCTGGTTGAAAGCCTCCACTGCTAAGACGAATAAGAATAGGGAAATAGGATCCCCCTGTCTAAGTCCCCTTCCCATACTAAAAGGGGGAGTAGGGGACCCATTCACTAGAACCGATATAGAAGCAGATGATGTACACTCCTTTATCCAATCTCTGAACCGACCACCAAAACCCATAATCCTTAGCACCTTATCAATGAACTCCCACTTGATACTATCATAAGCCTTCTAAAAATCAAGCTTGACCATGATTCCCTTCTGCCTCTTCTTTCGTTTGAACCATTGCACAATTTCATTTGCAACCAAGGCCCCATCTAGAATGCTCCTTCCTTCTATAAAAGCTGACTGCGAATTACCAACCAAGTCATCAATCACCTGCTTCAGTCTCTGTGCCAGGATCTTCGAGATTACCTTGTAGATGCATCCTACCAGACTAATAGGCCTGAATTGGTACACCTCCTCTGCATCAGCTACTTTGGGGATCAGAGTTAACAACGTTGTGTTAATAGCAGACGGCCTTTTCCGGTGACAAAAGAAATTCATAACCCTTTCGAGAATTCCTGCCCAACCACTCCCCACATCTTGCGAATAAAGCCTATATGGTATCTGTCATAGCCCGGAGCTTTCAACGGATCACACTCCCAGACCGCCTTCTTGATATCCTCCTCTAAGGGAACACTATCCAGTGCCAAGCTTTTCTCCCGTGACAGCGTACGGAACCCTTCCTCACTGATATCGACCTCCAGAAGATCCTGCTTCTCATACAGATTCTTGAAGAAAGATACGATGATCTCCTTGATCTTTGACGGCTCTGTAACCTCTTTGCCATCATGAAGGAGCCTGCTGATAAGGGATTTTTTCTTTCTAACAGCTACAATCCTATGAAAATACTTAGTATTCCGATCCTTTTCCTTGAAACCTCGAACCCTAGAAACCTGAAGCCAATAGGCCTCCTTCCTCTTATGCCATCTCCACAGCTGACTTTGTAGCGCCGCTCTTCGAGCTAACTCCACCTCCTCACTTTCACCCCTTCCATTAGAACCCTCCATTTTTCTCAGTTCATCTTCTAACAGATTAATCTTGAGATCCATATCCCCGAAGACCTCTTTATTCCATCTCCTAAGCAAACTTTTCATGGACTTCAATCTATTCTGGCACTTCTTCCCCTTCAAACTGGCCCAACACTTGACCAAAAAGCCTTGGAACTGAGGATGGGAGAACCACATATCCCAAGATCTGAACGGACGCGGTCCACTTTCGTACTTCTTGAAGCTGACCCGAATAGGATTATGGTCCGATAGTGATTTGCTTAAGCCGACACAAGAGATATCTGGAAGCGCAACCAACCACCTGGGATCCACTAACACTCTGTCCAAGAGACTCGCCGACCTCGCCTTATGCCAAGTAAACTTAAGATTTGAGGGTTTTACGTCGACCAGGCCCATCGTGTCAATCCAATCATTAAACTCTTTCACACTTCTGCTATCCACCCACCCACCTTTCCTTTCCTCACAAGTCCTTACTTCATTAAAATCACCCAACACTAACAAAGGATTAGGACAATTACGGCCCACTACCTCCAACTCCTCCCAAAGAGCCTTCCGGTCCCTCGAGGTAGGATTCCCATAGACTAGGAGAACCCCACACTCAAAAGAAAGAGGTCGAAAGCATCCTTCAATCAATATCCACCTATATCCGCTTTTGGCGCATCTCAAGTCAAAAAACTGGGTGTTCCACCCAAGGATCAAACCACCGCTTCTGCCCTGCGCCACTGAATCCTTCCATTCGAACACTCCCGGTCCCCCCCACTTTATTCTTCCACGAGTCTAGGATCACGTGATGCTTTGTTTCCACCAAACCGCACACCCACGACTTTTCCTTCGCAATCAGAGCCTGCAGAGAAGACATCTTCCCTAAAGCCCCTATCCCCCTTATATTCCAACTAATAACCACCATAACACCATCGCGTAGACCCCCTTTTCCTCATATCCCTTACACTTGCCTTTTCCTAACCTTCCTCTGACTCCTCCTTAGGCCTACCAATTTTTCCACGCACTTCTTCTCCTCCTTTGAAGAAAGTCCTATTTTCTTCCCAAGTGACCATCACTCTTTTGCTTCTTCCCATCCTTCCTCCTCGGTATCCTCCCTAATAATTCCAAGGTCTTCTGAGTGTGTCTCCCTCCCAAAACCATTCGTTCCCCCAGCAGGAATCAACACCTCAAAACCGGGTGGAGGTGCATCATCACTGAAAGGGGATACATCATACAACATGTCCCTTATTACATCTCTCCCCCCTTTAGACTTCCTTCTCCCAATCTTAACTCTACCCCTCAGCCCGTGCTTCCTTCTACTTGTCTTAATAAGCCTCATTTCCTCTTCAAAATTGTGTTCCACTCCTGCGAATATTGTTTAGTCCGATCCAACTGGCAGGGCCTCCTCCCCAATCCCCTCCTCATGCACCCAAACATGCCTTTCCTGCAGCATAAATGTCTCAGCCGGTCCACTCCCCTGTTCGGTATTTCCCACAACCGACAACAGCCCACAAGACTCGCCTGCCCCCTCTTTTCCAGAATTCCAAGACTCATCATTACGCCACCATGCTGCCACCTCATTCTCTTGCGTGTGCAGCCGCCGCACGATCTCCTCCCCAGGCCACGCCGACCTTTCATCTCTTCCCATTCTGTTACCGCCTACCACCTGCATTAAATCCTCCTCTCCCCACTTATTTGATTTTTCCTTTTCCCATGTAGACCCTCCAATCGCGTTCTTCGCCTTCTCATGCTGCCCGTTCCTCTCCTCGGGAATTCTCCCAACGTGCTTCACTCGTGATCTGTCGCTGCCTGCCTCTTCAGTTTCCTCCCGCCCGTACCGTTTCAACTGCTCATCAACAGACCGTCCCTCTTCCTCGTCGGATTCCGTCGCACACGGCCTTGCTCTGTGGTTGCCTTCCGTCGCTTTTTTCCATGGGACATAGTCTCGTCCAACTTCCTGGACTTTCACAACCACTTCATGCCCTGCTACATTAACCACTACCTATTCCTTGATATCCTCCGTCCTGTGTGTATCAATAAGGAACCTTGTTGCTACCAGCGATTCACCATAATCCTTGTCCTCCTCCCAACAGACCCACCGTCCCCATCCATGCGCAATCTGCCGAATAACCACCTCCTTCCATGCCACCACCGGAAGGCCACGAATTTCCACCCAGGTTCTTCTCACACAGCAAGCCTCTCCCTCTGTCCACTTCCTAACTGTTCTGAACGTCTCGAAGAGAAGGCTGTCCTCCTCCATCGCCGCTAGGGCTGAATCCACAGATTCAAAGGTAATAAGGAACTTGTATGGGCCAAAATCTCTTACCTTGCAGATGGTGCTCCAGGACGACATCAACCGCTGAATCATGAGCTCGGGCAACAACGGATACTCAGACTCCACTATGACACTCCTCTGCAGCCACTCGACCTCCTCCTTGTCCACGTTTATTTGGATACGTCTCCCTTTGGCATCCCCCTTGATTCCATCGCCTTCCCCTCTAATAACTTCAGCAAAAGACCTACCATCCCTCCATGCAGGTGATCGAAATGGTGGCATGCTTCTTCTCCTCCATGTGGATGCTCGAATCGGTGGGCGACTTCTTCTCCCCAGTTCTCCCCTAGGACCCAGGTCCCTAGTCACCTCTTGACCATGTTTGCCAAACCTGGCCAATTTCACAAACAACCTACTACCATGCAGAAGCATCCCATCGCATTTCCTTACCGCTTCATTCGCTTGGCTTAACTCTCCAAACCGCACGAAGCCAAACACTCCTTTTGCCCCCCTCCTTACCTTCCTGCTAATATAAACATCCTCCACAATTCCTACGCACTCAAACACCTCCTTGATTTCCTTTCTAGAGACATCTCTCAAGATGTTGTCCACAAAAACAGAGAAAGTTCGCTTGTTCGGACGTGAAGGTCCCTCCGAGGTTGGGAAGCCTCTCCTTGTTTCCTTTGGAAGGTTGTCGCCGCGGCTGGAAGGTGCTCGGACGTAGGCTAAGGGTGTTCGCAAGGCTGGGAGATTATTGAGAGGGGCAACGTGGTTACCCGGGTAAACTAATTCACCATGACGCGCGCTTGGTTCAACTCCTATTTCCCCATGGTGATCGACTCTACCTGCATGTACCACAGGATGGCCTCGCGGGTGAATACTCTCGTGCATGGGACTCTCTCTCTCTCTCGTGCATGTACCACAGCATGGGACGCGCGCTTGGTTCAACTCTTGTTTCCCCATATATGATATATATATATATTTCATATCATAATTCCCTATCTAAATATGATTGTTTTAATAATTTAAGGTTCTGCTCAAAAAATTAAATTTAAGGTTACTCTAGCATATATTTACGAATCATATATTAATTCTAATGTTTTTATTTATTTATCAAAAGTCCAATTATTATGAATGTCTTTATCTCCCGAAACTAAGTAAGCCACTCAAGTACTTGAATTTACCAAAAGCTTATATTTTCCTAATGTTTCAATTGCTTCTAGGGAAAAAATTTAATAGTACTAGTTACTGTGGCACTAACAGAAATAAGCTTGTCGAAACTAAAACTGATAAAATTACAGTGTTCTACACTATATGTCGAGAAAGGGGCAATGACCTGCCAATTGTGTGTATTAAACAATAATAAGCACTTGATTATGAGGACCTTATTCACTAGTGTATTATAAAAAAACTTGAAAGATCCAAAGTTATTATATACATTTTTGGTACTTATATTCTGTTTTGGATTTGTAAAAGCGCGCTTATTGAATATCCAAGGAGGATGAGAATTAGTGGTCCTAAAAGTGCACTTATTGAATACTTGGGAGGATGAGAGATAGTGGGTGTATTAGAGTTTGACATAGACCATCAAATAGCAAGTAGCAACATTAAAGAATAATAAAAAAATTATTATTTTTATCTAATTTATACATTTATTGAATTCAAGAAATCTATTTGATATATTTAATTGACAAGCCTTTATTTATATCTATTGCATTATTTTAATAAAATATTTGTGTTCTTACATGCACATTCTCTTTTCATTGAATAAGTATTAACACATTAGGTCTCATTTATCTAGCCACCATATGCCTCCATACCCCATATGCTCAAACCCTATCAGGAAACCAAGTCTGTCAACCAGAGCACAAACAACAAAGGTCCATTAGCCAAAGATATAGGCCAAGGGTATTCATTAGGGACGTCAATCAAGGGTGTCAACCAAAGGAGTATCAGCCAAAGTCTGACTAATGGGATTAGTTGGTAAGGATGACCTAGTGGTCGAGAATGAGAAAGAAGACGTGAGCGAAGAATGGATATAAGAGAATGGTTAGAAAATATCTTAATATAAGGAATTTAGTACTCTTCAGTATGTCAATCTATAAATTGACAGGGATCAACTCATACAGTCAACTATTAATCTGTAACTTATATGTTTCCTTAACTATGACTGGGTAGAAAGGTATCTACGATAACCAATGATGGTTGAATGTTTTAACCAAGGATGATAGAGGATATAAAATATCCTTTCTTGACCATTTGTATAAGGTGTGTGAAAAGATCTCTATTTCCTCCAAAATACTTACACTCAACGAAAGTATCAAATTTATTTCTCTCATAAATTCTTATTTTCTTTGTGCTTGTAATATACTATTACATTTCCTTATAATTGTACAATTGACCAAGGGGATTATTATTCGGTTGGCCAAGGGGGTTATTCTCTGCCTAGCTAAGAGAGATTCTTTTCTCAACAACTGGTTTCATAACCAAGTTTGAAATCATGGTATCTAGTAAACTTGTCATGGTGATGCTAAACAACACAAATTATAGGATTTCAAAGAGTAAGATGGAGTATTTTCTCTACGAGAGATGGTAAGTCCAATTGAGAATGAAAGAGTCATGCTTGAGAGCATGAAATAAAATTAAGGGGAGTGGAAGAAACTTGTTAGAAGAGCTTTTGGTTATATCTATCAATGGGTGGATGACATTGTCATTCATCATGTTGAGGAAGAAACCATAAATTTTGGAGTGTGGTCCAATCTATATTTGCTTTTTGCTAACAAGACAATTGGAAATAATGTAAAACTCATGAGGAAGTTATAAAAATTGAGGTATGAAGATGGGGAGAGTATTTTAGCACTCCTTAATGATCTTAAGAATATATTCATCTAGTTGAAGAACAAAGAGAGAGTATTCGGAGATAAGGTTCAAGCTTTGCTAGTCCTAAGTTCTCTACCATATAGTTTGGAGAATCTTTGTGTGTCTCTCATCAACTCTACCCTAGATGGAAAGCTCATGATGGCATAGATGACTATGTCACTTCTTGGATAAGAGACGATACTAGGAGGTAGTGTGACCTTGTCTTCAAGGTCTGAAGCACTTGTAGTGTGATAAGGGATACCTAAGGGCGGCTTGTGAAGGGGGATGTCTAAGAGTACACCAAGGAACTCAAAGAAGGATAAGTCTTGTTTCCATTATGGGAAGCTAAAAAAAGGATTGTCGAGAGTTTAGGAAGGCTACAAAAGGGAAAGACAAGATGGATGACGACTTGATGATCATTACCAACTATGAGCTGATGGTGATCTTAGAGGGTCTGAATGATTGCATGAGCACCTCATGTATAAATGTCGATTAGGTAGTGGAAACTAGTGTGTCCAACCATGTCACCCCGTACAAGAAGTACTTCTCATCTTACACATCTGGAATTTTTGGTGAGTTGTAAATGAGAAATAATGTTGTCTCTAAAATAGTTGGTATGGGGAGCTTACGACTAGAGACAAGCTTAGGTTACACCTTGAGACTCAAGGAAGTAAGACATGTTCTAGACTTGAGAATGAGCCTCATCTCAGTTGAAAATCCTGATGATGAGGGTTATATAATTCAGTTTGGAAAAGGTCTGTGGAAGCTAACAAAGGGTCCATGGTAGTGGCTAAGGGGATCAAGTATTGCTCACTATATTAGACTCAGACAAAGGTGTGTTTGTTAGCTAAAGTAAACTCTATGGAAGACTCTTATGATGTACATCATCATAGGCTCACCCATATGAGCGAGAAGGGGGGAAAATTCTCAGAAGTTGAGGGGCTCTACCAGAGGTCCAAGGGGGTAATGTTGGTTGATGCACTCAATATGAGCCCACGTTATTAAAGGTGGTGACCGATGGTTAACAGGGAAACTTGATTGAGTCTTCTTGAATGTACGTGGTCCAATAAAGGTGAAGTAATTAGGTGGATCATCATACTTTATGACATTCATTAATGGATTCTATAGGAAGCTATGGGTATATCCCATGAAGACTAAGGACCAAGGCTTGATCAACCTCAAGGTCTTTCATGCTAAATTAGAGCATGAGAATGGCATGAAGTTAACAACTATTTAAACGGACAATGGAGGCGAATACCCGAGTCCATTTGGTGATTTCTATAAGGCTCATGGAATTTGCTATGAGTAGACTATTCCTAAAACCCCTTGATATAATGGAGTGGCAGAACAAATGAACAACACATTGATGGAGAGGGTAAGGTACCTACTCTCACATGCCAAGCTTCCAAGATCATTCTAGGGGAAAGCTTTACAATCTACTTTTCACCTAATCAAATTATCTCTATCAAATCCTCTCAATGGTTATGTGAATAACAGAGTGTGGGTTGGTAGGGACGTAAGCTACAATCAACTAAGGGTGTTTGGTTATTGGTCATTTATCCATATACCAAGGGATAAGGTGAAAAATCTGGATAAGAAGGCTCATCAATATGTGCTTATTGGATATGGTGAAGAGAAAGTAGGCTACAAGTTGTATGATCCATTAGCCAAGAGGCGATTCAGAATAGAGAAATTGGAGGCCTACATCGATGATCTTGTTGAATCTAGTGATGATTCTGAGTTAAAGGGCTCGATAAGAAAGTTTTATCTAAGAGGAATGGTTGAGGCACATTCTAAATTAGATGAAAAGTGTAACACCTTGATTTTTACTACTAAAAAATTACGTTTTGCAGTGGAAGCAATTAAATAAAATATTAGGGGTTACCGCCGTGGTCGACATAACTCTAGCTTATGCAACCATCCTTACATCAATAAAAAGGCTAAAACATTTAACATAAGGAAATTATAAATAGAAGAACATTTATAGTACAATACTAAGTTGAGAGCCTAACTCTGAGTTTAACAATACAAAATAAAAAAGAGGGGATACCATGGATCAAGAGTCCAAAAAGGACATCTAGTTAAATACATCAGTGGGATAACAATTACTCTTCACCCAACCCCAAACATAGATGAAGTCACTCATCCACATATAAGGCATCGTAGGCAACATAATCATCTAGCTGATCTTCTAAGACCGGTACATAAGATTCAGGGCCTTCTACTCATAGGAATGAGCAACACTCATAAAACGGGTGTTCAGTACGCTACGTACTAAGTAAGGGAACAATACTATCAAAATAGGGATAAAAATAGCACATGCTTTCATATTAGATAATGAGGGAATAAAAAATAAATAAAACATCTCATAAGACAAAATATGATCCCGATTCCTTTATTAAGTATAATCCATTTTCATTCTTTTATATACATTGAGTGCAGAAACCTCACTATTCTTAAACCGGTAGAACTGTTTAAAACATCATCTCAGTGAAAACACACCTAAGCTAATATTCTTTCCAGTGGAATGGAGTTTAAAAAAATCTTCTTAGGGCAAAATACTCCTGATCCACTATTCTTCCCGGTGGAACAGGAATACATACATATATATATGTAGAAAAATATATCACCTTGGTCCTGACTCACATTTTCTTCCACTTTAAATTATTAGTATCTTTTTCATAGGTTATAACGATACATTTTCATTTCATGATAAGTAGGGGGCTCACTATTCTTAATCTGGTGGAATGGACCGAAGCACCTTCTTGGAAAAAAATGCTCCTGAGCCACTATTCTTTCCGATGGAACGAAGATTAAAAACATAATCTTGGGACAAAATGCTCCCGAGCCACTATTATCTCCAGTGGAACGGGAATATATATATATAGAAATATATAGAAATATAGATCACCTTGGCCTAATCACGTGCTCTTTCACTTTAAGTGATTATTATCTTATTCAAGATTGATTCTCAGGCATAGAACACATTAAAACATGCATACACATAGTATAGGTCCAATTCCTTAAGTCCTTTCAAACCTTAATTACACACCCTTTAGTATTTGTTCTCCCATATTGATTATTCTACACAACTAATATTATATCATCTCTAAATCCCATCATTATCATCATACACAAAATGCATGAACTAATTTCCTTACAAATGTATTAATAATCTCATCCCAATATATTACTCACAAAAATATCCAAAACCCAAATTCCACAGATTTGTCATAACACCTCCCATGAAGTTTACAATAGTACCAATTCTAATAAATTACCTCATAAGGTCAAACATTAACAATATATTCAGAAATCTGAATAACCTCTTGATCTTATAAATGGAATAATCGTATTATCATTATAAGATAGTTTGCCCCAAATTATCCATTAAATCATTTAAGGATCCCAAACAACAATAATACTTCCAATAATTCCTCATGCTATTATTATTATTGTCATATTTTAATCCACCTAACACATAAAATATCAAAATTTCCTTATTATCCCATAATGACCAAATTACCCTTAAGCACAAATAAAATCTTTATTTTATAAAATTTTATACTTTCCACACATATTATTTTCTAAGTCCATAATTAATCATCTATCTTAAGTCCATTTATCAAAAATCATTTAACCTATATTTCTTACAATAATATATATTTCCGCAAATATGACATTATCACAACAAAATAATGATGGTACCTCTTATCCATTCTTAATTTCTTTTAATAATATAATATCCTTAAGTCTATATGTCATACTATAAGATATATTTCTACAAATATGACATTATCACAACAAAATAATAATGGTACCTTTTACCCATTCTTACTTTCTTTCAATAACATAATATCCTTAAACCCATATTTCATACCATATGATATATTTCCACAATATGACATTATCACAACAAAAATCATAACATAATGGTACCTCTCACCCATTCTTACTCCCTTTCAACATAATATTTATATCATCACAAAATATCATGATCAAACACATGTTACATCATATATCAACAATATCATGAAAATACATATAATCATACGAACAAATAACACCAATAATCCAAAACATCAAATAGTATCCTTATTAACTAGGACACTGGGCTCTAAGCACGCAAATACTAGACTTCCTCCTTTGAAGTTACTGGAATAGTACCTACGAAAAATAATAAAATTCATGGTTAGACTCGAAGATTTAAATCAAAGGAGAAATCAAGGTTAAGAGGGAAAAAATAGAAATAACTGTAGTAAAATGGAAGCTTGAGATGTGTGGATGTGTAGAGGAATGTGTGGTGGACCTATGGTAAAATTTTGGTGGTTTTTGGACAAGGTTTGGGGTGAAAATAGGGGTGCACAGTAAAAAATAGGAAGTTACACGGTTGTGCAGCAGGTGGTGCAGTCCTGGTTGAGAGAAAAAGTAACGTATGGCAACATGGTGCAAAGGTTGCACGGTTGTGCAACAGGAGATTTTAAGTGTTGCACAATTGTGCAGCAGATGTGCACTTTGCCAAAGTACGACAAATGAGGGAAAGAAGAAGGGAAAAGATGAGGTGGTTGGCAGTGATGGATGACGATGGTGTTGGGAAAGATTTGGGTGACCTTGGTGGTCGGTCCATCGATCAATAGGCGATGAGTGGCAGCCAAGGTGGTGCACAGTGGTCGAATGGTGGTGCGTAGGACAAGAATAAGGAAAGAAGGAGGAAGAAGAAGAAGAAGAAGAAGAAAAGAGAGAAGGAGGAAAGGATAAGGAAGAGGGAGTGTTTGGGTAGTGTTTTGGACACAAAATGGAAGAATGAAGGGAAACCAAAGAGAAGTGAAGAAGAGTGTGTAGTATATATATATATATATATATATATATATATATATACATACGTGCGTGTGTCATGCGAATTGGGGAAGAAGAAGAAAGAACAGGGGCATGTGACAATGACGATGGTGATGGTGCAATTGCAAGGTGATATTGACGATGATGGTTGTAGAGGATGGTGAGAAGCAGGGTAGTAGCTGTAGGGTGAGGGTGGTGATGGTTGTATGTAGGTGTGTTGCATAATGATAAGGGGAATAAAAGGAAGAAGAGTGGAAGGTTGTGCACATGGATGTGCAAGTCTAAAAATATGGAAGAAGGAGAAGAAGAAGGAGAAAGGTGATGGATGATGGGTGAGGGTGTAGAAAGGTGATGGGTGATGGTGCAAGTTGCAACAAATTCAAATGTGTGCAGCTTAAGGTTAATGGAAGGAGGAGAAGAAAGAAGGAAAAGAAGAGGAAAAAGAGAAGGGTTGGGGGATTAGTTTAGGGTGATTTTGGATTAGCCATAAGTAATTAGGATTAGTAAAAATTTTAGTGGGTTTTGATTTTAGTTTACGAATTATGATTTATTCGAGTTTAGGTTTCAGATTCAGTTAAAGTTTTGGGATTAAGGGATTGAGTTAAGGCTAAAAATTAGATTTTTTGATATTAGAATTAAATTAGGGCATTAATGACGCTAGATTAAGTTAAGAAAATTTTTTAGGTATTACAAGGAGTGGCCATGACATTAGGATAAGGTAGTGGAGAATGATGATTGTGAACCTAAGCACGCTCAACTCCAAGAGTATAATACACCTAAAACTCCATAAGAAGTGTGAAGATCCACCTTAAGACTAATAAATTATGTGTTACACTTGGAAAATGGACAACCTTTATGCTATGATGAGGCCCTTGGTGATGCTCACAAGGAGAAATGGTTGGTTGAAATGAAGAAAGAGATGAGCTCCCTTCAAAAGAACAACACTTACAGGCTTATAGAAAGGCCAAGGGAGAGAAAGGTCTTGAAGAACAATTGAGTTTTCAAGATCAAGCATGAGGTGGAAAAAACTAAATTGAGGCATAAGAAATGGTTGGAAGGCAAAGGGTTAACCATGATAAAATATTCTCCTTGGTGATGAAGATGATGTCCATCTATGTGATTCTAGAACTAGCTGCCACTCTAGATTTAGAGATGGAATACCTTGATATTAAACACAACTTTCCTACTTGTATACCTTAAGGAGGGTTTTTATAGGGAATAGCTGGAGGGGTTTGAGGTCAAGGAAAAAAGAGGATATGGTATACAAGCTAGTAAAGAGATTATATGGATTGAAATAGGTGTCAAGGATGGCTTACATGATGTTTGAGTCTTTCATTGATAGATAAGGGCACAAGAAGACATTAGTAGATGATTGCATGTTCTTGAAAAGGTTTGAGCTTGACAACTTGATCATTTACTTTTATATGTGGACCGCTTGATCATTTACTTTTAGTGAAAGAAGATTTAGCCAATACTTTCAAAATGAAAGACTCAGGTCATGCTACGAAAATCTTAGATATACAAATCATGTGTGAATGAGGACAAGGAAAGATATGGTTATCTCAAGAGGATTACATAGAGAAGATACTCAAAAGATTCCACATGGACTAAGCAAAGCTACTAAGTTTTCCCCTTGATATCAAGTTCAGCTGAGCAAGGCATTTTGTTTAATAAACTAGAATGAAAGGAAGAAGATGAGCTTAATTCCATATGCATCAACCATTGGAAGTCTAATGTACATAATGGTGCATACAAGTCCGTATATTACATTTATCATTGTCGTGCTTAGTTGGCTCATATTCAAATCTGACAAATATTACTAAGAAGTAGTGAAGTGGATATTAAAGTATGTACAAGGGACGATCAATATGAAGCTTTGTTTTGGAAGAACATAATCTGTCTTGCTAGGCTATACTAACTCAAATATGGTAGGAGATATAAATAAAAGAATATTAGCATTAGGTTTCCTATTTAATTTTTTTATGGGGTAGCTACCTCAAGGAAATCCTAGCTATGAAAGTGTGTGCTCTATCCACGATTGGGGTAGAGTACGTAGCCATTATTGAGGGGTGTAAGTAAATATTGTGGATGAAGGGATTGTTTTGATATATTAGCTTAAAGCATGAAAAATTTTTGGTAATTGGTGATTCGAAGTGTCATTCATGTCAAAAAGAATGGTAGTTTCCATTCATGATCCATGCATATCTAGGTTAGGTATCACTAGATAAGAGATGTGCTTGAAGTGACACCTCTATCTAGAGAAAGTCCAAATGGATGAGAATAGGTCAAATATGCTTCTAAAGCCCTTTTTTAAAAGTAAGCATGACCTACATTACACCAAATCTAGGCTAAGCATAGTTTATATTAATAGAGAAGAAATTGATTATGTTTTTTTTTATCATGGAAGAGGGAGAATTGTTGGGGTTTTCTTGACAATGGCAAACATCTAGATCTGTCGACCAGAGCATAAATAATAAAGGCTTATTTGCTAAAGATATAGGCTAAAGGTGTTGGTCTGGGGAGTCATCCAAAGGGTCATCATCCAAAGACTGTCAATTAAAGTCCACAACAAGAGGGTGTCAACCATAGGGCATCATCTAGGAGCATTAGCTAAAGGGTCGTAAACTAAGGGCTTTTGGTAAAGGTCATTACTAAAGGGGGTGTTAACCAAGGGAAATTACCAAAGGCCGACTAATGGGATTAGTTGGTAAGGAAGAACTAGTGTTTGACACTAGGGAAGAAAACTTGAATGAAGAATGGATATTTGAGAGTGGTTAGAAAATCCACTAATATACGGGATTTGGTAATCATTAACATGAAAACATATAAGTTGACAGGGGTCAACTCATAAAGTCAATCATTAAATTGTAACTTTCACATTTTCCTAAATATGACTAGGTAAAAAGATGTAAAAGTCAGACAACTAAAGATGGTTGAATGTTTTGGCTAAGGATGAGAGATGGTAGAAAAGACCCTCTCTTGACCCTTTATATAGTGTGTGCTAAAATCTCTCTATTTTATCCAAAATATTCATACTCATTAAAAGTCTCAAATTTATTCCTTATATAAATTCTCATTTTCTTTGTGCTTGAAATATACTCTCACATTTATTTATAGTTGAATAGTTGGGTGAGGGGACTATTGTCCACCTAGTTGAGAGGCGTTCTTTTCTCAAACTAAGCTCCTATCTTTGATTTTTATTTGGGTTTTTCACTTCTCATTGAATAAAATTTTGGCACATTTTGTTTTTATGAACCTCTAGTTGAATGAACTAGTCACTATTTTGGCATACATAACATTATTTATTTGTGATAAAACCTAATTTTACCAAAAATTCATAATTTCTATAGGTATATACATATATACATACATACATATATATATATATTTCATCACCTTTGTTTTATTAGATATATTTTTGAAGAAAAAATTGCATTACCTATGATATTACCTTTCAAATGTTTTCCCTAAAGAATCAAAATGACATAATGTCCGGTTATAATTTAACATGCATAGGAAAAAATATGCACAAAGCTTCACCACACAAAATACCACTCATTCCATGGGGAAATGCATAAAATATATGAACTCCTAATAGAAAGCTTTGGGTTGTGCTAACCAACTTATCAACACATTTTTTTTGCCTCATGAAACACATGAATCACCTCAAGACTTGGGGCAACCTCCAACATCCTCTTACACTCAACAACTAGATTAACTAAGCCCCCATCTCTACCTTATTGTATGTGATCAAATCAATAGATACTAACTAATCTCTTTTAGCTATAACCTTGGCTAGTTTTAGGTCCATTGTTTTCTTCATGCCTTGAAATATTTCCCAAACCTTCATTGTAAGTGCTAAGGTAATACCAATGTTCATCATGAAACCAAGTAACCACTATCCCTCATTATTTCACAGTACTCTACCTACTCCCACTTTTCCTAATCTTTATGCTCTATAGCCATCAAGTTAATTTTGAAGGAATCTTCTAATGGCAACATCAAAGAGGTGAACTTCCATTACCTCATTCATTTTCCAACAATATATCTAACACTTCACCAAGTAAAAACAACATCACCCATTCTTGCTTGAATGAATCTTCTAATCTTTCTCATCTATTTCTTTCCTTCAAAGATCCCTTTGCATCTCCATTTCCATATCCACAAAAATGTGAGAGCAAACATCAAACTCCATAGTTCATCACTATTTTTAACCACCTTCTCACATAAATTATCCACTAATCAATCGCCAACTCTTCCTCTAAAGAGCCTATCTCTATGCTACATGGGAATGTTGAGAGGTCAAACCTCACAAACCGGCATACAAACTCTCAAAAAATGCTCTACATCCTGTTCTTTAGTGACACACAATGGGAACATTGGGTCATGCGAGAAACCTCATAACACCCTCTAAGAATTGGTTGGTGGTCAATCTCATATTAAAATCTAGAGAAACAATTTAGTTCTTTCCACCAAGTGAAGCCTCCAAGTCAACTTCCAAGCAAAGCTATTATCCAATCTATATTTATTTGATAGAATCGTATAAGTGAATGCTTCAAAATATTATCCTAAAGGGAAATAACTCTAAACTAGAGATTTGGGTTCATTTATGCAAGGAATGCATTATACCCCTAAAATTTGCAAACATAACAAACATGGGAATCAAGTGGGAGAAGGACTACCACTATTAAGTTCCATCAACATTAACATGCTCTACTACATAGTTATTCAACTTCTTTAAGATAATATCAGTCACAACCACATCTGTTTAAGGTCACACATCAATCCATGGATATACCCAAAAGTGAATGCTTTAATTTTTTTTCCAATGCTCCAAGTAACTCTAGCCATGATCATCTCCGTCTCCATCCCCTATAGATGTGGGATACTTGATTCTTGCCAATATCAAGATGAAATCCCTTATCCATGAAATATTAGCTTAAACTGGCTACACCCACAATGCTTTTTCACACATCAATACTCTCCAACTCAACTTACCCAGCAGTGCCATGTTCGCATTAAAATTTTTCCAAATACCCAAATCTCTTTTAGCTTTAGGTAGGAAAAGTTGATCTAAACCTTCCTAAATGATTTGGCATATTATTTTAATAATTTCATCATAAATACCTAATGGCATTCTACATGCATGAGTTGAATAATTAGGTAAAGCAATAAGTATTGATTTGGCAAGTGTTACTCAACCAACAAGAAAAAGGTGCTTCACTTTTATCAAAGACATGCCTAGTGCAACCTATCCTATTATGGATTAATTTTATGCCCAAGTATATCCCAACTCATATACCATGGGAATGCCACTTTGAGCATACTACCTCTAGATAACATCTTCCTTATTAATTTAGGATAATTATATGGCCAAATTTGCAAATTAATGACTTAACCATACTCATGTTCAGATCAATCTAGAATTGAGCATATGGTCGAAAGTTTTTCCATAAAAGCTTTTGAAAAAAAAACAAAAATGAGGTCATTAGCAAAAAAATGCATGAAAAATCTTTGTTCTATTACGAAACACGTACATAAGTAGCTAGTCTTTCATAATCACTTCCTCAAAGATAATTTAGGATAGCCTCTCAAGCTATAGAACAAAAATATAGGGGCTAAGGGAGTCCCCCCTCACTATATACCCTAGGACGATAAGATGTAATTAGATAAAGAATTTCCCTAAGTGACATGCAATCTAGTCAACGTGATTATATACCTAATTAAAGACACCATGGTTTACATCAACTAGAGTTGCTATCCTTAACAAAAAAACCAATTTTGGCAGTCATCTCTTTGCTTATTTATTTTTCTCATTTGTTTTATTTCCACATCCATTCAATTGTTGCCATTATACTCTATTTAGAGACATAATTATTTTTAGAGTATTACTTCATTTTAATTTATTTGACCTAATATTCATAAAAAGATTCAAAGCTATGATTTACTAATTTATAATAAGGGAAATAAAGAATACCAAAACATGAAAGTACATATGCAAAAATGCTAGCATACATATTTTTATTTCATCATTAATTTAACAATTTATTTACCAACACATCCACATAAAAATAAACCAAACATAAACTAATTTAATACAAACATAAAAATTAAAATGCATGAAAATTTTAGTGTCAAAATGATCATTAGAATTGAGGATAGATATTAGGTAGGAAAAATTCAATAAAAAAATGGTCAATATACAATGCACTTTTAGTAAATTGCTAACTTATTGTTTAGTTATTCCAATATTTTTGTAATGTTTTATTTGTATTATGAGATATTATTTTCCAATATATATCTTCTATACCAATAGATATATACTAAATTTTATAATTAACAAAAGAAAAAAATGTTTGGTTAGATATATTTCCACCGTAATTTTAATGTTATGTGTTGTGGAAGGATATTCATTTACACTAAAAGCTAAGTGTAAAAATAAAAGAAAAATGATGAATCAAAATTTCCTTATTTATCAATACTCATAAATATTGTTGATATTAACAAGTAAATTAGGGAAAGGGCACATTGAGAATAAAATTCTAATAAAATGATATTTTGGCAATTTTTGAACTAATATTTTCAACAATAGTTGTTTTTATATATAAAAAAAATAGAGAGAGAAAGAGAGTATCAAAACTACTACAAAAATAAGATTTACTAATGGCTATTTTAAGGCTTTGATAGCGGTTTTCAAGTATTAATGAATTATCTATCAAGAACCATCATAAAAGAAACTCAAAAAAGATGTAGAAACACAATGAATAAAATTTTTAGTTATGATTCCTACTAAAAAATATTATCAAAAATAATTTTTGATAACAATTCTTAGAGCAATTGTCAAAACCTATTTTTAATAACGATTGTATCTATAACCAATTTCAAAACCTTCTCATCACAGCCTTAAAATATCCACATGCTAGTTTTGATCATAATCCTAAGACATTCACATCTCCATTCTTATCATGCCAATGAAATTAATAATAATTGCGAGGGAGTTGAACCCTCATATATAGTTCTCTATAAAACCATACACTCAATGGTAGTAAGCTCTCCAAAATTTGATCAAATGAAATAATATCTAGATGAAAAAGAAAGAAGCAAATTTGACATAATAAGAATTAAATATATACAAAGGAAAATTTATTTATATCTCCAAACATTGTTAATACATGACCAAATGCCAAACATATCCAAATAACACCATATAACACTAGCGCCAAAGACTAGAAAAAAAAAATGCAATCAATATAAACTAATACTTAGTGCTATAGAATTCACCCTTACAATTACTGTTTTACATCTAAAATGAATTCTATTTACTTAATTATTAATTGTGATATAATTTCATACCATTTATCATAAAAATCAAACCTTTTCCATAAATTATTGTCAGGTCTACAACTCCATATAGCAATTGATATCACAATTTTACACTAGTAAAACTCACTTGACTAATTAAATGAAACTCTAGATGAAATTAAGGAAAAAGAGAAATGATTTATATACCTATTTAAGGGAATATGGTAAAGTAATTTTTTGTAGAAGAGAGATGATTAAACAATTTCACCAATAATCTCTCTCCATATTTTGCAAACACATTCAAATACCACAACACTACCACAACTAAGCCACTTATCTTCGCTCAACTCCAATTACTAGGGTTATAAATGACCTGAGCTAGTTCGGTATTCGGCACGGCTTGGCTCATTAAAATCTCGGTTCAGATAATTCGTTTAGTTAAATGAGCCGAGCCCGAGCCTCACTTTTAGACTCGTTTATTAAATGAGCTGAGCCCGAGCTCAAAAAAGCTCAGCTCAGTTCATTTTTTTACTTTGGCTCGTGAGCTCGGCTCTGCTCGACTCGTTAAAAGCTTAGTTCGGCTCGTTTGTTTAATTAAACAAGCCGAGCCCAAACATCATTTCAGGCTTGTTTAGTTAAACTAGTAGAGCCTAAGCCTAGGGGTATTCGGCTCGAATCGACTCATTTACAGCCCTACCAATTACCATAAAAGGAAAGCCACTAATATTGGAGAAGAAGATCCTAACAAAAAAAATCCAGTTAATAGAGAGAGGGAAAACCTTCACATTAAGAATACAAAACACAAATAATCTTAAGGAATCCATATTGAATCTCAAAGGGTCAAAAAAGGTGAACCACACTTCTAGATCTAGTTGATTACTTAGATATGAAACTAAGTTCGAACAAAAAGGACCTTCAAAAACATATTGAAACCTAAGTTTGAGTAGTAGACATACAAATCAAAACATTACATCCCTTAAATTTTAGATATTATATGGAAATGAGCCAACATATGAAATCTTCAACTCCAACCTAAGGCACAAATTTTCAAAAAGGAGAGAAATTTTTATATATATAGTGAATTAAGGAGAGAGAGAGAGAATGAGAGATTACCGTATGGATCAAACGAGATTAGAAGAATTAAGAAAACTAATGTAAGCGATGGATTAAAGGAGAAGGACAAACACATTTGAATTCCCTAGATAAAAGGTCACTAGAGAGTTTAAGGTTACAAAAGGAGAGAAAAAATGGAGTAAAAGGAAATTTTTGAATTTTAGACAACGGTTTCATAAGAAACCGTTATTAAAGTCTAAATTTTTAATGGTAATTCTTCAAAAACCATTATCTAAATCTTTATACTTAGAGTTTTGCTTTAAATGACTGCCTTTTAATAACAATTTCTTTTAAAAACTGTTATCTAAGGTTTCCGCCTTCAATTTTTTGAACTTTTTGTCTAAAATTTCATTTTAATCATTATTAATTGGGTGTTAGTAAAACCTTATTTTTCTAGAGTTGTAACGATGAAGTGGTTCAATTTGTCATTTTTAGAAGCTATTTTGCTAACAAATAAATGATAATTGTAACATCCCAAAATTTACTATTGCTTTTTTTTTTTGGCTAAAGCAGTAATAATAAAATGATGGGTGTTACGTTGCAATCAACATAGAAAAGGTATTCTTTGTACGTAATCTATGTTAGATGTAAGGCTAAAAAGTAACTCATAACTAGAGATTAGGTGTGGGAAACACTTCATTTTGTAATGATACAAGATTATAGAATAAAGAGGATAGAATAGAGATAGTAGAAAATTAAGGACTAAAAGTCTAGAGAGAGATATTTGGATAATTATGTACTATACCAACCTGATTAAGAACTCATCACAAAAAATCACATCAAAAATATTGATTCATCAATTACCTATGGAATTTATTCATGGGATTGAATAACACCCATAAAAGGATGATCAGTATTCTACATACTAATTAAGGTAATAATAGCCATAAAATGAGGGATACTATATGTGCGTATATGTTCATGATATGAGACGAATCAAGATAAAATTAGATTAGGGTTCAATATTGGGTGATCAAATTATTCTATTTACTTGATCACGTTGAGATCAAGGACCCCATTATTCTTCACTAGTGGAATGGTATCAAAACATAATGCAACGTTCATGACAACATGCTCTCGACCACTATTATCATCTGGTAGAATAGATAATGTCATAGAGTAATTATTATAGCTCAACATTCATGGCCACTATTATTATCCAGTATAATGAACTATGTCATAAAGTAACTCATAGGGTACAACACTCCCAACCGCTATTATCGTTTGGTGGAACGAGAAGGTACACCTCAATCCAAACTCACATGATCTTGTACTTTAATTAAAAATATCTTATTAACAAACAAGGTTAATATGGTTCATACTCCGCACATAACAAATACAATTTGATTACTCTCATCAATAACACTTCCAGTACTTACTCCAACAATTTAGTATTATTCAAACACATAGAATTATATTATGGTTAATCAAATCAAACATGATAAAACACATAAAAGAAATATAATAGCATAAAATGAGATAGTACACATGTACAAAGACTAAATACAATTGCAAAACCCTAATTTACATTTATGTCATAAATCCACCCATAAGACTTACAAATCCACCAAATTTAGCACAAAATTCCAAATTTTCATATTAAGAACCTTATCTAAAAATCAAGATTTAAATTTAACATTTTACACATAAAATATCAATCATACCTTGAGGGTTTCTAAGCCTATTTTAAGTCATTTCCACATAATATTAATACTTATATGAACCATATTAATCCAATGTATGCACATATCACAATTAACATATTTTTAACCTAATAACACTTTCTCAAACTCAATTTTCTAGAATTAACCCAAAACAACCATTTTACCCCTATCACCCAAACTCAAAATTTCTCATTAACATAATTTATTTCATACCTCACCAAATACTATCATTTGATATATCAAATTTTATGTAAAAATATCAATTAATGTAATGACATACCTATTTTCTAAATAAATAAAAAAACTCATTGATTTAGCTAAATTTCCCTTAGGCTGAAAGATTCCTAAACTCATAATTTTCATCCTTTCTAAAACCTCAACACATTCTTATCTAATCTCCCAAATATAATTAGACATCCAAAGAAACAATTATATTAAATTTAAAAAATTCCACAAAACCACCAAAAGAACAATGGGTGAAAACCATCAAGATCCCAAATCACCCAAATAATCAATTCTCAACTTAAATATCAACAAAAATGCTTAACTGTTGCAATATTGAGAACTCAAAGAGAGATTTATAATATAATATCATAGTGAGTAAGAGAGAATGAAGCTTCTTATTGGCATTGATATGTATGGATTTTCTCTTTATACAATTCACCATATCATATATATATATATAATACTCATACTTATTACATTATATGAGAAGGAGTTAAAGAATATGAAAAGAGATGAAGGGTACATAGAATTAAGAGGTTATAGTCACAATGAGGGAAGCATTAAACCTATAATTTAATTAAAAATACATTCATAACTTATGCATCCACAATATGTAAAAAGGATCTTTATAACACTTCCCCTTAAGTGTACATCTCTAAAATACGACCTCTTTTAAAAATGATGCAAGGAAAATTTAGTGGGGCAAACCTTGACTAAGGAAAAGTGTATATTTTTCTCCCCCTCAACTTAGTAAGTCTTCTTCATGTGTCATACTATATATGATTATGTTTGTATGCGTGAGCACACTTTTATAATACTTACATTTGAAACTTTACCAGTAAAAAATCTATTAGGGACATAAACCTAACTTTTGTATGAAGATATGTGTCACCAAATTAACCTTTAAATCATTTCATTACGAACACCCGCTTATAGTCAATTGGTCTATCACTTCAAATGTTAGGCTTCTTACCCATATAAATCACACTCATTAAGTAGATACATTTGAATATTCCAATTCATCAATCATTTACCTAATGACATTCTATAATAAATTGAGAATAATTCTAACTTTTATCCATTTATCACTTTTAATTTTTAGATAAATACATTACCAATGTTTACCTAATACCACCTTACACTGGTGTAAGAATATTTCTTGGATATTTCATTCATTGGTAATATCTATTCTAACATCCCAACAATATGGACATGTTGACTCATTATGGTAATTTTTGTATCATTTTTAAGGATTATAACTCCTCTTTTGAGAGTTTATCTCTTTGGATTGATGCCATATGATTCTAGTGTATTTATACTACACTTGACATTAACTTATTATAAGCCACCATAATGACTTCTATGTGATTTGAAACTTTAGTCAAACATATATAACTTTCATGATTTATTGGTCATAATAACTGCAAGTTGTAGCTATGCTACATCAAGCAAGCATAAGCATCCTCAAGTGCACTTTAATTTTTCTTTGGATCCATATATTATGGAATACATATTCTAAGTAGTTGATTGCGTTATAGTCTCAATCTCCCCCTCCCAAAAAATGATGAAAAAATATTCCTAACCTTCTTTGTGGATTAATTTCAAATCCATAGGAGAGTTTAGGCACATATAAGACTCGTCTATTTTTTTTAATAAGAATCACATTCACCCAATTGACCTATCTTAAAGGATAATGTGATATGTGATTGGTATGTACCAAAAGTATTTGCATGCATATTGACATAACATTTCTATACCTCACTAACAAGGGTATACAAATCAAATGAATAATCAATTACTTTACTAGGTCATTATGCTTCCAACTTAAAGAATTTATTGTATTTTTATCCTAATTAGATGTTTATTCACTTTTATACCAATGTAAGAGATATTAATTGCAAAATATAACATGTGACCTTACATTGATGCATCCTTATATATCATGGTATATTTAAATGGTGGATATGTGTCAACTTAAATTCTATTAAGAACATAGGAGATTTTACATTTTCTTAAATTATCATGACTTTAAATTTGTCGATTATAATATCGTTCATATGATATCACCATTAAAAATAGTCTTCTTAATTCTAAGTGGGTGTTCTTATAAGTTTCAGTGGTCTTTCCTATTATTTTAGCACAAAATGATCTATTTTATAATGCCACAAAGATAATATTTTATGGTCTACTAACTTTTGGTTAGTGGCATCTTTTGGTTTTCACATATACCAAAAAAATATATATCTCAAGCTTAATTCTAGCCGATCTTGATGAAAGCAACATAATCAAATACTCATTGACCATAGCAAGTTTTCCAATAACTTAGCTACAATATCATGCATAAATTTGCTATCTAATGGTTTCTTCATAAAACCCTTTAATAAGTTTATCATGTCACATACACGTGTATACTCTTGTCAATTATAAGCTCATAAAATATTTCATCTTTAAAATAGAATGTACAATGTCATTTTAGTTGGATAAATTGATATTCTAGATCATATTAAAGTCTATGAGACTAGAAGTCTTTAGCATAAATTACCAAATAGAAAACTTCATGAGTCAACCATTACACTAATAATCGTATTAGAATCTTTAAGCTTCAACCATCAAAATACTTATTGAATAGGAAGATTTAGGCTTCAACTTTCAAATGTCTTTATCCACCAAAACTACAATATAATGGGGAGACTATTATGAATACTCTAGTCATTGTCGTGGTGAAAGATACTTGACTATGGTAGGTTTTAACCACTACTAATTGTAAAGTAGGTGCATAGTCTCATGAATATGTGGCCGAAAAATTATTCACAAATCCATCATCACTACTTCATGCTTAGAATAAATACTTAAGTATAGTGACAATTAAAATTGTAGAGACTAGATTACAAGAATTAAAATTGTGTAAATAGAGAGTGTAAAAATAAAAATAGTGCTTAGGTCTATAGACCACCAAATAGTTTGATCTTTTAGATCAAAATGCACTTGAGGTATTTAATACCATTCAATCTTCTTGATTGATGTTACATATGTCTTGAAAGACTTTTAACTATTTGATATGCTTGAGCAAATTACACATAAGATATTCATCACATTTTAATCATTCGATCTTTAGGATCAAATTGTGCATGTGGCCTTCATGATCATTAAATTATTAGATGAAGCTTTCAGCTTCCGCCTCACCTATGTTAATGTCCTTTTGTATCTTAGGTATGTACTTGTAAATAATATAATTGATTGGGAGCTCTATGTTTCTATTGACACTTATACTATCATCCATCCATACTTTATGTATGTAGGAAAATTTTAGTCACTTTTGGTGGCCTTTCATTAACTTTAGGTAATAGAGGTCTGCACTATATTTTCTAATAAACTTTATATGATGAGATATATATATATATATATATAGTGATGAATAATGAAACCATTGATCCATCACTTTTATGTAACTATTTTAGATGGATTTCTATCATCTTGAAGTGATGGATATCTACATAATGCGATGGGTGATGAAGCCTCAAATCCATCACTTTTGATCTTTCAATTGATCATATTATATCAAATTTGAGTTTATTGAATAAGAGACTTTTAGCCTTCTACCGTCATCTATCTCTATCCTCCATCACACACACAATCAAATTAAATTATATATTTCCAATATATATAATTAAAACTAATCAAAATATCAATAAGCATAAGATTAAAGTAGAGGTAGAGATAAAAATAAGATTCCCTTGTTCCAAGCCTATTCTATAACTATAATACTATATCCTCTTTAAAATGTTTAATCAATCCAAATTAAGCGATGGAATGATGTTCTTAAAAATTTCTTGATTATAATATATGTCACATATATATGACCTTTCATATGCCTACCAAAATTGAGCTATTACACAAGAAATAAAAATGGTAGGTTAGTCATATATGGAACATAATCATCATATTCATATAGAATGATAACTAGCAAATATATATCACTCCCTTTTATTAGGCACCAATCAAACTCTACATTAACTTCATGGTCCTTGGCTTATGGGAACCTAAACTTCTAGAATAAGATCAACGTGTTGTAATATAAAAAAATTCAAAGACAGATAATATAACAATATAGAAAGGAATAGAAAGTTAAACTTCTTGTTCTCATTGATGTGTATGGATTATCTCTTTATACAATTCACCATATCCTATATACATAATAATCATACTTATTACATCATTTGAGATGGAGTTAGAAAATATGAAAGGAGGTGGATGATACATAGAGTTGAGAGTTTATCGTCATAATAAGGGAAACTACTACAACTAATGGAAATGATGTCGATATTAAACCTATGATTTACTACAAACCACATTCATAACTTCTACATCCATAAAATATAAATATGATATTTAAAACATTAACCACATATTAATAAAAATAATAACATGCTCATTAAAATGAAAAAATATTACATCATAATTAAGAATTAACTAAAAACCCTAACATAGGTTAAAATGAAATTTTCCACATAAATCACATAACTCATGAAATCATGAATTTGCCAAGTAAAAAATGAATATAAATTAAAATAAAACCTAAATATATTTCCAACACAAAAACATACAAATATGAATATGCATACCAAACTACAACATATAACAACAGAAATCATAATCTAAAGGCGCATATCCTTATCAAATGCTACAATAGCTTTTTAGCAAATAGTATTCCTAACACCTTATTCCAATTACCTTGATCACGTAAGAGGATAGCAAAAAGGGGTTGGGAAAATAGTTAAATATTAGAAAGGGAAGAGAGGAATGATTAAGGGAGAACCAAGGTGTTGTTTAGTTAAAGGAATCTTGCATGAAAGGGTGGCATTTTTATCGTGTTAGCTATGTGAGATAGGTTATATTGTAGTGGTGATGGTTGTGTGAGGTGGTGATGGTGGTTGCATGAATAGGGGCATTGGTTGGGATTAAGTGGATTATGTGAGGTTGGAAAACACAAGTGAAACATGAAGAAAATGTGGACCAATGGTGGAACAATAAGGGGAAAGTCAAGGGGTTTGGTTTAGTAAGAAAATCAAAGAAGCACAATTGAAGGAGGAGGAAGGATAAGTGTTGCATTCAAGTAGAGAGGGGTAAAAGGGGTTAATACATAAGAAAAAAGGAAACATGAGGGAGCTCAGGTAAGGAATGAAAGGGAACTTTTGATGTAGAGGGTTGATGTGCAAACAAAAAGGGTATAGATGAGGTTAAGTGTTGGATAATTGAATAAAAAATTGATGAGGTGAGAGGTTGGGGTTGAGTTGGTAATTAGATAGAGTTAGGGTTTTAGTTTTGGTAACCAAATTAGGGAAATAAAATCTTGTTGGTATGCTAAAAGAGTGGGATAAGGGCTTAGGAGTTAAAATAAGGTGATTAAGCTAGGGTTAAAAGTTAAATACATATAAGGTTAGAAAATTTCAGGGTGTTATAATAGTAATATTTTATTTCAATAGAGGGTTTCAAAGACATATTGGCATCAAGGATATTAGCTTCCAATAGTGGTATATGGATTTTAATTTTTATATTATGAAATTAGGAGTACATAGCTAGGTCCTCCTATCGTGTAAAATAGAAAATTTGATATAATTATCATGCATATAAGATATAATCACTATAGATATAGTACACAATCACCATGGATATAATACATAATCACCATTTATTATGTGTTATTCACCTTTTTATGTTGTGTTTCTTACCATAATATTAACACTAAAGAACATAATCACCTAAAAAATAAGATATAGTTACTATTAAAATAAGACATATAATATGCAAATAAGACAAAATTAATCATTATTTACGTTAAGCTGGCTATAATAATACTTATAAGATTTAATTTGATACTTGGTTACATGACCAAATCTATAAATATAAAATATAATTAAGCTACATTACTTTTTATGGGTTAAAATACTTAAAAGGTATAACTTTTCAACTAATTAACATGTTTTTAGTAAATAAATTATGACTTTATATAGTGAAAAGAAACCATATAATAGAATTGCATGTGATTATTGTGCTAGCTTGATGATTATTTAGTTATAGAGTGGTGATAATAATATAATAATAATAGTAGTTGTAATAATAATATATCATTATAATAATTATAATTGTAACTGTAATTTGAATAATAAATGGTGATAATAATAATAATAATAATAATAATAATAATAACAATTTATTCTTAATAATGGTGAGAAAGTTAGTGATTATCATTAATAGAATAATTATTATCTTAGGTGTAGTTGGTGATTATGCTATTAAAGAGTGATGATAATGATCATCTTATGTTATACTTTTGTTCATCATTTTAATTACTATAATTATAAATATATAATTATAACAATAATTTTTATAGATATAATTATACGAATTACTTGTATATACAAACAAAGTGATGATTAAATCCATTTGACACTTCTTAAACTGGTAATTATTAATACATTTTTATACAAACTCAGTTAACTAAGTAGCCACAATATACTCCATTACCATCATTTAATTTTAGTCTTCATATACAAAAAAGTAGGTTATTCATCTATTCTTCAGTCAATTAGAAATAATTAGCACATGTAAACTTATGTTTATTTTTGTTGATGAGCTTTACCATCACCTCATTTTCATTGATTCGGAAGTTCAATTTTAAATTTGGTTGTTATTAATTGATTATAAGATTTTTATTTTTAGGTAAATCATAATATTTTGAGTTTTGATCAAAAATTTTATCTTCTAACAAATGAATATTAAAGAAAATTGATGAAGAGATAAGATACTGTATACGATGGAAAAAAGAAGAAGATGTGCATATCAAATAAAAAGAAGAAAACTTAGTTACTTGATAAACAATAACAAATACTACTATTTTTGTATATTGGATTTACCTAAAAATGCATTTTTATGTTAATTATATAATTTATCTTTATAGATTGTTTCAAATCATTTAGAGAGGATCACTTTTAAAATATAAAATCTTAAAAGTAAAAAAAAATTATAAAAATATGGTGGGGGCATTGATTGGGTTTAAAAAAAAATTACTTTGGTGAGTTATATAATGACTTCAAATCTTATGATATAACTGACAAGGATTTAAAATTATAAATGATAATTACTAGAGAAAGATATTTCTAACTTAAAAAATGTCGCCATCTAAATATTATTGGAAAGTCTTACCAAACTTATTAGTTATTACACAAAAGAAATTGAAACTAGTCAAATTAATTATTCAAATAAATTATAAACTAACTAAAATACTCATACCAAAAAAAACATGCACAATCATCCATACAAAGGCTTAGGTTAGTTAGACACGATGAATAGACGAGCATGTCTTTTGATATAATGAACTACTTTTTTAAATATCCTTTTGCAGCTTTTAAATAGTAGAAAAACCTTTTACCCACTAAAAAGATTTTACGGGCACAATGGCCAATATTGCAACAACGCGGCCATGCAAGTGATGCAGGAAGAGGACATCAATCATTTCTCGATCAACTAGCAGCGAGTGGTTACCAAAGGAAAAAAAAACGTGTATATGGGACATCATCAAGCTATTGTGGATCAGGCCTGGTCACTTCAACAATGCAAAATCATTGAACCCTACGAGGACCAAAATATTTACAGTCTGGCATATCTGTACAGATTTGAGATCCTTTTCATATCAATCAAGGCTCTCGTGCCAGAACAATCCTTGCATGGTGACTTATCATCCAAAAGGGCGAAAGGAATATCATAGCACTACTGTGATTTACCCTAGGTACGACTGTGGCTTTGTTTAGAAAATTGTAGTTAAAACACCTAAAATAGCGATGAGTCCTAGATTTGATTCAAAAATTTTATATTCGTTTTATTTTCAGGAGGTTCAGATCTATAATTTTTAAATTTTATAGATTTAAATTTAATCTAAATTTATATATATATATAAATTTCTATTTAAGTTAATTGGTCTCAGATACAAATCTAACTCAAACTTATGTATCTATATACATACATACATAAATATACTCTAATATTACATTTGTCATATTTATTATAATCTTGTTTAATATTCTTGTTCATTTTTTATTTTATTTATGTATATGTATTTTATGAACATTATAAATAATATTTTATTCTAAAAGTATTAAAATACTATTTAAAAAGTTAAAATAACTATTTTAAAATATTTATCATTTAACTTAAAGATTTTTTAAAACAAAAAATACATATTACACTATATAAAATATAAATGTATTTGTATTTATATAAATTATTAAAAAAAATCAAAAATAACATTACGCATTTATAATATGTTTATATGGTAGGTCTTGTTCTGATTGTTAACTTTTGAGACTCGATGGTTTAGGATTGGATCTAGATCTAATTAATTTAAATGGGTCTGAATTTGAATTAAATTGACACAGCCTAGATCCGACCCATTACTATTCTTAAAAGCACTTGTAAAAGTATACGTATTATTCAATATAAAATACACTTTTGGGTTCAAAATTTTCAATTTTTTTTGTCAAACATGACATAATAAAAATAAATTCAAAAAGTAATGTAAATTGGCTTAATTTAATTCTCATAGTTTCAATATTACCATATTCGAACAAACCACTAATAAATTAATATATCAATGTAATTAAATTTTGATATGCGTTTAATTATCTCTAATAGACTAAGGTTGCATTTCAAAAATAATATATTGAATTAAATGGAAAATAATAATTGCATTTTCATACTCACCCATATATGTTTAAATATTTTATACTTGTTTGAAAAATATTTTTACAGTAAATTGTAGTAAAATTTGAGCATACTACTTTTCAATAATAATAATGATTCATATTAGGTAGTATAAACATAATAAAATAATAGTACAAGAATAATCTAATTTACCCACATACGATTAACATATTTTGTAATATCCATAACTTTAATCTTGATTCTTAGAAAATTATTTACAATAACATAATTACACAATGGGCCATTTTAATTTTATTCATAATTTTCAAATTTTAAAATAAACTTTAAAATTTTACAATTGAGGATATGATTTTCAAATCCTTTTTTTCTTACAATTTTTCTTTCGTAAAGCTATTAAAGCCCCCCTTTTAATAATTCACACCTTTTTAATAACTTTTGTATTGAGATAAAGAGGTCTCAATAATAACTATTCCAATTAGCACTTATTCACAACTTTCTTCTATTTTTGTCTTTAAAAGATCCTTTTAGATAATAGAAACTTTAAAATTTTAGAGAAATTATTCTAAGAATATTTTTTTAGTGAGAAATTGAGTAACATATTGATAAAAAAATTAGTGAATTTTCAAATGTCATAAATATTTCTTTTAAATTTTATACTAGCTATAAAATTAAATTTTGTGCATTTTAGATCTAAACAACATATCTTGTGCTTATGGTAAAATTTTGTATTTTAATATTTTTTTGTTAAAATTATTTATTTGAGGGTTTTCCTAAATTTTCATGATTTTAAAATTTATTTGGTTTTTATATGAGGGTTTTCCTAATATATATAGATATATTAACATTATTTCCAAACTTGAAGCCATAATAGTAAAAAAAACATGGTTTGGGAGCATCAAGTAGAGATGAAGAACGAAGGTACTTTTCTTTAAAAATACAAATCTAAATATTATGCTTGCTCTTTAACAAGTCTCATGCTAGCTTCATGAATATGTCCTCATTTATGCCTTGCACATCTCTGAAGCGTAGGATGTCTCTCTCTTTTGGTATGCAAATCACTTCCCACCACATGAGTTAGACATTGAACTTATGAGTTACCGTTCCTAGAGAAAAGACTGATTTAGTCGATCAAGCAAGATAGTAATGCCCTTCATAAGCATATAACATTACATTGAAGAGAAGATAACAACTGATGTGATTAGTTAACTCAATATAGCCACTTTTGAACCATCTCAACTACATGTAAAAATATACCTTTATTAATTCTCACATCACATATCCAAATCCCTAAATACCTTGAAAGGGAATGAGCTATGGGAATAGAAGCAATTGAATTTAACTCATTTGTGGTTTTTTGTTGAATATTCAAAGATAAAATAATGGTAAACTTATCAAGGCTAAACTTCTAAACCAAATATTTACTATAAAAATCTATGACATCTAAAAAATCCAAATTTAGGCATTAAAGCATAAAAAAAATTAATAAATCATTAGTGAAAAAAAAAAACAAGAATTTCTCATCCCCACTCAAGCCACAACAATTAGTTTCCATTGGCATAAACTAACAATATGTTGAATCATACGTGAAAGGAATTCCATATATAAAATAAGAATATAAGGAGAGATTGAATCCTCTTACCTAATACCAAAAGATGATTTGAAATCTTCTTTTATCTATGAGTTATGGATGACTCTAATAGATGGGAAAGTATTAATGCAAGAATAATAATACGGGACATATTATCAAGAATCCTAATAGCTTCCATATGTTTCAAATAAAATACCATAGAAGTCAATCATACACCTTCTCACGATTAATATTTAGAGCCATATATCCATGTAATATAATATTTAGAGCTGCATATATCCATGTAAGAGATTCAGAACCAAAGATGTAGAGAAGTAAGAACAAATAAATCAACCTAAAAAATAAAGAACCAAAAGAACAACAAGAACACATAATATTGACGGGTTTGCCTAATGTGGAATACATTCACAAAAAAATCAAGCAAATAATTTTACAATACAAAGGAAGAATGTAAAAGGAACCCTTAATTACAATGAAGATGTAGATATCTCTCAAACTCTCAATTATAATGAAGATGTAGATATCTTTCAAACTCTCAATGTGTTTCTCTTTCTAAAAGAGAATAATGAATGTATGCTGTGAGATATTATGTGTGTATTTTGTGTTCTATTGAGGCTAAAAAGAGAAAAGTACATATATAAAACCTTAAAAATACTAAATTAAAATGCTTATCATCAATGGAAAACTTAAATTATCTTTTGTCGCAAAGGTACACAATAGTCATCAAATGGAATGTGCTCATAATACAAAATTAGAAAAATAAAAAGATAAAAAATATATTAAATCACTCACATGATCAGAAATAAAATATAATTTCATACAGAATTCAAAATCATATGAATTTAGTCAAAATTATAATTATGAATAAATTTATCTACAAGTTGGAATTGATGATAGATCAATAAAACAAAAATGTATACAATTAAATATGAGTTTGGAAACATTCAAAGGCATTTTCTAAAAAATTCAAAACACATAAAAAGAGGGTCATTTCTCTTAGAGAATAAGTAAAATGTGATCCAAATTATATATTAAATTCAAGAATGTTGTTTTTTAGAGGTTTAGAAAAATGTAAATAAATTTGAAGTTCCAATCCGATGAAAAGATCATCATAAAAACTTATAAATAAAAATGATTGAAAAATGAAATATAATACTCTTGAGAATAGTAATTTAAATCAAACATATTTATTTTGATAGAATTAAAAATTAAATTTCATAAATCAAATAGATATTTTTGGCAAATCAGATTTCTAAAACTAGGGTATTACAATTTTTTAACCATAATTGTAACTACTCTTAGGGTGATTTTGATAGTCAAGATGGAACATAATCGAGAAATTATCTCCATGGGACCATATTAGTCAAGTTTCAAAAGAATAAGGGGGTAGGGAGATTTAGTCAGCATTTTCCTACACTTGATCAATGCAAGAACTAACCAAGCAACCACCTAATTTACCTCTTCAACTAAATTTAGGTTGTATGAATCCCATATCATAAAGTTAGCACTAATAAACATGGTTTTTAAACAAAAAAAAATATCGACAATTGTCTAGTGTTACCACTCCTCTTTTTTACAAGTGAACTAACATCATTAAAATCCCCTCTTAAGACCCAAGGCATCTACACAACTTTAGATATATATAGAAAATCCTCATATAAATCTTCCTTAAAATGGATTTATCTATAGCTTTGCATTTATGAGCTAATGCATAGTCTTAAGAACTCAAACCTCAACAAAATTCTCATGCCACAACATACAAATACCACTAGAAAAACCAAATGTATTCACTATTAAAATTTAAATCCAAGCTTCCTAATGATTACCTAAATAGTATCATCACTCAACTGAGTTTCCATAATAAATATAAAATATATTTTATGGTTTTGAACCAAATATCTCAAGATACTAATGAAGACCTCATTGCCCACACCTTTGGCATTTGAAAAAAAAATATATTTTACATGTATTAGACATAGTTACTAATAGAAAACAAAAGAGGGAGGGAAATCAAACCCATAAAGGAGTTTTATGCTGCCCCATATCCACCAAAGCTTCATGCATATTATGTGACATCGATCCTTTTCCACTAGCATAACAATGGGAAAAGAATTACCAAGTGTTAGAAGTGAATGCTCTCACTTTTATTTATGCTTTCTTATTTTCTTCTCCTCTCCTCTTCTATTAATAAACCAATGGCAGCCAAATCATACCCTACTTTGGTTCTCCACCGCCAAAGTATAATAAAAATTTGAAGTGTGCATTATAGTTATTCTAGTCTTCTTATTAAAAATATATGTAAAGAAAGATATGAAAATAATGGGAATAGTCATTTTATATATGAGGAAGATATGTATAGATTACATTGATAAAAAAGAAAAGAAAAAGAGAAGGGTCTCCTATTAGTTATCATCCTCTTCATTGTTGGCATCGACATCCCTAAAAACTTTAGGAATAGGAATGCCATCCAAATCCTCAATTACATATGGTTGTCTGTCAGGATTTCGCATTTTGATGACGCTCACCCAAGATCATAAATTGGGCATATATCATAGAGGCACCATAATTGTACCATTGAGACTAATTATGGTTTTTCATAATGTGCAAACTTGCCAAATATTTTTCCATAGCTTCACTGGTATGCCTTAGTTTGGCATCGACAATGACCTTATCTATGCATTCGTTCATATTTTTAAACCATGAGTGCTCTGCATGCTTGGCATTGAATAATTTTTTTTTGGAGATTCTTCAACAAATCCTTATCAATAAATTCTTTGTGTCATTGCTTATTCTCAGTCCAATGCTTTTCTAAAGTATTTTTTTTCTAAGTATTTGGCCTTACATTTTGTAACCTTATTAGTGAGGATATTACTCTCTTGTTCAAGAAATTTAAGTGCATCTGAGTACTTCTGAACCTTCTCAACATTTGCAAGCCATTTTTTCTTCAAAGAAGATTGTTGATTAGTTAAGCCCTTCTCATTGCAAAGATCATCCTCAAGATGGATAGTATTGACTCTTAGTTTTAGATACTCACTTTTCTCTTTCTTGCTACTCCTCTGAGCTAGCATCTTGAGCTTTGAGAAAATCTACATCTAGTGAGGTGAACTTCCATTCACAGATTTTAGTCTCCAATTCATACACTTTAGCTTAAATGGATTCTTTCTTGACTTTCAAGGTTTAATGGGCACTCTAAAGTTATTTGTATTCATCCTCTATCCATCAGAAACTCCTAGGACTCCAAGAGAGATGGTCAGAAATATTCTTTCTCATAAAGAGTTGTTATGCATAATAGGTGAAAGATTAATAAAGTTGCTACATTGATATTGTTACATGTATGAAGTAAGGACTTAGTTTATAGCCAAAATTTCAGGTTTAAGTCGTAAAAAAATCCTCCTATATTGGTGTAACATTATGGCCTCGGTAGTCTTGAGACCTACATTATTATTGGGATAATAGCCAAAGAAGGAAGACTGTTCAAGCATGGTTAAAGAAGCCCCATCGTATTTAAATGATACCTTAGAGACACTCTCAAACAATTATTTCCTCACAGGAAAAGTCTCTAATTTAGGTACCTTGGCATCAAGACCTTCCAACATAATAGTTGTAAGAGTAGAACCATTATCACTCGATAGTTTGAAAAATGTTTTTGAGGTGTTGTTGGCGCTTGTGCTTGCCTCTACATGGGTGGAGGAATATTTTTAGATACTAGAAAAACTCCATCTCTCCTTATCGCTTTCTCCTCATCACTAACCCCCTATTCAAGTATGATCGTCCTTTTAATAGGGGCCTAAGATATAAGGAATTTGAGGTTCCCTCAAGGAGGGTTTCATCAATTATTTACCTTTCTCTTAGATTGATCTCTGAAAAGGCTTGGAAATATCTTCTTTCAATTTTGGTGTCGATGGCTTAGGGAAAATAATGAGTGGGGTAGATAAAAGTTTGGGCCGACTAGAGGAAGACTTTAAAATCTTCTTAGTTACTGACACTTTTAAAATTACCTTAGGTGGGCCTTCCTCCTAATGAATTTAAATAAATTATAAATAAATAGTGATCATATAGGCAATCACATTGGACACAAAACATGCTTTGTGAGGAAAGCTGATGAACTCAAGACTAAGTTAATAATTGATGCATTTACAAAATTTCTAGTATTATTAACCTTGTTCAATTTTCTTCCTTTTTCAGTTTTTTAAGATTGGGCTTTAAAACTTTTTCACTTTTTAGAGTATGTAATAAAGTAAAAGAGATTTTAGAGTGTGATTACCGATAAACATGGTAGTGATATATCATTGGAATACATACCTTTCACTTGGTTGCCCCAGTAATGGATGCTCCACTAGGAGGACAAATGATGTGCTTTTTTATGCCCTTGAACAAACGGGGGGAAGTAGATTGTTGTAAAGATTTTCATGTATTACACTTTGTAAAAATGTTAATAACGATGATTCCATAGGGCCAATGAATAGGTTAAATCTTTGAATGAATGAAAATGATGAAATGGAGACATGTTACCCACTAATGTTAGAAATTAGTTATATCTTCCTAAGGATGAATGGATAGTTTGAAAATTCATTGTTATTTACAATACACCCATTTCGCAAAAAGTGTTCAAATTTATACACACAAGCTTCTAAATGTAGAGAGAAAGATGGACATTCTCAGACCTCTGGGTTAAGCTAGCCGTACTTGGGCATATTCCACTCGAAATTACCCAAGACGAAGAAGTTTTGTGACATCCACTTCTTAATAGAATATTGAGGCTCTTTGATAAAATTATTTTTTCCTCTAGTTTGAATGGAATAGAAATGTAGGGTCGATATATTAATTTGAAATTTGAAGAAGTGTCTGAAAAAATCCATCATTGGTATAACTTTCAACAATTGGAAACTGTATGAAAATCTCTTCACCATTATCCAAGCGTTGTGAGTGAAATGAGCAAGGCTAAGCTGACGTTCTTGAAGAAATTCCTATATAAATCGATGTAAGGGATATCAATTACAGACATAAAGTGCCTCGACAATTAAGTTTATGTACCTATCCAGCGAGTTATTAGCTTTGTCCTAGGGGGCAACATTATTAAATTAAGGGAACAAGGAATATAGTATTTTACTCAAAAATGTTCAAGAAGAGCTTCAGTAATGCCTGCTTAGAAGAATAGTGTCCGAGTCGGATGAAGAAGGTTCTAAAATGTTGAAAAAAGGGGGAAGATTAGAAAGAGGTGAACATAGTAAGGGGTTTGTTAACAATGGGTTTGTCGAAGAAAAACAAAAGAGAAAGCAGAAATTGAAGACGTAATAGATGTATTGGAAGATTGGGAAATAGAAGAGTTACCAATATGTTAGAAAAATATCCCTCATAAGAGGAATGGGTTTACTAGGACATATGAAAAGGTCGATGGTTAGTGTAATTGTGACATGAAATTTGCAAGTGTGGTTTATGTCAAGGAGCTCGTGATGTTGAATGCCTTTGCTTATGGCGACAATAAAAGAAATTGTAATGATATCTATGGAAAAAGATGACAATGGTGTGGATGGTGCCCTAACATAGGATGGAAATGGAGATATGAAGGTCTCATGTTTGAAAATATATATTGAAATTTAAAGGAAGATGATGAAAGGAAAAAGAGTAAATGGGGGAGGTGTATATATATAGGATGATCAGTGTATATATATAGGACGATAGTTGTTACCTCATTTTTTTTACTAAATGGATGAAGAATTTGCATTCATTACTGACAAAATCCTTCTGGTAATCTTGCCTTTGGAGAAGATAGAATGTCAAATCAAACCTTGATCCTTACCTATTCTTAAATAAAATAGCAATATCAGAACGAATGAGCTTCAATGACATAGAAACTTGTTCCTTTTATAATAAATATTAGACAGATTGTGTTCCTCTTATTTAAAGTGTTCTCCTTTGTTTTGAAAAAATGGGTGAAGGGAAATAAGGCTTATTCAAAAAGCCTCATTTTAGTACCATTTTATATTTTATCAAAATTTAAATTTTAAAATTTACAAAAACTAATGAGATTGGTGTAGTTTTGTTTTTTTCCCTCAACGGAACACATTGAAAGACTTTACAACAAGGATTTTATTTTCCAATATTTAATAGTATATATGTATGATATGGTCTTCTTATCTGTAAGCGACCAATGATCCTTTTATGTAACTTTATTTGTAAGTGACCAAAGATCTTTTTTTTTTGTAATTATTTGACGGTCTTTTTATTTATTATAAATGTGTGGTTTAAACTATGGGAAGTGTAATTGAAGCCTAGTTTATCTACATAAGAGAAATATTTGATGTGTTTAGTCATCAGCAACTTAATTGAATTTTAGCTTGTTACCCTAAGAGAGTGATTGACGCAATGTATGAAATTTTGAAGGAAAGGATGATATGGGTCTTTCCCAAACCATTATTGCCGAGCCCTCATAATATCAGGCTAAAGTTATCTCTCCTTTAAACCAATCCTTGATATCCTTACTGACTCCATATTAGGTTGGTCTTCTACGCAATAGAGGGGTAGTTCATTGTCCTCGAGTAGACAATGCTTTCCCATCTTCCTTCTCCCCCATTATACCCTACATGTATAGGGGTATTATACTAATTTGGTTATCCAAAATTTATAGTACAACTCTCTCACTTTTGCTCTCTTCAGTCTCCTTTAATTTATTTCCCTTGGCACTCTTTAGTTACTTGACACCCCTTTTATTTCCTTTTGTTGTACTATAAGATGTACGGTACTTGGATTTTACCTCCAAAATCTTATCTATGTTTATGAAGCTTCTCTTATCCTCTTTTTATCTTGTTTAAATTTTTTAACATTTTCTTCCTTGTACTCAATAAAAGAATGGTATGGAAACCAAACTCATATTAAGTACCAGGGTAACATTTAATTATCTTATGTTTAGCTTCCACAAAAAAAAATTAGTAGCAAATTTTGGAGTGATAGAGATTGTTGAGTGGATCTTATATCCCTTGTTGATAATAAGTTTATTTTAAATAAAACACTAATCATTTAATGTAAAAGATAACTTGAGTTAGAAAAATATCATGTCTCAGACTTAGGCCTTGAATGTATAGTTGGACTTTAGAGTCAAAGGGCTAACTTCTTCTCTATAGGTATTCCATACACTCTATAGAGGGTAAACGTATTCAAAGACTTAGGTCTTGAGGTTTAGTATGGGCAATTGAAATGTCATGTGGCTTCTTTGGTAAGTTTTACCTCTGATTTGAATGGTTTGATTTGGTAACACCTCATTAGCTATCATTGCCTTAAATTATGGGATTATACCCATTATCAAAGTTTTGAATTGAATTGAAATGAATTAGTAAATGACCTTGTTTTATCCTTAATAACTAGATTAGGGTTAGATTGATAGACTTTGAGTTATCCAGTAATCATGTTCATATTTGATCCTTGTTGTGGAATAAGTGGTTATTATCATATGTGGAATTATGGGTGTGAAATTTTTGTTAAATGGTATTATTGCATGTGCCTTAATGACTTATTCTCATGTTATGCATGTCTTAGTGATGGCATAGGTGTATAATGATATTGTATGAATTTTTATGTGATCATATATTTATATACATGATTATGGTTATTATGTATTGAATTATCTATTTGATTAAGCTACCTATTTAGAGATGTTGTGATTTACTCTATATGATAAAGTTGTACTAATACTATATTTTTTTTAGCTAAATACATATGTTGTATGGAGATTGTGACAACTTACGGCCATGAAAAAAACTCTTTAGAGGATGTTCCTTGTAAGAAATAGGCCTTTAGTCCCAAAATTTATGATTAACTAATGTTTCAATATAGGGTATTATTTTGTTGTTAGTTATTATTGTTTACTCTTATATCTATGGCTTGAATTTGTTTAGCATTTTTTATAATGGCATTTTTATTATTTTTAACTCTTTTCTTTATATTATTGTCTCTATTTCCATTTTATTATTATTTTTTTTGAAATTTTTTTGCCTTATCACTTAGCTTTAAAAGGCAATGAATAAAAACTTATGATAAGTGTGGTGGTAGCATCCAATATTTTATTATTATGTTTCTACTAAAATGAAAGTTTTAAATAGGGGGTGGGGTGCTACATTACAATATCTCCCAACTATCACAATGTAATCCAAAGGGCAATCAATTATAAAGAATGTTAACCTATGATGATCGATTTCTCCCCATTACCCATAGTGTTAAATGTAGGTCTACTTACCAGTTAACCTTAACGAAAATTCTTGTGAGTCTCAACAATAAAGCTTTTGAGTTCATGAAAAACATTGTGACAACTTCAATTGCTCTCATATGATTTCGTGAAAACATCCATAATCTTCTAAGAGCTTCCATATGGTAACATCTATTATTACCAATGATAACCAATGAGGAACTCTAAGGGGGTTTGTCATGCCTAGATCCTTGTGCTCAAATCTTATAGACCATTTCTCATTTCTATTCCTCTTTGTGATTTCCATAGGCATGTTATCAACAAAGACTTTCCTCCAATTTATCCCTTGTGACATGAGATTTTATTTTTTCCACGTAAATGACACCAAATTCTAATGTGTGAAAGCTAACCAAGGCTAAGAGATACACTAGTAAAGGATCCAACAATGATGGTGGGACACTACTATTAATTTGGTCCAATGATATAAATACTAGTATCATAGAGTATATGTAGATGAACCTTTAATGTTAAACTTTCAATGTAGAAATTCTAAGGTTGGTATAATATTAAATCATCATAGTTTCTTAAATACAAGGATTTTTTTTAAAGGGGAAATTAATCTAGGGTGGTGCTCTAGGAAAACTCCCATTGTACATTAGTGATTAAAGGTGGTTTTTAATTCTAAACAAGACATATGCCTTTGTATAATCTATATTATAGCGAATATTCTTTGCAACTAGCATGATATGTTTACCCCCCATTTGATGCATCAACTGGCGGTTTTTTTTGTGTATGTTGCTCGAAAATTGAAATTTCAATCATTTAATGTAGGTATTATCTCACATATCTCGTATATATCTTTTTAAATTCTTAAAATATTATTTCCAATCCTCAAGTTTCTAACTCTCAGAACCCTCAATTTAAAATTCTCTCTATATAATTTTTCTTATTTTTGTTAATCAATGACTCCTTCCCCACACTAAAATCCACTTGTGATGGTGATTTTTGATAGTGATAGTGAATACATTGTAATACATTTCATAGGAAAATATATCTCACTCCAAATCAATGATAAGAGATTGCAAAATAAATTAGGTCATTCAAAAACAAATAATGGCAACAAGGGAAAACAAAATGAGAAAGGGAAGACAAGTAAGGGGAGGAAAATATGGAGGAAGAGGAAAAGGTGGTGGGAAATGCGGAGGATAAGAAAGATTTGAACTTATTCTCTAAAAGCTTGTGGATTCTCCTTCCTCAACTTATCCATGCTCCTCAATTGACTTACACCGTAGGTGATTTCTCATTCTTGTCATGAGAATACAAAGACATCTTTTCAATCATGGGATATATTGCATCCTCCCCATTTTCATATTGATTGATGTTTTTTTAAAATTTTTTCATGTATTTATTTTTCTTAAGTAATGTTTGCATATAATATCATGTTATTATAATATTAAAATACACACTTGTCTATGATTTTAACAACCCTATTATTTCATGATTATTATATGATGAGTTTTGAAAAAATATTTTTTTCTCCTTAAACATTGATAAAGAAAATATTGAGTACATCAAAATCCATTTTAAATACTTAATTTCATTACAACAAAAAAAGCATACAAAAATATGTAAAATGCAATACTATTGTCAAATATTTTGAGAAATAAAGCTTTATGCAGTATTTTCCCTTCATATTCTGTAATACCCCAAACCTTTTATTTTAGGAATAAAGAGTTAAATAAAAAATTATTGAATAAAATTTAATTATATGTACCTTTTTTGATAAAATAATAGTAATAATTAAGACAATAAAAATGACACAAGGACATAGTTATTAGAAACTATTTTAATTAACTAACCTAAGATAAATTATAATAATTTCAAATTTTCAAAAAAATTTATTTTAATTATTATTATTATTATTAATTATTACCCCTAAAATTTCCAAACAACCAAAACACCCTACTGCCCCCATTTTTCTTTTTTTTCTTTCTTCCTTTTCTTTTTTTTCTTTCTTTCATTTTCTTCCCTTCTTTTTCCCTTTCTTTTTTTCTTCCCCAACCCAATCCTCTTCTTTCCCTCTCTTTATCTTCTTTCCTTTCTTTCCCCTCGACCGGCCCAATCTTCTTTTTTTTCTCCCTCGGGCGATGGCCTGATGCATGCCTTCCACCTCTTCCATTTTCCTTTTCTCTCCCTCTCTTTTTCTCCCCTTTCCTTTTCTACCCTAACCTTACCTCCCGCCTATGCTTGCACCTGCGCATCGCTGCTATTTTTGTAGCTTCCCCTTCCCTTCTCCTATCTTCCTTTCCACTTTTGACCATGCAGGTAGTGCAGCTGGCACGTCCCCTACACGTCCCCTCCCCTACAAGTCCCTCTCCCTCACCTGCTCTCTACCCCCTGCAATTTGCCCACCTATGCAGCAGTACCAACTTGCCACATCGGCCGGCAGCCAACAACTCTCCGCTTTTGTCCTCTTCCGTCCCTTGTCATCTTCTTCATCCCTTGTGCTTATAAAATCCCCAACACACTCTTCTTTCCCTCTCTTTTATGCCCTGATTGCATCCTTTCTTCCATCGCCCCTTCAGAAATCATTGCAGCTACCACCAGGCCACACCATTTCCCCAGCTCCCTCTTATTCTCTTCCCTGCATCTCCCTATGCACGCTGAGCCTCTCCTCTTCCCTTCCTTTTCTCTCCCCATTCATGCAAAGTGGGTAGTTCGAGATACCCTTTTGCACCCCTGCGCACCACTAATGTCGTCACCACCGCCGGCCATACCACCCTCCCTACCTCCCTTCCTGCACAAGAAGACCTCTCTTGCTACACTAACACCTCCACCACCCCTTCTTCTTTTCCTTTCTTCCCTCTCTTCCTCTCGAGCACCACCGTCGCCGTGAGACCACCACCACCACCACTGGCCACCTGAGTCAGCAACTCCACCACCCTAAGAAACCCTACCTTCCCTCCTCTTTCCAATTCTAAAAATCCCTCCTTTACATCACCACTGCCGTCGCCGCCGGGCTACCATCACCGCCATCTTCACTTGCCTAGTCCATTCTGGTTACACCTTCCCCTCCTTTACTTTTTTTGAGTATTTTATTTTAACAACTCATTATTATTAACATTATCATCAGCATTATTATTATTATTATTACTATTATTATTATTATTATTATTTTAGTTTAGAAAATAAGAAAAAAAAAGTGAAAAGAGTTAGGAAGGAAGTAAAATGACCTAGTTTGTGCTCTTATTATAAGTATTAGACCAATAATCCCCCGTGAGAAGGCGTAGGACTCTCTTGCTTCAAGCCTAGAGCCAACTAGGTAAGGATATAGTTAAGATTTGGGTTGTTCTATGAGTCTTGATTGTGAAATGGGAGTATTTGTGTGTTATGTGTAAATATATGTATATGTGAACTAAGTGTGTGTGGTGCAGCTTGGCTTGCAAGGATCTAAGGTAATGGTATGCATGATTCTTATTACTTGTTTGTATGTGTAGCTAAATCTTGCTATGGGTGGGTATATTCTTGTACATTGTTAAAAGATTAATATATTTATGCCTAGATGTCTTAGGTGGAACTTGATTAGCCAAGGGAAATGAAATAAAATAAAGAAGGTGGAGTGAGTAAAGTGTTATGAGGAAAGTGTCCTAGTTATCTCATGAAATATTGTGGAGGAGTGAAAAAGAGGAATGATAATGTAAGGGATTAGGGTAAACGCTTGCATGGTGAGTGTAAGCTTTGCATGGGGGAAAGATTTACATGGGGAATTCTTGGTTGGAGGTTGACTGTGGGAAGGAAAGGGTGTTTTGGGTGGTTAGTGTACTTGGGGGAGTTTTGGTACGTGAAATGATGGGAAGGTGCATCAGAGCATAAACTAGGGTTTTGGGGGATCAACCCTAAGGATATGAGGTGTTGTGGAGAAAGGTTGAGGAAGTTAGTTGCACATCAGAGTTGGGATGAGGGGTGTACCACATGGAGGACATAGGTCGAGCCAAATGGAAGGTAGAGTTATGTAAGAAAGAGGGGTATGAAAGTAAAAGGGGGATTATTAGGGTTTTCGGGGGTGACCAGCTAGGATGTCATTATCACATGTGTGAGTTGAGGAGTTGGGTCGTAAGGTTTAGAGTAGGGGTGAGTATGGTGATGGTACTTGAATTAGGGAAGATGTGGGCTAAGTAAAGAGATAAGAAGCAAGGGCCACATAGGGCGGATTAGGGCTTCAAGGGAAAACCCTAGTGGATGATGGAGATCATAGGTGGAGAAAAAGGAGAGCAGGCCTTGACCCATGAATATGAGGCTTCTAGGGTCACTCATAGGTTGATGGAAAAACATTGAGGGTCTTAAGAGTAATTGGAGGGTTTGGATGTTCCGAGTCAAGGGATTTGGGTTTTCATAGAGTTTGGGTTAGTCGAGTGGTAGTAATTCAAGAGTGTCACTTGGATTGTGCATGAATGGGTGTGTGTTACCTAGAAAATAAGACACGAATAAAATACTAATCACTTAAAGTAGAAGATCATTGAGTCAGGCCCAGATGTAGGATATTTACTGGTCCACCGATTATAATAGTGGTTAGGTGTGTTTTGCCCTGGGTAGTATATTTACCAGTCCACCGGTTATAATAGTGGTCAGGTACGTTCTACTTTGGAGTTATATTCCCAGCCTATCGGTTATAATTGTGAGGGTCTTGAGCTCAATAAGTAAAACCCTTGGATAATAATAATTTATGGAAAAGATACTAATCACTTACAGTGGAATACCACATAGGTTAGGACCGGATATAGAATATTTACCGGTCCACTTGTTATAATAGTAGGCAGGTGCGTTTTTCCCTGGAGTAGATATTTTTGGTCCACTGGTTATAATAGTAGGGTCCCTAAACCCATGTGGATATAATTCGAGAGATATGTAAAATATGGTACTAATAGCTTAAACTCTAAGAGAGGTAAATGATCTAACAAAATATACCGAATGCATTGTATCTGTATTTTGTGTTGTTATTCCCTATCTTGACTATATTATTACCTTAATCAGTACGTAACGTATCAATCACTCTTATTATGGGGGCTACTCATTCCCATGAGTAGTTGCCCCTCCTTAGACTATACAGGTATATGATGAGGCCTTAGAGGACTATGATATATACGATGGTCTAGTCAGGGTAGAGTGATGCCTTAGTGTCCTGGGTTGGGGTCGGAGAGAGTGTATTCTAGACTGTTTTTCCATTAGTACCTTATTTTTTTTTATTCCCCCGTAGTGGGATCCTATCATGCATTTCCATTTCTCTATTGTACTGGTATTTGACTCTCACTTGTTTTAGCATTTTATATATTTCAATGTTAGACTCTTTCATGTTTTAATCATTTTTTATTATGATTTTGTATTTGTATTGATCTTTTAGCCTTATGATGAGTATGAGGCTGGCAAGGGGCCAGACTTATATTGATCACGGTAGTAGTACCCCCTTTTTGGTGTATGATTTTCTTAAATCAAATAAAATTTTCCAATAGTGATTTTTAGGGGTGTTACATATTCCTAATCAAATGGACGTGTTAAAAGAATTAATATATTCAAACAAATGCCTAAACAAAAACATCCATTCTCCTTTGATTTAATTCTTTAGATTACAAATTATTATTATTATTATTATTATTATTATTATTATTATTATTATTATTATTAATAATAATAATAATAATTATTATTATTATTATTATTATTATTATTCCTTAAAAGATATCATGGTAGTTAATTACCCTTATATTGGTAAATCATGGTGGTTGTTTGTCATCTTATTCACAACTTTAAAAAAATATTTTAAGAAGGGTTATTATATTCTATTCTTCCATATGCATTTTTTCAAAAAACCCTTTTGGTTTACAACAAAAAATTCTCTAATATGTTCGCTGTCACATAGGCTTTCAAAAAATTCACAAACTAAAAAGAATGAAATGAAATGAAGATATGATAACACTTTCACTAATACATACACACCCCATCATAATCTAACCATTGTGATTGTTCTTTCAAAGCCATTTTATTACTAATAAAATATTGACTTACTTTCATAACACTAACATTTTTTTCTCTCCTCTTTCACAATTGATTGTTTTCTTACAGAGCATAATGTAATATGCTTCCTATGATGGAACCTTTCTAACTTCTCTCTTTTGAAGATTCCCTCGATTATTTACTTCACACTATTGTTGCTTAAGACTAATCAATTCATCACCCTTCACTATTATCCCCTATACTATTTTTCACCTCCTAAACCTCATCTATCGTTCTCCATCATACCTATTTTCAAAATTTATGCACACTATTACATACACTATCTTCCTTATTTTAGATATAATTTGTGTCCCTATTTATATCTATACTCATCACGTTCTAGTTTTTTTTCTCACATTTGCATTCGCCAAAACCCTAGCATTCTTTAGTTGTTGCATCATTTCTTGTGAGTTCAATCCTTTTAATCTATTTTAGGTTGTCATTTTGTTTTTATTTTTTATATATTTGTTTTGTTGCCCCTAATTAATAATCTCACTTTATATTTTACTTCTCCTAGCTAGAACCCTTTTTTTATTATCTTTTGTAGATATTATATATTTTATGTGTTGACTATTACAATTTAGTTTTCATGTTGATGTGCGTGCAAGGCCTACATCATTTGTTTAGTTAATTTGAATGTTATACTATTAACTAACTATACATTAAATTATATTCTAGGTTTTATACTCAAGGTTGCCTTGCATAAATTTTTTTATCTCTTAACTTTTCCTTGATAAGAAAATATTCATACCCAGGGTTGTGTTTCCTAATAAACCTTAGTTATAAGTTTATTGTGCACAAATTAAAGAGAGGAAAATTAAAGTTTGACCTAATGAAGAAGTGGGAGTTGATGTAAGAGGACTTGATATTTAGGAAAGGTCAAGGTTAAACAAGGTTGTTCATGATTATACAAAAAAGGTTCTTGAAAAATTTGGTAATTTAAAATACACTTTTTTACATTTATTTACATAAGCTTTATAGGATAACTAATAATAGAAATAACTAACTTTTAACCTCCATTTGTATGTATGTGTATGGATTCATTGATTAGGGATGAAAATAGAGTCAGGGGATGGGGATCCTATCCCTGAACCCAATAAGCTATATGTATTTAACATATGTGGCTTCCTTAACTAAGGGTGAAAACGGATTCAAACAGAGATGGGGATGGGTTCCTTAGTAAGTAAATCAAAATCCTAACACACCCCAATCCTTGATTTTCTCTTATTAAGGAATATTCACCCTGATCCTAGTGAGGGTCAAATCCCCATCCCTACGCTAATCCTGAATCTATTCTTTGCCCTAAAACCCTTCTCGGCCCTTGATACCTCTCATTATGCGATATTTATTTCTTTATGTGTATCTCTCTATCCCATAATATCAGTGTTACCAATCATGTATATGTAGCATATACATTGTGTAACACCCCCAAAATTTACTATTAAAAAATTTATTTTATTTGAAAATTAGTGGAAGCAAAAACCATAAATTTTGGGGATGTTACTGCCATATTTAGTACCAAATCGGTTTCCTCCTACCGTTTTAGTACCAAGTGCCAAGGATAAAAAGAATAAAATATAATTTACTCAAATTCCACCTTTATTTAAATCAGAGTAGCGCATTAAATTTGTTCCAAGAGTAAAACCCACTATTAGTGGTTACAAGAGAAAAACAATTTTAAATAATGAAATAAAAGGTAAAGAGAGAAACCCTTAAATTTTTCCAAATAATCCTTATACTCGTACCTGATACCGGCTTGAATAACACCTGCGACAAACCTGCAAGGGACACTGCCCATTGAATAGGCAGATGCCCACAAATGGAACCCTTTAATACTATGGTACTGAGTAACCCTTTATACTAAATTGAAAGGTAGGGCCCGCATGCAACACATCATATTTAAATAGAAGTAAGAACAATATCATACACAAGCCTATAAACAATCATAGCCATGTAAGAGTGATTACACACATCAACCAATAAGAATTGTACAATACAAATTCAATTTACTTAACACCTCTAGCACTTACCAAGAGTGATAGGCACCGAGGCCATACTTATATCATATCGATAGGCCATGAGGATGAAAGTAACACTTTTGGTCTTAAGCCATTAATTAAACAACATTCAATATCATTTCTCAAATTATATCCATGTGCTTACCACACAAGATACTAATAAACCAAAATTTATACTTTACAACAAATAATAGAACAAAAGGATACCCTAAACAAAATAAAGCTCCTTCTCAATCTAATGACAACTTCAATCCTTAAGCCACATAATTTTGTAGAAAAGTAGAATAATTTATTCTTTTAGATGAAAATCCATGCCTAATTAATTTATTCTTTATAATAAAAAAAGGGTCTATAGTGGTCTATTACATTCATATTTCCCCTTGTAGGTCACTAAAGTATTACAATAACTCAAAAAAAAAACTAGCATTTCGTAATTTATCTAAAGTGCCATGTTTGTCTTGTCTGGAGCTTGTAAGGAAACAAGTATAGTAAAAAAAATTGAGACAATAAATAATATTTTTGGTAACCTTAATTAAAAAATGGAAATATTTGATGTTGACTTATAAATGTCCAAATATGTAGCATGTATAGTATGATAAGAAACTAGCACAATATCCCTATGTATCAAAGAAAAAAAATGATTTAATAACTAACTCAAGTTATCTGATGCTGGACACAGTATTAGTGTAATACCTCATTCTTAATTAACTCTAAGAAAAAAAATGTCATTTTATGTGTAATTACTTACATATAATATTATAGGATGTTTTATGCTAAATGTATTAATATTATGTGTAATAATTTAATAGATTAATTAAATTAAAAATAATTAGAAATAGAATTATTAGACCAGTAGTCAATTAGCCTAAGCCTTATTAGTTGTTGCACCGCGAGGAATAGCAATTGACTAGCCTATAGGATTTTTTTTTGATTTATTCTGGCTTCAATTTGAATCTTATACCTAATAAATTTATAGATTTGGGTTTATAAACTTATTTTCACCTTTCCATAATTATTGGGATTTATTTGATATTTTTCTTATATATTACCTATTTATTGGACCTTTTCTACCCATTAATTTTTTAAAAAAATTTATTAACTTGACTGGGTGATGGTTGGCCCTTATCTCAAGCCCTTAACCCCATTATTCAAATTTTGTGCTCACTTTCCCTTATCTTATTCATTCAACCACGAAATATTCCATAAAGTACATTTACACCACCTAACTTACCCTCACTTACACCACCTCACCTTTCCCTTACACACTCCACCTCCATTATTTCATTCAAGTGCATCGCAATATCTTTAAGCTCACACTATTTGGCTTATTTTTGAACCACCCTATATCTCCCTTCATTTATCTTGCTCTCATTTGTTGATCATGCACGCTTAACTCCTCCCTTTGAGCTCTCTGCTCACTTTGTTTCAATTGTGTTAATTCTAAGCTTTATTATTTAAGCCTTGATTGGGCCTTCCTCTTCTCTTATGTTCCATTGTTTTTATTCTTCTCTTCTACATTTTTCTTCTATCTAACCTCTGTTTATTTTTAAATAAGTAAATGGTGTTATATTTTTGGTTAAATTGTGACGATTATCACATTTCTTGGAATTTTTTATTTCTATTTTATTCAATTATGATTGATTGTGGGTAGTGTTAACTAATTTTGGGTTATGTTTTTTAAGGGGAAGAAGAAGGATAATTAGAGGCTAGATCTTTGGTGGTTCTTTCTTTTTTATTTTTGTTGGAAATGAGGTAAACCTATGCTCCCACTAAATATATAAAATTCATGTGGTAGCATACTAGGGTTTTGATTGTCATGCTTAAGTGTTATTTTTTTGATTTCTTATGATTTTATGAAATATATGCATGTTTCACTTTATGTTGTAATTTTCTTTAACTATGCAAGCAAGAAATAATATGTATAAGCAAGATAATTTATGTATTTTAATATATGCATGATAACATGCTAGAATAGGGATTATGTGTGCCTTGAGAGGACGGTTTGTCCATGGGTATTATTTTCATTTCCAATAACTTATCTAGTAATTTTAGAATATATCACTGGACTCCCCACATGTTTTATTAAAGTTTGGTATATGATGTTTAGGCATAGAAATGCAAGAATTAAGATTTGTGTGCCCTAGGGGTATTTTTGTTATTTCATATGAAATCTATAATCTTTCCATCATTTATTTCATGTATGAGTTATGTTATGTTTACAAGTTAAGTATGTGAAATATGGTATGCTAGATATGCACGATTAGGGTTTAATGTTCTATTTGGACTTAAGTGTGAATTAGGAGCAAAATAGTAATTTTTCCACGTCTATACTTTTCCAAAACTATAGTTTTATGTTAAATGTATATTTTGATGCTATTTAGTCATGGTATGAGTTTCATTCAATTATATTAATGTTTGGTATAATATGAGATTTAATGGAATAAATAACCTTTAAAGGCATTTTGGTTATTTGTGACTTAATATGCCTAAGTGTTAAATAATTTGACATAAGGTGACCTTAGTGTTGACCATTGACTTACCTTTGATTTTGAACTTAAGATTAACTTTGAATAATCAAAATTAAAGGAAAATGACTAAATGTGAATTGTTACCGAATGTGTATTATGTGATGATTGTGATCACCTTAATAAAATATTAATATTATAAGTGAAAGATATCAAGTCTGAAAAATGGTGTCTCTTTAGTGGTAGTTACCCTAAAGAAAAATTTTAGCCCTTCGTTTGGCTTAAATTTCAATTGTGTTCTTTAGTGCCCTAGTAAGGTCTTATATATACTCTATTTAGTTCTTTAAATATCTTAGATAATATTCATACTTAAGGATTAGGTGACTTGGGTTGGAGGGTATTGTGTTACCTTTATGCCCTAGTATGTTAGGGTGTACATTATTGTCCCTGGGTTCTATTGTGGAGGGCATTAGGTTAGCTTTGTGAGCCATCATGTTTAGGTATACCTTAGATAAGTTAATTCTACCCCCTCCCCTTGAGTAATTAAAAACAAAGTAACTCTTATATGGTAGTTTATTTGGAATTAGATTTGGTGTATTTGTTTGGTAGTTACCCTCATGAATTACCCTTTGTTTATTTAGAAGTGGTTACCTTTGTGAACTACCTTTGGTTTATAAGAATTGATTTTGGTATGTTGGTTGGTAGTTGCCTTAGTACACTATTCATTATGGTTATGAGATATTTTCTAGTGCTTTTTGATATGTGTCGTTAAGTATGATGCCATGATGAGCATATGGTCTATGGTGATGTATGCATTTATGAAATTATTATTCTATTAAGTTCTTACATATGTTCAGTGACGTGCTTATGTCATTCTTACCTTATGTGAATCTCTATGTACTTCATGTGGCATTTGTATGCTTAGTGTTTTATATAGGTTAATCAATAATGCTATATTGATAGGTCCCTTTCAAGGCCATCTACCTATGCAATTGGAAATTATGAATTTACAAGAATAATTTGAGGGTTCCTCTTGAGACGATTGTTTAGGTCTATCCAATGTAGCTTGTGTTAACCTTGTATTTTGTTTTGGTTTCTCTTTATTATTTCCTTTTGGGATATTAAGTGATTATAAATGGTTTCATTATTGTATTTAATCTTGTTCCACTTTCCACTTGTGTTGAGTGCTAACCACACTTAATATTCATGTCTAAATTTTGTCCTTACATCTAGCATCAGTTAGGTATTGGTTACATATATCTCCATGTCGGATGTGATAGTAACACCCAATATTTTATATTATTGATTCCACTAAAATAAAAATTTTAAGTAATAAGCTCAAGTACATTACACATGGATGGAAAAGAAGAGTTAACAGGAATCAAGTAAAAGCACAAGACTCTCGTGATGACATCGACGGATGATGAGTGGATGAAACAATGATAATTCATTATGGTTGAAGTTGCTGGACTTACTAGAGAGTAAATGATATACTGATAGAGGCTTGAGGGGAGCTAAGCAAACATATTGAGGCAAACTAGAGAAGTAGAGAAGTTCATCATTAACCTCTGAATGGTTGCACTTCCATTCAATTTCAAAGAGCAAATGGGGATTGGGAAATCAACACAAAATGAGGAATCAACATAAAAGGAAAGTAGAAAACATAGGCGTGGGTTAGAGGAAAACAGCCCCAACTCAATCCCCAATCCATCATTGAATAAAATTCTTATCCTAAAATCTAAAATTTTTCCTTGAACATGATCCTTTCCTGATGGACCTCAATCTCATAGAAAAAATTACTATCCTTATCCTTGACTCATAATTGACCTTAGGGATAGAAGAGCACCCAAAATGTGCATATGGTATAGGAGTGAGCATGGTGTAATAAAATATTTTGAACTCATTGTTCATAAATGATCATCCAGATAAAACCTAGATGAAAAACTGAACAAACTAAATACAAGGGTGGTAGACTTTGAAAAAAACAAACACAAGTGATAGGTCACCTATGAGGAATGTATAAGTTTAAATGATCATGGCAATTTGAGGGTTTGTGCCTAGGATGCCTGCTATATCATGCCCATCTAATTTGAATGAGTATGGTGATGTATGTACACAAATATTATAACATTCCACATTTTTTTTCATTTTATGATTATTTTAATTCATTTTTCTATATTAAACTCACATGTTTCAAATATGATAGAGGGGTTGTGACTGCCAACTTAGAAATGAAGTTGGAGGTGTTATGGCACATGCTACTGTCTTCCTTAATTAAGAATACCATATACAATTTACAAGATATATGACCTAGTAATGTTAGGGTCTCAATCTAAGACATCTTAATCCTTAATCAACTTTTGCACTTTTCTATCAAAGATTTCTACTAGTTAGAGGATTGTAAAGGATCATTTGTTGACTGGATGAATGATTGTGTTAGAATTATGGTGCCTTTGGTACACACAATTATAATCTAGCCATTTTCTTTTTTCGTACATATAATGCATATACCCTTAACATACTAGCTCTTTCTTACTACACACTCAAGGTTCAAAATAATGAAGTTCAAGTCTTAAAGAAATTACCGATCATACCCTTTGGTGCACCCTAGAAACCACCATAAACGACTTGGAGTGTTTATGAAGGAAATTCCGATCTTGAATGAAATGTTAAATACTCTAACTAACTCATTCTTACTAAAAATTTAAGGTGCGGAATAATGACATTTAATGCCTTAAGAAAGTGTCAGTCATACCATTTGGTGCACCCTAGAAACCAGCATAAACAACTTGGAATGTTTTTGGAGGAAATCTTATTCCCGAATGGGATATTAAACCCTCTAACATGTGTACCCTTGTATATAGTAGATGAGGATATGTAAAAATGGATTCAATGATGACTTCATACATATGGTACATATTCATTTTGATACTAATATTCATTTTATTTTGTTTAAATGCTAATATTGCTTATGATATGATTTTTGTTGTAGTTTTCATTGTGAACAAGTACAAATGGGCGGCTAATCTTCTGGCTGCGGATTTCTTATCTCTAGGAAACTATCATCAGATGGCTCTAGAAGACAAAAGTACATATCAAATACATTGAAGGCTAATTCTAATACTATGAAGAAAATATTATTTGTTCTTGTTAATTTTTCGTAAGTGTACTAATGTCCTTGATTTATAGTTTAATATGATACTCAATAAATAATATTTTTATTGTATGTATAATATATATGTTAAAGTGCAGTACCCCACATTGGGCGTTCCTTGTTGTGAACTTAAGAACACAAAATTTGGAGCCGTATATATATATATATATATAAGCATTTGCTTAGAATATTTTACTTTATATTTTTAATATATTTCATAGACTACTAATTTATTTGTATTATAATAAATATCACGAATCAACATGTCCACAAGCTTGTAAAATGGAATGCCAACTGGATGGCGATGGTAGGATGTTGTGTGTGTTTGTGTGCACGCAGACAGATGTTTGTGGTGGGATTAATCGTGCCTTTATTTTTTTCCTAGAAACGTCGAATCAAGACAACCTAGTTGATCGTAGATCTTGACATTTTTTTTTTAGAGAAGATGGGACAAAAAGATAAGTATATATGTTGATTATCCAGCATCTTTAATTGTATTTCACCCTTAAGAAGTAATTAATATAATATGTAAGTTCTCTTTTTCAGTTATATTATAAGTATATTCGGATGATGAATGTGACTAACTTTCAAGACAGACACCGTTACATAATGTTAAAAGGGATTGGTTAGATTATATTATTCTTAAACTTGTATAATGACAATTATATATATATGTATGTATGTATGTATGTATGTATGTATAATAGTTTTAGTGTATATATATACATACTTGCAGTTTTGTGCGCATATACATTGCGTACGTTGTAATCTAATTATAAATTGTGTATTGTTAAAAAAAATGTACGTATAATTATAATGGTTTATGTGGTGGTCAATAGCAATAGATTATTTTTGTAAAATGATTCACGACCACGATTATTTAATCAAACAAGGTCGTTAGGAATTACATAGATGTTAGCTCATTTGTGTCGCTATAAATGAAGATTCTTATGATGAATTTAAATGATCATAGAGGAAGATCAAGTTAATATGGCAGTTCTTTCAGCAACACTGTCATTGTAGGTGAACATTCGAAAGGCAATCATTTTCCTTCACCTTCAATCTATGAATATGACGGCGGTTTTCTTATGTCACCATGGAAGATTCTTACGATGATGATTATGACGGCAGATGTAAACCGTCATGGTATGTCTATTTAAACCCCCCCCCCTCGCCGCCGACCGGTCAAACTGTTGTTCGTACCGGTGATACGAACATAATAATGAGAGAGAGATCTTAATTAATGTGCGAGTTAGGCTGAGGTTGCAGGGATTAATATGAGAGCGTGCGTGAGCGTGAACGTAGAGAAAGAGGATAAGATAAGCGAGAACTATTATAAAGAGGATGCCTTACTATGGGAATAATTTTAATGGATGAAGTACATCATAAAGCAGGCACATGCTGGCAGCCTCGCACTACTTATTGGTGCACCTGCTAGGTTGACTTGACTTGCACCACTTAAATAAATTATGGTTGCTAAAAATCTCGTATAACAATATCGATTAAATTAAAAACTACATCGGATTTTAGTGTTACTTTAGATTTTGGTATAAGAATTAAAAAAGATAATCAAAAGCACTGAAAATTATTGTTATTATATATATATATATATATAAGATTATAAAATAAATAATACTGAATATAAAGTAAGAAAAAATATTTAAAATTTATCTCGTAATTAAAGTACAAGTATTGAAATCGGATAGAGTGTAAGTGAGATCCTGCTGTAAGACTTTTCAAGACATGAAGAACCATTTTAAGTGGGGACTGGTGTGGAATAAAGAAGATAAAAGAACAAAAGATTAAAAATGTTACTAGTGAGAACACTTACGCTATCTCTTTTTTTCTTTTTCTGTTTTTTCTTCCTTCTCCATGCACCTTCTGCTTTACACTTTGCTCGCAACACTGGTATTTAAACCTTATTTCTTAACATAACATCAACGAATTGTATAATGAAGTTAAATATGGGGTGTCGTCTTTTCTCAAAAAGTTAAAAAGGAAAAGAAAAGGTATCGTATTCACGTTGATATTAAGAAATGTCATCTTCACAAGTTTGCATGTGCTTTTTGTATAGACTATTCCTTTACAGTATTTGAGGAACTACATGATGATATTGGAATCACTCGTTGTACGTATATTAACGAAAATAATTAGTCAAAACTTCCAGCTTCCAGAACCCTAAATAGTTACTGTATATATATACAAAATTTATTTTATTTTAAATCTTATAGCATGGCTTAATATCACCCCTCCCCCTATTTTTAGATTGATGTACACAATTGGAACCTTCATTATAGTGAATAATGAATATTGTAAGAAGTGATCCCCCCCCCCTGCCGTATAAAGTTTATAGCTAAATTTTATACTTTGTAGCTTTCAAGGATCATATCGAAAAGTAATCTCGCTAAAATTGTTTCATAGAATGCAATCCTATGTACGTCTAAGTTCTAACATTTATATATCTAAATACTCTGAAAAATTAGCTATGAATGTTCATTTTCTATTATATCAACTCTGAAAAAAATGCATAAAGTCAGATAGATGCACATGAGCAGTGTTACACGGGTAAAGAATGAAGATGGAGAAACAAGAATGAAGAGAAATAGGAAAACAATAATTTTTAATTATGAATTATATTTGTATATATATATTTAAAAAAAATGATGACACAAAATAGGAACAAGGAAATGATTTTGGGATGGGGACGGTGGTTTAAATGGAGTTTTCATGCATCAATGTAGATGAGTGGCTACATACGGATGGAGTCAAAAATTCTACTTGAAAGAGAACATGTTTGTAAATAGAAAATCTACTAGGAATTTCACAAGAGTATGTATAACACTCTAAAATTGGTTTTTCTAACAAGTGTCTAATAACATTTATTAAGATGATTAATAATAGGGGAGAAACTAGCATTTAATGCTAAAAATTAACTTATATTTTTGCATTTAATGAGCTAATTATACTATTTTAGGTAAGAAGTTGTTATTTTAACAAGCACACATGGCATGGACACTCGCTAGTAAAACCTTTTTTTTTCTTTTAAAGCACCATGTTACGACAATTTTGGATAAACTGAAAAGATAACAATATATAGAAACTTAACTTGAATCTTATCTAAAGCGGCCTAATCCAATGTGTGAAGTGAACCCTTACACAAAGCAAATTTTGTTATGCCTAGCCGCCATGCTAATGACATGTAAACGATATCTAGGATGTAAAAGTCCAACATGGCGGAACACATTTTATAAGTCAATGCTCGATGTGTATTATTCTCTATGCTGATGTTTATCCTCCTTCAACTCGATGTCTATCCTTCTTTAGGTTGATGTTTATCCCTCTCCACCTCAATGTGTATCTTCTTCTCTTGATTGATATTCATCCTTCTTTGGGTTCCCTCTAGATTGATGTTTATTCCTTTCCACTTTATTGTGTATTCTCCTCTTGGTTGATGTTTATCCTTCTTTAGGCTAAAGAAACTCGAGCTCGATATGTGTTCTCATCTAAGTTGATATTTATCCTTCCTTATCTTAATGTGCCTCTTAGTTCTCTTGATTGATGTTTATCTTTTTTGGGCTGGGGCAACTTTGATTTCTTTCGAACAAAATTATAACATAAATATTCCAAAGAGACTTGAACTCACGTCTCACACAAAAACAAGCATGTTCACCACTATACTATAACATACTTTTAGTATAATTACTACATCGCCACTTTATAACTCTTACATCATGTTCTACATGAACATGCCACATCATTTCGGTGCACCTTGCACGTGCAGCCAGGTACATGATATCTATATAGCTTACACGGGCCCAGATCCCATATTTGAATGTCTTATACGTAAGTATGTATGAACTCATGTGTTAAAATGTATAGTTAAACCCAATGTTTGAAGTACGTAAAGAAGCATTTGAATTGTTTTTCAGAACAAATATTTTTTAGAGTTTCAAGGAACGTTTTGTACTCTATATTTGGGAAAACAATTGCAATATTATTATCTTACAGAATAAATTTTATATTATTATTTTATCTTTATGGCCTATTTTTTTTAGCATAGAGTCTCAAGGTATTTGAGATGACTCTAATCCTACCATTGGCTTGATTCAATATAGAGTATAAATTATAAAATCAAGTACATTATTAATGCCAAATTAATTTTATATCTTTTACAAAATGGGGGAGAAGAGATAATCGAAAAATAATTAATATGGATGTGTGAGTTAAGAAAAAAGAAGAAAATTAGAATTACACGTTATAATTTCCCACCTTCAATTGAAATATAAACTTTTATTAAAAAGTATCAAGATAACATATATCAGTTTACGATTTATAAAATGTGATTTAATTGTTGAAATCTCAATCAAATTATTTTTATAAATTCCTAACCAAAAAGAATTTTTTTTACTGTAAACCAAATCAGAGTGTAAAATCTGATTTTGTTTGGTTAGGTTTATGACTTAACACAATATTATAAATGTCCCTACACAAAGGTACTAAAAAGTAAAAGTAAAAATAAAAATAAAATAGTGACCTATATATGATTTGGGGCAACCAATAATGCATACCTTTATATACCACCCCGAAAGGCATCATGGGATGGTAATATATTGCATGTCTTTGTCAAAGTGGGTTCACGGGAAACGTAGCCATGAACACGTTTTATCTATAAAGTTCAATATATACGGTTTATAAGGCTCCCCTTCCACACAACAGTAGTATATAGTGTCCCTCTTGGTGGCACCGTATGTGCGTGCGTGCATGTGTGTGTGAGAGAGAGAGGGAGGGAGGGAGGGGAATGGAAAACAATGAAATGAAGCCGATGAAGTTGAAGAAAGGATTCTGGAAGCCAGAAGAGGACATGATTCTGAAACGATATGTGGAGGCACATGGAGAAGGCAACTGGGCTACCATCTCCCAGAAATCAGGTAATGAATAACAATTAATTAGTACCGGCCATATATATATATATTTGTAACACACAGCAACTGTAATAGGTTTGACGAGAGGCGCCAAGAGCTGCAGACTTAGATGGAAAAATTACTTGAGGCCAAACATCAAGCATGGCAGGATGTCCCAGGACGAAGTAGACCTCATCATCCGAATGCATAAACTTCTTGGAAACCGGTAAGGTTTTATTACAACATTTTTTCATACCCTTACATCATTTGAGTAAAACAGGGTAAGCACTTCTTGAATAAATAAATCCGACTCATAATGAACTTTAGTTATATTAATATAGAACTTATAGTAGGAACCTCATATTTTTCGTGAAAGGATTCATCATGAGTTCGATTCATCCAATAATTTGCGAGTGAAAGTAGGTGCTTCTCGTAAAGTTTATTTGATTCTTAAGTAAGTAGGTTACAAAATTGTATAGTAAATACCACCGCCCGATCAAACAGGAACATGCATTCAAATGAAAATCTTTGATTCAAGAATTAAATGTTAGATCGTTCACCTAACTTTGCAATTGTCTTAAGTTAGTCAATACACTTCTATTTACCTTAAATCAATCACAAAAAATTTACTTTATCCTATATTGCTCAATATATTTTTAAGCGTATCTTATCTTAATCACATTAGTTTGATTGGAATAGAATGAATTTTAAATATATTATGACTAAGATAGGCTATGCTTTAACTTCAATGACTAATATAAATAGTAGTAAGGAATAGGGTAATGTTTGAAAAAAAAAGGTGCAATAGACTAAGATCTTCTAGAGTGCCAAATGAAAGGTAGCGTATTGGAGTAAGTAGTGGAAAGAAAACCCTAACTTTAGTACTAATGATATTACCTTTAGTATTATTAGACTTATGCAATGTTTACTACTAATGGAGTATAATTAAAGGAATTGGCTCTAGGTACTCCATACGGATGCTTCATATAGGGTTGTTGTTTTCTTATTTCTATTTGGGCTAGGGGGAGACGGCTCCTGGAGTGGGTCTTTTGTTTTTTTGCCTTTGGCATTCTGCTGAAGCTTTTTTTTTTTTTTTTTTGTATACTGTGCTCTATCTCAACTCATAAAAAAAAAAGCACATTTTGCAAAATAGAGCGATCGAAAAGAACAGTGTCTGACTATCAATTCTCTATGCTACGTGTATCATTGGACCAGCTGGTCACTGATTGCTGGCAGGCTTCCCGGTCGAACTGATAATGAAGTGAAGAACTATTGGAACACTCATCTGAACAAGAAATCGCGTCAGCAGACTCAGCACAACGGAACTGCATCAGCCGCTATCACAGCCGCCGCCACCAATACTGATAGGAATCAAGATCGTACCAAGGATCCCGCCCATACTCCAACGAGGAAGGCCCATAACCAATGGGACAAGAAGACAGAAAACACGAAAATTTTAGCCAAAGAACCAGCTTGGATGGAATTAGATGAACAGAGATTCCTCAGGAGGGCCGACACAGGCTACTCTCCTTCGATGCCTGGCTATATCAATAATGCTTGTTCAGGTACATTATTAACCTGCGACAACGAGGAACAGATGGCGTCTCTTACTACGACAGACGTCAGCGTTTTCTGTGATGCATTTGGATGCCACTGGGAAGAGACATACTTAGATGATTGCATGCAACTGTGGGATGATCTGAAGTAATTATCAAATCAATGCGTGGCCATTTCTTCCCTCCTTGTTGGTTACCCTACACAATGCCAATCTTCAGAGACCTAAATAATCGTGTACAGGCTATGACCAGCATAAAGCTACTGCTCAAACCCAAGAAAAATGAAACCGGCCCCAGCTAGGTTAAATAAATTGATAATTTTGCTAGAAACGGTAAACGCAAAAGAAAAGAAAAATCATAGTCTGAAAACATTTTTCAACTGAGATTCAAGAACTATATTGAACAATCAAGAGACGAATTCCAGAATAAGGCTGGTCCAGGTGACCATATCCCCTCAAACCATACAAATTATGAAGCATTTTAATGCATCCCCAGAAAGTACAAGGTATGTACAGTGCCAGTATGCTACCAAAGGAGTAACGACTACAATACTTCATCCTCTAGTTGTGACTGCACTAGTCCATTTTCGATGGGAAGAGAAGGTGGGGTACCCGGTGGAATACAGGCCGCTCCATTCTCACCTGCACAGATGCATAGTGCTTCTGCATCTCTGAGGGTCGCTTCAAGGTTAATCTGACCGCTTAGCTCATTTATGAACTTCAGCAGGGTGTCAAAATCCATCTGCTCCCCCATTATCTTACTCCTATACTTCTTCAAGATAGCAACACAAATATACAAGTGCAGGTGCTCTGACAGATAGTTTGTCCATAGTACCTCCCACAATCGCATAGTCTCTTCATATTTGAGCTCCCTGGAGAATATCAAACGGCAAATTAGATGGACATCTTTCAAAGTATAAGATGACAAGATTACAATCAAAGGATCATCGGAGGCATATTCAAGATCATAAAGCTACAAATCAAAACAGTCATAGTCGAATAGGAACAAATAACATAATTATATTCATGCAAATACATGCTACCATTGAATACAGAATACTCTGAAGATCTACAAGACAAACAAGCTTACACCTGAGCTAAACTTTGTGATATCAGACGTGCAGAATACTCTGAAGATCTAAAAGACATGCAGAATAATACGTGAAGCAATAAAACTAGTGATGTCAGACAGGCCTGAAAAATTGCTGAACTTCAGAACCTGAGCTAAATCAAAGTCTCAGCTCTCAGGAGTGCGCCATTGCAGAGAAAAGAAGCAATTGGAGACTATCAGCTGCCTTAAAAAATGATTTTATAGAGTGATTATTATGTCAACGACAGCTTGAAGCATTAGTCGGGCATGAACTGCAAAGATCAAAACAATTGGTTCCACAGATTTGAACCCTACCGCCTAAATTTACTGCTTTATACAATGGCTATAAGAAGTAGAAGGATTCATGCAAAAACTTTCCTAATCAGGGATTTCAGACGTAAATGGAATGAATACAAAGACAAGTACTTCCAGGCATGAGCACTGATCCCACAGTACCACTTGCCTTTTAAATTGTATAAGAATCCAGCGGAAGCAAAAGAAATGATTCAAGCAATCATTCTGTTTGAAGTAGTTATGCAATGGGCTGTCCAGTAACTCCACCAGCTGCAAAAAAAATGAAAACATGTCAAGATAAACAGCATACATTTGAGTCCACAGCAGGTACAGGAAACCAAAAACTAAGACCGTGATAAAAGAGTCCCATTATTTTGGGACCTATTTATTATCATCGATTTGCAAGGACAGGAACTGAAAACTTCCACGCAAAATAATTACAGAGAATCCATATAATATATTATATCTCCATAAATAAGCAAAGTCCTTCCAGATAAGAGTTTATCAAGAACAAGCATTAGTATTGTGTTCACCTACTAGTGCTAAAATTGTTTCCATAAGCAGATATTACATGTTAGTCATCAGAGTAGCAAGAAAAAGACTGAGTGCTAAGCTCTCAACAACACCATAAAGTGGAGTACAATCCTTGGAACGTTCATGAGAATTAGTGAAAATATGCAACAGAAAAGCCCATAATATTATGTGGTACATTAATAACTTCTACTAGTTTTTGCTGAAAAGGGGATGAACATAAGATTTTAGGAGTTTTAATCCGTCAAATTGCAGAAAACTTCTGTGTAATAATTAATCCTGGCATATAAGACTACTGAACAGCCATAGCAGTCCAAAAAACCATCTATAGCAAGTGCATTAATTAGGAGACTAGAGAAAAGAGAGACCTTTGATACTGCAAAAAGCTGAGAGTGCATCCCATTCTGATCACGATTAAAATTTGGGCCAAGGCGTTCCATAAGTGCAACAAAACACCAGAATGCTTCTGCATCATCATCCATGACATATAATAATGGAGACAGAAGATCGCTCATGCCCTACACATTACCGAAGATAGTAATTATCACAGATGCAGAGAAAATAGTTCATAAACATGGGAATTGTTTTAAAACTCCGATATGTATCAATCATGGCAACTCTGCACATTTTAAATTGACGAAAATACATGCTTATTAGGTCCACAAGGCCAAAAAAAGTTCACAATCTGATCTCCATGGCAATTCATTTTCAGGTTCATTAATTGCTAGAATCTATCCAATAGTCTTTCTATTTGTCAAATGATATGCCTATTTTATAACAGAAGATGGACAAAAGTATCAAATGTTTTCCCACAAATATACAAAATTGTGGTCCATATCAAGTTTTTTTTTTTTTTCTCAGCAGCTATCTTTCATTTTTTGGTCCACAAAATCTGCATACTCTCACACTAACGTCACCACATTTACCAATGCAGACACACAGTCTTCATATAGTGATATCAATTTTTAAAACATGCAGATATCGAAACTTGGAAATGTCAAAATGCAAATTTAAAGTGAAGAAGCCTATTTCTCCATGATCTGATAGTATTAAGTATAGATATAATGATATACCTGACAGTAACCCAGATCGAAATTGTAGAATGAATATGTAAGAAGTATGTCATGTAGACGATCAACATTAGGATTGTCATCTCCCTCAAAAAAGGGCAATGATCTATCAGTCCTTACCTGCAAAAGTGGAGAGCAATTCCAGCAACTGAAATTAGGATGCCTTTTAGTATAAGTGACAATTAATAAAAATGCATGTAGAGTAGAATGGCATACCACATCCTTCTCTATAAGGCCCTTTCTTTCTCTGAACTTAGTAAATCTTTTAGCCTGTTGAGGGGATATGCTCTGCAGATATGAAACAAGTTTCAGCAGATAATAAGTATAATATTACAGCTACAATTCTGAGCACTGAAACTGACACATCATGAGATACTAGAATCTGAGATTGGGAAAAGGGAAGAAAAATGATGGGACTCAGCTGATTCTTCTGCAAGAAGGCCCAACTCTTGAGGTACCCAATCTTCCGGTATAAATTGAACATTTTTCAAAATAATTTGATAAAAGTCAAAAACAATCCTGATTAGGATATTAACAGCCCCCTTTCCTTCCAGAGAGCAAAATTGATCATTTATTTAATGTAATGAATCATCTCGTGACATTTTCGTGCAACAACGATGTAATCTCCCTTACCATGTAACAGACATAGGATCAAGGAAACATCCCATATAATAGAATAGTCTATGCATGGTCGATAAGCAATCCACCCACGTTAAAGACAGAGCCAAAAACATCATAAAATGATATGATAAGAAGGTATCGATCTGACATGCCAACCCCAGCAATCAAATTCAGAAAACATGAACAAAAGCTGAGGGAGGCAAAACTGAAGACCGAAGCATTTCTTCCTCAGCAAACGTAAACATATGTCTAGTATTGGACTCTTTAAGATGGATTTATAACTATATATTCATTAGATGCTTCAGTAAGGAGGCAAATACACAAACATGGGCTGAATTGGCCCATCAGGGCAATATCTAGGATGTACAAAAACTTCTTGAGGTGGCCTTTACCCCTAGCCCATTTCTGAAACATCTACTAACGGATAATCCAAAGTTGTTTCCAAAACACTTTTAAAAAAAATATATTAACCAAAACGGCGGCATTTTGGCCAATTTTCAACCTATCCCGCCTCTCAAAACTTTCAAACATGGCTTAGCCTCTCCACATCCTAATAGCCTTCAACTCTTGCTTATAAATTTTAAATGTCTCTCTGAATAGATTTCTAATGATAGCAAACCATTTACATTAATTATTAGTTTGTATTTAATTTTATAAAGTTGAATAAAAAATCTTTAAGATATATATATATATATATACACCCCCCCTAACATTTCCATCATAGTTTTTTGAGAATTGTTGTTTCCTCATCTCATGTGTTCTCATTTCCTCGTTCTCATGCAACCTTGGGCAATATTATAGCACTGTTTGGTAAACCTTATTATTCACTTATTATCTAATAGCATATACTTCAAATTGTTTGTTTTATAATCTCTTTATCTACAACTTATTAATAAGTCCCACTACTTTCAACTAAATATTAAAAAATCCTAATACCATTTACTTTTATCACAAAAGCATCATTTATTAATTAACCCCACCAACCTCACCCACATATTTAAAATTGTCATTATACACCAATTTATTTCATTTCAAACAATTTACCAAACACTGCTATTACTTCAGACACATCATATACAAATAATTAGTGTCCATCATATACTCTACCATATTATTACTTCATGAATCAAGTTACCTAAACAATAACTTTGTCACAATTGCCTTCCCCACCCCCATTCACACCTAAGTGGAAGGAGTAAGGACACAACAAGAATATTTCTCAATGATTCTCCTTCCACCTTCCCACTTGTACAGCCTTCAAAGCATCATAACATCCATGATGTCAACCCTCAAATTTAGATGACAAAATGTTAAAGAGTAACTTCAAACATTGAGATCTCTAAGGTCCGAAAAGGGATTTTCTTTCCTCAAATTTCATCAAGAACTTTCGAATCGTAAAAAGGAGTCATATAAGGAGCACATAAGTGGTAGACGTAGTTGTAACTAAGGTGTGGGAAGGATTGTCCGCTTTAGTACAAGGCAAATAGAGTAGAATTGTTATTGCCCCAATTTTGTCGGAAGGAACAAGGAGGAAGATCAAAACATAGAAGGAAGCAAACCGTCAACAAATCCCAGTAGAAAATGACGTGTGATGCAAGGGTAAATATATTGGCAAACTATTTCCATAACAAGACATTGTTTACAGAAGCAAAAGATCCAGAATAACTATATCACTATCCCAATACTTCCTCTTATTGCAATATAATAACCACCACAAATGACCAACCTGCCACTGGCTCCTTATAGTCTCATATTCTTGATTCTTCACAGTACGGAGATACTCCCTTTCAGCATAGGTTGAGTCATACTCATAATAGCCTAATAAAATTGGCCAAACCTGTGTTTTGAATTTGGGTATTTAGAAATTGTGTGCTGAAATAGGAGAATAACTAGAAAAAATAAAATTCCAGATGAGCAGACAAACCTCTTTCCGTAATGTATCCTCAACACCTCCATAAAATATTCTCTTCCTCAAAGCATTCGAATCAATGACTCTACCTTCACGGTCTAAGAATCCAGTCCACTGCAGACAACAAAAAACCCATACAGTGAAGCATATAGCACCCACTCTGATCAATATAGCACTCATGCTGACAACCCCACCAAATTGTAAACAATGAAAGAATTTACTGCTGATTTGACATCAGATGTTGGACAACAATAAGATCAAACAGGACCATGACAATCAATGCACGCTAACTGCTGTACCATGAAAATTATAAACTTGATGCATCAGTCCTAAAACAGTAAAATTGTTGAGTGGATTCTGTTCATACAAAATACATTACAGACTTGATGTTTGAAGAAATAAAACAGCCAGAAAGAAGTACTTGTACCTCTTCCACTGCTAAGGGAGGCTGTCGAGGTTTTCCCCACACCAGGCTCAGTTTATCAAACTGCCAAAGTATATCAGAAACATTAATAGATTATACCCGGCCAAGACAAAACACAGAAATTAGACCAACAGAGTTTTTACAGTTTGTTTATGAATATAAAGATCCCAGCATGAATGCACGCTGGATCTTGTTAAGCCAAGCGAACTTGATTACGTGTTAAACGATAGAAGAATGGCACATAACAGATACAGGGCATAGAAGAGTATAATCTTCAAATAAAATGCAAGGCATTTAAGCTTATCACCAAAAATCACATACTCTGCAATCCAAAAACATTATGCATGCCAACATGCAGTCCACCATATCTGCCTAAATGCAGTATAGCCTAACATACAGTGGCTATGAGACTAGGTAACACAATTACAGACCATTTACAAACAACCATCTATCAAACAAACAAAAAAAATCTTGGTTCTTCCCAAGATCCCCAACCATCATAACATGAGAATGAAAAGCAGCAACAGCACCACATAAATATGACACCATCATCAGAAAGAAAAACAAAATAAATGACCAAATGCAAGGGCAATTTGAACAGTATGCCAGGGCCCTCACTCAGAGAAGAGCTTCACAAATATCTGAGTTTTATAGCTCAGTAAACCAAGGGAGAGAGAACTTATCAACAATAGAATGTGTCACTCTACAGATGTATATTACATGTCCCTCAAAAGTCACAAGCCCAAAACAGACAAAGAAGGAAGGAAAATGTACGACAAATTTGTACAGCTACTGAAAGAAATTTATCTGATACTTTCCAACACTGCTCAACCCAAGTTAGAACGCAAGGAGGTCAGCAAAAGAATTACCATCCAGTTAAAACATGGGATTGAGTTTCAGATATTTTGCCTTCTTATTAGTGTTCATACTGTTAAATCCACTTTCAGTAATATAGTAGCACCAGATAGATCACAAAAAATGCACCCATTTATTCAAGTTTCCCCAATATTCAAGAAAGAAAGAAAATACAACGGAAAAAACATAGGCCAAATAAGTCATGGAACCAAACTCAGAATGGTTTACCACATTAAAGACACCTTGCAGAAGTATACAAACTAACTTATTGATTATCTTCGTTGATTTGCAATGATGGTGTGATCATTCAAGCTTCTGCAGTTTTCGTTGCAACAGGATTCTATAGATATCTTTGTAGTATGACAAGCCAAACAAACCAACTTATTGAAAAGGGTGAACTATTTAACATAAATTGATTGCCCAAAAAAAACCATGCTTGACACTGCAATTAAGCCTATAATGCATGGGTTCCATAATATCTACTACATGAATAAGGATATGAACTTGTGATTGTTATAGTGGACATGATTTAGTGTAAATTGCAAAAGTATATCACATCAATCCATAACTGAGATTTTAGCACAATATGAATTTCCATAGCTTCTTAAGATATCTCCACTGGGCAAAATTCACCACCAGAACAGAATTTACCTCTACAGGATCTGCAGGTACAGCAACTAAATCAGAATCAGATGGCAATCTGAGGGGAGAATCTTGTTCAGCAATTTCATCTGTAACCTTTTGCATGTTATTAGATGCCCATTTAGGCTGATGATCATGGAGGGATTGATTTTGTTTCCTCCCATTTTTGACAAACATATCATCAATGTTACCTTCACGGAAGAGCTGTGAAGTTGTTTCCCGGGCAAACTTGGTAACAAGAGAGAATTTCTCTAGTACCTGAATAGAGATATCTCTAGCAGGGTCATGAACCCTGGGCCTTTGCCTTCCAGTGTTTTGAGAAGCACTGGAAGTATTATAGGAAATATCATTCAGACTCTCCTGACCTTCAAAAGATATGGAATCCCCAACTGAAGCACCCATCGATGGTGCATTTATGACTGAAACAGCCCCAGGTAGCTCCAAAGATGAAAGAGTTTTCTGCAGACAAAAGAATAATTAAATAAATGAGTAATCCACAGTAAACACCACAACAAAAGATATGCAGACTCTACTGCAATGTAAAAGCAACACAATCATTCACTCGGTCCTTCAGCCAATATATGGTTCAACCAAATCTGACTGCTAGAAAATTCAGATCAGTGGAAAGAGCTATCAACAAAAAGGCAGGATGAAAACAAAAATATAATTACAATTTACTCCCAATTGTACTCCAGTCTCAAAAAATTATCGCAAGTAAAGTTTGCTGCATCTAAAACACAGGTAAAGGATAAAGATGCATAGCATGCTTTAAATATGATATACCTAACTAGAAAGAGCCTTTCAATCCAAGGAGAGGGGTTGTTGGCAATGCTTCAGGTTAACTAGCGGTCTATCATGCCAGGACCAATAATGCTCAAATGAATCACTCCCCCCCATCCTCCACCTCCAGGTTGCAGCCACCACAGACTAGATACAAAAAACTAGTGCATGGTTTCGCATCTGTTCCAGGAACTTGTTTTCATGAAACAGCTCTGACTCTTACCAAATTAATCATAAAGGAGCAGAAGTTTTGAAAAAAGCCAAAACTTTTAACCAAAGGAAAAGAAAAATCCAACATGCTGCAGAAAGATAAATCAAAGTAGCTTTGTGAAAGATTTAAGAAATATAATTTCAAGCACTCTTCCCACAGAAAAGAAGACCACACTCATCACTGAATAAGAATAGATGTTCAATAAGCTGTAACCAGAGAGTTTTAGATCCCATAGCCCAAGTGATTTTCTTATTCCCAACCACCTACAACCTAGGCAGCTAAGAGATTGTCTGGTACACCATAACTAGAATGCCTAGAAATTGATGAAACACCCATATATCACAATCCCCCCTATTTAAAACACATGGAATTACAGAAAAGAAAAAAAATCATGTGTTTTCCAGTGTTTCCCCAAGAGGTTTACCTCCACACATCAATGATCGAAACCTCCAAATGAAAAGAAAAGAAACCACCATGCTATGCATCAGCGGTGCACATTGCACTATCACCCCTAACTAATAAATAGCAATTAAGACAAATAATCTCATTGTTGATTTCCACATGGCTATATGGAAATTAATAATATAAATGAGTCCGTTTGACACTAATTAAGTTAGTCAAATGATTATAGCCATCTAGAAAGCCTATTAAAACAACAAAATTATGTTTGAACTAAATAAAATATCAAATTAAGGGCCGTGATTCAAACTAATGCCCCTGTTATGATCAATCAAAATGAAATGATGAAAACATTTGGGCACACGTTTGAAAAAAGACCAAGCTCAAATAACCACCAAATAAATCCATAACTTTAAAAGTTGTTACAGGATCATCATTATGAAGTCGAGAGATGTGTGTAGTGATGCAGAGAACAAAAGATTTGTAGTGACAAAGGATGTTCCACGTGAAATATAAGAGAGTGAGAGTTAGTCAATAGGATTAAAATTTGAGGGCTGAGATAATGCCTACACAATACACTAAAATAAAATTACATCGCCCACCCAATCAGATCTTTTTTCCCTCCCTCCCATCCTTTCTCTCTCCTCTCCCTCCATTTTCTCTCCAAACTGCCACATCTGTGATAATCACAGGCAAAACAAAACTACAATACTGACTGTGATTCTCTCTCCCAATCTCACTTTCTCTCTCTAAATTTATAATTCTCTCACTTCAACTTGTCAATCTCTAATTCTCCAAATGATCCTACTAGACATAGGGTTGATACAGATCTACTCGCTGACAATTCTATCCCAGTCTCTCTCTCTCTCTCTCATACTTACTAACCAGTTCCTTCTCTTTGATATATCAATCTCTGATTCTCCTATAGATCCGACTAGCCATATGATAAATGCACACATATATTGCTTGTGTCAACAACTTAATGAAATTGACTTCTAATTGTATCTCTGCATTTGTTCATAGCTGAGAGTTCAAAGATTACTCAATCACTAATGTATATTTGTCGGATTAAGGAATTGTTTAATCAATGAAATTGATCTGTTAAGTCAATCAGCCAAGGTGCAGATCATAGTAGTAACATGAAATAGTAAACAATGCTAATGTGATAGGCCGATGGCAGAAACAGAGAGGATGAAAAAGAGAAAAAAGGGTAATGGGGCAACAGGTGGTGGCTATTGTTGCCCAAAACTTTGTCAACTTCCAATCTCTGCTCAAGATTGAAGTTGACGTTCTAATCTATCAGGTTGGGGGGAGTAAAGGGTGGGAGAAAGGGAAAGAGAAAAAGAACATGAGATTGATTGGGTGAGAACAAGTACATTCTTCTGCCAGGACCAACACAATCTCAACCTTAAATTTTAGTCTTACTGCTAAATCTCACCATAAATACCCTTATATATATAATGAGTGTGCCACATTTTGAAATTTGAGCTTCCACCATTTCCACATGTCAATTAAATGTATTTTCTGTATATTGAATTGGTGGATGTCAAATCTAGCCCGGATCAGTAATTACTCACCTTTGTAGTAGTTAAAGCCATACAATTAAATAGTGGTACGGCGATAGCATTTCAACCGCTATTCAGCAGTTTTTAAGTCAGCTGAAATGCGAAATTACTGATACACAATGGCCTTCAATTTTCACATTTTATCAACCGATAAATTACCAGTAAATCAAAAAAATATCGACAATAAATTAGCGATTTATTAAGAATTCTTAAATGATAATTTATCCTTATTCATTTACTATATATATGGAACAAGTTAGTATTAAATTATAATAAAATATTTTTATTTATTACTTTCACATGTACCACTAAATAACATGTATGTTTTTTATTCTAATCCAAATTTAGGGTTATTAGGATAATTTATCATATAATGACTCACTTAAATACTTTTAATATCACATAAAACATTATTTTATTGAATATTTATATTCAAATGATCAATAAATAATAAATAGAGTATATGATGAAATAAAAATAAAAATTCATGCTGCGACGCTCCACTACTACGACACCGTGATTGCAAACTTAACTGGGATTTTGTTGCTTGGTTAAAGTAGCCCTAATGATTCAATATATCCATGCTCTTCAATAGGACTAGGACAGTTTTCACATCACAAGGGAGTATCAACGCACTTAATTAATATTACCTTCTAAGTCCAAAGATTAAACAGGGCTGAATATAGGACAGGGCGTATATATATGAAAGAGTTCAATTCTTGAATTGAGTACCACTTCCTCTGTTAAAATAAATAATTATAGCAACTTCAAGCTATTTTCACCCATTCAATGCTTGAAAAGACTAACTCAGAATATCCTAAATTGAGGATAAGACATGTATTTTGACTACCAAAAACTTTTAAGGATATTTCTTTTCTTCTTTTTCCCAAACTTTTGAATATTTCTGTACTTGCATCATGATTCTAATTAGAATGGAACACATCATGAACATGTTGTCAAAATAAAATTGATACGTTGACGGGCTGCAAGTTCTGTGAAAAGCAATGTCGGTGTTCTCATTATTTAGAGTAGTTAAAAATTTTCATTAGTAATCTCCATATACCTGTAGATAGTGCTTTGTACAGAATGATGGTTTTTGACTGTTTGATTATTTGACATTTCATTAATTAGGGGACTCCCATCACATATCATTTTAAACCATGGCAAGCATAAAAAATAATTGTAAGAAAGTAAAAACTATAATTTATTTGCATGTGGTTGAAATATGTGCTTCGTGTAACAAAATAAGCTCTAACTCAACTACATTAAAGGTGCATAGGAAGCATGACACTTAGGTTCTGGAGTCTGATCCCTCTAGAGTCTCGACTACATCACTCAAACATCTTTTCTTACTGAAGGGATTTTGGCCAGCAACTAGGGTACTTTCTTCTTTACTGTAATGATTACTGGGAAATATGAAAATCTTTCTAGAGAAGGCCAGGTCAGGAACACCTGAAATTCAATTGACGCTTTTTGCAAATTCTGGAATACAGAAGTAAAAATGCACCTATGGATGTAGAAGTAAATTATGCTTTTGATTTTTCTTTGGGAGAGTGAATCTGGCTTAATTAATCCATCAGTCTGATCTTTCTTTGGGAGAGTGAATCTGGCTTCCCAAATCAGTCTGGTCTTTCTTTCATGAGCCAAATCCATCAGATATCATACAAGACCTTAATTAATCCATTTTTTACTTTTGTTTTTTGTCTAGATGAACCTAACTTCCACAACTCTTGTCGACCACTCAGATCATTTTGCAACAGTAAGCCCTATCACCAGAAAGAACAGTAGCACGATCTTCACATCATGAATATTTATAAGTGAATGTTTGGACCCACATTTCAATGAAAGAAAAAAGTAAGCAGCAAGAGCCCTGTTTTAAATTACGGTTGTTTGGTGCACAATTGGATCGGACCATTTCCGGTGCATTTAAAACCTAGATAGTAATAAACATTTGCAAACACTAACAACAACAAACAATTCTCCCAAAAAGGTATAAGTAACAGCCATAAGAAAAACAACATACAAAAGAAGGGCAAAACAAAACCAAAAAAAGGACACAAGTACCTGGAGAGGGTCTTCAAAATCATTCACAATGAATACATTAGCATCTTCTGCTGACCTGATGAGAGGAAAAAACTTACAAAATTAGACCAAGATAATGTACATAAATTACAGGCAGAAAAAAAAAAATATCTGCAATTAGAACATATTGCAAACCCTATGCTTGTACAGGTGATGTGCAAGAGTATTAGAGACAAATGATACCTAAGAAGGGTGTGACTGTGTGAGCTTAGTTGACAGAAAGTAATAAAAAGTCCAGGACCTTTATACGCTGCTCAAAATCAGGAGGATGAATCCGGTATTTAATGAAGGAAAGGAGATTGTTCAAGTATGACCTTCATTTTGACCTCTTTGTGCAGATTCCTTGGCAGTTTCTTCATAGTTCTAGATGTTCCTTCTACACATAGCACATGTAGATTTTGCCTCTAATTTTTCATGATGCATGGAAGGAAACTACATTGATATAAACAAATTTGAGCAAGATGCTGAGGTGAAAGTATTGGATGACAGATATAGGGGTAAGAAAGGTTAAAGGTTACTCCTAATAATATTCCAGTGAAAAAATGGCAGGAAGGAATGTGAAAATGAGGTTATCAGGCCTTTTCTGTGGGTTTTCCAAAATTGAAGAAAATGCAGAATATATATAGAAATCAAATCATAGACATCACTAGAGAGATGTACTATACCGCCATCCAATTAAATAGCAGTTCAGCTATAGCGTAACGGCCGCTATTTAGCAGTTTTTGGGTCAGCCATAATGCAAAATTACTGACAGGCTATAGTTTTAAAATCTCACATTTATCGGCCGGTAAATCGATATCACCAATAAATTAGAAAATATCGGTGATAAATCAGCAATTTATTAAGAGTTCTTAAATCTGTTGAAAAAAGCATGCATGATAATTTTTCCTTATTCATTTACTACATATATGTTAAACCAAGTTACTATTGAACAATATTAAAGTATTTTTATTTATTACCTTTACATGTCCTACTAAATAACATGCATTTTTTTATTCCCAGGTAAATTTAGGGTTGTTAGGACAATTTAGCATATAATAATATACTTAAATACTTTTAATATAATATAAACTATTAGTTTATTGAATATTTATATTCAAATGATCAATAAATAATAATTAAAGTATATAGTGAAATAAAAATAAAAATTCACGCCGCGATGACCGCAACACATTATTTATCGTTCGCGACGCTCTGATACTGCAACTACAACTGTAATTTTATTGCCTGTATACTGCAGCTTAAAGTTAATAACTCAAAAGGTAATTCCATAGTATCTTTAATTTTCTCCCTACATGTTCATTTGTAAATTGACAAAACAAAAAATAAAAAATAAAACTGAAAAGATGGTAACAAATAATACATGTTACAAGAGGCTACAATCATTCATTACTCAAAGGGTTAGATCTTGCTTCCTGGTGAAGACGAAGTAAAATGAGAGGATTCAAACTAAGATGCAACAGCTAGAATGAAATTTCAGACGCCACCAAATCAAAGTTTGAATCAAATCATCTTCCTAAAGCCTTTGTCAATACCAAAGGCTTCACCGGGGTTGCAGTTGCACCTCTGCACACATGTATTTCCTTGGAGCATGAAAAGGATATATGTAAAGCAATTGATCCAAAGTCAAAAAAGGACTGAATATAAAATGCTTCCTAACACGAAGATAATTTTCTAGAGCGACTCTTTTAATGATACTGAGTAGGTTGTTAAATGCACCCTATAGACAACACCCCTTCTCTCTCTCTCTCTCTCTCTCTCTCTCTCTCTCTCTCTCTCTCTCTCTCTCTCTCTCTCTCTCTCTCTCTCTCTCTCTCTCTCTCTCTCACACACACACACACACACACACACACACACAAAATCCACATCCAGGGTTGATGAAAATAGCGGTAAATCAGCAAAGCCCAGAAGAAAAAACACAGACAAGAAAAGAAGGAAGAAACGGTAGCTAGAACAACCTCACAAGAACAACATGTTGCTTAATTGTAGCTAGGAGCTCCCTTACTCCTCCATTGTAAAAATAAAGGGGAGGAAATGCTAGACCTGCAAGGAAACTTCTAGTTATTATTTGGACATGAAGAAACACAATGAATCTATGAAAAAGAGTACAAAAGAACATATATGCCTTATCTTTCTGTATAAAGTATTAAATGCTTGCATTCTGTATATAAGCATAACTAACTACAAAGAAATGTAGAATCATGTCCAAAATTAGTTAGAACTATGGAGATTTTGCTCTCTAATATGTAGCAAAATAATATGAGAAAGAGCATGTGTTATCATATTTGGATGACATAATTACCACAAATAACCTGGTATTTATTACCATCTCTCTTTTATTTTCCATTCACTAAATTAGTTTTGTTAAGCCCTAGCTTTTTGGCCCGCAAATCTGCAGCTAATCACTATAATAGTAATTCCGATTATTCAAGAGATGAATAAAATCAATTCTATCATAAATGTTCATGGTATAGGAGCCGCCCCTCTAAAATAGCCTGTGAAAATTTCTCACAAAAATACAACATGGCATTTCATTCTGGTCATCCAAATTTTATGCATCTTGAAACACTTTCCTTCTATGTTTATCAATTGAAGTCCAAATTTTCAATTATGAAATATGCCAATTAGCCAAACATACCCATACCCACTATCCAGCCTCTCATATAAACCATCTCACTTTCCATCAAGAGTTATATATATATATAAAGAGTAGAAGTAGAAGAAGAAAAGAATATTATGGTTTGTGCCATCTGTTGATGACCACCTTATTTAACTTAGATAATCCTGATGAAAGAACAATCAGAACTGGGGCAGATTTTTCAAATTTTGATACCAGGATACAAGCCCAATTCCCCCACAAAATTCAAATCCTAAAAATGGACAATGCAAGAGCATATTTCCAGTCAATCCTCAGCACATATCTCCTAAGTCAAGGCATAGTATGCCTTAGTTCTTCAATTGATACACCTCAACAAAATGGAACGGCTGAGAGCAACAACAGACACTTATTTGAAGTAGCCAAATCCTTTATGCTCTCTACAAATGTCCCAAATCACTAATAGAATGCCTTCTAGAATTCTCAAAGTGAAAACCCCTTCCCAAGCCTTTCTTCAAATATAACCAACCACCAAAACAGTCACCTCTTTGGATCTCAAAATGAGATCCAAGAGCATGACATTTGCCAATTTCCATCAACAACACCACAACAAATACAATCCCAAATCCATCAAATATTCAAATGTATATTTATTGGGTACTCCTGTAATAGGAAGGGATCATATAATTAAGTATCGGTCCCGATACGCAATATCAGCCAATATTTATCGAATTTTGGGTCAGCCGACATGCGAAATTAGCAATACGCGGCGGATTTAGAATTTCACATATTAATCGGCGATATATCGGTTATCGACCGATATTTGCCGATATTCTACTGATATTTGCAGATATTTACTAGTATTTGCTAATATTTATTGTAAAAAAAAAAAAAAATCACGCCGCAACAATCGCGGTATATAAAATATCGTTCGCGACACTGCAACCGCAACCGCAATTACGACCGCGATTTAATTGCTTGGAAGGGATATAAATGTAATTCACCAATTAACAAGAAAATATAGAACTTCTTGGATAGTTAAATATCACATTATTTGAACATGAAGCATATTATCTCAAAGCTTCAATTCAGGGGAGAACATGAGTGAACAATAGTTTTGGGATGATCATGGCAACAGAGATTACCCTCCTCAACCATTCATAGTTCCCTCACCTCCTCCATCATGCCAACCAATTGCCATTCAATTCTAGTATACACCCAAGAATCACACCCCGACATCAAACATCCAAACTCTTGGAAAATCAAAGAGTCTTACCCTTAAAAATATTCTCCAGACCCTATCCATAACATGACCAAATCTCCTCAATTCACGAGCAAAGAGTTTCATTTCTACACAAGGAGAAGGACGAAGACTGACAAACAAATAGTACACTCAATACCTCTCACTCTGGATCAAGATTTCGAACCATGTCCTAGTTCTGCTTAAGGAAAATTATATTCTGGAGGATACTGGACATTTCTTTGCCAATCGCTCTAAGGGTATTCAATATTGCATTAATTATCCAATCAGCAAACTTGTGTCATATGAAGGTGTAGCATCATCCTATCATGAGTTTTGTCTCCTTTATTGATAGTGTACAGTGTACTGGTACATCACTTCAATCAGGAAGATCTTAACAATCCTGCAAGAAGAACAGCTATGAAAGAACAAATCAGAGCTTTGGAAAAGAACTATACTGGAGTGATTTCGAATCTGCCTTAAGGAAAGAAATTAGTTAGGTGTAAATGGATTTTCAAAATCAAACAGAGAGTTGATGGAAGTATTTTTAGACTAAAAGCCGGTCTAAGGGTGCTACTCAGTCTAATGGAATTTACTACCAGGAAACTTCTACTCTTGTTGCCAAAGTCAACACTACAAGAGTCATACTTGCTCTTGCAGCTAACAAAGACCAACCCTTGCAACAAATGGATGTTAAAAATTGCATTCCTAAATGGTGACTAGGAAAAACGATATTTGTTTTGATATCCAGAATAAGTTTTTCAAATAATTTCGATGGAATGAACTCAGAAAATATATATTGAATTGGCTGATATACATCTGAATTTCATGTGACACACAACCTATATATTCTATGTATTGATAAAAAAAATTCCAACCTGGAAAATGTATCAGCCAATATATCACCTTTTTTGTAACATTCGTCAAAGGGGAAAAAAGGTCAAAAGGGAAGTTTTTCATGCATGAACTTTTTTTTATCAAAACATTCAAAGAATCCTACGCGCTTATTATCTTTAGATGAATGAAGCAACTAGTTTGTGGCCTGTGTATCATCTTGAAAAATTGTCTAAGTATATATTGAATCAAGGTTTTTGAGTCACCCTCTAGAAGGTAAACCATGGCATTATTTGTAGTATCTGATGCCTTGATGACTCCAACACTGCAACCATGGTTATAACTGCCATCTCGTTGAATGTTCTCAACTTCATAGGAAGTGTATCACAAGAAGCATACAGTCAAACAATGGTCCCTTCCACTCTCTCTCTCCCACCCCAACAATGATAGCCTGACCGCCATGCTTGGACACTTCATAACAAACTACTACCATGACAATAGCTTTGGATACCCTATGATGCATATAATGTTTGACTGTCAAATTGCAAACATAATAACGGATTTCAGATCTTTTAAGATCTGTAACCAGCACATTAATATGAATCTAAAAACCACCATCTTCAGTTTCACAAGAAGAGATAACATGAAAGGAAAATAAAGTTAAGAGGGAGCTAACCTGACGACAGCACTACTATCACATACTGCCATCCAAGGGCTGGAGTGTGTCTGCGGATGGAGCGCACATCAGTCAAGGGTAGTGGCCTTATTGTGTATAGGTTCCTATCTGGATGGAGAAAAGAAACAATTATGGGAGGACAAATTGCAAATTAAGTATCCACTTCTGTTTAAGTAGAAGAGTGATGAAGAGGAAAAGGCTTAGCATCAATATCGAATTTCATACAGCCTTCAACAATCAAAGACCTGAGAAAACATTATTAACTTTCCTCAGCGCCTCCTCCCCCGCCCAAAAAAAAAAAGAAAATTTAAAAAAGAAGAGAAAAAAAAAAAGAGGTCTCATTTCTCAAATCCAATTTCATTTCTAGCTTGCATATGACTCACATTCATGTTCAGAGGGTGATACATTGCCTATTTTACTATGTGCAATTCAACTTTCCAAGTAACAGATGGTTTCAAAGCAGAATTCTAGACGATGCCATATATTAAATAAGCAAAACCAAACTGAATCCAAATCAAGGCAGTTTCGGGAATACAAAGAAAACAGAATGGTACACATATCAGGTAACAGAACGTTAACAAATGAATCTTCGTCACCACAATCCGGATAACACTGTCTCACTTAAAAGACGCAATGCCAGATAGTCGATAACATCACATTGAAAAACTATAAATGCTAGCAGAGGGATACTTGTATTTATCAATTCCAACATTCAGCAAAAGAAATGATGAATAGACTCACCTATCTCCGAAAGTCTTGTATTCGAGTTCTGTCCTTTATATGGAATCCAAGACTAGAATCCAAAACAAACACATATCCGATATCAATCGTCCAATTAACTATATCATAAGAACAAAACCTTGATTTCACAAACTGAAAGAAACATTTGTTACAAAGAATTTACCATATAAAGAGCCTGTCCTTGCTTAATCAACTTCAACCTGCCACTAATCCTTTCAGACATATACTGAGTTGGATGAACTGACACATTTTCTTTCACATATATAACTTCCGCGCCTTCCGGTTCACTCCTTGTACTACTGTCACAACGCATCATGCTTTGCGATCCCTAATATTCATCGATCAGCAAGAAAATAAAGAAAGAAACTTCAGCTGATCACACGATTTGACTGCTTGAGCTTTATATTTTCACTAATTCATATACACAGATAAAATTAAACAGTCTAAGGTATATCCAAACGCATGCTAAATAGCTGATCGAATAATCAAATTCAGAGTATACGATAGAAAATGAAATGAAGAATATAAATGATTAGATATCACAAAAAAAATTAATCAGGTAGCAAAAAATTGCTCACTTGTTGCTGAGACGCTGCGTAATCGGCGTCATCAGACAAATCATGTACATCTGTTTCAAGCATTCTGGATAGGACGAGAATCAAGATAGAGAGGGGGAAAAAAGAGTCGATCGACAGCGATGAGTGAATGAAACTTCAGGTCTTATATTACGATTGATTTGAGAATAGTTATATGCTCTAATACGCTCATTTTTCGTTTGTTTATTATTTATCCTTTTCTCTTCGATGCTAAGGAAACGAGAACATGGCGATGGGTTGCCCGCTGCACAGATAAGGAAAGAAATATCGGCGCCTGTTCGGGTTGGTCCAGTAATGGTCCGGGGCGCTTGGAAGTTAGAATGGTTTAGTGGTAGGAGTCGTGGGTTTTCTGCTCCCAAGTGGCTGAGGTTATCGGCCTTGCTCCCTAATCGAACCGGCGTGTACTTTAAAAAAAAAACAATCAAAACACTGAATTTGATATTAATTTGGGCCTGACTTTAAGCTCCGGCTAGCTTAAAAGATTGCAGGCTGGACTAGTTTAACAGTTTGAATTCTAAAGGTCTAGAGGATTTGGACTTAAAGGACACTAACTTTGAACTTGAAGACTATATTGAGGAGAAAAATAAAGGGGAGAAATGTTACCCAAAAAAGGGTAGAAAGGAATTATTACTATGTACTCCAGCAAATAAGTTGGTTGCTAAAGTATGCGTTATATTTTAACTATTGTCAATAGTTAGTTTTTAAGATAGCCATCATAATATATGGTCTTTTGCAAAAATCCTGAGTTATACAAGATGAGTACTATTTTTATATTTTTGGTATCCTTTTTAAAGGATTTGATTGGAAGTTTCATTCTTAAAAAGTACGTTTAGGGTTTCATTACCCTTTTTTATAATTTTGTTCCCATAAACCCTTCCAAACCATTTTTTGCTTTCAAACTCTTTTGAGATTCTTATTTTTTGTATAAGTGTTTAAAATTTTCCCTTTTACAAAGTCATTTAGCCCTTTTCAAAATGTTAAATCGAGTTTGTCATAGAAGGTATTATTCATAGCTTTGATGTGTCTTATATCGAGTTTTTAGCTCAAAAATTCCTTTTTATTAATCTAAAAGTTATGAAACTTTGGGAATCCTTTAAATTTTAATGTTTTGGGGAAAGAAATAATTAAAAAAGTTCATTTACTCATTTTTATTATCATTGGATATGTTCAATATTTTTTCGGTACAATAAGTTATCAAAACCAACATATTTACCTTTACTTTTGTCTCATTTTTTTTCTCCAACCTCTCCTATCCACTCATTTAACCTTTATTGAGTGAAAAAATTTCCTCCAAGGATGGTTTGGGCTGAGCCACTTGTGCCTCTCATTTCTTTTACCTTTTTTTTGTTGATTAGTTAATTAATTTAAGTCTTAAGATTAGTAAAATATCTCCTACACATGTTTCTTATAATCCTCCAAAATTTTAAAAACCTATAATTTAATAAATAACTTTATTCAAGATAAGTTAGCTTTTAAATTTATTTAATCTAATTATTTTATGGATTTTTGAGTATATAAAATTGGATAGGGATATTTAATAAATTAAAATAAATATTTATCATACTCATTTTATTTAAATAAATTTTCAAACCAATATTTTTCCAAAAGTAACCTTTTTCAACCCATATATTAAATTATATGAAATTTAATTATTAAATTCAATTATCTACCCAAAATATTACATTCTATTATTTTATAATTAAATTATTCTATTTTTCCTATTTTTTCCTTTTCCTTTTTCTCCCCTTTTTCCTTTTTCCTTCTCATGTTCTCCTTTTTCTCTTTTTTTTCTTTTTCTTTTTTCTCTCCTTTAGGCCACCAAACGTGGTCTGCCCCCTCACGTTTGGGTCGCCGGCCCATTCCCCTCCCTCCTCTCCTTCTCCCCTCGTGCGGGTCGCTTCCTGCTTTCCTTTCCTCTCCTCTTTCGCATGTCACGACCCAGCCCAACCTCCTTCCTTTCTTTCCTTCCTTCTCCCCTCGACCGGGTCGGCCTAACTTTCTTTTCTTTCCCACGCTTGGCCTGCCCCTTCTCCTACTCTCTTCTTCTTCTTCCTACCTTGGTCGTCCATGCTCAACTTGCCCCTCGATGCCCTGGAATTGCCATTCCCAACCACCACTACCACTCCCTCTCTCCCCCCGTCCTTTCCTTCCCATTTTTGGACCAAACCAGCCCCTGCAAACCCTCCCTGCATGCCCTATTTTTCCCCTCTTCTTCTCCTCTTCCTGCCACCCTGATACCTCCCTGCCACCTACAGCCTACCACCCGACTGGCCACCTACTCCCCTTGCCTCTCCCTCTCCTTTTTCTTCTCCTCAACAGCTCCTTTCCTGCCCCATTTTTTAGCCTCCTTAGCTCCCCCGATCTCCTCCTCTCCATTTTCTTCCCCTTCATCATTTTCCCCTGTTTTGCACCGCCGCCCCCTCAACCGATTCCACTGCCGCACCATCCATTTGCACCACCCCCTGCCACCCTCTACCTCAGCTCTGCACCACCACAACACCCCCCGAGCCACCCTACAACCCCCTTCTTCCTCCCCTCTTCTTTTTCTCTTCTTTTCCTCCCTTCTCAGTAGCCGCCCTACACCTCCTCCTTCCGTCGTCGTCCCGCCACCTAAGCCACCAACCCACCCCTTACAACCTCCCCTACCACCCCTCACCTCCTTTGCCTGAAACTAACCCTTGCAGACCCTCCTTTTTCCTCTCTATTTTCCTTCCTTCTTAGCCCCCTCCCCCTTGGCATCCACTTTCGCAGCCTTGCTGTCGCCGCCGTCGTCGTCCTTGGCCACCAGCAATATATCCCCGACCACCACCTACACCCCCTGTAATACCCCGTATTTTTGAAACCTAATTTTATTAAGCCTAATGATTTTATTAGCGTAATTTGATGTAAATATTTAATTATTTTAATTTCGATTCGTTTTATGGATTTATCGATGATTTCAAATTCATATTTGAATTTAATTAATCGTTGTCGTTGCGAACCATTCTGGACAAATTCGTTCACGACCATGATTTTATTATATTCTTATGATTTCGATTTTCGGTTAAAAATATGTATTTCCATTCTTTCTCGTGTTTTGATTTTTAATATTTCATATTCGTTTTCGATTATAACTTCGTCGTGTGATTACGACTTTATTTTAGAGTTATATTTTGTTAACGAAATATATTATTTAAATTATAAAATTTCTATTTAAATAGTTAAAGTTATTTTAATGATTTTATCCGTAGAAAATATTTCTGACTTTAAATTTATTTGTTTCCAAAAATTGTTAATATTTTTGGGAAGTTTTAAATTAAAAAGGTTTTCGGAGTTTAATTGTGAATTTCTTTTCCGAATTAATTTTCTTCTGTTTTACGCTTTTTGATTTGCGGAAAAATCGATTTCAGAAATTATTTAAATTAGTCTCGGTTTATTAGAATTTAATTTAAATATTTACTTTTATGCTTTTAAATATTATTTCGAGGTCTTATAATGTATTTCCGTAAATAATATAAATTTTTAGGTTCATTGGTAAATTCTTCCGAAAATACTTCTGAAATTCTCTATATAGCTTTTATATTGATTCTAAGCTTTCGGAACCTTATAAAATAAATTTTTGTTAAATAAATTTTAGATAAAATCATCCATTAATAATTTTATACTTTTAGTATTTATTTTATATGTGTATTTAAAAAAAAACCCAACCTGGTGCTCGACCCCCCCTCTTCTTTCCTTTTCTCTCTTCTCTCCCTTATCTTCTCTTCCTTGCTTCCCGTCTGTCCCCTGCTCCCGACCCTGCCCCCTGCGCACAACCCCAACCCCGACCTCCTCCTCCCTGCTCCTCCTTCGCCGGCCGTCGACGTCTCCCGACCACCGCAGCCGCCACCAATAGCAAGCAACCGCGCACAACAGCCAAAGAAGCCAGCAGCAACCGCGTGCCGTAGCAGCGACGAGCAGCAAACGCAGGCTGCGCCGCAACCGCCCGGCTACCGTCGACATCTCCCGACCACCGGCGAGCCACCCCCGGTCCCCGACGAAGCTTTTCCAGCCTTCCTTTGCTCCGATTTCGTTGATTTTCGTTTGGTATAAATATCCGAAAACCCTAATATTAATTTGATTAATTGAGTGTGATTTAGCTTGTGATAAGCTAAATTAATTGTTGTATTATGTATATATGTGCTGTAAGATTGATTTGGATATGTTAATTGTATGGTTTGTGTTGAAAATTTGGGAAATTAAATTTTAGGCCAGGTTATGCCCGAATTTTTCGGATCCATCCGATTTGGCGATTTTGGATAAATTGATTATACAATATATTTTTAAATGTATCTAATTTCATGTCGGAACCGTCAATTTGAGAAATTTATGTAGAATTAATCGGAATTTAATTCCTAGGTCAAAATTCGTGTGTAATAAAATCGGGACGTATAATTGAGTTGTTTCGCTCAATTGATTTTACAATATCGTTTGAAATGTATTTAATTTCATATCGAAAGTGTTGATTTGGGAAAATGGTGTGTAATTAATCGGAATTGGATTTTTTAGGTCAAATCTCTTGTGGAACTAAATTGGATTGTGTAATCGGGTCGCTTTATTCAATTTATTATATAATTTACATTAGAATATATTTAATTACATTTTCGAACCGTCAATTTATATATTTTAGCAAGAATTGATCGAATTTGCGTTCCGGGCTCAAAAACCCTAATTATGCTAAATTGGGTATTTCTTTTATTGGTTTTGATCAATTGATTATTTGATATGTTATAAAATGTGTTTAATTTCAGTTCTAAACATTCAATTTAAATAAATTAATAGAATTCAACCGAATTGTAATTTCGGGGCTAAAACCCTAGATTTCAAGTGAGATTATGAAATTGGTTATTTGTATAGTTGTTTTTCTAAATTTAAATTTATAGAAGTAGTGGAAATGATCCTAATTGTATTCTAATACCTTTAATTGGAATTAATTGATTTGAATTACCTGAGTTTTGTCGTTGGCTTTAAAACCCTAATTTTGAAAACGGATCGTCCTGAATTAGTTAGTCGGGATATTGTTTTGTTGAAATTGATTATCTAGATTTATCTAAAATTTATTTAATTGTGTTTTAAAACTACCAATTTGAGATAATAAATGTGATTTGGTCGATTCGTAGTTTAGGCATTTAAAACCCTAATCTTCGGGGATGGTTTTATAAAATTGATTGTGCCGTGTGTCTTTTATCTAATCGATTTCTGTGTTTGGGTTTTAAATCATTTGATTTATATTTTAATCTTAAATCTTAATAGAGTTGTGCTCTTGAGTCCTGAGTTATGGACACGTTTTCCAAGAAAGATCGTTTGGGTCCATTTGTATTTATTTGATTAGAATATATGAATTATTAATTGATAAGATAGTTTCTAACCTAGTTCCGATTTCTATCGGCGATCTAGGAAAAATTTCTCGTGGATTGTCGAGCTTTCGATAGCTCTCCCTCTTTTTCAATTTGCTTAGCTAGCTTCGGATTTGAGGTAAGTCATTACTTACCTTTACTTATGGCTGAATCTGGATGTATTTCTGTTCCGAGTGGAAGGTGATGACTATGCTTATTGATCATTTAATCATGTCAAGTGTATGCTGTGTTCTGTATGGTAATTTTATGTATGTGTGAATTCATAGCTTCAATGCTAATGCATGCTAGTATGATGTTGAATATGGTATGTATTTGAGTATGTGAAGTGTTGAGTATGGATTAAAATTATATGATACCCTATGCTGTATCTTTATGCCATGGAATTATTTATGTGGGCCTTATTTACGGTCGGCTAAAAGCATTGAATAAGATATTAATTATTTAAAGTGGAAGATCACGTGAGTTGGGCCGAGGTGTAGGGTCCGTTCCACCGGACGATAATAGTGGCTCGGGTGTGTTGTCCCCGAGAGGTGATTCAAGCCGATCCACCGGTTCAGAATAGTGGCTCAGGAGCATTTTGCCCTGAGAGGTGTAGAGTCCGTTCCACCGGACGATAATAGTGGCTCAGGTGACTTGTCCCTGAGAGGTGCTTCAGTCCATTCCACCGGATTAAGAATAGTGGGGCCCTATACTCATCGTGAACAAGAATATGATATGAATTAAGTAATGAATAAGACACTAATTATTTAAAGTGGAAGATTACGTGAGTCAGGACCAGGTGTAGGATCCGTTCCACCAGATGATAATAGTGGCTCGGGTGTGTTGTCCCCGAGAGGTGCTTCAAGCCGTTCCACCGATTCAGAATAGTGGCTCAGGAGCGTTTTGCCCTGAGAGGTGTAGGATCCGTTCCACCGGATGATAATAGTGGCTCGGGTGTGTTGTCCCCGAGAGGTGCTTCAGACCGTTCCACCGGTTTAAGAATAGTGGGTCCTTGAACTCATCGTAAATAAATAAAATCAGATGTAATAATGATTATCATTGGATTGTTAGATTCGTGTTACTTAGCATGCTATCGTGATTTCTTGTACGCTTGTATCTTATGTGTTTTATGCTTCCTTCCATGAGTTTAGTAGTATTGATTTACTCAGTACCGGACCCGTACTGATGCTACCTTGATTGAATGGGTCCTGTGATGATCCACTGATGGTGGGGAGCAGATCTCTTGTGCAGGTTTCAGTTCGAATATTGTTTTTGGGTGGAAGGCTTGACTTGAGAGAGTAGGCAAATCCGAAATTTGATCTATCGGGATTTTTCTTATTTAACTGTATTTGTATTTGGAATTCTCAAGTATTGTATTTAAAATTCAAGGGTATTGTAATTAACTTTTAATTTATCGTACTCTGATAAGCTTTTAAAATTCGGATTTATTTCGCAGGTTCCGCTGATTGATTCAGCGATGATTTTATTTAGTGAATTGATTCACTTGCCATCTACCTGTGGATATCTCCTTGTGGGAGTTTATCCTTACGGCATTGATGTTTAAAGTTTTGTTTGACAGGTTTTAGCCTTGCATCTAGCATGAGATAGATGTCGGACATCTATCTTGTGTTAGATGTGGCGGTAGCATTCCCCAAATTCTCTCCTAGCTTCCGCTTTATCCTTTCAAAAAAAAATTTCCAGGAGTGAATTTTGGGGGTGTTACACCCCCTCTTCACCCCTATACCCTTCCCTTGCCCTAAATCCTCCCCCACCTATCCTCTTTCCTAGCCCAAAACCCTAACCCGAAAACACCACTTCCTCCTTTTCTTTCACCCACTTTCGAGCCTTTTCTCCTTTTTTTTGCATGTAGTTCATGCTATATGAGCAGCATGAGTTGCTGCATGCCTTGGTTTATTTTAGTTAATAAATTTCAAGGTATAATATTTAAGTTCAGTATTTCATTAATTAAGTTTTATAAAGTCTTGTGCTTTGCTTTTCTCATTTCTAATATGACAAGTATTGATATTATTTTTAGGATTTGATTTTGCTAATCAAGGCTTGAATCTTTAACCAGAATACCGGTAAGGTTCAATTTTTGTGGGAATTAAGGTAATCGTTAAACCTCACTTAAACGCATGGATAAACGTATGTTAGCACATTAGGGTTTTCATATGTTATTTTGCATGATATATATATATATATATTGTCTAGTATATTATATGTAGTTTTCTATATTGATTGATAACAAGGAAAGCATGTCAGTTTATATGCCATGTATGAAAGAAATGTTTAAGGAAGGAGATTTGTTAGTCAAAAATATGTTATGTACTTATCCATGCTATATTATGTTATTGTGACCATTAATACATGATTAATATTATTATGAGCCCTAGGAAATTTTAGTAATATGTCTTGTGCAAAAGTGTGGCCTAATATGTGTAGTTGTTAATGAGTATTATATTGAAATACAATAGTTGGTGGAATTGGATGATGAGAATAGAGTATTAATATTTATATTTTATGTAGTGGTGATAATTTGATAAAGGTGGTGTAATAAAGGGAAAAATAGTAATTTTATAAGTAAAAGGGTATTATGATAATTTTGGAAGTTAAGGGTATTATGGTAATTTTGGAAGTAAAGGGCAAAATGGTAATTTTATAAGTAAAAGGGTATTATGGTAATTTTGGAAGTAAAGGGGAAAATGGTAAATTTGTAAGTAAAGGGTAACATGGTAATTTTGGAAGTTGAGGGTATTATGGTAATTTTTAAAGTAAGAGGTAAAATGGTAATTTTATAAGTAAAATGATAAAATGGTAATTTTATAAGTAAAAGGGTGATATGGTAATTATGATAATGGAGAAGGGTAATATGGTGATTATAATAATGGAGAAGGGTAAAATGGTAATTATGATAATGGAAAAGGGTAAAATGGTAATTATGATAAGGGAAAAGGGTAAAATGGTAATCATGATAATAGAAAAGGGTAAAATGGTAATTATGATAAGGGAGAAGGGTAAAATGGTAATTATGATAATGGAGAAGGGTAATATGGTAACTATAATAATGGAGATGGGTAAAATGATAATTATGATAATGGTAAAGGTAGTTTGGTAATTATGATAATGGAAAAGGATAAAATGGTAATTATGATAATGGAGAAGGGTAATTGGATAATTACGATAATAGCGAAGGGTAATTTGGTAATTATGATAATGGAAAAGGGCAATTTGATAATTTAACCAACAAAAGGGTAGTTTGGTAATTATGATAATAGAGAAGGGAAATTTGGTACTTTAACCAACAAAAGGGCAATTTGGTAATTATAACAAAGGAGGAGGCAATTTGGTAATCTAACCAACCAAATGGAAATATGATAAGTGTAACAATTATGAAGGGTGATTGGTGACCGAACAAGTGTGGAAGATAACTCGGTAACCTAAATTGAGCAAGGGGTAATTTAGTAATTATGCAACATGAGGGGTAATATGGTAAATTGACAAGGAAGGGATGACTTCATGGTTATACAAGTAAGGGGTAAATTAGTAATTTATATCTAATATGTCGTTGTGATAACGGAGTTCGTAATAAAACTTAAGTAACACTGAATAATATGATAATAGTATTTGACAATTAGTTAGTATCACAAGAACGAACCTTAAATCGGAACCGGATGAGATTATGATGGCCTTAATGATTCTCTTATGTTACCTTAGATAACCGTATGAATAAGAAATACCTAATGATATCATAACGATTGAAAGTGAATAAGTATCTAATTGTTGTGCTTTTCGTAATCACCTTAATCAAGACACTAATACTTAAAGTGAAAGACCTTGAGATCGGGAATTGTGGCTCTTTAGGGGTCGCTACCCTAAAGGCATGGTTTAGCCCACGGTGATTCTGGTATTTGCTGGTGTGCCTTAGTGCCCCAATCAGACCCTATATCTTACTCTATTTAGCTCTACGGACCTACTTAGGGGATATATATATTTATGGATTAGGTGTCCTTGGCTGTAGGGTACCGAGTTAGCTGTATGCACCAGTACAACCAGGGTGCATCAGCGTCCTTAGGTTGATAGTTGAAGGGTACTGAGTAGCTTATATGCACCAATGCAATCGGTGTACCTCCATATCCCGGGATCTTGATCTCCCCTCCAAGGCAAATAAATGGAATTATTGTGATAATTAAAAAGAGAAAAACACTAATCGTGAAAGTGAAAGACTAATGAGTCGGGCCTAGTTGATTATGATTATGAGTACAGTCCCACCGGTTATAATAGTGGCCCAGGAGAGTGTTGCCCTGGAAGATGTTTATGAGTACCGGTCCACTGGATATAATAGTGGCCTAGGAGCGTGTTGCCCTAGATGATGTTTATATGTATTTCGGTCCACCGGTGATAATAGTGGGGGATCCCGAGCTTAATAAAACCAACCATGGATGTAAATAAATTATGGAAAATACTAATCACTTATAGTGGAACACCATGTGAGTCGGGCCTAGACCGGTCCACCGGTGAATAATAGTGGCCAGGAGCGTTCTGCCCAGAGACCGATCCACCGACAATAATAGTGGTCACGAACATTCTATCCTGTATGTATTCCAGTCCACAGGCTATAATAGTGAGGTTCTCGCACTCACATGGATATATATACATAATCTGAGAGATGATGGATTAATGATGGACTAATGGCTTAAGGGCCAGAAGTATTGATTGTACGTTTGACCCATTTACATTTGATGAACTTGTTAAGTATGTGAATGTATGAATGTGAATATAATGTAAGCACCTTTCATTATATTTGTATATAGTGTTGTATTATGTGTTGCATTGCGGGTAGGGATGGCAATGGGGCGGGTCGAGGACGGGGACCCCATCCCCATCCCCGAACCCGATAAGGAAAAATATCCCCGAACCCGACCCGATCCCCATTTTTTTCTTAACGGGGATTCCCCGCCCTGATCCCTGCGGGGATGCAATCCCCGTACCCGCCCCGATCCCCGATCCTCCATCCCCGATCCCCGATCCCCGATAAGATCCCCGATCCCTTATAAACTCCCAAATCCCCGATAAGATCCCCAATCCCCTATAAACTCCCAAATCCCCGATACCCGTTACCAGATCCCCGATCCTCGATCCCCAATAACTGCCCCATTTTGTACAAGGGCATAAGCAGCAAGATCCAATGCACTTATATGCCCAATAAATGATTGTGTCACCACCAGTCATCCAAATGATGTTGTGCGAGCTAATATACCTAGAAATGCAATCTTCCATATTTTTTTATTTTCTATCCATATCCTTCTCTTTAGATTAGCTGGTTCAGCCTGAGAAGCAATTAATCTTGGTTCTAGCTCATTATCCGTCATTCTGCCCAGAGAAAAGGAAGATGCGTGTCACAGGAGAATATATATATATATCACATGTCAACTGACTAAACACTCCATACTTAGATAGCAATCTGGATGGAGGAAACAAATGCAAATGCAAAAATAGGAAGGCATGGAAAACTTTGAGATGAGATTCATTCAAAGGGATTTCTGTTATATTTTGTTAAAAGAGGATCAGTCACTGGAGACAAACGGTTTCTTCTACATTCAGTCCAAAAATTATGGTCCAGTTTGGCGCCTGCAGCAGCAGTCTGGTACCAAGAACAAGATTTTTCTATTTAAGCATCAACGCCATGCAACATAGCTGTACTTTAGTGAATCAAAGGGATGAAGAGAAGATAGTACACTATTAATATGTTCTTTGATACCTCAAGAACAACCCAATCGAAGTTTTCTCATGAATTCCAATGACGATTTTCAATTATTATCATATTGTGATTCCAATTTTTATATGAACTCATAGTGCCTCATTTCACTTTCATTCCAATTTTTACCGATTGCAGTGGCGGACTGGCATTTGTGGTTGCGGGAAAAGCTCCACTGCTCCAGGCGTCGGGTTGGGCGGAGGAGACTAGGCGAGGTCCGCTACGGCGACAAAGAGGAAGACTGAAAGAGGGAGGGTTACACTCTTACAGATTCAAACGAGTGAAACGACGGAGAGTTTGAGTCGGCAGTCGGGGTCGGGGACAAATTAGGTTAACTGGTTAAGGTTACAGACTTACAGGAGGTTACTGAATACTGCTTGCTGAGTTGCTGTAGAGAGTTAGTGGGTCATGGGTGCGGGGGAGTGCCAAAGCCAAACGGGGAGGAACGAGGTTACGAGGAAGACCGACTGACCGAACATGGGAACTGGTTGACACTGAGGTTCGGCCTGCCCAATTTGACAATTCAAAAAAAAATTAATTCGGGGCGGGTTCGGGGACGGGGACCCCAAACCTATACCCGACCCGTCCTCGAATTAATCCCCTATAAAAATCCCCGACCCCGAACCCGAACGGGGAATCCCCGACGGGCCCCCGAACCCGTGGGAAAAATTGCCATCCCTAATTGCGGGTATGCCTTTAAATGTGTTTTAAAGGATTACTCAGTACCATAATAATGAAGGGTTCTATTCGTAGGGCCCTTGCCTATTCAATGGGCAGTGTCCCTTGTAGGTTCATTTCAGGTGCTATTCAAGTGGGCAATGTGAAATAGCGTAAGGAATTATCCGGACCTTTAGGGTTTTCCTCTTTCTCTCTTACTTCTTGGTTTAAATGTATTCCTTGTCCTTGTAACCACCACTAGAGCCGACAAAATTTGACCCGACCCGACTCAGCCCGCCAACCCGACCCGACCCAATAAAAATCGACTAGAAAATTTAACCAACTTGACCCGACCCGATAAAAATCAACCCGACCCGATGCCAAACCATGACCCGATAGCGGACCCGACCCGCCTTTGACCCGACTCGACGTTGATTCAACCCGACATTCACCCAATCCTACCCGATATTGACCTAACCAGACATCAAAATCTATAATAATAATAATAATAAATTACACATATTTTATTATTCATTTAAAGCTTTTAAAAATATTATATTTTATAAATTATACTTATTTTTCATAATTTTACCCTAGACATTCTATACAATATCATTTAGAATAAAAAAAAATCTCATAGCTCCAACTATTGATGCATATTTTTAAAATAAAAAATATTATATTAATTTACACAGAGTACACAGCTTATAAGTTTATAACAAATAGAAAATTAAACTCAGACTCTGAAAATGTAATTATAGTGGTTACTGGTTACCTAATGAAATTGTAATTACAGTTGTTACCAACTGAAAATTACTAACTCTTAACACCATCGCGCTATAAATCCAGTCTATTTAACATATTGTATACTGAATTGATTAAAAACTATTAAGGAATTACTCAATTTAACATAATTAGGGTTTTTGAGCCCGAACATAAAATTCGATAAAATATTATTCAAATATTTAAATTGACGGTTAGAAATTGAAATTAGACATATTCTAAAATATATGTTATACTCAATTGATTAAAAACTATTAAGGAATTATCTAATTTAACATAATTAGGGTTTTTGAGCCTAAACTGCAAATCCGATAAAATCTTATTCAAATTTTAAATTGATGGTTCAAAATTGAAATTAGACATATTCTAAAATATATTGTATACTCAATTGATTAAAAAGTAGTAAGGAATTACCCAATTTAACATAACTAGGGTTTTTTAGTCTGAACTACAAATCCGGTTAAATCTTACTCAAATATTTAAATTGACAATTCAAAATTGAAGTTGCACATATTCTAAAACATATTATATACTCGATTGATTAAAAACTATTAAGGAATTACCCAATTTAACATAATTAAGGTTTTTGAGCCCGAACTGCAAATCCGATCAAATCTTATTCAAATATTTAAAGTGACGATTCAAAATTGAAATTAGATATATTCTAAAATATATTGTATACTCAATTGATTAAAAACTATTAAGAAATTACCCAATTTATCATAATTAAAGTTTTTGAGCCAGAACAACAAAGTCGATCAAATCTTATTCAAATATTTAAATTGACAATTCAAAATTGAAATTATATATATTCTAAAACATATTATATACTCAATTGATTAAAAACTATTAAGGAATTACCCAATTTAACATAATTAAGGTTTTTGAGTTCGAACTACGAATCCGGTCAAATATTATTAAAATATTTAAATTACCGTTTCAAAATTCAAATTAGACATATTCTAAAACATATTGTATACGAAATTGATTAAAAACTATTAAGGAATTACCTAATTTAACATAATTAAGGTTTTTGAGTGCGAACAACAAATCCGATCAAATCTTATTCAAATATTTAAATTGATGGTTTAAAATTAAAATTAAACATATTCTAAAACATATTGTATACAAAATTGATTAAAAACTATTAAGAAACTATCCAATTTATCATAATTAAGGTTTTTGAGCCCGAACTACAAATCCAGTCAAATCTTATTCAAATATTTAAATTGATGTTTCAAAATTGAAATTAGACATATTCTAAAACATATTGTATACTCAATTGATTAAAAACTATTAAAGACTTACCCAATTTAATATAATTAGGGTTTTTAAGCCCAAACTGTAAATCCGGTCAAATCTTATTCAAATATTTAAATTGATAGTTTAAAATTTAAATTAGACATATTCTAAAACATATTGTATACTCAAGTGATTAAAAACTATTAAGGAATTACCCAATTTAACATAATTATAGTTTTTGAGCTTGAACAATAAATCCGATCAAATCTTATTCAAATATTTAAATTGATGGTTATAATTGAAATTAGACATATTCTAAAACATATTGTATACTCAATTGATTAAAAACTATAAAGGAATTACCCAATTTAATATAATTAAGGTTTTTGAGCCTGAACTGCATATCTGGTCAAATCTTATTCAAGTATTTAAATCGACGGTTCAAAATTGAAATTAGAGATATTCTAAAACACATTGTATAATCAATTTAATAAAATAACTCAATTATACTATCCAATTTAAATTCGCAAGAGTTTTAACCTAACAATCCAATTATGATATATTTCAATACTATTTTTCCAATTTAACAATACCAACATGAAATTATGTACATTTCAAAGTATATTGCATAATCAGTTTATCTAAAATAGTTTAATCAGACGAATCCAATAAATCCGAACATAACCGGGTAAAAAATATTTATTATTTACTTATAAAAACAAAGCACATATAATATTCTTATTTTATTTATCTGTACCGGTAATCTTATGATTGTCTCTAATATTTATAATGTAATAAATAATAATTATACATTGTATAGTCATGCTTATGCTTACCTGTATTTTGTAAAATTATCTTTTTTTAAGTAATCAAATAAATATAATATATGATAAATATCTAATATTTTTACTTGTTAAAATTTATAAATATTTTAAGCAATCAAATATAATATTGTTAAAACTTATAAATGTCTTTATTATTTACTTGTAAAAATAAAGCACATATAATATTCTTATTTCCTTTATCTGTAATAGTAATCTTATGATTGTATTTAATATTTTCAATGTAATAAATGATAATTATACATTGTATAGTCATACTTATGCTCACCTGTATTTTATAAAATTATCTTTTTTTAAGTAATCAAATAAATATAATATATGATAAATATCTAATATTTTTACTTGTAAAATTTATAAATATTTTAAGTAATCAAATATGATATTGTGAAAACTTATAAATATCTTTATTATTTACTTGTAAAAATAAAGCACATATAATATTCTTTTTTCATTTATTTGTACTAGTAATCTTATGATTGTTTCTAATATTTACAATGTAATAAATGATAATTATACACTATATAGTCATATTTATAATCACATTTATTTTATAAATTTATCTTTTCTCAAGTAATCAAATATTTTAAGTACTCAAATAAATATAATATATGATAAATATCTAATATTTTTACTTGTTAAAATTTATAAATATTTTAAGCAATCAAATATAATATTGTTAAAACTTATAAATGTCTTTATTATTTACTTGTAAAAATAAAGCACATATAATATTCTTATTTCCTTTATCTGTACTAATAATCTTATGATTGTATTTAATATTTTCAATGTAATAAATGATAATTATACATTGTATAGTCATACTTATGCTCACCTGTATTTTATAAAATTATCTTTTTTTAAGTAATCAAATAAATATAATATATGATAAATATCTAATATTTTTACTTGTAAAATTTATAAATATTTTAAGTAATCAAATATGATACTGTGAAAACTTATAAATATCTTTATTATTTACTTGTAAAAATAAAGCACATATAATATTCTTTTTTCATTTATTTGTACTAGTAATCTTATGATTGTTTCTAATATTTACAATGTAATAAATGATAATTATACACTATATAGTCATATTTATAATCACATTTATTTTATAAATTTATCTTTTCTCAAGTAATCAAATATTTTAAGTACTCAAATAAATATAATATATGATAAATATCTAATATTTTTACTTGTTAAAATTTATAAATATTTTAAGCAATCAAATATAATATTGTTAAAACTTATAAATGTCTTTATTATTTACTTGTAAAAATAAAGCACATATAATATTCTTATTTCCTTTATCTGTACTAATAATCTTATGATTGTATTTAATATTTTCAATGTAATAAATGATAATTATACATTGTATAGTCATACTTATGCTCACCTGTATTTTATAAAATTATCTTTTTTTAAGTAATCAAATAAATATAATATATGATAAATATCTAATATTTTTACTTGTAAAATTTATAAATATTTTAAGTAATCAAATATGATATTGTGAAAACTTATAAATATCTTTATTATTTACTTGTAAAAATAAAGCACATATAATATTCTTTTTTCATTTATTTGTACTAGTAATCTTATGATTGTTTCTAATATTTACAATGTAATAAATGATAATTATACACTATATAGTCATATTTATAATCACATTTATTTTATAAATTTAACTTTTCTCAAGTAATCAAATATTTTAAGTACTCAAATAAATATAATATATGATAAATATCTAATATTTTTACTTGTTAAAATTTATAAATATTTTAAGCAATCAAATATAATATTGTTAAAACTTATAAATGTCTTTATTATTTACTTGTAAAAATAAAGCACATATAATATTCTTATTTCCTTTATCTGTACTAGTAATCTTATGATTGTATTTAATATTTTCAATGTAATAAATGATAATTATACATTGTATAGTCATACTTATGCTCACCTGTATTTTATAAAATTATCTTTTTTTAAGTAATCAAATAAATATAATATATGATAAATATCTAATATTTTTACTTGTAAAATTTATAAATATTTTAAGTAATCAAATATGATATTGTGAAAACTTATAAATATCTTTATTATTTACTTGTAAAAATAAAGCACATATAATATTCTTTTTTCATTTATTTGTACTAGTAATCTTATGATTGTTTCTAATATTTACAATGTAATAAATGATAATTATACACTATATAGTCATATTTATAATCACATTTATTTTATAAATTTATCTTTTCTCAAGTAATCAAATATTTTAAGTACTCAAATAAATATAATATATGATAAATATATAATATTTTTACTTGTTAAAATTTATAAATATTTTAAGCAATCAAATATAATATTGTTAAAACTTATAAATGTCTTTATTATTTACTTGTAAAAATAAAGCACATATAATATTCTTATTTCCTTTATCTGTACTAATAATCTTATGATTGTATTTAATATTTTCAATATAATAAATGATAATTATACATTGTATAGTCATACTTATGCTCACCTGTATTTTATAAAATTATCTTTTTTTAAGTAATCAAATAAATATAATATATGATAAATATCTAATATTTTTACTTGTAAAATTTATAAATATTTTAAGTAATCAAATATGATATTGTGAAAACTTATAAATATCTTTATTATTTACTTGTAAAAATAAAGCACATATAATATTCTTTTTTCATTTATTTGTACTAGTAATCTTATGATTGTTTCTAATATTTACAATGTAATAAATGATAATTATACACTATATAGTCATATTTATAATCACATTTATTTTATAAATTTAACTTTTCTCAAGTAATCAAATATTTTAAGTACTCAAATAAATATAATATATGATAAATATCTAATATTTTTACTTGTAAAATTTATAAATATTTTAAGTATTCAAATATAATATTGTTAAAACTTATAAATACTTCATTAACTACTTGTAAAAATAAAGCATATATAATATTCTTATTTCATTTATCTGTACTAGTAATCTTATGACTGTCTCTAATATTTACAATATAATAAATGATAATTATACATTGTATAGTCATGTTATGACCACCTTTATTTTATAAAATTTTCTTTTTTAAGTAATCAAATAAATATAATTTATGATAAATATCTAATATTTTTACTTATAAAATTTATAAATATTTTAAGTAATCAAATATAATATTATTAAAACTTATAAATATCTTTATTATTTACTTGTAAAAATAAAGCACATATAATATTCTTATTTCATTTATCTGTACTAGTAATCTTATGATTGTCTCTAATATTTACAATGTAATAAATGATAATTATACATTGTATAGTCATGTTATGATCACCTTTATTTTATAAAATTATCTTTTTTAAGTAATTAAATATTTTAAGTAATCAAATAAATTAGAATAAATGATAAATATCTTTGTTAGATTCAATCATGCAATGTTTTTTATTATTAAAATTTATAAATATCTTTACTATTTACTTGTGAAAAATAAAGTGTATCTAATATTCTTAATTCATTTATCTACAATAGTAATTTTATGATTGTCTCTAATATTTATAATATAATAAATGATAATTACTTGGACCTGAATTTGACTCAATCCGTCAAAACTCGACCCGACCCATCAAGTTAACCTATAACTACTCAAATCCAACTCGTCAAATTGCATGAAACAACCCGATCCATTAAATTAACCCGAAACAACTCAAACCCAATGGGACCAACCCATCATATTGCACGAAATGACCCGAATGTGTCGAAACCACCTAGTCATGTAAACTAGAAAATAACCTGAAATCAATCCGACCCTACCAGTCAAGCTAACCAAAAATGACCCGAACCCAAGTTTGTTTAACCCGAACCAGACCCGACGCGACAAATTAACCTAAAATGACCCATAACCGAAATGACCCGGAACCGGCTCGATCCAAACAAAGTAATAAACCGAAATAACCCGAACCAAAAATGACCCAACCCGACCCACAACCGACTAGCAAAAGTCAAATGATCCAACCCGCTATGACCCAACCCGAACCCGACCCGCCCGACCTGATTGCCACCTCTAACCACCACTGGTGGATTTTATTCTTGTAAAAGATTTACTAAGCTACTCTAATTTAATCATGGTTTGAGTTCTCATAAAATATTTTTTTTACACTTTTAGCCTTAACACTTAGTATTGGAACGGTAGGAGTGAACCGGGCTAGTACTAAGTGTAGCGGTAATATTCCCAGAATTCACAGTTCTTATTTTTCTTCCGCTATTCCTTTTAAATAAAACAAAATTTTTCAATAGTAAATTTTGGGTGTGTTAAATTTCCCCTTCATTTCTAACTTCTAACCTAAGTCTTGAGCTCTCTTTTTCCTCCCTAAACCTTTCCACCATCATCCATCTTCATCATCCTTGATTTATTTTCCTAATCTTTAATATAATAATCATATATTTTATAATTAAGTAAAGGAAGATTAGGATTAAGAAAAGTTGAAGAGTTAGGGTTCTAAGCTTCCTTTAGGATTTGAATTTGGGAGAGAGAAGAACATCTTGATTCTCTCTTTGATTTGGTTCTTTTTCTTAAGCTTTTGATGGTTCGATCTTAATCTTTGCTACTATTTTTCTCTTTGCTTTTATAGGTAATCAAGTAGTGGTGTTTGGAATTGAAGGTTTAGCTTTTAACTCCTTTATTGAAAAGGAGACTTGAAGTAAATATTCTTACCTACTTTTTTTTGTTTTGATTGTGGTAGAAAATCATGTTAGGATGATTCCATGATTTGTGTTAAGTTTGGCTAAGTTTTGTGCACTTTGAGTGGTTAAGATTTTTAGCTATTTTTGGGGTTGTAGTTGATTGAAAGCTTGAAGATTTTATGGTGGATTTGTGAGGTTATTTATACCATTTTTTTATTCATATCATGTGTTAGGTTTGAGTAAGTTTAGGTTATGTTATGTTTGATTGAAGTTTGAGCATGAAAAGCATGCAAATGGTATATTCCGTGTAGAATCGACATAGGACTTATTTTCATGTTATAAATATTTTGTGAAATTCTAATACCATGTAATTACTTGGCATTTTAGATGAAAATTTATACTTGTCTTGATTTGAGCATGTTTAGCCTATCTACATTTTTTTTCAAGTTGATATTGACATGGGGTTTCCTAAGTGTTATTGAAATATTTTGATGAACATCAACTTGTCATTGGTTAATATCATGATAACGACCTTATATAGGGATTAATTCAATTTTTATGAGTTTTGAAAGGTTGTTGGAAGTTTAAGAATATTAGTGTATTGATACATGAGCATCCATCATCACACCAAAATTTTCTAATTAAATTTGTGATGAATTTTGTTTCCATTACCAATCAATTCAAGAGGCCTTAACTAAGGGTATTTTTATCCAGCCAAGGCACACGAAGTATGATAATAACAAGGTCACAATGAGGAAGAGTAACTCTAGATTATCTAGCATGGATGATCACATAAGGGAAGTCATTAATTATTCTATGTATGAAGGCTCACACAATCTTCTTTATTGGAAGAAGATAATTGGCTAAAAGATCAAGCCATGAAAGCCGACAACTATTTTATCCTTAAATAGCTTCATTATGGCTTGCCAAAAGCCACATGAGGGTTACACATTTAGGGGCTAACTTGGGACTTATTTTTAGATTTTTATTTCAAGTAAATCAAGATCAAAATGAAGGCAAGGAGACAAGTTTATGCAACATCCATTTTTATGCTATTTTGAGGTATATATGGTGTGAAAATCAAGTGGGAAGGATTGGTTTTATACAAGTCCTTATCACCTTATTTTTACACTTATTAAGACAATACGGAAGCTAGAGGAGTAGCCATTGTAGGCCTTAAAGATCGGTTCATCTTTAGGAAAAAATTCTTACACATTTTGGTTACTTGCAAACTTGAAAGCAAACTTTCATTTTCCCCCTTTTGTCAAAAGTTGTTGTACCTTGTATGTTCATTTCGTGTAACCTATATTTTCATATATATTTTTATTCTTAAAAGCTAGTTATAATCTTAGAAGCTGGATTCAATCCTCCCTAGCTTATGAGAGGCAAAAGGGTCAATTGAGTCATTTTATTTCTAAAATAGCTAGTTAGAATTCAATCAAATTAGTCCTCAGAATGTTATTTTGGTCCTTAATTCAACCAAATTAGTCCTTAGAATGTTAGTTTGGTCTTTATCTTATGAGAGGCATAAGGGTTGATTGGGTCATTTTATTTCTGAAATAGATCGTTAGAATTTAACCAAATTAGTCCTTAAAATGTTAGTTCGGTCCTTTTGTACCAAATTAGTCCTTAAAATGTTAGTTTGGTCCTTTTGTAGCTTCCTAAGTGTAATACACTCATTATAAGTGTTGTGTCTTACTTGAATGAAAAGAGAACTTATATTTGTTGTTATGTTGAGTTCAAACTCCATACACACACATTCAATACTTGAGTGAAGAGTTTTTTTTTTTTCTTATCAACTCAAAATCTTACAATCTTTAATCCAAGAGTTGAAACCTTGGATGATGAATGTAAGTGCTTAATCTGGAGGGGTACTTAATATTAAGTGTTATTCTTTCTCTTCTTCATCTCTTTTCTTATTTTTACCCTTTTTTTTTAATAATTCAACCCAAAATCCATCCTAGACACTTAGTATAACCCAATTTATTTAGCATATGGATTGTGTATTTTATGTTAATAGTGTTTTAAACATTAATAGTCTTTTAATATTAATAGTTTATTGGTGTGAATAGTCTTTCTACATGAACAATCTCTTTACATGAATAAGATTTTCACATAAATAGTAGTTTCATGTGAATATTCATTTACTATTAATAGTTATTGGTGTGAATAGTATTTATCAATAATAAATATTTGATAATTTTTAGATTTAAGCTTTTTGGTATAAAAATGACATTTTTCATTGATGGTTAATGGCATAATGACATGAGCAGCCTTTTAATAAAAATAGTGTTTTTCAATAATAAATGTTACAATAGTTTTTGGATTTAAGATTATTGGTATACAACAATATATTTCTCTTCAATCATGAATAGTATTTTAAGTGATTTTGTTTTTTTGTAACAAGTTGTAATTGGGCCGTTTCAATGTTTTGAGTACTGTTTTGATTTTGGTTTAGCCCTAGTGGCACTTGGATAAAAATTATGATCCTTTTAAGATCTTGGGTGTATTTGATTAAGTTGTGATTCTTATTTATACTTTCAAATCATTAACTAATCAAATGAAAAAAAATCAAACAAGCCTAATTGAGGGTTAATAAGGTTGGTATACCCTTATTAATTACTATTGGTTACCTTCAAGTAGAAATCCAAGTCGGTTCATCATTCTTTGTTTCATTCACGCTCTTATCGAATACTTTTCAAAAATAAATTCAAAATTTTCTAGAAGGATCACTTATTCTAAAAATTAATTCAAGACAAGCATATTTAACTATGAAGTTCTTATGGCATAATCACCAAAATGATGACATACTATGTTAATATAAGTAGTTATATCAATCTTTATAATACTCCATTCAATTTGGAAAAATTATAACTTTAAAAGATAATAAATATACATTTAATATGATAATTATACCTTTCATTTGAAAATAATATTTTAATTAATGCATAGAAGAAGAAAGAGAAAAATTGAAATGAAAATTAAAAGTAAACATTAAATTTTATAAAATAATTTTTATTTTAAAATAAAAATAACTAAAAATAAACAATTTTTTTTTTTCATAAACGAATGAAGTAGTTCTCTTATTATCCCAAAAAAAAATGAACAATTTGATTCGACCATACGATAGACATTACATAAGCAAGCTGGCACGACGGTCCACACTGGCCAAAGAAAAGCACTTTGATCCGATAATGAAGTTCCAGATAAGATTATAATAGAGACGAAACAACATAACAAGGGAGGTTTATATATAATTATTAGTTCTTTCTATTATGAATATGAATACAGTCCATGCCTATCATCCACTAAGGGAAAGAGAAGGCGCCGGGGGTGGGGGGGATACAAACAAACAAAGAAAAAGTGGCCTGCTTTCCAACTAAAAAAACCAGGCAAGATTCCAGCACGACCATTTGATGTGAGATTATAGTTGGATGAACCTAACCTATGCATGTGGGTTTATAGGATAAGCCTTAGCTGCAGGTTTATCCCACTAAATTATCATTAGCTTTTGCAAGGCTTGTGCAAAATAATCATAATCTAGCTAGAGAGCTAAAAATCCATCTAGTGAAATAAAGTGCAAGTGCAAACTTTAGCAAACAGTGCTTATCCCCCCCCCCCCCCGAATTTATAAATGGTCTATCGCAGGGAAAAAAACATAATAACTAACAATCCATTATAATTTCTATTATCACGACAAAGTGAATATAAAAGAGTTATATATTTTAATAATAGGATATATTTTTCACTTTATAAATATATTTTTCACTTTATAAATTATTATTTAAAAATTTATAAATACTCTATTTAAATTCTTTATACTAACATATTCAAGCAAAAATAAAAATAAAAATAAAAATAAAAATAAAATCTCTATCCATCCATTGAATTTATAATTATAAAATTTAAAAAATAAATCACTTAAATTTTTTTAAATATCATTACTTGTGAAGTTTTATCCGCAAACAAAGCCTTAATTAAAACTCGGGAGATCGTGTACATTTTTTATTATTTATTTATTTATTATTATTATACCCTGATCACTGTGGGGCGACCCGGATAACACTTTTGAATTGGGAGAGTCGGGATAGATCGTGTGGGTATATATGAATCAACAACCAATCGATGGCATTAAATAGTGGGTTGTATTGTATGAGAAATTTCATCCTTTGTGCATTGATTTCTTAACCCAACTACTGATGTTTGGAAAACGATTGATTCAAAAGACCAAGGTAATGGTCAATTTAGACATTGGAATGAATCCCACGTTCCGGAAGAAAGGATTCTGATCGCTGATAGAGAGAGAGATAGCGCGAGAGAGAGGCCGTGACCATGCAAATGCGCAGGACCTAGCACTCTGAACCATCGTTTTCAGTCCCCATTACTTTTAATTTCATCATTCTTATGCCCCACCTAAGTAGTTTCAGAACCCAGTTCGAACAGTAGACCTTTCTCTTTTTGTTTGTTGTTTTCCCCTTTTCCTCTGCGTCCGGGATCCATAAATAACACGAGCCTTTCCCTCGGTAACTTTCATTCATTCACTCATTAAAATCGACGAACGTTTAAGAGCCATGGTTTCGAAAATCAACCCGACGCTTCCGATCACCGACAATAACCGTCCAAAGGTGGTTGCCGACGATGTTAGCCGACCCTCAAACGGCATGACGAGGCGAGGAGTTTATGCCGCCATTTCTTACATGGCATGTGCGGGTATATATGTTACATATCCATCATCTCTATTTCACATACAGCGTTGGGCTTTCAAATCTCATTTGTTGAAATTAGAAATTCAGGGCCTTTTTTTTTTTTTTTTTTACTTCGGTTCGTTTAGTTCGTCTGTTATGTAAACTCTGTTGTTGAATTAATGGTGTCAATGGCTTGCTTATGGCAACGATGCGCCCGCATATATAAGTGTAGAAGCATTCGAATGACTGCTTTTTATATATTCATGACGGCGAGGACGCCAACGACGGTTCAATTACATTTCGCCTGTGTGGTGATGCTGGTAGGGGGGGGGGAGTGGGAAGGTCAAGTATGTGTGCGTCGATCCTTATCGTAAAAAATCAACAAACGTAGGTAGGAGGGACTTTGTTGTTGGAAACGAATAGTCGGTCAAAACGAGTATATGAGAAAATTCCTTGGATTCTAGCCAGTTAGGTTACGTTGTATTCGTTTGTTACTACCCTCTTGTAGCAGGTGTGTTGGAGCAGTACCACAAATATCAGGAGCCAGCAGTTTTAACATATTACTGTTATATACGTACGAACCATATATACATTGATGTACGCATGTAATCAAAATGCTTTATCCTGGATCTACTTGTTCGTTTGATGTGACGTGATCTTTAATTTATTGGTTTTTCTAATGGCATATCAGGAGCTAGCTTTTATAATTGTCTGAATTTCCGAGATAGTGCACTGGAAACTGCGTTTAATTTGATCCCCCATACCCAACCCATTGTACAGTAATGATTCTATTGGTATACTGCTATGATTGCTGTGTGTTACCTAGGTTGTCTTCTACACTCTGACAATTGATAGATGAGAAAGTACTTGTAATATTTGAAGCTTTCCATTGATTATAATTCAATACTCGTCTGCAGTTATGTTGATACTGTTCAACAAAGCCGCACTTTCTTCCTACAAATTCCCCCATGTAAATGTCATCACTCTCCTTCAGGTATGTATGTGGTTTATGTGCATACATACAAACATAGAGATAGATACGTACATCCATGCAGTACGGGTAGATTATTTGTTTGTTCGTTTTTGAATATATAATTAGCAAACCTCGTAACAAACAGAGGGGTTTGCAAGCTGAAACGACAAAAATCTCCAACCCACCAAAACAGAACAGAAGCCTTGTCTCAGGGAAAACAGCACCCTCATCCATCCCACGTACAGCCACACATACACGGTCCATGAAGCGGATTCCACTTCTGTCTGTGATCCGTGCAACCCAAAGACAGACCTGATAAAGTTCCATCAGCCGGCCTCTTTGATAGAGGAAAGAGCGAGCGTATATTATTGTAGTGCGGAGGAGCAAGGGACCCTTGCAGATAGATAGCCCTAATAGGCTTCTTTCCCAGCGAACACCCTCGGGAGCATCCAGTCATCATAATCATCACCATCATATATATATATATATATATATGTATGAGGAGGAGGAGGAGAAAGATCAGGCTCAATTAATATTCAAAAGACTGCGCTAATTATTAACCCAGAGATATTAGAGAGCTTCAGAGAGACAGCAACCTTGCAGTGTATCGATCGAGAGAGTTCAGGACCGAAGAAAACCAAGACCAGAGAAGAAAAACACCCGCAGAGAAACATATATATAGCAGCAGGGCTTAAACAACATGAGAGAGACACAGACCAGACCACAGAAGCAACTCCACTCCACATGATAAAGGCTTCATTCCTATAGCCACCCCCTCCTTTTTATTTTTTATTTTTTTTTCGGCCGCTTCTGAGTTTGCTTCTCTAAGTCGATGCTGGAAAGATAAACTATTGAGGAGATTTAGGTCGCAACTTTGACATTTTACTCCATAGAAATCTTAAAATTCCAAACGTTGCCTGAGTTATATTACATACTTCCTCCGCTTCTTGTCACCGGCTTGCAGATCATATGCTCATGTTCGTTTCTCTATACATTAAGGCGTTGGAAGATTATTTCATTCGCAGACAGCGAACAACCCTGGGCATCGACTAGCAGCAGCAGCAGCAACAACAACCCAGTAACGCTCGTTCCGTGGAACATACTAGTTCACACCCTTCCTCTTGCATTTTCGTATCTGCTTTACATGGTATTTAATTATTCATTTATTTATTTTTCTCTCTCTATGCTATCGCTATGGCAATTAAGGCAATTGATTAACCACTTCTATTTCTTTTCTTCCATTTTTATTTATCTATTGAAGCTTGCTTCGATGGAATCGGTCCGTGGTATAAATGTTCCCATGTATACCACCCTTAGGCGTACTACCGTAGCTGTCACCTTGATAGTGGAGTACTTATTCGGAGACGGTCGTGAAAGATATTCGTATCCAGTTATTAGCAGGTAAGGTAATTTGAGTAGCATCATTGTTTTGCATCGAGTGTAGTAATTGACGAAGACTGCCTAGAGACAGACGGACGGGCGGACAGGCTCTCTTTTGAGTTCTTGGTTTCAGTTTGCTAATAGCGGCCTAATTTTTCTAAGGGGTCGTTGCTATAATCATATCTATCAGCGTGGGCGTGATTGTGCTCGGAGCATTCGTTGCTGGAGCACGAGATCTGTCGTTCGACTTGTACAGCTATTCGGTTGTATTCGTAGCAAATGTTTGTACTGCAGTCTATCTAGCGTCCATCGCTCGCGTCGGTATGTTCACACGGTCTGTCGTTATCCTTACATCCGAGGCATACGCAGGCAGGTGATCGCTTTTTCCTGTGTTAATTCTTTGATTGAACTTGTTTCAGGAAAATCAAGTGGGCTGAATAGCTTCGGCCTAATGTGGTGCAATGGTATGGAGTCGGTCCGAGTGTAGTTTGTCATCAATGCTGTATCATCCATAACATAGTAATCAATAGTATCATCATCATCATCATCATTATTTTTAGCAGTGAAATTAGTATCATCTACTAGTTAATGTTGTATATATGAATGGGTGCAGGAATAATATGCGGGCCAATTCTTCTGTTGTGGACAACCTTTCAAGGTGACCTGCAGATGCTGGTCGACTTCCCTCACCTGTCATCCTTTGGCTTTCAGGTCCCTATCTACCTACCTACCTACCTACCCAAAAATTCCATCCTCAAACTATATACTGACAGGCATCAATGTGCAGGCCGTCATGGTTCTGTCGTGTATAATGGCGTTTATGTTGAACTATACCGTGTTCTGGAACACCACCCTGAACTCTGCTCTCACACAAACCATCTGTGGTAACCTGAAGGTACTCCCCTCCCCCCTTACAACAAAAACTCTTAACTTAAATATCCACAATTAGCTCGTTGGCGTTTGACTTCAAGCTAACGTGTTCTTATCCGCGTATTGTTAGGACGTTTTGACGGTTGTGCTTGGCTGGCTTATATTTGGCGGCCTTCCGTTTGATCCGGTAAATTACGTATAGCCGCCCTCGTACGACTACCCTGCCTTATTACAGCAAGTACATTTTTTTTTTAAAATCTATGCCGCGGCAACAACAGTTCCTTTTTGGGGGTTGCTGCCTTTTTGCTATAGCTGGTATTTGCGCCCCGCCCGTCCTTCCTCCCTCCCTTTCTATATACGCTTGCTAATAATTAGGACCCGTCTTTTCGTGTTTTCGGTTTTGCAGTTAAACATAGCGGGTCAGTTTATCGGATTTATGGGCTCATCATTATACGCCTACTGCAAACTCACGGGCAAGTGAAAGCTTAGCTGAGTGATAGACGTGGAGGAAGTAAGAAGCCATTCATTTGAAACTACATTACAAAATTTTGATTCGTTCCATAATTTGATCCTTTATATATATATTATTATCTACCGAAGTATAATTAATCTATTTATGTTCTAAAATTTGGAGCTCGTGAGAATGATCAGTAAAATATCCTTTTTCATTTACTTATTTCGATCTCTGGCTGGCCGGTTTTAGTGTTGTTTTCGCTGCTAAGGAAGCTTATATAAGTTAAAAAATATTACAAACCTTCCATGGGCAACTGATGCTGCAATCTGTTACCATACTAATATACTATACAGCATAGGTGAGGAGTACCATAATTAGAAACCACTATAGGAAAGATAGGAGAACAATACAGTTAATATCTAGGAAATTGGATTCCTAGATATCTAGCTTATCCTTAGGTTATCCCTTAGCCCCTAGAATCAGCCTCTGAACTGTGACAAAGGGGGCGGGTAGGGCTGGTAATAATTGGGCTGGGTCATTTCATTTTAGGTCCTTTTCTTTTTTTGTTCGGGCCGGGTTGATTTTGAATGAGTTAATCAATCTTTTCAATAGCATGGAATTAGAGAATCGTAATTTTAAATGGTCGTTTTGCCCTGTCTTCATAAGTATTATAGAACGGTTTCTACCAAGTTTAGCTACTAAGATATCATTTAGGGCAAACAACTTCCTATATCAATGTAAACAAGTTTTGTGCATGAGCGTCGAGCACACATATATATTCCTTTTATTTTGGGTTTGTTAATGAGACAGGCAATTTGGACCATCTTGAATTTGTGTTGAATCAGTTTGGACCATCGTACTAATGAAGAAATGTTGTATTTCAACGTTGATGAAAAATTAAAACTTTGAAAAAGAACTTTGTTAATGATGAAATTTAAAAGTAATAGAATTTTAAAAGTGATTTATTTTTGAGATTTTATGGTGACAAATCTATTGTTTAGATAGAGAATTCGAATTGAAAATTTTCACGTTACTTTGCTTGGATATTTTTGTTTATAGAACTTGGATGAGCATTTATATTATTTTTCTTATTTGTATCCAAGAGATTATGCACATTATAAATTTATTTTAAGACTTTATTTGATGGAATTTTAATACAGATTAATTTTTTTTAAAAAAGTCTTTAAATTTGATTGTAGGATATTGAAATTTATAAATCCTGAATTTTTTTTTTCTATAAGTCATTAGTCGGGACGAATGATTAGAAAAATTTCCACTCGTCTTGTATTTCAGCTCGTGGTTTAAATAAAAAAGAAGGGAGGGGGGACGGGCGGGCTTGAAGCTCGAGTAATGTCTCTAATCATCAAAGCCCCGACGAGGCTACAATGACACTGCCATCTTCGCCAAAGGTGGGCTATCTGGGTCGGTAACATCCCACTAATCGAATGCGCGGACCTCTTCCAATACAGCAAGGCCATTCACAGTCACAGGCCAATATCACTAAGATGAGGCATGCGCCAACAAATCCCACTTCTGTCTCAAAGGGTTAGGTTGAAGTTACAAAGGGGCCGACATGGGCCAGGGGGCTTATCAACAAGCATCGCCGGGTTGGGAAATCGACGTTCGTTCGTTTATCTAAGATCCCCCCGCCCCCTAAACATCCCATCCCATCCCCAAAAAAAAAAGTTCGTTCATATCGTCCCTTCCCGACAAGAGAGATATTTCCCATAAAGCTCCTGTACAAATGTCGAACTTTTTCACGTCCATAATATTAATTATGGGGTAAATCGGGCAACTCTGAACGATCACTTTTCGTTTAAATGGATCAAAATAAACAATATCCTTGAAGATTTTCTAGCCAAAAAAGAGAAAAAAGTCACACTAATCACCATGAAAGAACAAATTGATTTTACATCATTATAAATAGATATAGCTGTGATACTGGGATGTCATGTCATGAGCAATCTTTGTAACAAAGTAGTGCTAATATAACCTATCATAATATAATATAATTATAAATTATCATAATGCGGCGTTAATAACAAAACTTTTTTAATGAAAATGATGCCTCGATTTGTTAGACCCATCACCATATGATTTTTGTACTCGTAGCTCGAACCATTTGCAGCGTATATAGTGCCACAAGCTGCAACTGACGTGATCCCACGTCAGTTACCGAAGAAATCTTTAGATAATTTAAATAGAAGAGTCGATCCTCTTCTTATGAACTAATTTTTGGATAGAGTTAGATCTCTTTTTGAAATATTATATTTGGAGTCTATGGAGAATTATTTCTTTACGGTCTATATTAGTTGGTCTCGAACGATTACTTCTTAGGATTTCAGATAGGGTTCATTTGGCATGATAATATCTAATCGTTAGACGGGGCCTGTATTATTTGGTATTAGAGCCTAACCTCAGTCGAAACTTCCTTCTCGTACCAATCGCCGACCAGAGGTAGCACGAGGACGTGCAATCTTGTGTGCCAATCGCCGACAGAGACAGTACAAGGATGTGCAGTTTTAAAGGGGGTGGGTGATGTGATCTCATGTCGATTATTGAGAGGATCTTTGGATAATTTACACGTAAAGTCAACCCTTCATTTTTTATGGAGTTAGAACTTTTTATGGAAGATTATCCATGAGATTTTTAGGAAGATTACCTCTTTAGGATCCATATTATCTGATTCCGGACAATTATATTTTAGAGTTTTAGATAAAATTCATTTAAAGTGACGATATATGAAGTTCGTATCGGCAACAGTTAAAAGTGGCATACATTACGGTAGAGCACCGGCTGCAGACCCCACTGGGTAATTAATAGTGGGTGGGCACACCGGTTCCAACTAATCGCGGGCATGATTATATCGAGCATACCGTGCATCAATATAGGACACGAAAAGCATGGAAATAGTGGAGTTGTAGTGCTACCCAAAAAAAAAAAAGTTGGATTGGTTGCATCAAGAAACCCAAGCTGCAAAAGCCGTTCAAATATTCCCTTGAAAAGATGCAACCCGTGTCTTGCTTCTTCTTTTTTCTTTTTTTTTTCCCCCTTCCATCGTACGAGTGATGAGCGTATACGCTCACTCACTGAGATGAGTGTGTGCTACCAGCAAATCAACCAACCAAACACGGGGCTACAAAAAAAAAAAAAAAAAGGTTAACGAAATTATTGCCGTAGCCCGTATGAAAACATGGTGTCTCCTTGTCCTCCCATTCCCCCCCTTTCCCTCTTCATAATCAACAATCTCAATGAACTATCTTGTGCATTGACCTTATCATTATTATTCAACCTTTAGATCTTAGACCTTGGATCTCTCTCTCTCTCCCTTTATTTTGCCCCTAGTGGATCTTATATTGACCCACACATGGAATCACACGACAAAATATCTTGTATTTATGCAATGCGTTGTTTTTAATTAATTATTTATGGAGTTGATTCTATCTTTTGATTTAATTCGTATGCCACTTCCTTATAATTAAATGCCAACACACGTTTTTTTATATATTTATTAATAAGTAAAGGCCTATTATTATTATATTGGGTTTTATTTGAACATTATTAGCGTTTACCTTTTTTTTATATAATTTATAGAAGATTAATTATAAATTATTTTATAGATAACGATACTATAAACATATTAAATAAGTTTAAAATCTAAAGGGGTATATAAAAAGAATTTTACCACACAATTACAACCGCGTGGTATTTCTACCGTCATCTAAAGTGTGATTGAAAGGGCCGCTATTCATACTCCCGGACAAAATCGAAGACGCCGCCGAATAGTCGTTGAGCTGATACAATATACGTCCTCTCAATGATACAGTACACCTGCAATCTATCCTCCTGGGCATTCTCTACACCATACATGTTCAATCCAACCTTATGAAGCATTGAAGCTAATCTTCTTGCATATTACTAGCCAGAGACGAAAATTCATTAGCACATTCGTCAGACCAACAACAGAGGAACAACTGGGGCCACCGACTCCGTAAAAACGCAGCATAAAGAAAGAAAATCGACACAGAAAACATGGGGGGGGGGGGGACGGCATCATTCTACATAGATGTACATCTCTCAGCATGCCACACGACCATCACTACTTAAGGAACAGACTCGAGAACTATTTTTTTTTTTACTTTATTTTACTAAAAATTATTTAAAACGAATCAATCATTCGGTTTCATCTGCCATCCGAAACTGGTTCAAGAGGGCCATGGAGCGTATCGATTAGAAAAGTTTTAACGCATTAGACGGAGCTGGACTTATAGTACATGTGTGAGTCAGACGTACCTCATCAAAAAATTCAGGTCGATGATCAGTTTGTAATATATAAATTTAAAAAGTTTTTATTTCTTCAATGTCAATTGATTTTGAAATTACTTCTCCCCCCCCCAATAGTCTCCCTAACTAAGATAAAGATGCATGAAACAACTAATGACCGCCATGCTACTTAATTAGCATGTAATGAGGCTGGGATGAAACCACTCGATGTCTTGGACTTGATCGTCCTGATTCTCTTCCCAACAAAAAGGCTATCAAAGTCGAAGGTTGCCACTTAGATTTTTATTCCATTTTGTTCTTGGCCTGTTTGGTGATCTTCTACCCATCCCCATTTTTGGTTAGCCAGTGCTACCACAATATTTTTCTGCGGTGTTTCTAGGTTTGATGTTCATATCAAAGAGGGGATTGTTATATGGTGCATGTGTGAGTTGGTTGTCTCATGTTGAATGATTACTGTCAATCAGTTTAGTATATAAGTTTAGTGAACAACTTCATCGATAGTTAATTGCTTTTTTATAATATATATGGTTTTATATAACCTTGAGTGGATATGACTAACCCCTTGAATAATTAACTGGAAGGGGTAGCCAATAGAACTCTTTTGCATTGGTCGTCTGTTTCCATAGATCAATACGAATTTTTTCAGCGCACAATACGTTTAACTGTAGAGTTCTTACAATGGAATCATTAAAAGGATATTATATCATATTGATATAAGTAGTTAAATCAATTTTTATAACATTCTGCTTAATTTGGAGGTTATTACATTCACCCTCACACAAAGAATGCAAAGTCCTTGTTGTGCCTCAATCACCGACTGTTTCAATACAATTTATTCCAAGAATTATCCCGTTAGACGATTGACTGCTCATCTAAGTTTATAACATGGTCGCGATTTTGCTTTGATACAATGTGTAATACTTCGAGTTGATATGACCGCTCATCTAAGTTCATAACATGGTTGCGATTTTGCTTTGATACAATGTGTAATACTTCGAGTCGATATGACCCCGCAGGGCTATCCTAAAGTACTTTTGCATTGATCTTTTGTCCCTATAGATCAACATGAGTTCTTTTAGCATATAATACGCGTAGCTATGAGTTCTCAGAATGGAATCACCAAAAAGATGGTATATCATGTTGATATAAGTAGCCAAATCAATTCTTATAACACTCTACTCGATTTTGGGTATTACAAGTCAACTAAACTATTGTCATTAGTTGTCCATTTACATAACATATTTATTGATAGGTTGTATATATATATATATATATATATATATATATATATATATATATTAAAAACGTATAAGGTATTTAAAAGTGAAAAAAATGTAAATGAAATTATATAAAGGGTGGTTGATTCGAACATATATATATAGAGGATGAGACAAATACTTTATTTGGATTTTGTATTGTTGAAATATGATACAAGATTATAAATTGGACTAAAATTTATTGGGTTTTCAAACCTTTAGATAATCTTATTACCCTAATTTTGAAGCAAGGGGTTGCTTGTCATCTAATTAATATATATTTTGCTCGTCCTTGTATAAATTAGTATTAGCAAAAACATATAAGATATCTACAAGTGAAAAACCATAAACGAAATATAACGGTGGTTGATTCGAACATATTAGGATAGAGAATGAGACAAATACTTTATTTGGATTTTGTATTGCTGAAATATAATATAGAATTATAAAATGTCCCAAAACTGAATAGTTTACTCAAACTTTTAGATAATCTTATTTCTTAATTGACATTCTTCTTTCAACTTGTACTTCTGTTAGGATGGATTCGCTTGTGAAATGAAATAATTACAGGGCCAATAATACAAATTTACGAGGTTATGTATATATATATGTAGGTCAAAAAACCTTCACGAGGATATATATATATATATATATATATAGGTTGAAAAACTCTTTGAAGTTTGAAGTACTCCGGTTTGTACATCCCTTCATAAATACATATCCTTCGTTAGCTCTTGCATGTTCTCTTTACTTCTATTTGATAGTATCAACGACTTTTCTCGGTATAGTGATTGTTTGGTACAAGGATAATAAGAGTGGGGAAAAAACTCTTATAATTTATGTTTCTTTATGATCTATTTAAAATGAAAATTAATTTTTGGGAGAATATTTCTTTGAGGTATTAAAATTGTGTATTATCTAAAAATAATTATGCCATTTTAAAATATATTATATAAGAGATATAAAAAAATAAGCGTATCTTTTTATCTAAAATACCCCCTACCGGACAACAATACATCATAATTAAGGTAAACAAAAATGAAGATTTTACTCATTAGATAGACAAAAACTATATAATCACGAGGGCTGACTAGAACAATAAATGAACAAAATTTTCATGTGATAGTAGGAGCTCAACTCAAACTCACTTAAGCTTTCTCAATTTATAAATGAGTCTAATATAAGAATTGAGTATTGTCTATTGGATTCGACGTTGTTTTACTATGAATCAAGCCTAATATAACTTGTTTATATGTTCATGAAGCTATTCATATAGGTGATTATTATCTAACAAAAATGCTAGATTTATGAATGCATTTCATAAAAATTACATTTATCTTATATTTTCAAGGGCTTGTTTGGTATGTGGTAATAAGAGGGAAAATTTACTGTCAAATTTTAGCTATCTTATACAATTTATTTGAAATAAAAAGAAACCTCTTGGAAGAAATATATATCTAGTTTAGGTCTTTATTTGGACTGGAATCAATATATCTTTAAAGATGTAATTCTCATTTCCATATACACAATTTAAGATATGTAAATTTCAAGAACATTTTTTACGCCTCATAACTCTCTTTCTTCCCTCATTAAGTCATAATCAATCTCATACCAAGATTCTTTTTTACTTTATTCAATCAAGTTAATCAATAAGATCCAAGTTTCACTCGAGATCTCAAATTAGAGTTTGTTACCATATTGTAATACCCCCAAATTTAGCAGAGTATAATAAGGATTGATATAGTTGTTTATATCAATATGGTATACCATTTTTTGATCATTCTGTCTTAAGAATTCTACAATTAAGCGTGCATACCGTGGAATAATTTTTATAATAGTCAATTGTAATACCCCCAAGTTGAGTGGAGTGTTATAAGGATTGATTTGGCTATTAATATCAACATGGTATACCATTATTTTGGTGATTCTGTCCTAAGAACTCTACAGCTAAGCGTGTTGGCTGTGGAGCAATTTTTAGGATAGGTAATCCTCCTAAAATTTTTTAATTTTTTTAAATTTTTTTTGAAAGTCGTGTTGTGTGGCCAACCAATAAATTTGAAAGTACTTCAGAGCCTTCGCATGTCCATATCAACTCAGGGTGTTGCAAATGGTATTAGAGTGAAATCGCGACTTCAATGAGCCAATCAGTTTTCTAGTGAGACAATTCTTGGGATAAACTATAATGAGACGGTTAGTGGTTGAGGTGCAACGAGGACGTTATACTCTTTGAGTGAGGGTGAATGTAATACTCCCAAGTTAAGCAGAGTGTTATAAGAGTTGATCTGACTACTAATATCAACATGGTATACCATCTTGTTGGTGATTTCGTCCTAAGAACTCTATAGGTTCAGGGTGCTATTAGTTGTTTATCAAGTGGCATTTTTATGGTCATATCGACTCACATTGTTACAAATATGAACTATAATATTCTTAATTAAATTGATTTAAGCTCGACTCTGACTTGGTCGAGATTGATGATGAATCAATGGAGCTTGACTCATTGAACCTAAAATACCAATTATAGATGTGTCATTGATTTTTTTTTTTAAAATAATTCTCGGAAGTTCATATGGGTGGACAAATTACCACAACGACTTACAAATATCTAGAAAATAAGGTTTAAACACGGGGTCCATTTTTAACAATGAGACGATAACCTTATGAGTAATTATTGAATATTTAATTGTCAATTAATTAGTGAAAATTGATCCCTCATTAATTTTATAAGGAAGTGGTTTGACACATGTACTAATAGCTCAACTCGAACTCGGTTAATGAGTCTTGCATTTTATATATGCATACTTACGAATACCTTTTCCCAAGATATTTGGCGTGTGAACACAAATCAACGCAGTTGACTTGCAAAGTGCATGAAAATAGAAGTGAAAGATAGAGCCCGGAGCCAAAAATTGTGAGAAGCGACAGTAATGAAGCCAAAGCCAAGGAAATAAGAGGCAAACGTGATCAGGAAGTTCACTTTGGGACTTATCTGGACCCCCTCAATCCAAGTCCAGGGGGGTAGAAAAAGTGGTCTTAGGATCTGGTGTTGGGTTAGGAAAGAAAGAAGACAGGAAAAGGAGGAAACAAGCGAGAATGGTTTTGTTCAAGGCGTGAGGGAATCTGTTTTAACTTAACAATAGCACGCGAACTTATCGCCTCAAATCATGATTCCATGAGATCAGAGAAGAATGAGGATTTGTCTCCCCTCCTTTTTCCGGCCTCAATTTTTTTTGTTTTTTTTTTTAGCTTCCTAAATCCTAACACTACAAAAAGAAGCTTTATCGATCTTCATCAAACAAAAGAGGCTGAGGAATAATACCCGTAAGTGTCTAAACATGGCCCAAGGAAAGTGTCTCCTAAATCCTAATGCATGCAACAAGCAGGCAGAACTCCTTTAGCGCCGATGTCCCCGCATTGTTCCTTAATCAATATTTAGTATTAATAATTTAATGCAACTTAGCACACCGAGTGCCAACAACTATAGTAGTTTAAATTATTATTTTTTTCCCGATAAGTAGTAGTTTAAGTTATTGTTCATATAGTATTCGCTAATCAAGTGATTTTCTTTGTTTTGTGTGTCGTGTGTATATATGTGTTTGTGAAAAAGATGGCAACTTTGTACGTAACCTATATCTTCCTTTTCCTCGGAAACTTCTTTCAAGAAACCACCCATTGCTCACATTCTGCATTTATGTTCCCTATATGTGTGCACAACATATCGCCCTCTAATCTCCCTGAAGAAAGTGACAAAGTTTTCTTCCTGGCCTAAAAAACCATATGCTTACTATATTCCACCGTTACTGGAAAAAAAAAGGAGACTTGAATGAGACGACGACTTAGACTTAATTAGGGGTACTTGTAACGGAAGATATTGTCTCTATTGGTTTTTAGGGAAAATCATACATATAAACATATAAATAAAAGAAATTTTTAGCATTATTGTTGGGTACAAATCACACACACACACACACATCTTAGAGTATAGCTAAGATTTGTTCCGTATAGATCCTCAAGTGAATAAGTGATATGTTTCTTGAATTCGTGTCAAATTATGAGTGTGCCACTCATCACACTTCTACTAGTATCCACACAAATAGATGAATTTCAACACCAAATGTATGTGCTACCACCTAACATCAAATATTTCCGTATGTCTTATGGAAGTGTGGAAGGAAACACAATTTCTATCTTCTTTCATATATATATATAATTTGATATCATAGACCTTATGTATGTGTGGCTGCCTTTCTCTATCAAATGTAAGGGGAGAAGAGCTCACCTAAGATTGTATTCAATATGGTATTGGATAGATTTAATGAATCTAACCCATTATGAATTAATCCTAGTCCAACTAGGCATTCTAATTTGAGTGTGTAATATTGAATCTAGTCCACTCTTGTGTGTGAACTTATATGATCATTCAATGTTGGTAGTAAGTCCAAAACCCATTCTAAACATTATGATTATCTAAGTTGGATAATGGTTAAATACTCGAAATGACCTAAAATTACAACTAATAACATCTAGTTATATCCATGATTGGTTCCTAGCGAGGACATGTAACAATAATATTTACACAAAACTTACATACAATAGCTTTTGCGATCCCTATAGATTCCCTTCATATAGAGATTGTAGTTTATACATAAATATCCCATATATTAATAAAATTACTTATTAATTACCAAAAAAATAGAAGAATTTCCATTGGATATGTGACTATTCTAAAATATTGTATGAATATACTCAATATTCTTGATACTCCCTTGAGTTGACACATGAAGATTCCAAGTACCGAACTTGAGAAGAAACGAAGTAAGTTGTGGCTTGTCCACGGTCTTAGTGTAAGTATTTACAAATTACGTACACATAGGTACATATGTAGGTAAAACAAAACCATGATATATTTTCATTACATATAAGGTGACATTCAACTTCATTGTGTTTAGTACATTCATGAGATCACACTTACTATAATCTATAACACAACTTGATTGTCATCAAAAAGGTTTATAGGGCTAAGGTGTTCAACGCCTAGGTTAGGAAAAGACTTTGAGCCATTTTAGTTCATAGGAAGTTGTGGACATAGATCTATATATATTTAGCTTCTGTAAAGGGACGAGACATGAAGTGTTCTTTTTTTCTTCATCTCCTAGGAAATTGAGGAGCTACCTAACAAAATAATCTATCTTATAAAAGAATGTTGAGTCAAAGGACAACTTATCCAATCAAATTCATACCATGCATATTATTATGGATCATAATTAGTTGAGAGTTTAATATCCTATCCCATATTACCCTTAAGATATCTAAAAATTCAAAGAGATACATGCTAATGCTCTAAATGATGTTGCTCTATTAAATAATCAAGCACATATACACCATAAGTGAATTTAGTTAGTGTGGATGACAAATGAATAAGTCTACCTAACACACGCCGACATTTCTTTGGATCGTGTAGCAGTTTCCCTTCCTATTTTAGTTCCATAGTTACAACTAAGAATACTCTATAAAGACCATTTTAAATACAAAGAAATGGTCTCATTGTAGTTAATATCTTCAATCTAATTATTTATGAAGATAATAAATGAGTGTTGTTTCTTTGAATCAATCCATCAAAGTGATACTTGGTCTTGTACATCCACTTAAACCAATCATTTTCACTCTTTTGGGAAATGTCTCCATAGTTCAAAGGTCATTACCTCAAGTGCTTTATTTTTTGTTGCATTATTTCTATTCATTTATCATCTTTAGTAGTTTCAAAAAATGGTTTTAGCTTGATGCTTGTGGTAATAGATGCCAAGAATGTATGATAATGCAAAAACAATTTGTCATAATTCAACTAATGTATTCTAGAATAATAAATACTTGAGATATTTGGCTGGTAAACATGAGGATGAGGGACTCAATTCTCTAATTGACAAATTTCATAGTCATGTTAAAAGAATATTGGTCGAGTGATCTCACCTCATAGAAACATTAATATTACCCTATTCATCTACAACATTAACTTGATAGATATCATCATCATCATCATCATCATCATCATCATCATCATCATCATCATCCGCATCCCTTTAGTTTTCATGCAGATGCTCCACTCCTATTATTTTCTATTTCATTAGTACCACTTTATCACCTATCTCATCAACCAAATTATCTTCATTATTGCACCCTATGTCATTACGCTCCATGCCAACATATTTATCCACATTAGATCCATACCCAACTTACTAAATGTTAGGTGTACTTGAAATATGAAAATAAGATCCACGTTATATTGGATCATACAGAAATTCAAATTTTGTAAAAAATATCTTGACAGGAAAAATTATCTCTTTAACAAAAATGCACCACTAATTATGCCTAGAAAACTTATCACTCTCTTTGATAAAGAAGATCATAACATAGATACCAAAAGATCCATGAATGATCATAAGAGGGAGCTTAACTAGACAAAATCTCATAAGCCCTTTTCTAATCAAAATTGAAGAGAATGTGTGATTGATAAGATAAAATGCAACCATAACATATTCTTCCCAAAATTCAATAAGGAGATGACTTTGGAAATGTGAGTCACACGCCACATTGAGAACATAATAGTGTTTGAATTCTACACAACCATTTTTTTATGAGGTTCTTACACAAGAGAATCAATATACTTACCCTATTCCCAACAATATGATGCTAAAAAACAAACTAGCCTTGTTATCACTACACATAGTCTTCACTTTATTAAAATGGCACATTATATCCTTAAAATGAGGACACGGGTATATGATGTAATTATGCTGTAACACAAAGCATATTGTGTAATAATAATAATAATAATAGCAATAGTAATATTAGTAGTATTAGTAATTAATGATTACAATGAATGGAAGAATTGTTGAACATTCGACTCCTAGTCATAGATGAAATACTTTGTGTTGACTGCTTTAAAGGAGTTAATCCTCTAGTAATAGTATAATCAAGGGAAAAAACATTTGGTAATCTTACCTACTTCCTAAAAAGAATATATTAAAGTTCATATCTTCCTCAACTTAATTAACCACTCTTACAAACCTTAGAGTTCACTAAAATTCAAAACAAGGAATATATGCAACCTTGCTAAAAATAAGCTTAAACTTTGATTGTTAAATCATAATATTCCATATATGATAAGCACCAAATCACTTAAATATAGATATTTTCCTAACAATTATATATGTACCATCTTAGGTCAATATCATTAGGCATGTATCATGTTAGGATGTTTATATTACTTAGACATCATGTTAAGCTAATGTGATTAGTTGAGACACCTCTCAGATCTTGGTGCACCCTTCCTTATTTGAATTTCCCTTCAACTCTTAAAGAACCCCTTCCAATTTATGGTTTTATTCACTTATTCTTCCATAATTAACATATCTTTAAGATTATCAATCAAGTTAATTGTTAATTTCTAATGACGATCCAACCTTAGGTCATTCCTACTTGGCTGAAATCCCAATATATTAGTTGTCTTAGCTACATACGTCCCTATTGATTTACCTTAGTTTCTCATAACACCTTTCTCATTCTAAAATAGTCAACGCATCAAAATCAAAGGTTACTTTATGTACTTTGCGGAAAGTTGATTTTAGTATGTAAGAAATGTTGTTTTAATCATTTTGTTACAACCAAAATCTATTAACATTTCTTGGAGAATTTGGCATTCTATAAACCAACTAATATATAAATTTAATTGAAAATAGTATAGATTGTAATCATTAAGCAATTGAATTTATCATAAATGTAAAATTAAATGTGGTTCATGACAAAGTTGTAAGTCAATTATAGTTTGGTTTGTTAGATGTTTTTATTCCTCCCTATTTAGGTCAAATATATATAATTTTTGCTTCAAATTAAGACATTTTTTAATTTAACTTATCTATTATACTATAATACCCCAATTTTTACTACTTGAAAATTTCATTTTGTAGAAATTTTAATTACAAAATAATAGTTGTTACTGCCACACTTAGCATAAGTATGGTTGCCTTACATTTCTTACACCAAGTGTTAAGGTTCAAAACAAATTAGATCTAAAATAAAGTAATGGAAATATGAGATAATAATCATAGTTAAACTTTATGGATTTATATATATATATATATATATCCACCGTACAAAACAATAATCAAAATACACTGAGGACATAAGAGTCCAAAGGAAAATTTGATTGTAACCAAACCCAGCACACGAAGGTGAAACACCTATTTTCCCTAACTTTGAGACCCAAAGGCTCCTTCCAAGAATGGAACATCTTCCCACGGACTCCACTTATCCTTACCTCTCTTATACACTTCATGCCACTCCACAACCTTTGCATAGATATTTACAAATGTAGTATCGGTACTAATTTCTTGTACTATGTAAATAATAATACCTCATAAGAGGTAGCATGCTCACATTACACATAATCACACAATAATAAGAAAACATGCTCAAAGAACAACTTACATGTTATAATAATATACATTAATCATGGGTTAATATATATGGCATAAAAGTATCATGCTCAGTAGCCAATCATACTTAACCAATCACATCATCTTAAAGTACACAATAGTCATATCAAAATCCATAACCATAATTGACCAATCAAATCAATTACAAATACCAAGGTAGAGCATTGAGGAAACTACCAAATCAACAAGTCCAAATCAATTCCAAAACCAAAGGTAGGATGCTAAGGCAACTACCATACTAATCCATCAAAACAAGTAGTGCATAGAGACAACTAGCAAACCACAACTACAACAATCATTTTTAAATTTGTTTACGATGGTTACTTCTATTTTTAATTACTCAAGAGAGATATAGTAATAACTCAAAGATATAAAAGTACACCAGCCATACTAGCACACAAGGCATCACAATACCCTCCCAACCATCCAACCTAGAGGCATAACATCTCTCTGATCATACTAGTGCATAAGGCGACATAATACCCTCCACACCTAGGACATCTAATCCTTAAGTATTGATACCCTATATAAGGCCCATAGGTTACCTATATAGTATATTAGGGCCTTGCTATAGCTCAACGACACACTAGTGGATCAAAACAAATCGAGGGCTCCTACTTCATCTATAAGGTAGCTAATCATAGAGAGAAAACATCCTCAAAATTGAGATATTCCACTTTAAGTATTAATAATTTATTAGGTGATTACAAAGTTCATATATTGCACAATAATTTTCATTTCTATACTTAACCATTTTTCTTTTATCTCTAATTATTCAAGTTAAGCCTAAGGTCAATGGTCTAGGTCAAGGTCAAAGTTATCACTAGGGTCAGCCTATCAATAAACTAAGGCCATCCTATGACCAATTATTCACATTATGTGAATTAGGTCGAGAATGACCAAAATGTTTGTGAAACTCAAATTACAACATTACTATCCAATTTCATGCTAACCATTTTTATTATGAGCATTTGCCATAAAAAAGCTAAAAGATAATTATTTATAATATTTTAGCATATGGGTAATTTCTAAAATGTAAAAACCCAATAAGGTATCTAGAAAAAATTGCTAACATCCAAATATTCTAAAATATACTATCATAACCCAATAATAAATCACTCTTCAAAAGGATGAGCATCAACGTTAACAAAATCTCTAAGCTGGTGATCAAATACTTTCATGCCAACAATATAGTAGTCTAGTCATGGAAATAACCAGCACCCATGAAAATAATGATCAATACTTATATATTGAGTAAGATAACTAATGTATATCACTAGAGTAAGGCATGCTACACATGATTGAGAACTACAAAAGATGCATATAATTATTTGTAATTAGGTGATCAATGAAATCGTCCAATTAACATATTGAAGTCAAGGAACCGATAATAACAATACTCTTACCTTTCCCCTTTCCTTGTAGAGGGGGAAAGGTAGTCAACATCACTAATACCCTTTCATACAAACTAAAACATGCTTGAGCCATTTGTAAAACTCAAATCCTTAAGTATACATACCTATTATAAGCCGATTGATTAGTCAAGTAAGGTGGACTAGGTTCATCAGGTTCTATTAGGACCAATAAATTAATTTCAATAATTTCAAAGTACTTGGTATTAACTCATATATTCTTCCACTTTAAATATTAATGTCTTATTAATCCGTTAATCAACACTTAACACATATCATAAGCATTACCCAAGTTACTTAGGTCATTACCCTTCCATTTTTATTATCATTAGCTTATTATGGGATAGACTACTTATCATGATCCCTGATTATTATGAATTTATTCCAAAAATTGATAACATTTAACACTTACGTATCACTAATAACATATTCAACATGCTATAGGAGTAAGGAAAGGCATAAGCATAATTATTAAATACATAAGGGAATATTTCACAAGGTAAAAGACCATAATACTCTTATAACCCTAATTTCACAAATGCACCATAACTTCATCCAATAAATCTTTCTAACTCCCAAATTTAACACACTAACCTAAAGTCATATTGAAAACATCATATCCAAAAATCATGACTTAATTCCAACGTTTTACTAATAAAATACCGATGCTATCCTTTTGGTTATTATTTTAAAATTATTTATTTTCTTACAAAATCATAGCTTATGTTAATTATAGTTTATCAAGGAATTTCACAAATCATCATATTCAGATTTTAGCCCACATATAACCCCCTTCAACACCCAAATTTTAAGATTTTACCACAAAAACTATAATGCCCTTACCACATAACTTAAGTCATCCTCATCTAAAACTCAACAGTTTTTATATCAAATTTATTATAAAAACCTCAAGAAACACAATGACATATTGATTTTATCCAAAAAAAAATAATACAAAAGAACCATCTTACCCCTATATTTGAGACTCCCCATAAATTTTATTTAATTCTAGAAATCTCTAAATCTTATCAATTTTACACACAACACCATTTATATTATTATCATCCTAAGAATATAATTTACTGAAATTAAAGCAATCCACAACATTATAAGGGGAATATGATAGAGACTCATGATAGATATAAAACCACCAAATTTTGATATTTCAACATATTAGACCAATTACCATACTTAGATTTTATGCTTAAGATTTTATGGCAAAGCCTTGTAAGACAATAAATATGGCAACTTATTATAAACAAAAAACAATAAAATCATGCATTTTACTAAATAATACATGGATATAAATGATAGATGAAGCCTAACATGATTTCTAGCATGAAATATAAAAATACACAAATCAATGTATAAACATAAAAGCCCTATGATATATATTCCTTACCAGAGCTACTCTAATCTCTTAACACAAAAATACTCCTAGGCTCATTCTTCCACTATTTGATCACCTAAAATAATAAAAACATAAATTAGACAAAGAGAAAGGTATGGGTTAGAAGATATTATAAAAGATTAAAAAAGGCTAATAATGACCCTTAGAATTCAAAAATGGGAGCTTGCAAAACTTTCACCAATCTCTAACCTTAACTCTCTTTTACTTAAATACAAACACTAAAGAATTAAACTTAAGACTTAAGAAGTTAGAAGATGAAATAGAAAGAGGAGGAAAATGGACAAGGGCCTTGACACTAACGAGGGAACTAAGAATAACTTCAACCAAGAGGAGAGGAGATGAGAGAGTAAAATTGGATGAAGAAAATTGGCTAAGTATAAAAGTTATCAACCAAGAATAACACTTTTAAGGTTGTTGTCAAAGGGTAGGATCGACAATGATGGATGAGATGGGAGGGTTTCTTATAAGCAAGAGGAATGATGGGTATAGGTGTGAAAGATTGTAAGAGAGTTGGTGATGGTTATGGAGGTGATTATGGTTAGAATTTTGATTGAATGAGTAAGTAATATGTGGAATTTGATCATGGGGTATGGGGAAGTCAGATTTTTTCAATTCATGTGTCCAAGAAAGTCAATAATTCTAGAAAATAGTTTTGGTAAGGTATAAAGTCCAAATGGTGTATGAAGGTAACTATCAAACCAATATACTAAAATCAAGAAGCGCACATAGATAACTACCAAACCACCAAACTAAAACAATCCATTTAAATCTTTATACACCTATTTTTAATTACTTGAAGGGATATGAGGGATTACCTAGAGATATAATAGCATACTAGTTATACTGGCATATAAGGCATGAAGGTACCCTCCCAAGCATCCAAGATAGAGACATAACATCACTCTATTTATACCCTATAAACCTAGAATACCTAATCCTTAAGTATCTATGCCCATTAAGAATTCCAAAGAACTAATTAGAGTAGATATAGGGCCTTGTTAGGGCCACATCAACACACCAGTACAACAAATGAAAATAAGGGCTTAATCATATCCTTATGGTAGCTACCCTTAAGGATATGCCATTTTCAATCTTGAGTTCTTTAACTTTAATTATTAATACTTTATGAGGTGATAAAAAATATCACATAAAGTAAAACAATCAAAATTCCAAATTTAACCATTTATTTATTTATTTTCAATTGTTCCAGTCGACCCTAAGGCCAATGATAAAAGTCAAAGTTAAAGTCAACACTAATGTCAACCTATCAATACATTAAGGTCATCATATGCCCAATTATTCATATTAGGCACATTAGGAAAAAAATGACGAAAATGATCTCAAAACCCTCATTACACCATTTTATCCAAATTTGCACCAAAATTTGTTTAAATGGTAATTTGTCATGAAAAGCCTAAAAGACAATAATCTACGCGTGCAAACCCTAATCATGGCTATCTATGAATTTTTATTTTCACAACAAACCCATGCCCCTACTCTGCCTAATTGTGTACTTGCCTTCCTCACCAACCACTCCTTGCCTCATTTGTTTGCATGCTACCTCGCCTATATAACCCATCATCCCTCCCTCATTTTTGTGTTTGATTCAGCCACAAACCAACCCAGCCTTCCCTTTTGTCTTCCCTATTGTTTGCTCTAGTTTTTCCTTATCATTCTTTGAGTTCTTACTCCATCATTACTCTGCCCCAACATCACTTTTGGTTGCACCTCAAGCCACCTAGCCATCCTTATGTTTAACCCCCTACACACCCCTCCTCATTATTGTGTGAGGCTCCCATACAATATCCCCCATTTCCCTCCTCAACCTCCTAGTGCCAAGCATTTCCTACATGACTTTGTGCCACATCTCCACCTTGGCTACATGACTTTGTGCTACAATTGTACCTTGGCTACATAACTTGGCAATGTTGCACTACCATTATTACTAGAACCATCACCATTTATCCCCTCATAGTTAGATAAGTTTACCACTCAAAACCAACCCTCCTTGCGTAAGCTAGCGACACAACATCCCAACCACCTTTGTGAGTTACTCGCACAACAAAGTTGAGGAAACTCACCTACATCACACAACTCGGTATGGTTTTTTTCTTGTTGTTTTAGTTTATGGTCACCGACTACTTTGTAACATGTTTGTTTGGTTTAAATTAAGGAGTTTGAGGAGGTTTAAGTGGACAGTAGTTGGGTGATTCTTTATTTATTTTTATTTATCTTAGATAAGAAGTAACTATATGCTTCTACTAAAATGTGAATCTATGTGGTGGCACTTATAGGTTTGTTATGTTGATTAGAGTATGTTTTTTGCATGTGTACTTTTAAAAGGATATATGCATGTGTAATATGCTAAAATCTTATCATGGATATAATAATATATGTAAGTGATATGAAAAGGTGTGAATGTGAAAGCATGATCTTAAATAATTAGCATATGTTTGACTTATTATTAAATATATATAAAAAGGTTAACATATGCATGTCTAGGATTTTATTGGGGAATGTGAACTTGTCAAGTTGTGATGTCTATGCCATGATAATTGTTTTGTGACTATCACTGTATGTTATAATTAGGGTTGATAAATATAGATTGAGAACGTGAAAGCATGATCATGGTAAATATGTGATAATTACTATTCACTTACGCTAGGGTTATTTATACATTATTTCATGCACCAAAATATTAATTGGCATCTTAAATGTTGAGTCATGTTGTGAACCTATACATATGCATTGCATGTAATACATGACATATATGAAATGCATGATTAGGGCATGGGTTTGGTGTGAAAATAAAAATGCATAAATAGCCATGCTAAAGGGTGTAGTGTAGTGATCAATTTGGTTGGGGTTCAGTTAGTTTTTTGGTTATACAGACTTAACTAAGAAAGAAGAGAACATGGTGGGCAAAGTTAAGGGTTCACGATTCTGGTTAAAAATAATTTATAACTAATATTCCAAATTCTATCCAAATTTTAACCTAATTAGATTATAATCTAATTCTTCATAATAATATACATAATAATGATGCATCTAACAAAAAAAATCCTATAATAATTATTATAATAATTACACACAATTACTAACTTTTTTCATTAGAGTTTCTAAGAAAAAGGTATTACATTATAACACTCCCAAAATTTACAAACTAAAAATTTTCTTTATAATGTGTTTGTAGAAGCTAATATAATAAAACACATATGTGTGATGCCACATCCAACATAAAACAAGTACTACCTATACCTAATATATGCTAGGTGCATGATAAAAATAACCTTGTACCCAGTGATTAGGCGTAGGAAATATTAGATCCCACCATAACATAAGATACAAAATATAGAGAAGATGATACATATAATAAAAATAGAGGACATTAAAGTTAGAGGGAGAGATTCTCGATAAAAATACTCTAGATTAACCCAATTAATAATTAACACAATGATAATATTGAATTATTGAGTGCTACCAAAATAATCTTGCAAAGTCACAACTACCTATTGAGTAGGAAAATAACCACAATATAGAAACCATCAGTATAACAGTTTTGAGTAAACCACTATACAATACTAAACATGCAAATGTCATATGGAGCACATATAAGATATCATGATAGGAACAACATGGCCTAAACATGTCAAATACCACATGTGATAGTGAGAATGATAACCATGCCATATCATAACCATCATCGATACCACCTTCTCATCATACTAATACTCTTAAATGCATACCTATTCAATAAGTGATGAGAATGTGGGTGTTACCGCCACACCTGGCATAAGTTTAGCATCATCTACCATTCTTATGCTAATTTCTAAGGCTAAACCTTTGTCTACTTAAATTAATAATACAATTATAAAAATTAGAGTGGAAAGAAGGTCAAAATAACTTAACATCATACCAAATAAACAAACAGTTAGTGGCTATAAAATCCAGTGAAAATAAAATACATAAGAGAATAAGATTACATAATCATTTATATCAAAGGTTGTTTGGCAAACATCGGACAATCCTAATTCTGGACCCATACAAGAAGCCATTAGACCTTACCCTCAAAATAATCCTACAAGTTAAATATTGCCTATTGAATAGGCATGGGACCATGAAATAGAACCCATCAGTACTACAATACTGAGTAATGCATTATACAAAACTAATATGTAAAACCCGCATAGAACACATTAAAGGTATCACAAAAATTAGAGTAGGAGATATTAAAATATAGACATGATGAACAAATTAGAGCAATCATCTCAAATGAACAATAATTACCAAGACCATGTACCACTCATACTCATTCTTCTAGAACATAACGAAGCTTACCAACAAAGCATACAAGGGATGCCATCTAAAGTAAGGATTAGAACAAATTTCAACAAAACAAGCATAATCTTTAGAATAAATCTCAATATCACACCAATAATATCTATATATCATAGGTAGAGCTCAAAGGCACAATACCAAATAAAATCCATACTATCACAAGTAGAGTTCAAAGGAACCTTTCCAAACCATAGGTAGGCCCAAGTCTATTACCCAAAAAATACAATAACCATTTTAATCCAATAGTAATCATTTTTATTTTTGTTTACTCAAGGGGATATGATGATAACCATAAGACAAAAAAGTACATTGGTCATACCGGCGCACAAGGCATCACGATACCCTCCCAAACATCTAACCTAGATGCATAAAATCTCTCTGGTCATACTAGCTCACAAGGCAAAACAATACCCTCCCAACCTAGAACACCTAATCCATAAGTATTGATATCTTCTATAAGACCTATAGATCACCTATAGAGTAGAATAGGTTCTTACCAGGGCATAACAACACACCATTAAGCTAAAAAAATTGAGGGATCCTACCTCGTCTCTAGGGTATCTACCTCTACAAAGTAACCATTCCTAACTCAAGGTATTTCGCTTTAACTATTAATATCTTAAAAAAGGTGATCACAAAACATCACATATCGTAAAAAGATTTTCCATTCCATACTTAACCATTTTTTCTTTATTTCTAATTCAATTATAAGGTCAATAGTCCAAGTTTGAGTATGAGTCAACACTAAGGCAACCTATCAATACACCAAGGCTAGAGATGGCAACGGGGCAGGTCGGGGACAAGGACCCCATCCCTATCCCCAAACCCAATAAGAAAAAAAATCACCGAACCTGATCCGATCCCCAATTTTCTTTTGGGGATTCCCTGGCGTGATCCTAGTGGGGATTAAATCCCCATACCCAACCCGATCCTCAATCTATTTCCCGTCCCCAATTTATTCTCCAACCTTGAAACCCGACCCGATCTCCAAAACCTGACTTTATACCTGATCCCCGATCCTTAAGCCATTTTTTATATCATACTTTTAATTTATATTCTATACAAAAATTATATTATATATATAATTATATAAAAAAAATATATAAAAAATCCTGGGCGGGTTCGGGGATGGGGACCCCAAACCCATCCCCACCCCATCTTCGAAAAAATCCTTATTAAGAATCCCCGAACCCGAACTCGATCCCCAAATTTTCTCCCCGAACTTAAACCTGAACGGGGAATCCGCGATGGTCCCCTGAACCCGCGGGGAAAACTACCATCACTAACCAAGGCCATCCAAGATCTGATTATTCATGTTAGGTGTATTAGGTCAACAATAACCAAAATAACCTTGAGATTGTTATTGCCACATTATCATCTATTTTAAATACGAATTTCACTTTTTTTTTTACTATTTTTTCATGAAAAGGCTAAAACATACTAATTAAATACATAACATATAAATAAATTACTAAATAGGCCAAATGACCATTTTGTCCCTACACATAATTTTAAATGTAAAATCTTAACGTGTGTTTATAAGATATCAAATCACAAATTCCCATGCTCCATAGAAAATAACACATATCAGACACACTTTTTAAAATAATTATCATGATACAATTAGAATGACCAAAACACCCCTATGGCATATAATAATAATAATCATGCTAAAACATGCACTATTAATCATCAAATTAAGTATCCCATAATCAACAACAAATAACATATGGTAGGCACACTTGTTGGAATAAAAATCATGATACACTTAAAATGATCAAATTGCCCCAAGGTCGCATGATAGTAATAATTATGTTAGAAGTGTGCCTAAACATGCTCAACCTATCACATTAGACATATATGACATACATAATTTATAACACCTCAGTTTTTACGAACTAAAATTTTTTTATTAACATAGTTAGGCGTGGAAGCTAAAACAATAAAAACGAAGGAGTTACCAACACACTTGATATAAGTCTGGGTACCCTTACCATTCTCACACCATGTGCTAAGGCTAAAGTCATTACTCCACTTAAATTTATAACACGATTATAAGAATCATAATAAAGAAGACAAAAGATAAGTATTGTGTTATATAAAAGCAACATCATATATTTACAAAACTTAGAGGGAAAGAATACAGAGGGACACAGATGTCCAAATACAGTTGAAATCAATATATCAGCACACCAGATGGTCCCAAGCTCTCTCAATCAAACTACTAGCTTCAACTATGTTTAGAAGCTGAACTACAAAAACCATTGCTCATTGAATAGGCAGGGGCCCTCGAAAGGAACACGTCAGTACAATAGTACTAAGTAACCCTTTATACTAAGCCAAAATGAAAAATAACATAGAACACATGCAATGAATCACAATGATACATGGTATAAAAACTTGAACTGTACACACATCAATTAACCATTTATATATACCTCATACCAACCATACTCGTTTATCTAGAATTAAATGAAACTTAGCAAAGGAACATCTAAGAGATGCTCTTTGTAGTATAATTAGAAACAACATCAACCTCAAATACAAGACAAGAACCACATGCCACATACATCATCATCAATTATGAAAAATATCTTAACACAGTTTGGCTCACAAGCATCGATCAATATCAAATTATCACATCACAGGTAGGCATAAAGGCAGCTACCAAAACACAGGTAGGCATAAAAGCTGCTACTGAATGACAGGTAGACATAAAGGCTGCTACCAAACATGAGTTAGCATAAAGGTTACTACCAACTAATCCAAAAATATGACAATTAAATAATCCATAAAGCATTTCTAATTTTATTTATTTGAGGGGAGATCACATCAAACCTAGAGACAATAAGGTACTCTAATCATACCAGCGTACTAAAGCAACACAATATCTTGTTCATAATCAAACCAATGACGCAAAGGTACCCTGATCACACTAGTTGATGAAGGTAACATAGTACCCTACAGACAAGGACACCTAATCCATAAGTATACATACCCCATATGAGTCCATATAACATAATAAAGTAAGATATAGGGTCTATTTAGGACACTAAGGCACACCAGTAGAATTCTATAATCAACCGTGGGTAAATCATGTCTTTATGGTAGCAACCCTTAAATACCATTTCCAATATCAAGGTCTTTCACTTTAATAATGTGCTTGGATTGGGGTAAAAGGGGGTTAACAGAGGTGAATCAATTTATTCACCCCATTTGGGTACCATTTTTAATAACTCTATCTGGGTGAATTAAGGTTAATGTTTTACCTCTACTCACCTCAATTAACCTCGTTTTTATTAACCTCCAATTTTGGGGATAACTGGGATAAAGAAGAAAGAATAAGTAAATTTAGACATGATATGACCAAAATACCCCTCAATAGGACTTATCTATTTAATATAAGGGTGTAAATGTCATATTTGTTTTATTTTTTTAAGCTTCATTCACTTTAATCTAAATGGAATTTTTAAAACATTCACGCTGATTCACCTAAGTTGGATTAATACCATCCAAAAAACATTTTAAAACATTCACCTTGATTTACCTCCATTCCCTTCACCTAGGTTAACTTTTAATATTTACCCTCACCATGATTCACCCTAATCCAAATGGACCATAAGTATCAATAATTTATTAAGGTGACCACAAAATCGCATACAATTACATATATCTAATTTCCATGATTAACCGTTTTACTCACTTTCAATTATTCAGAGAAATCCATAATCAAGATCATTACTAAGGCTAGTCATAAAAATATACAAAGTCCATCCTATGCTCAATCATTCACTTTTAGGCGCATTAGTCCAAAAATGACCAAAATGCCCCCGAGGTCAAAATTCCCACATTAACATCCTCTTAAATGACTAAATCCATTTCATTTAATAAGTTTTCATGAAAAGGGTAAAACATAATAATTAGACCAATTTATCATGCAGATAAATTATCAGATAAGCCAAATAATCAAGTTATTCTTATTTTATATTTTGCATATAAAATCCTAGCATGTGTATCTAATACATCCATGATCACATAATCTCATGCTTATAATATATATCAAACATGTTGGGCATGGTAAAAATCATAATATATGTAAAATGACCAAATTACCCCTAGGATAGATATCCGTGAATACTATTCTATAAATAGATTTAAGTATACTCATCTTATCATTTTTCACGTACATGTCACATATAACCATGAAAGATCATTTTGACCATACCTTGTCCTTGAAATAGTTTACATATTATAACATGCTAATTTTGTAGATTTTCTAGGATATAACCATAATTTAACAAATCATACTTAACATATTCAACATAAAATCCTAATGTACTATCATTTAAAATTTAATATTTTAGGAGAGTATAAAAGTTACCTGAATTTTAGTAAAACCATAAAAACAACGATATCCTACTAAATACTATGAGTTCCTACTAATCAACTTTCGTACCTAAAAATAATACCAAAAATACTAAATTCATATTTTAACATATAAAATAATAACTATAATATTAAAATATTTATTATCCAAAATTACTAAAATACCCTTATATATTTATATAATACATCACTCTTAAAAAAGTAGCACAAACTCACCTACTCATGCAACATGATCCATGCATATGCGAAGAAAGGGAAAGGAGTTGGTTGGTTGATTGATGAGGCAGGGAAGAAGATGGTGGTAGTGGTGGAGGTTGGCGGTGATGGTGGCAAGGGTGATGGCAGTGGCTTGGTGGGCTGGTGTAGGAGAGCACGACTGTAAATGGTGGAGGCAATGGTTCAATGGCTCAGCTGATGTAGGAAGGAGATGAGGAAAGGAAACAATGGTAGGGGTGTCAAAGGAGGAGGGGTAGCAACTACAGGGGTGTCGAAGGAGGAGGGGCAGTGATGATAGAAATTGTTGCTGTCTAGGGGTGAGGTATGGTAGGTTTGTTGTAGGGGAAGGTTGGGGATCAGTAAAGCCTACTAAAGGAGAAGAAAAGAAAAGTTGGCAAGAAGGAGGAGAAGAAAGGGAAGGATGCAATAGAAGGGAGGAATAGTAAGAAGAAAAGGAAGAAGAATAAGAAGGTTGTAGAAACAGAGAAGAAGAATAAGAAGAAGAAGAAGAAGAAGAAGAAGAAGAAGAAGAAGAAGAAGAAGAAGAAGAAGAAGAAGAAGAAGAAGAAGAAGAAGAAGAAGAAGAAGAAGAAGAAGAAGAAGAAGAAGAAGAAGAAGAAGAAGAAGAAGGTGAAATTATGGCTGGGAATGGTGAGTCGTATGCTACTAGGTGTTGGTGGTATTGTGTTATGGTGGATAAAGTGCAGGGAGTAGTAATGGAAACAATTGCCACTGCCTAAAGGGGGTGTTACAGGGGAGTGAGATGAGGTGTTGGGGAAAGCTTCAGCAAAACTTGTCATAGGGAAGTAGAAAAAATAAAGAAAAGAAAAAGAGATGGATGATAGGGTGGAAGAAGAGGAAGAAGAAAGGAAGGTTGGGTGATGTGTGCATGAAGATGGATGGGGAGGAAGGAGTGTGCGCATGAAGGAGAATATAGGAGGGAGTGTGCGCATGCAGAGAAGAGAGGAGAGGATTGGTTGTTTACATATATACAAGTAAGGTTGGGAGGTGTAGGTGTGTGTAGTTCTATCATAGGTGGGAGAGGATTATGGTTTAGAAAATAGTAAGGGATGAGAGGTATAAGAAAATCATGAGAAGGGGAGGGAGACAGGGAGAGTGATTAAGGGTGGGATATGGGGCATGCAAGGGTAGAAGAATAGGGGTGAGTAGAGGGTAGTTTTAGATGGGTGAAAAGATAGGGTAGAAGAAAAAGGGGTTTATTTTATTTTAGGTTTAGATTTAATTTGGTTAGGTTAGGATATCGGAAATGAAAATAATCGAGGAAAAATATTTAGGTTTATAATAGGCCTAGAAAAATAAAAGAGGTAAAATTAATTGAGAATTGTTTTTAGGAATTCATTAGGTTACGACACAAAGGTTATTAATTAATAATTAGGCCAAGGTTTAAGGATTAGTTTTGAATAAAAAGGCTAAGCACCCGAAAGCAAAGATTACAAAATTTTGGGGTGTTACATAATTTATTTCTATTATTTAACCTATTTTAACCAACATTCATATACATAATAATTTACACGAATTTGTGTGCTTTATTTTTACTAAATTCCATGCTAATACTTTTAAGTAGATAATTAAAACGTAGCGAACATACTTAATGTAATTTATATATCAAAAATCTTAATGTACTATCATGTAATATCTCATATTTTAGTAGAGTATAGGGAATACCTAATTTCCAGCAAAAGCATAAAATATGGGTAACCTACTAAAATTTATCAAGGTTTGCTATTTAAACTTTTGTACCTAAAATAATACCACATTAACCATATTAATATTTAACAATATAAACTAATTTTTTTTATTAAAATAGTTATTAAATAGTAAATTATTAAAATGCCCTTATTTAAAATGGGAAAAAATATACTTATGCACACATGCATAGTGCTCACACAACATGTAGCGTTAGGTAGTGGGAATATGCCAAGAGATATTAGGGGAATATTTGCATGAGGTGGTGACTGTGGTGAGGTGCACAGTGGTTGAATAATGGTGAGAAGACTGCCAGTGGTGGTTGGCATAGATGGGGAAGTAGGCTGGCTTCGGTGGTAGACAAGGAGGCATGGTGCAAGGGCATAAGTGGTTGGGTGGTTGTGAAGTTGTGGCTTAGTTGTGCAGGGAGGCTATAAGGGTGGAGGTTGGAGTCGGGAAAAAGCAAGGAAGGGCGATGAATGGGGAGGAGGTGATGGTGTTGGGTAGCTTGATGGGCTGAGGAGATGGTGTGTAGGTAGAGAAGGGAGGAGGAAAGGAAGAAGGAGAAGATGAAGATGAAGAGTTGGTTGGGGCTAGTGATCGTGATGGTTGTTGAAGCTGAGATGGGGAAGGCTGCAATGGTGGAGGTGAGGGGTTTCATGAGATGTAGATGTAGGGGTGGTTGGGTTTGTGAGAAAGAAAATAAAGTCAGGGACGTGGAGAAGGATAAGGATAAGGATAAAGGAGGCTTGAGTGGTGGCGTTGGGGTGTGGTGTTTGGTGGTGGTGAAAATATGGCAGGGGTTGGTGCGTCTTGATGGGAGGAGGAGGGATGTGAAGGAAAGGGAAGAGGAGGAGGAGGAGGAGGAGGAGGAAAATAAGAGGCAGGAAAAAGGGGCTTAGGCGTGCAAATGGGGGTAGGTGAGAGTTATATAGGAAAAAGTATGGATGTAGGCAGAGGTGCAAGGTGCATAGAAGGAGTGGAATATGAGGTTGGATGGGGAAGGGAAAAGGCATGTGAGGAGGGAGGTAGGGGTTGTTTGGGCCGGAAGAGGAAAGGGAAGCATGTGGGGTAGGGAGTAAGTAGGGGTGGGTGGGGTGTGTTTGGGTGCAAGGGAGCTAGGTAAGGGAGAAGGGAGGAGAAGGACGAGATGGGTTAGGTTCGGATGGGGAAGAGAAAAGAAAGAAAATAATGGACTTGTGGGAGGGAAAGAGTAAAAAATTAACCTTGTTGAGGTGAGGGCAAACATAAAAAATTAACCTTGTTGAAGCGAATGAAGGTAAATTGGGGTGGATGTCTTAAAATATTATTTTGATGAAATTAACCTAACTTTGATGAATTAGGGTGCATATTATTTTAATTCTATTTTTATTAAGGTGAATAAAGGTTAAAAAGAAAATAAATGATACTTGTACATCAGTTCCTTCTATAACACATATATTAAAAGAAGGTATTTTTGTCTAGTTAAGTAAAAGTTCATTTATTTTTTCCCTTCACCTACATTACCCCCTAAATTGGAGATTAATAAAAATGAGGGGAATTAGGGTGAATGAAGGGGAAAAAATTAACCATCATTAACCTAGGAGAAATTTTTATTTTTGTATCTAAATAGGGTGAATGGAGCAGAATTAAATAATTTACCCCAAACCAAATGGAATATAAGTATCGATACCCCCTATAAGGCTTGTTGGTCACTTATAAAGTAAAATAGAGTCATACTAGGGTGCTAAGGCACACCAATAAACCCAAAATAAAATGAGGGCTCATAACTCGACTTTAAGGTAGATAAAATTAGAGAATAAATCCTTCCTAAATCTCAAGGTCTTCTACTTTAGTTATTAGTATTTTATTTGCTGATTATAATATCATAAAATACACAAATAACTCCAATTTTCTTATCCAATCACTTTTCCTTACGTTCAATTATTCAAGTCAACCTTAAATTAAATGGTTAACCCAAAGTTAAAGTCAACCTAATAAATCTACTAAGGTTATCATATGTCCAATTATTTACACCTAGGTGCATTAGGTTATAAATGACCAAAATGCCGTTAAATTTCACATTACCACAATATTAGCCATTTTAAATTCTAATTTTATCTTAAATAATAATAAATGATGGGAAAAAACTAAAATACAATAAAATTAAATGTTTTGGCATGCAAGTAAATTATAAGACATGGAAAATGACTATTTTACAACTACACATGAGTAACCATATAAAGCCTAATGATGCGCCTTAACTTATCATAGCTTACTTCCTTTCATACTTAACAACATAACACTTATACATGTTTGAATAATATGATCATGGTACACTTAAACGATAAATTTATCCTTAGAGCATGTAAATATTAATTGTGCAAAATTAAGCCTAAACATGCTCAATTGATCATATTATTCATCAAAATTCTCCTACATCATGCATAATTAATTCACAATGCTCTCACACACTTAACTTTATAATTAATTTACACAACCAAGACACATAATTTTGCACTATAATACATCGAGAAATATTTACAACATAATTATACATTGTTAGAAAAATAATTACAACATAACACATCTAACCCATATTATACTATCATGTGATTTTTATATTTTAATAACGTATATAGGTTACCTTAATCCTAAGAAAAAATAACAAATTACCAACAGCTTAACAAAATATTTTATCCCTTGATAACCTGCTTATTAACCTAAAATAAACCTATCAAAATAAATATTATCAACTACTAATAACATTTAAAATCTAACAAACATAACTAAGAAAAACACTCAACCAAAGCTACACTTGCTAGTGAAAATAACATTTCTATCTCACATCGACAACGGGATCCAATGTGAAATTCTCATGCTGCATAGGCTGGTCAATGTTAAAGGATAACACAACTGGGGTTGGGTGACACAATGCATGTATATTTCATGGGTTAGACGATGTAAGCATGAGTTCAAAGGTGTTGGGTTGTTGCTTGCTGCGTGAGTCCTTAACAAGGTTGGGTGTGGGTGTTATGAAGGTGGAATGTTGATAGGGATTTGCTATGTGAGGTTTGGACATAGGTTGGGGGAGATAACATGATGTGGGAGCAGAGTCACATGACACATAACCGACTAAGATGGTTACGCTACTCCACACAGATGCATAAACATGGAGGTGCATGCATGGGCTGCATGCAACGTTCTTTAGTTAGCGTAACATTTATTATTAAGTCATTTATTTTTTTTTCGAGTCAAATAAGGTTGTTAGTTGCTAGATCATTTAATATCTTCTAGCTAGTCTTAAGTCATTTATTATTATTTTTATTTCGAGTCAATTAAGGTTGTTAATAGCTAGATCATTTAATATCTTCTAGCTAGTCTTAAGTCATTTATTATTATTTTATTTTGAGTTAAATAAGGTTGCTAGTAGCTAGATCATTTAATATCTTCTAGCTAGTCTTATGGAATTCAATGTTTCTAGGAAAGATTAGTGGCAAGATTATTGTAATCTTTGAAGGGGGGCTCGACAACTTTTGGCTATTTAAAGCCATAAAAACCGAGAGAAAGAACACAATTTGAATGAGAAGAAAAAACTTAAGCTTGCTTAAACTCGAATTCTGTGTGGATTCATCTCGTAACAAGTCGAATTTGTGTGTATGATTTGTTTTGAAAAACTTTAATCTTTATTTCTGTGTGGCTTAAAGATTAATCTATCCTTCTGTTTTTTTACTTCGCCACCTCTATCTTTTCCACCAAAACCCCTACTCCAAACCATCACTCCATTTGTCCATCCAAACCCTTTTCACCGCCCTTCTATCTTTCCATCAACCCTAAACCGCCTTCCACCTTTCCTAAAACTAAACCACCGTTTATCTTACACCCAAGCCCGAGACTCTAACCGTACACACATCATAACATGTGTAAGTCAAGTCGGAAGGACTAGATAGCATGGTCAAGTTATGTAGGGAGGGTGATGGTGGTTTGAGGTGTTAAAGGGAATAGTCGTGGTTTTGTGTAAAGTTGGTGGATATAAGGTGGTATTTGGACACAAAAATGGTGGTGAAAGGTTGTGGAACATGCAGAAGAAATATGGGAGAGGTATTGCATGAAAATGGTGGGATTTTGGGGTGTGCATAGGTGGAGTTTTAGGGGTAATGATTGGTTGCAAAGATGGTGGTGTTGGGATCATGTAAAAGATTTGGGAAATTATAAAGAATAAAAATGGAGAATGAGGAAGTATAATGGAGGAATAAGTAAGGGGAAAAAGGAAGGGGAGAGAGTTGGTTTGTTGGTAATGGTGAAGCAAAAATGAAAGGGGAAGTTGGGAGCTATAGGATATGATGGTACATGAAGTAGAAAGCGGGAGGGGGTTTGTTTGTAGAGAAATGGAGAAGGTATGGAGTTGGTGCGTAGAAATTTTAGAGGACACAAATGATAGAGAACACAGGTGATTTCATGAGAAGAAAAATAAGCATGGGTTGAGTGTTAGTCTAGGATTTTGTTTGGTCAAACTTAGTTTTGTTAGGTTATAGGATTTTTGGTCAGCAAAACCAAACTAAAAAATATTCGGTTAGGGTGGGGAAAAGAAATGGAAAAAGAAAATAAAAGAAAATGATTAAGGTATTATATTTAGGAAATTTGTAGGGTTATGATTTAAGGGTTAAAAGTAACAAATGAGCTTATGTCTAAGGTTAATTTCGAAAAAAGGCTTAACACTTGGAAATAAATGCTTACAAAATTGGGGTGTTACACATACAACACATCAAGTTGAAATTATGTTATTAATTATGGTTATAAAAACGAGGATATTACACTTAAAAAATTGATATGAACATCTATATTAACAAGGTACAACATCTCGTTTAGAAATCTTATCATTGGATAACTCTATAGTTAAACATATTTGGCTTGAGAAGATCTAAGGATGGGTTACCACCTAAAATGTTTTTCTTTTAAAAAAATGCATGTGAGTTGATAAAAAGTGTATTAAAAATGAATAGTGTTGATTTTTGGGGATCTATTATTAATCCTAAAAGTCTCTAGGTAATTACATGTGATCGGTATAGGGCCAAGGTGTTATAAGAAACCAATAGTGAAAAGAGTAACCAAGGAGTTAAGAATTATGAGAGTATTCGTCATGAATCCTAGAGATAGGTGATGAAATAAGGTACATGAGGCAAATGATTGTGTTTCTAGCATCCAAGTAATAATTTTCTATTTCTTGGTCGAGAAAGAGGTGTGGCCATTCGTGGATGCCTAGAGAGAAGGTTGATCATTATAGAAGAAGAGTTTTGGGATAGGAATCATTAGAAGTGTGGGTGACGTGTTCCTATAATAATTTTCTAACTCGTTGAATTTTTTTGAACAATTTTAGGTTTATGAATGCATTAATAACTTTCATATACGCATGATACATACTTTGCACAGATGTCAACTAGTATTATAAAGACATCACTTTTATTTATTATAATTTTTATAAATGGAACATTAATACATTGTAAGGATTTAATAATGGTTAAAATAAGTTATTAAAAACTATGTTTAATAAAAATTATTATGTTCAAACTATTATATAACATGCTAAAATTTTTATAACAGACAACTTTTGATATGGTTAATAATGAAAAACTATAATTGGAAGTAACCTATGATAAAGGTTATTAAAGTAAAATTGCCATAAAAAATTGAATAGTTTTTTTTTTGTGTATTTAATAATGTGTATGATTATCAATCTATTATTAAAAAAATGATTTAAAAGCATTATTAACACCTTTTGATAAGAGGAGTTTAGTTATAACCATTATTAAAACCTTAACCCAAATTAAAAAAAAAATATATATTCATTTTTCTTCCCCACATACACATATGTATGCTCAATATATACCAAATCTACAAATGTCCTAGAAAAAAAATGAGTAGCCTAAGGTATGTATAGTTATACAAAAATAAAATTCATGTTGCCAACAAATTACATAAATACACTTCGATAAAAAAATATTCACTATCTTATATGCCACTTATTCTCCCATCTTTTTAAGTTACCAACAACCATATTGCTGTACAGTTTCATCCTTTACATGGCAATGAATGATGGTCATATGCTATATGAGTCATAATCCATAAACAAAGAAGATAATATATATATAAGCATGAAAATTTATGATATTTTAAAGAATATATAGCTATATATTGACAATTTAAGCTCTTAATAACCTACACCCAAACCCAAAACAACCCATTATCCTATATATCCTAACCATAAAATCTACACCATGCATATAACTAAACCCTAAACAATTAACCCAAAACCCTAACTATATACCTAGAACCCTAAAATAAGTGAAATAAACATAAGCCCTAAAAAACTAAACATAAACCCTACACTAAAAGTCCATCCAAAACTAAAAACCATTATCCTATGTACCCTACCGTAAACTCTACACCATATACTTAAACTCTACACCTAAACCTGAAACAATAAACAAAAAATATAAAATAATCTTAAACCTTAATATATCAACCAAAAACCCTAAAATAAAAACCTAAACCATCAACCATCAACCTAAAACCCTAAATCATCTACCAAAAACCCTAAAATAATAGTTAATAACCCTAAACCCTTAAATAAAAACCTAAACCTAAACCCTACACTTAAACACTAAACCCAATCCTTTATTCTAAACCCAAAAATCTAACCCTAAACGTTAAACCCTAAAATAAATGAAATAAACCTTGAAAATGTATTTTCTAAGTAATAAACATTAGACACACACCTAAATATGTAGAGACTAATCTATCTTAGTTTGAGAATTGAAAGTATGAACCTACCCCAATTATCTCTTACTTCATCAACTTCATTACATGAATATCCCCTCGATTTTTCTTATTTAAAGTTATAAAACTACAAATCACATTTAATTAGTTAGTATTTAAGTGAATTATCAAATATACCACTATTTAGTATGCCATCTTTGTTATGGAGTAAGAAACATACCATTTTTGGATCTATTTCCTAAGATATATTTCTCAATAAATCATCTATTAATCTACATATATAGTATCTACAATCACTATCATTCAGTTGTTGTGGACACTATAAAATAAATGAGTTCATGCAACTTTCACAAACATTCATATTATATCTAACTAACAGGGATATATTAATTAACATTACTATAAGATGGAGAATACTTAATTTTCCAACCTCCATACACACATATTTAAGATTATGTGGGTTTGGAAAACCTTTCCACCTTTGTACGCTATCTGTAGTTTCCTAATAGAGATTATTAAAAAAATATTGTAACTATAGTGACATAAATATAAATAATATATACATTAATAGGCTGATGAAGCGAGTTTAGTATGCCAAAGTCTCAATTATATCCTTTTTTTTGCTTGATCTACTATAAAATGAACCTTATAATGCCTTCTAGAATCAAACACATAGATAACATTTTTCAAAGGACAAATAGCTTATAAAAACCAATGTTCAAGGAAGAAATGAGGTATGAAATAAATATTGTTTAACCCTCCATTTTCAAAGCAATTAGGTATATATGTTACTTGTTGTTAACCATCTCTTATTAGAGAACTATCTCATAGGGTGTATGGCATACAAATGCAAAGAATTTGGACATCCCTTAGTTAGCCCTTTGAGCCACCAACCTCTAGATAATACTAATTATACATATTTATTAATAACTAATATATTAAATAAACAATGTATCATATAAGTTCCAAAATAATTTGTTGTAGCTAATATATAATATATTAAATAGAATTTACTTAACATATAAGACAATACTTATGGAGGACATCCATACCTGATTATATTTCATTTATCAACTCCTTCACTCTCGGATAAGTCATGTTTGCCTCAGTATACTCTTTAGGAACCTCAACCATAATCATATTGGTACCATGATAGTTTCCCACATAGGAATGCAACAAATCTAACCTCGAGGTAGTTTTTGAGGCTTAGGTAGGGTAATTGAATCGCCCAATTTGATAACTTCTCCTTAACATTGTGCTATTTTATCAGTTGGTATAGAATTACTGTTAAGATAGATAAAGCCCCTATTTTGGCTTTATTTCATTTATAATCACATATTTTCAGCTTCCCAAGAGTCGTATCTCTCTTACATGTTAACTTTGGAGCCTTATTTTCATTTTACTAATAAAAAAGTTAACATTAATGGATAATTAGTTTAATGTAATGAAAGATAAGATATTGTGTGGATAATATTATTTTACCTCTCCAATAGTCAAACATATCTGGTTTGTAGGCAATGGCACAAAGCTTCCTACAACTCTCTCCACCGTAGATAGTTCATCGCCTTCTTTAAATAAGGTAGGGGGATGGCTCCTACTATCGAAGTCGATATGCTAGCAACCTTATGATATGGGTCTAAGGGGTTCTTATGGACCATCTCCACTTCGGTACAATGATAGATGTATAATTATCCTTTTACCAAGAGAGTAAAGAGTTCACTAGCTAACAAATCACATTTATGCATACCTTAATAAAAAATATTCAATATGTGCATAAGTATTAATTTTTTATGACATTTGATACATTTAATATCAAATACTATTCATGTTTACATAGTATTACCTTCAAAAGAGAAGACAAACATGTATCTTCTTCATACTTGTCCCTAACATTGTCAACATTACTACTATAAAACCATTAATTATTAATGGTACATAAATGATGGTTTATCCAAAACCGTTGATAATAACGTAAAAATGTAGGTTTGGGAATTCATAACAACTTTTAATAATGGTTCTATATATGAACCATTAATAAAATGACGGTTATAAATATAAATGTTAACAAAACAAAAATTGTGTCATATTTCAATAAAAATTATAAATATAATAGTCATTAAAATATTGACATTAAATACCCCACTGCTTCCCTCTTAGCTCATTACAAATGTTTTAGAATTTTAATTCTCTCTTGCTCTTTCTTTCTATCACTCTTCCTCTTTGTTTTTACTGTTGACGGTTATCCTCCTTTCACTGGTCAATGATTGTCATGCCTTACTCTTTCTTGTCGATGACCACTTTTCTTTTCATTTCATTATCATTGTTAGTTTTTTTATGTCTCTTTATCTAGGCTAATGTTGCGACCATTTTTGTCTTGTTCTACCTCTCTTATTCCCATCCATCTTTAGTCACTTGGTACTTGTTGTTGTCGTAGTGTCTGTCTATTTCTTACTTTGGCAACGCCGATTCTTATTTTGTCCACCTTATGCAATTTTTAGATTCAGCTAGTTATAATTGTTTTCTTTTTCTTTCATTATAAATTTATGCATACATGTTATTTAGTTGGTATTATATATGTTATTATTTGTATGATATATATTTTCCCTTGGTGTTGTGTTGTTATTCTTTTTAGTTGCAGGTTGGGTCTCTCCCTATATAAATATTTTCCTACATGGCTATAGGTCGATGCCTTTGAGATTAAAAAAAATACTTTAAATATATGCATGAATGTTGGTATAATACATTTCCAAAAAATATGATGTAATTTTTTTTTATATCTTACTCATAAAATGCTACTGATTATATGGTATGGATGTGCCTATGATAAATTTCATGGTGGATATTTTATTTATATGTGTGGGTTTGTTGTTACTTTAATATAATATTTTGTGAAGATATAAAAGTATATATTTATAATTTATTATGCTATAGAATTTACATACTTTATAGTTTAAATGAGTTAGAAAACAATATTACTGACATGATTTAATGGGTGTTCTCTTTTATAGGTAGTGAGATGTCGCACTTAACTATTAATTACATGCCACCAACATATTTGTTCATAGTACCTAATGTGGATTTTGGGGGTCATGTGATATGGTTATACAAAGAGTTGTGTTGCTTTGTTCATGAGTAGGTCATACTTTGATCAATTATATTTCAGAACATATCACTTGTTGCTGATCCTACCTTAGATTGAGTCATGATCTAGGGCTTTATCTAGTTATTTTCATTTTTTTCCCACCATAACAATACACCACACCTAAGATTTGTTGAGGGTGAGGTGTTTGCGAGGGATTATGATCGGATAGCTAGAGAGCTGATGGTGATAGATGATATGTGGACATTTCTTCATAGCTTACTACCGAGTATTGGCCTTGGTTACCCTATGGTATCTATCATTGGACTCTCCGTTGATAATGTAAGGGATTAGATGCCATATCAATACAAGTGGAATCTAAGAGTGGCGGGAAAGGTTACTGATGCATTTTATAGGATATTTAGGGCTATTATTATTGAGGTGTTTGGGTTCTAGCAACCTTTTGATATATATATTTCTGCTATTACCTTAGGTTTATTCTTTTTTTTGGGTCTTGTTTAAACACATAGTATGTATTTAATTTTTAATCGACTACCCTTGTATAAATATTTGATATGTATATACATATGAACTCTTTCTAAGTAAGAATGCTTTGTGTATTGCTATATTTTTCCTCCCGTGTTGGAATTGTCTGCATATTGCAATAGAGTAACATGAAACGTTATAGAAATATGAATTATTTCTAACCATGAGAAATTTTTGAATTTTTAAGGATATGGAAACATTTTGGAATTTTTTTTATATATATAGCAACATAATAGCATGATACATCATATAAATATGAATTATTTCTAAGTATGAGTGATATATGAATTAGTTTGTAGAAGTGAATTGATTTGTAATGATTATTTTGTGGTATACATATAGATTGAAAAACTATGGATTGACGATGGATGTCTGCAAATCATCTATCGAGAGAATATGACAAAGGAGTTGAAATTTTCATCAATTTTACAATAGAACATGCTCGTGATGCTAGTAGAATAGTTTGTTCTTGTTTGAACCATGCATATATTCAATGTGTTAATGCCAATGATTTGAGAGATCATTTTTTTGTGTATAATATTGATAAAGGTTAAAAATTTTGGATATGACATGGTGTGATAGAGTCTGGATATGATAATGAGGAAGGTAAGAGGGAAAGTAGTGGATCAGTTGAAAGCAATGAGGGTGATTTATTAGAGGATATGACTTTGAAGGTTGATGAAAGTATTTGAGATTTTCCAAAAATGTTCAACCAGTTATTGAGTGACATAGAAAAACCTTTGTACGTTAATTGTAGGAATTTTATTATTATTTTTGCTACTTTAAGGTTGTATAGCTTAAAAGCATTAACAAATGGAGTGATGAGAGTTTCATGAAATTATTGACACTTGTGAAATATATTCTTTCCGATGATAATGTTCTACCCAATCATACCTATGAAGAGAAGAAGATCCTTTCATCTATGGATATGCGTTATGAGAAGACACATGCATTCCTTGTTTATTGTATATTATTTCACAATGAATATGTATATTTAGATAATTTTCCTAATCATGAATGCAAGGCACCATGATACAAGAAGAACAAGGTGTTATCTAAGGTGTTATGGTATTTTTCTGTAATACCAAGATTCGAGTGGAAGTTTAATGATATCCAAGATGAGAAGAACTTGAAATGACATGCCAACAAGAAGAAAGATGACAGACTTTTGAGATATCCACATGACTCTCCATAATGGATGATGATTGATGGTTTGTTTCCTAAATTTGGCGAAAAACCAAAAAAAACTTACATCTTGCACTTTATACAAATTGTATAAATCACAATCAAGGCACATATAGTATATAGCCGGCAATTTTGGTTATTTACAATCTACCTCCATAGTTCAACATGAAACGCAAGTATATGATATTTTATTAACTCATTACAGGGCAAAACCAATTGGGGAATGACAATGATGTTTATTTGGAAACTTTGATTAATGATTTAAATTTCTTATGGGACATAGGTGTTGAATTATTTGATGCATATGGTGATGAAAATTTAAATTTGAGAGCAATGTTATTCTACATTAAAAGTGATTTTACAGCATATGGAAACTTGTCAGGTTATTGTATGATAGGTCATTATGCATGCCTAATATATAAGGATAATAATTAATTTCTTAGGTATAGTATATTTTTATCAAATGATAATCATTATCATAGGCAAAATAATCATTTCAATGGCTTTATAGAAGAAAAGTATGCACCAATCTAGTTTACAGGTAGACATTATGTCCTCAATGTGATGCATATTGAGAAAAATATATATGATCACCTTGTTGGTATATTATTTAATGTTCAACAAAAGACTAAAGATGACATTAATTCTTGATTGGATATGGAGGAAATAGGCATTAGGCATGAACTAGCACCACGAGAAAATGAAAAAAAAACATTCTTACCACCACATTGCCATACTCTCTCTAGAAAGGAAAAAATTACATTTTGTGAAATTTTTAATAGTGTCAAGGTTCCAGAAAGGAATTATTAAAATTTCAAAAGGTTAGTGTCGATTAAAGAGTTACAACTAATTAACATGATGTCTCATAATTGTCATATTTTGATGCAACATTTGATGCCAATAGCAATAAGTGGAATTATACCAAAGCATGTTTGAATTGTTATCATTAGGATTTGTTGGTTCTTCAACACACTATGCTCCAAGTTCATATACCTTGATAGTTTGGACGTCTTGAAAAGAGGGACTGTGATGACTTTGTGCCAGCTTGAAATGTACTTTACTCCCTTGTTCTTTGATAATATGGTTCATATAATCGTTCACTTGGTTTATGAGGTAAATATTTTAGGATATATTCATAGGAACTGGACATACCCGTTTCAATGGTATATGAAGAATCGATCGATAGTCCGCAAGGATACATTATTGAGAGTTATCTAGTAGAAGAGGCAATTTAATTTTGCATCAATTAATTGTCGAATGTTAAAGATCTTGGTATTTTTCAGTCTCGGCATGCAAGGAAAATCAAAGGTCATGGTATTAGGGGAAAAAAATTTAGTCATGTAGATCTTGACATGCTCTATAAAGCAAATCTCTATACATTACATAACAATGATGATGCTCAGTCATATGTTGAAGATCATATGCATTCTTTGAGGATTGAAAATCCATCAAAGACTAAGAAATAGACAATTGATAAATATAATAATTTATTCATACATTGGATAAGATATCACATCATTCCACTCATCAAAAATTCCCCAACATCAATTTTGGAAATCCTACATTGGTTGTCTCAAATGCCCCAATATGAAGTTTTCTCATATAGTAGGTATGCTAATAATGGATGCACTTTTTACACGAAACAACAAGATGAGAGGAGTACAATGTAGAATAGTGGTGTTGTTTAGTGGCTAAGGCAATGCATATTTCTAGTATGAAGGAAAAGAATCCAAAATATGCAAATGTGAATCAGTATGGCGTAATTAAACATATATGGGAGCTAGATTGCACTATATTTAAAGTACCTATTTTTGTGTGCATATAGGTTTATAATAGCCATAGGGTTAAATATGAAGATGGGTTCACATTAGTAGATCTCAATTGGGTAGGGCATGAAAAAGACTCATTCATCTTGTCATCACAAGTAACACAAGTTCTCTTTGTCACCAATTCTGCTAATAAAAGATAGTCGGCAATTTTAGCTAAGAAGACGGTTGTCAAAGCTGTGCAAGCAACTCAATCATTAGATGGTGATAACAATGATATTTTTGTGGAGGAAATCTATGTAAGGTATGATCATTGTGAAGTAATATATGTATCAGATCATGAAACCAATCACAAAGAAGGGTAGGGAAAAAGAAGGAAAAGAAGGCGATGTGGGTAAAAACATCTTAACATGTTTGTAGAGGGCTGCGGGAAAGGAAAGATAGATAGATCAGAAAAAAATCAATTAACCCACAAAATATTACATCTTTAAAAGAGAAAAAGAGGTTATAAGAACCTCACTAACCACCTCTAGCTTTGGATATGTTGTATTTCTATGCCTAAAACTACCCTAGTAGTGATCCACTGATAATTAACTATCCTTTAGAGTATGTTAGGAGGGATGGCACCATTTACATGGTAACAACGAAGGTTATTAATGAAATTCATAAGCATGAATAGATATCAACAATGGGTGTTGTCATATATGTTAAGTAATTATTGTTTCATATCATGCAGTTTAACACTTTTTACTGATTTGTATAATTTTATGACCTCTTATATATATATATATCTATATATATGTATATGTATATAAGTTATTAATAAATATGCTTTATAATTTCCGTCCATAGGTTGGCTGCTACTCGTGTTGTTATAGAGGGAATGTTGTCCTCTATTATGTATGTGTGTTCATAATACAATAAGTGAGGGTAGACACATAAACTATTTAGGAGATCATATCTTAAGCGAGGAGTAAAACAACAAGATTTAACTCATAACTCACCTCACAAATAAACATTGGATTTTGTACGTCGTCCATCTTGAACAAAATAAAGTATATCTTTTTTATTCCCTCTAAAATTATTCAATTCATTTTTCTGTCGTTCATTTTACAGGGAAATATTTATATGACTTCTTGGTATACTTATTACTTTATTATCTTATTAATAAATATATTATGCATTAGTTTTTTCAAGTTATTACAAGTTACAATATATTACATATCAAAATTATTTATTAGTGCATTGTGGATGATGTATACGTGGAGAGACAGAAATGGTATTCTAGACCTAAGGAATCTTCAATATGAGCTTATAATGGTATGCAAAAAGACAAGAATTTTATTTTTTATTTCAAATCCAATTAATACCTAATAGAATGATAATTTAACTAAATTCATTTTACAATTTCCATAATAGCAAAATGTAAATGATTTTTGATATTATATTTGTAGATTAATGGATCTTATACTCATGAATAAATCTTTGAATATAGATCCAAGCCATATATGTTTCTTTTTCTAAAATCATTAATAAATATATGGCATATTAATTATTAATCAAATTATTTAATTATATCAATTTGCAAATTTTCATTGGTGGATATGCACGAGGCCAAAATATATGTAGATGATGAATTTAGAGATGAATAGGCCAATATTGTGAGCTCACACACTTAATATTAGGGATCTACGTACATGCATGTTCGGGTTTGTATCTTATATGTCTTATGTTTATCTATGCAATTGGATATGCACATTAATATATGCATGAAAGTGTTTATTAGATATTGATGTATTATTAGCTAGGTCTTATGATCTATAAATTTTAACTTTGGAGTGTATAGTTACCAACTTGTGGTACACCTATTAATTTCCATATTCCTAAGAGGAATATATGTTTGAATTGGTGTTGTTTTATACATCGTATATTTAGTAAATGTTCAAGTATACAACTGTGTGTGTTGGTTTGAAAAAAAAAACTACACAATTTATATAAAAAAATAATTACATTTTAATAGTAGTTCCTAATATAATTATATTTCAGGTGTTTTTAATAATAGTTATTGGAAAAAACCTTTGAAAAAGGTTTAATTAAATTCTAATTAAAATACTAATTATTTTTTATTTATGGTTTATTGGAAATTGTTTAGGGTTTTTTGGGGGGTTATGTTTATTAAAGCATTTGTTTTAATAACATTTTTTGGGTTAATTGTTATAAAAACATAAAATTTTACCAAAATTTGGTGATTTGTTTTATTTTTTGTGACATATTTTGAACTATTATTAAAGCTTTAATGAAATGTGATTCAATAAATTTTGATAAAAATTATTAAAATCCTTTTAAAACCATTATCAAAAACTATTTATAGGGTGTTGATAGGTATGTGAAGTAGAACATGTGAATAAGATGGCTAAACCCCTTGAGATTTGATAATTGACAACTCTTTGTCCATAAGTTCCACATGGTGAATACTTTCTTTAATTTCTAGGTTAGGAAAACTAATTAAAGGTCTCAAAAATTGGGATCAATGAATGTTCGATGAATGGAAGTATGAGATCTATGAGCCAGTCTATTAAGGAAGTATCGTGTTTATCCATACTCCACTTCTCTCTCTTTAACAGGTTTTCCATCATTAATAAATGCATATGTTCTTCAACATATGACTCAAAATCATCACTGTTATGTACCACTTATAGACGTGCTTTCCTATTATTTTCCATCATTGAAACATGTTGACATCTACATGCCCAAACTAGTTTCCCCTAATCCACTTTCCTATGATTTTTTATGCATGTATAGACTTAGGAATATCGATATCTTCTGCATTTGAGAAGTATTTTGTGTAAAATTCAATTGCATCATCTATTATATAAATCTCAAAAATGCATCCTTCTTGATTATATAGATTCTTCATGTAACCGTTAATTAACTTCATAAACCACTTAAAGAGGTATATCTACTAACAATGAACAAGTCCTAATATTTTTACCTTATAAACCAAGTGAATGGTTGAAAATACCATAATGTAAAAAAATGAAGGTGGGAAGCATATTTCAAGTTGACACAAAGTAATCACAACCTCTCTTTGCACAGAGTCCAAACTATTAGGATGTACGAGTAGACAACATTGAAGAACCAACAAAGCCTGGTGATAACAATTCAAACACTCTTCGGTAAAATCCCACATATGGTTATTGAAAACATATGTTGCATCAAAATATGACAATCATGAGACTTCATGTTGTTTATTTTCAACTATTTAATTGACACAAGCCTTCTTATATTTAAAGAATACTCTTCCAAAACATTTAAATTGTAAAAGAAATCATAAAACAAAAATTTCTCTTTCCTAGAGTGAGTATGGAAAGCCGATAGTAAATAAGTTCTTCCATTACTTTGTGGTGCCAATTCCTATCAAATGCTTATATCCTCCACATCCATTCAAGCTTTGATCCCATCATTAGGATTTCGTGGAATATTTAGTAATGTATCAAAAAGACCATCACATATATTTTCTCGATATGCGTCATGTCAATGGCATGTATTCCATATAACGACTCCCAATAAGAAAGTTTAAAGAATATAGGCATCTTCTATCTGACTAATGGAATCTTAACTTTGTTTTTCTTTCCCATATTGACTTTGAAACTGTTCTTATTTAAATGCACTTGTCAACCCATCAATGAAACATGTGCTTCCCTACTTCTTACAAAACATTGAATGCTTTCTTTTACCTACAATAATTATTATTCCTTAATAAAAATCAACGACACATGAGATAAATAGCCTTTTGACCATGCTTCAACTATTGGAATGAGGTATTCCTCTCACATACCAGACATGTGAAATGAATTTTTACACTATAACCTAACAAATTTTCATATGTTAGAAAATTATTTATAGCACAATATAGCATGTCTCTCAAAGTAATATTCTATTCATGCTATGCATCAAAACCATAACACCCATTTTCCATGAGAACTTCAAATCATTAATCAACAATGTCAAATAGATATCAATATCATTTCTTAGTTGGTTTGGCTCCGACATGAGTAAAGATAACATCATATACTTTTTTTCATGTAGTTCCATGATGGTAGATTGTATATGCAAAATATCACTAGTCATATACTAGAGGTAACTTAAGTTTTTGGATTCATTCCATCCACAGAAACTACAAGACGTGGGTTTCTTACTTCTTCACCAAATTTAAGAAACAAGCTATCAATTATCATCTATTGTAGAGAATCAAATGGAAGTCTAAGTAGCCAATCCTTTTTCTTCCCAATGACATGACATCTTAAGTTCTCGGCGGCATCTTGAACATCATTAAACATTAACATGAATCTTGGTATTATCAAAAAATACCACACCACCTTAGATGGAACCTTTTTCTTCTTATATCATGGTGCTTTACATTCAAGGTTAGGGAAACTATTAAAATTTGCATACTCTTTGTGAAACACTATACAATCATTAGGGCATGCATGTATCTTCTCATAACTCATGCTCATGGATGAAAGAATATTCTTTACTTTATAGGTATGATTGGGTAAAACATTAACATTAGGAGGCATTTATTTCAAAAGAGATAGTAGATCTATAAAGCTATTATCACTCCATTTGTTACATACTTTCACATTGTACAACCTTTGAGTAGTGGATAATGTAGTAAAAGTTGTCAAGCCACCACACAAAGGTTTCTTTGAGTCGCTCAATAGCTTCTCAAACTTTTTAGGATAATCCCACACACTTTCCCCAACGTTCTAATTCATCTTCTCTAAAGAATATATCTCATGATTCTCATATGGTCTGGTATATTCCATCTTGTTTTCATCATTGTTATATTCAGAATTTGTTTCACAATGTCAAATCCAATTATTATAACTTCTATTAATTCCATTCACAAACATATGATCTCTCAATTCATCAGTAATGACATGTTATATATGCACATAACAAATAGGGGGAACTAGCCTTGTAGGGTCTTGAGCATGTTCCGCTACAAACTTGATTAAAAAAACTCCACGCCTTTTGCATATTCCCTAGACCTACGATCTACATACATCCATTCCCTAGCCATAGTTTTCCAATCTATATATGTGTCCAACAAAAAAATATTATGATTTAGATATCTTTAAAAAAATCTTTCCAAATACTCTCATGATTAGAGACAATTAATTCATACACACACACACACACACACACATACAAGGATTTAAACTAAAAATGATATACTTAAATAAAGGTTAAAACAAGGCCTACAAAATAATAGGAACTCTACGGAAGAAGTATCATTATGTCCATCAAAATAATGCTACAATAAAACAACAATAAGAACCATCATACAAATAGTCATCTATATCATCATTGGTGGATGATTCTTAGAGTCCACTTGTCTCAAAGAGTCATTTGATCCCTCACATTATCATTGGAGAATTCATCACCCCTTATGGAAATTTTATGGTAGATAAAACCTCCGGTGGTTATCTATTTCCACCACCTCTCTAGCTATCTAATCATAATACCTCAAAAATACCTCACTCTCAACAAATATCAAATGTATCTCATTAGTGATAAAAAAAACTCCAAATAACTAGTTATAGCCCCTATCCATGGTTGCATCGGAGGTAGGGGTCAACTACAAGTGACACAATATGAACATATATGGATGAAAGTACAAATGACTCTCCATCAAACAATCTAATTCCCCGTATAACTAGATCACATGAATCCTTATATCCGTATAAAAACCACTCAACATATCATCTAAGTTATTGTTTAAGCCTTTTAAATTCAAAAATATGTAAATTCCTCAATCAAGATAATCATAAAAATATTATATCATATCTTAACCCTATAATACCAACTTCGACTATTTCAAGTAGGCAGTATTAGCGAAGAAAAAGAACAAGCAAGAAAAACAATAGCTAACCAACAATGTGTGAGTATAAAATATCACTAAAACATTACATAACCAACAACCATTAGTTAAGAAAAAGATAACAATGCTAATAGTTTTGAATAAAAATATATAACTAAATGAGAAACAATAACATCATTCACCATTCACAAAAGTTACAAGTACAAATAACTTGTAACACCCTACGTTGATATGACCATACAAGGGCTACCTTGGAGCGCTTTCAGATTGATCGGCTGGCCCCACAGATCCATACAAGTCCTTTCAGTGCGCTTTGTCCTCATTCATACACTTCTAGATAAATTTTTAGAAAATTCTTAAACTTCCCAGGAAGGTCACCTATCCTAAAATTATTTCATGACCAACACGCTTAACTATGGATTTCTTAGGACGAAACCACTAAAAGGATGGTATACCATGTTGATATAAATACCCAGATCAATCCTTATAACACTTCACTCAGTTTGGGATATTACATTCACCCCCACTCAAAGAATGCAACATCCTCGTTGCATCTCAACCAATAACTATCTTAATACAGCTTATCCCAAGAATCGTCCGACTAGGTGGCTAACTGGCTCATCCTAGTTTAGCTCACGGTCACGGTTTCGCTCTAATATCATTTGTAACACCTCGAGTCGATACAACCATATGAGGGATACCTTGGAGCACTTTTAGATTGATCGGCTGGCCCCATAGATCAATACGAGTTATTTCAGTGTGTTTTGTCCTCACTCACGCACTTCCTGAGAAATTTTTAGAAATTTCTGCAACTTCCTAGGAGGGTCACCCATCCTAAAATTGCTCCATGACCATTATGCTTAACTGTGGAGTTCTTAGGATGGAATCACCAAAAAGATAGTATACCATGTTGATATAAGTAGCCAAATCAATCCTTATAATATTCCACTCAATATGGGGTATTACATAACTAATATCATACATATTAGCTATATACATACATACATATATGACATGCATCAAAATTATCATACTTAACCTTTTATAATTATGAAAGAATATATAGAAACCAAAAAAAAATAAGGATAGCAAATATTTTGTTACACATTCTACCTTTATTTTAAAATTCCATTTCCATTTTATCTTGAGTTAAAACGAAGCATAAATGTCTAATAACTTAAAATAGGTTTAAGCATATGCATAAGAACAACAATAATAAGCCCAACAAAACGGCATAAGTTATATTTATTTGAGTTATTTTGGCCAAAATATATGTCAGAGTTTTATCTCACTCATAATGTAATACCCCCAATTTTACTACCTAAAAATTTCATTTTTTGTAAATGTTAATTACAAAAAATAATGAGTATTACCACCACACTTAGTATAATTATGGCATCCTCTACCATTTTTACACTAAGGCCTAAGGCTAAAATGTTACTTTGCTTAAATTAACATTTACAACATAATAACATAATAGTGATTTCATTATAGATTAAAATTGTACTCATAAGTGTAAAAGGATCAAGAAAATGAGTTGCAATATGATAAATGGAGAAATAGCAAAGGACATAAGAGTCCCAATAATGTATGGATCAAAAGATGTTAGAGCGAACATTGAAGAGTCCTACCTCTCAACCCCTACTAGAAGCCATCACATGGAACCCTCTAAGTATTCCTACAAGGTAAACATTACTTATTGAATAGGCAGAAGACTATGAAATGGAACCCACAAGTACTATGGTATCAAGTGAACCATTACACAATAATAACATGTAAGGCTACATGAGGTACATAGGTAGTAATATAATAAATATACATCAAAGAAATCACACAATAGTGAAATGGCCAAAACTAATAGAATCATAAAGATTACAAATACCAAAGGTATAACACTAAGGAAACTACCAAATTGATTCCAATTACCAAAGTTAGGACACTAAGGAAACCACATACCAAACCAATTAGTGTACAATAGTAGCCACCGGATCAATAACTCAAATAAATCAATTTATATTATTACATAATAGTTACTTTCATTTTTAAATACTTGAGAGGAATACAATAATAACCTGAAGATATAAAAGTATACTAGTCATACCAGCATATAAGGCATCATAATACTCTCACAACCATCAAACCTAAAGGTATAATATCACTCTGGTCATATAGGTTCACAAGGCAACTTAGTACCCTAAAAACCTAGGACACCTAATCCTTAAGTATCAATACCTTTTATAGGGCGCGTAAGTCACCTCTAGAGTATATTAGGGTTCATTAGGGTATAACAATGTACTAGTGAACCAAAACAAACTAAGGGCTCCTACCTTGTTTCTAGGGTAGTTAACCATATAGAGAAACCATTCCCAAAATCAAGTTCTTTGACTTTAAGTATTAATATTTTATAAAGTGATCACAGATATCACATATTGCTTAATAATTTTCATTTCCATACTTAGCCAATTTTTCTTTATTTCTAATTATCCAAGTCAACTCCCATTTTTCCTTTATTTCCAATAATCTTGATGAAAGATAAAAGACTCAAGAATTATCTTTCATAATTATGGAATCAATTATTCTTCATTTGGAAAGTATCTCCCAAAAATTTGAAGACCAATGGATGGTTACGTTGCTAGAAATGTAACAAATAAGCAACTAAGTGTCGATTTGCATATGCAAGGCATTTATGAAATGATGAGCACGTGCATGGGGAGTTTATTTGCATCATGGTTGAATACTAATATTAATATTAAATAATTAATTAATTAAGTAGTAGAGTTGGATAATAGGTAAAGCATAAAGTTAGCATAAAAGTAGCATAATATCTTTTAGCTTGGAATATTTTGATTTATGCTTTTAGCTAATAGTAGAATGACTATAAGCAGCCATAGAAGGCACAAGTATGAGACATTGAAGTTGAATATAAGTGAATTCTGTGTGAGTTCAATTCAAGTTAATCGAATCTGTGTGAATGATTTAGCTTGAAAGTTTTAATTTCTTTATTTGCGTGAATTATAGATTAATTTATATCCATAACCCATATTTTTCCAGCCATAATTTTCATCAAAACATCACTTTAGTTCGAGCATAATTGAAGCCCTAATTTGGTTTACACATTAGAAACCCTAAACCACCATTCAAAACCCTAAAACTCTTCATTTGAACCAAACGTCACATTAGTACTTCTATTCGAATTAAACCCTAACCCTAACCCTAAACCACAACCTCATCCTCCATCCAAACCCTAATAGTAGAATCCTTATCATCATCAACATACCATTATTGAATGCATATACTAATTATTTCACACCATTCAAACCATCATCATTAGAAAACCATCACCATTGAGTCATATCTATTTTGTTCAAATCATCACCACCATCTTTCCATCCTATTCGAATGTGTTAAACCCTAATACACGATCACTGAGTCTTATTCTAATTATTATCATCACAACTGAAGCATATTCTCATCAATTTGAGATATCCATCCTCCCACACACATCAATCCAAGTCAACTCTAAGGTTAATGGTTTAGTTCAAGGTCAAAGTCATCACTTAGGTAAACCTATTAATAGTCTAAGGCCATCCTATGTCCATTTATCCACGTTAGGTGCATTAGGTTGAAAATAACCATAATACCCTCAAAAACCTAATTTCACCATTACTATCCAAATTTCATACCAACCATTATTGATATGAGAATTTGTTATGAAAAGGCTAAAATATAATATTTTACCATATTTTAGTTTGTAGATAACTTCCAAGATTTAGTAATTGACTATATTTTTTTATGTAGGCATATAGAAACGTACGTGTATAAGCCCTAATCATGCATTTCTAATGTGTCATATATTCCATGAAACATATACATATAGGTATATAACACGATTTCACATTTAAGGTAAAGATAATAGTAGATAAATCCTAATTAGGCTTACATACATACATGCTATATTTTCACTTGAGTTACAACATGTAATCACAATCAAAGAACACTTAAGATGGATCGATGTATAATTTGAAAAGGTCACATACCCAAACAAATTCCTAAATGGACATACGTTAACGTTATATATCACATGCGTATATCTCATATTAAATAATAATGTAAACATATGCTAATTATGTGATATCTTTATTTAAGTTCACACCTTCTTATATGAATTGCATACCTATTGTAAATATTTTTGGATATAACGCATACATATATACATTCCTTCGAAATACCTTACATATATCATACCTTGAGCAACATAAGGACCTTTATGTGTCACCACAAAATTTCATATTTTAGTACAAGGGTATGGTTACCTCTTATCTAAGTAAAATAAATAAGTAAGATTTACCCAACTAGTCTCCACTCAACCTCTTTGAACTACTTACATCAAAATAATCAAATATATTATTAAATTGTGTGAGGTTGCCATGTCACCAAGATAGAAAGATGGAACTTACGCCAGGAAGGGAGGATAAAGATAGGATTTCATACACGGGTAAGCTGGGTGAAGAATGCACAAATTAGCACAATCATGCAATAAAAAGATTGAAGGAACAATCTTACATATATCATATGCACGAGTAAAGGAAAAGGCACACATGAGCTATGAGAGGGTCATGCATGTGCTGTGTGAAAGAGGCATGGTCATGTGTCTCAATAAATATCAAAGCAATGCACAACGAGGGAAAGAAAAGAAATGGTTTAAGGTGTTAATGGTTGGGTGATGACAAGAGACAGTGATGGGGAGCTAGTGCTCATAGATTTTAGGGGAATATGGTGGTGGTTGGTGGAGAAGTCTTGCGGTGATGGTTGATGGTATGAATGAGAATTAAAGACATGAAGAAAGGAGAAGACGAAAATCACATAATAAAGACTTGGTTTTTAGGGGTATTGAAAAACCAACATAATGAGGGATGAAGAAGATTTTATGGATGATAGCATGCGATTGAGTAAGTAGATATGCAAGAGGGAAACATGGGGCAGAGGCAAAATTGCCAGGGAAGAGGGAGTAAAATGTGTTGGGGGAGGATGAAGTGGGGTATGTAGGCATAAAAATAAGATTATGATAGGGTAGGATCATAAATAGGTAAGTCGAATTGAGGAAGGACATCTAATTGTCATAATGAGGATTCCTCGGTAAAAACAAATACGATTCAGGGTCCCAAATAAGGTTAAAACTAATAACCCAAATTCTATCTAACTTTTAGCCTCATCAAATTGATATATATATATATAATACACCATAATAATATACTTACAAATAACACATTTAATATAAAACATCCTAAAATATTTATTGTAACTAATTACACATAATTACCATTTTATAATTTTGGCATTTATAAATAGGGTATTACACATATCTACATTTCACTTTGTCTAAAATATCATTATTTTATAAGAAAAATTTTTATAAATACATACAAGTATCATTCATTTAAGAAGCATACCTAGGTTTCTTTAGTCATAAAATTTTTAATGGATTGTGGTTATTGGCATGGGATCATGTGTGTGCGTATGATATTATTAAAAAAGTTACAAAAACTTGATAGAAAACATTAACTTTAAATGGTTTCCAAACTCAAGTAAAATAAAGAAGCATGAAATAGCAATCAAAAGTAAAGAGAAAATCTACTCATATTTGATACACCTTGTGTAGATGTGGAATGCATACTTGATTGTGAGTATGCAAACGGTTGGCATTTCCGAAGTCTAGCAAACAAATGGAATTTCCTAAGTCTAATGAATGGCTGGTGTTTCCCAAGGATAGAAAATGGATATCATTAAATAGTTTAGAAACAATTTCTTAAAAAACAAAAAAAAAGAGGAAGAAGAGAAAGAAAACATACCAAAAAAATGGGCGCCTAACTAAAAATGGCACCAGCAACAAACAATATCATTGAGATTGGGTGGTTGTGGATGCGTTTTCCATAATGAATCAAAGGTTGGAAAATGTTTAAGAAACTAGAGAACTAAGAGCATGAACGAAGAAGAGAGAAATGAGTTTATAATGTTTGCGAAAGAAGGGAGAGGGAGTGAAGTAAAAAATTGTGCGGGATCATTTTAACAATGGTTCTTATGAACAAAAATTCTTAAAATAATTTTAACGAAAATTCTTATTAACAACCATTGTTAAAATATTATTTAAAAATGAGTTTTCATAAGAACCATTGTTAAAAAGACCCACTAAGTTAAGTTCTCAGCCAACTAGTAAATTATTTTAACAACAGTTACTAAAATAACTATTATTAATGACATATTAATAATGGTTTTTTGTAAAGAATTTACCAAGATGAAAAGCATGTACATAATGTGAGGGTTTTAACAATAATTGTGTGAAATAACTTTTATTAAAAAGGACTTATTAGCGGTTATTTATTAGAACCGTTATTAAAACCAACATGCCAAAAGTTTTAATACTCTTGATAGTGGTTTTTCTATTACCATTTTATAACACTCCCAAATTTACTAAAAAAATTCATTTTGCGGAAGAGTTAGTTACAAAAATAGTGGGTATTACCACCACATCTAGCATAATATTGACATCCTCTACCATTCTTATACTAATTTTATATGGCTAAAATTCTACTTTACTTAAATTAACATTTACAAGATAAGAACAAAAATATTGATTTCATTACAAATTACCCTTGTCCTAATAAATACAAAAGGATCAAGTAAAAGAGTTATAATATAACAAAAGGAGAATTAGCAAGAGATATAAGAGTCCAAGCAATATCCAAATCAAAATATGCTAGAGTGAACACTAGATAGGCATAACCTCAACCCTTGCAAAAAGGCATCAAGCCAAGCCCTCAAAGTATTCTTACAAGGTAAACACTACCCAGTGAATAGGAAAAGTACCATGAAATGAAAACCATTAGTATTACAGTACTGAGTGAACCATCAAACCACAATAACATACAAGTCCGCATGAGGCACATAGGTAGTAACATAACATATATACATTAAGGAAATCATGTGATAGTGAAATAATTTAAAAAAAATGAGAAAGTCAAATCAATTTAAAATACTAAGGGTAGGGTATTGAGCGAACTACCAAATCAAAAAATCCATATCAATTTCAAATAACAAGGGTAGGGAACTAAGGCAACTATCGAATCAACAAATCCATATCAATTCTAGATACTAAGGATAAGGTAATAAGGCAACTACTAAACCATATATCAAACTAGATAGTACACAATGACAACTGCCAAATCAATCTCCTAGAACAATCAATTCATTCTTACCTATTAATTGCTTCTATATTTAATTAATTGGGGGGATATAATAATAATTGAGAGACATAAAAAATATATCGGTCACACCGGCGCACAAGGCATCATGGTACCTTCTCAACCATCAAACCCAGAAGCATAACAATACTCAAATTATAATGTTACAAAAGGTAAAACAATACCCTCCAAACCTAAGACACCTCATTCTTAAGTATAGATACCCCCAATAGGGCATGTAGGTCACCTATAGAGTAGACTAGAGCCTTGTTGGGGCACAATGATACACCAACAAATCAAAACAACCAAAGGATCCTATATTGTCTCTAGGGTAGCTAATCCTTGAGATCAACCATTCTTAAGTATCGATACCCTTTATAGGGCATTTAAGTCACCGATAGAGTAGACTAGGGCCTTGTTGGGGCACAAGGACACACCAGCAAATCAAAACAAACTAAGTGCTCCTACCTTGTCTCCAAGGTAGCTAATCTAAGAGAGAAACCATTTCCAAAATTGAGGTATTACACTTTAAATATTAATAATTTATGATGTGATCACAAATATCATATATTGTATAACAATTTTCATTTTCATATTTAAATTTTTTTCCATTCTTTCTAATAATTAAGGTAAACCCTAAGGTTAATGGTCTATGTCAAGGTTAAAGTAAACACTAAGTTTAATCCATCAAAACTCTAAGATCATCCTCTGTCTAATAGTTCATAATAGGTGCATTGGGTTAAAATGACCAAAATGCCATTAAAACCTTAATTTCACCATTATTATCCAAATTTTGTACCAAACATTATTATTATGATAAGCTTTCATGAAAAGGATAAAAGATAATAGTTGACAATATTTTAACATAAATTTAGTTTTATGATTTAGCGATTTGCTATATTTTTTACTTTTCATGTTTTTAGTAACTAATGCGTACAAACCCTTATCATGCATTTCTAATGTGTCACATATTCCATACAATGCCCACATATATATTTATAGCACAATATGGAATTGAAAGAGGCAATTTACACCATGGTATATGTAAGGGAGTATTTCTAATCCTAGATTATATGAGTAATAATTATCATATTCTAGCCCTAATCATGTATACATACTTTTATACTATTTATATCAATTGTATCTACTATGCAATGATAATCATGTAACACTAAGCGTGGAATTTATATCATAACTTGACAATATTACAAACCCTAATGTGAACCATTCAACTAAATACACATAAGTATATCTCATATTAAATAATTCATTGAGTAAATGTTAAGTATTTAATATCATACTTTCACGTTGACACCTATTTATAATACTTCCATACATATTATAAATTTTTTGGCATATAACACATAAATATATCCCATCAAAAACCAATACATTAATAATACCCTAAGCAACATAACAATCTTAATGTGTCACCACATGATTTTACATCTCAGTAGAAGGGTACTATTACCTTTTATCCAAGCAAAAGAAATAAAACACCCCTTCCTATTCTCTATGTGCAACATACACACATATATGTATATATGTAATACTCCATTTTAGGAACCTTAATTATAGTTAATAATTATGTGTGATTAGTTATAATTATTATTTTAGGAGGTTTAGTATTAAACATATTATTATGTGTATTATTATGATGGTTAGATATAAATTTAATCATGTTAAGATTTGATAGAAATTAGACTATTAATTTTAATCATAGTTTATACCCGTAAATCTTAGGCTAATTATTTTATTAGTAACATTGACCCGTAATCCGAAATAAATCATTAAAAATTTATTCCTGAATTATTTTATCTTTTTCTATTTTATTCAAACCCATCATAATCAGAATTATTTTCTCGGATTATTTTTCTACTTGATACCCTAATCTACCCAAACTAAACCTAAAATAAAAATAAAACTATTTTTTTACTCCACCATTTTACTTACCCATTGCTTTCTCCAACTCCCTCCCCCAATCACTCTCCTTGTCTCTCCTCATTTCCTTACCTCACTCAACCCATCACTTTTTCATAGCACCCTCTACATTTTTTATATATATATACATGCTACATACACTCACGCACACTCCCTCACCCAAACAGCCCCAACCTCATGCACCCTTTCCCGAGCCAAACCCATCCCCCTGCATTATACATACACACACGTGCCCTCTAACCAAACATCCCTTCACTACCTAACTCCCTCCCTCTGTTTTCTTTGGCCTTCCCAAGCCCCTGACCATCACACACATACCCATCCACAATAGCCCCCTACTCCCCTTCTTCCTACATCGGCAACCACAACTTCCATTCTCCCTCTGCACCACCACCTTCCTCCTTCACCATCACCTCTCCCTGCCTTCCCCGTCCAGCCATCTCCTCTGCTCAACTCTGTTGGTTTCGACCCAACACCCAAACACACCACCTCCCGTGCACCCAACTTCCCCAACCATTTACCACCATCCACCTTTCTGCCGATGCCCTGTGCCTTACCAGCCATCTCCTATCTCCCCATCATTATCCTGCACCAGTTACCGACATAACCACCACAGCCTCAACACCATCACCTTCAACCCAAAAACACCCAACAACCACCACCGAGCCTTCCTTCCTCTCATTCCCGCATTGGCCAAAATTTTCCCCATCACCTCCACCATCGCAGCCACCTCGAACCATCACCTAGCCCTTGCACCACCTTGAGCCTGCCACCACTCCCTTACCAAACCATCACCAGCCCTACGACACCTTCTCCCCTCTACATTTTCTTCATCTAGTGCCACCCTACCACTTCCATCACCATCCACCATAGCCTCCCCCGGCAGCACCACTACACCAACCTTCCAACACCCAAACAACCTCCCTTCTTCCTCTTCTCCCTTCTCCCCTACCCACACATGCATCCACCTCTCTACCACCCCTCTATTTTCTTGCACCTCCAACTGAGCATCTCCAGCAACTCCAGCCCCATCTTTTCTCCCCTCTTTGATTCACCACCGAACCTAACCCCACCACTCCTCCACCACTTTGTAGTCCAATGCAACCAGTAGCCTCTACCCGTAACTACATCAACACCCTGTCACCACCAAACACCACTATCGCCTAGCCCAACCATCTCTACCGCCCACTACCACCTCTCGCAGCCAACCCCTCATTGTCGTCCATCCTCGAGCCTTCTCTGCATGCATAGCTCACGCTGCTGTGTAGCATGAGTTATGTGTGTTGTTTTAATAATTTTGGTACTCATATTAAATTTAAGGGTATTTTAGTAATTTTTAAAAAATAAATATTTTATATTATAATTATTTTATTATCTGATAGATATGAACTCTATAATTTTGGTATTATATTTAGGTACGAAAGTTGATTTGCAGAACCTAATAATTTTTAGTGGATACCACTAATTTTACGATTTTTTGGAATTTAGGTAACTGTTATACCCTTATAAAATGATAAGTATTGCGTGGTAGCACATTAGGATTTTTGGGGTATGAAATATGTTAAACATGATTTGTTATATTATAATTATGTGTTAATTATTATTCTCATGAAAAACACTAAAATGGTATGTTATTTGATGTAAAATATTTTGGGTATGAGAGTATGATTAAAATGATTTTAATGATTGAAAAATATTTTGTGTGATAAGTATGTATAAAATAATAGGGTGAGCATGCTTAGATATAATAATGTAATAATAATTATGGATGTGTGCCCCAGGGGCAATTTAGTCATTTTTAGTGGATTATGATTTTATCTTAAAAATCATATCTAACATTTATTATCTATTGTTGATTATGAAATCATGTTTTTTGTATGTTTTAAAGGTGTATGATGGGGTTTTGTATGCAAAAATAGGTGTATAGGCAAAATGGTCTTTTGATATAACTGATAATTTGAATTGCATAATAAATAATTAAATCATTTTTTTAGCCTTTTCACGACAAATTAATAAATAAAATGGATGTGGTATTTAAATGGATAATAATATGATAATTATTGATCTTAGTGGCATTTTGGTCATTTTGACTTGATGTGCCCAACTGTGAATAATTGGACATAGGATAGCCTTAGACTTTTAATAGGTTGACCTTAGTGTTGACTTTGGCCTTGTTTTGGATCCTTGACCTTAGGGTTGACATGAATAATTGGAAATAAAGGAAAAATGGATAAGTATGGAAATGAGAATGATTGTGTAAAATTTGTTATCTATGATCACCTTATAAAATACTAATAAGTAAAGTGGAAGACCTTGAGTTTGGGAATGATTTCTCTCTAGGGGTAGCTACCCCAGAAATGAGGTAGGAGTCCTTGATTTGTTCGGTTTTTTGGTGAGTCAGTTGTCCCTTAGTAATGCTCTAGTCTACTCTATAGGTGACCTACAAGCCCTATAGGGGGTATCGATACTTAAGGATTAGGTGTCCGAGGTGAGGAGTGTATTGTGTGCCTTGTGCATCAGTATGACCAAAGTATTTTTATGCCTCTGGGTTATATGGTTGGGAGGGTACCGTGATGCTCGTGCGTCGGTATGACTGTTGTAGTTTTATGTCTTCAGGTTATTATTATATCCCCCTCAAGTAAATAAAAATAGAAATGATATGATTTGATTGAAATGATTATTATTGGATAATGGATTGGTTTGGTAGTAGCTTTTGTGCCTACCTATGGTTTTGGTGGTAGCCTTTGTGCCTACCTATGGTATCGACAACAACCTTTATGCCTACTTATGGTTTGGTAGTAGCCTTTGTGCCTACCTGTGGTTTGGTAGTAGCCTTCGTGCCTACCTGTGGTTTCGGTAGTAGCCTTTGTGCTTATTTGTGGTTTGGTAGTAGCCTTTGTTCCTACTTGTGATTTTGGTAGTAGCCTTTGTGCCTACCTGTGGTTTGGTAGTAGCCTTTGTACCTTCTTGTGGTTTTGGTAGTATCCTTTGTGCCTATCTGTGTTGGTATTATGTCTGTGAGCATATCTATGATGTTATGGATTTTATTATACTATACCTGTAAGTATACCTATGAGATTATGGATTTTATTATACTGTACCTATACGTTTACCTTTGACGTTATGTATTTTGTTATATTGTACCTATAAGTATACCTGTGATGTTATAGATTTTATTATACTCTATCTATAAGTATACCTGTGAGGTTATAGATGTTATTATACTATACCTGTAAGTGTACCTGTTGCGTTATGTATTTTTTTATACTGTACTTATAAGTGTAACTGTAATGTTATGGATTTTATTATATTGTACCTGTAAGTATACATGTGAGGTTATGGATTTTATTATACTATACTTGTAAGTATACCGTGATGTTATGTGTTTGGTTATATTGTACCTATAAGTGTACCTGTGATGTTATGGATTTTATTTGACTATACCTATAAGTATACCTAAGATGTTAGGGATTTTAGTATATTGTACATGTAAGTATACCTATGATGATATGGATCTTATTATATTATACCTATGAACATACCTATGATGTTATGTAATTGGTTGGGATTGATATTGGGACATGAATTGTGTTGTGAAGGTTAAAATTGTGGTGTAGAGTTGGGTTGTAATTATGTCATCAGAGAGTATCTTGGGATGCTTAGTTGATAAGTATTTTTACATTCTAAATGAACATGCATGAACGGTATGTAGTTTGGTGACTACTACTTATCTGTTATGATTCTTGTGTTCTAATCATCTCATGTATGTCTAAGATTATGCCATGTATTGTCGTGATTCCTCATGGTTATTGTGTTAAGGTTTTCTTCTAATCATACTTTAGATAATATCTCATTACAAAATAATTCACTTATACCAACAAGGCATTATCTTTTGGCAAAATCCATTTTTCTGTTGGCAAAAGTTTTACCAACATAAATTTTTCTGTGAAAAAACTATAAATAAAAACTCTATGCTTAAAATTTTTGCCCATATATATGTATGATATGTTAGAAATAATTGATAATGCCCATAGATATTTATCTGTTGGTAAAACTTGTACCCACAATTATATGTGTAAGTAAAAGTATTAACCACAAAACGATATCTGTGACTAAAACTATTGTCCACAAAATGATATCTATGACTAAAAGTATTACCCACAAAATGATATCTGTGACTAAAAATATTATCCACAAAATCATATATGTTGCTATAACTATTACCAACAAATACATATTATTGGTTATACATATTTTAACCTATATATATTATCTATTAGTAAAATGATAATGATGTCCATAATACTTGTTGTTGTAATATTTGCCTATAATAGCAACTTATCCTTATATACAATTAAGCACACCATACATAATCATTAGTGTTTAGTTTATTTGTCAAAATGATAATATAGAATTGTGGGTACAAAACTATAAATACAACTTGTAACATACGCTGACATACAAGACATCTTCATTAACACATCAAACACCATCCTTTTCATTCTCATCCTATTCAACACCTCCAACGACTTCAATGTCTTCAACATTCTCTTTGATAATCATCAAGATGTATTTCCTAAGAAAATATGCAAGTAACTTAATTAGATTAATATAAATTCATACCCAAAAGATAAATAAAGGTAGTTTTAAAATTTTCTCAAAAATAATAAGAGTCCTTAATTAAGAGTGAGAGTAGGTGCGAGCAAAATTAAGTATTTGGAAGAAAACTTAAAATGGCTCTATAATCTGTATTATTCTGGGAAAGCATTCTCAATAGTTTTATAACTTTATCACAAAATGGTAAAATATTAAGGAAAAATAAAATTGAATGGAGTTTGAGTTTCTATTTACATGTAATAATGTAGGAGCTCATGCAACTTGCAACCTTGATAAGGTAATCAGAGTTCACATGGCATGCATATTTCAATCATCAACCAATTTCAATGATTGCACATTATACTCTTGGAAACATAAATTATAAGTTTGAAACCCCAATATTTTATAAGTATTTTGGAAGTAGTCTGCTGAAATTGTATATGAGGGTCATGAAGGTGTGTAAATCTAGACCTACCTATTCTATATCAATGATAAAACTCATATTCAGGTGTTACTTTAGTGTTGGAAATATTAATTAGAAAGTAATATCTTCTAGGGTGAGCAACAATGATTTTTGACATGGTAGAGTCAATCTATTCCTCAAGTTCAAATCTTTAGAGCTCTCATTTATACTATTCCAAGATGTGTGGTTTCTAGAACTGGTATGAGCAAGCCCATGTCTCACGTCCAAACAAAGTATGCACGTAAAAAAGAATGTTGAAAGTATGAAATCATTAATCAACCCAAACCCAACAACTTAAGCTTTTAGGTTCATTAGTTCAAATACATAGTCTAAGAAAGGCTGCATGTGACTACTTATCACCTAAAAAGAGAAACATCTTGAATGAATCCTCCCTTTAGGTGTACTCTAGTTAAACTTAAATATAATTGATATAATAGTTTGTCTAACAATTTCCCTTAGGCACTTGTCAAGACTTTAATTTATTTTCCTAAATGATGTAGTTAAATAACTAATTGTACATACATGCACTAGTTGGTATTATTAAATGTCAATGTTCCCTTTATTTTTAATGACTTAACATGGCCACCTATTAGACTTTATGTTATTCAATGAACAAAACAACAATGCACATAACAAAAATTCTTGGCAGACACCAAATTAGAAAATGACATCGAATATGGTAAAGAATCTACTGGTATCCACATAAACCCCAAACAACATTAAATAAGTAGAAAAAAATTTACTTATTATCAAGATTAATGAATTTCTCTTTACAACCAATGCTATAGGCTAGTAGAGCATATAACTTCACTCCACTGATAATAATGGAACTTAAAACCTAAGATTTGTGAAGCATGAGATTGCAAAACCAAAAGGCCAAATATAAAGTGAGAGTAATATAGTGATATAACTCAGCATAAAAACCTTTCCACTTGAACCATGCCAAGCTCATCACATCTTAAAACCTAGAGGTTTTGCAAATATCACATTTATACAAGAGACGTTTGAAGATGAAAATGAGTATTTCATGAACTATTACCAAAATTTAGGGGTTTTAAGCCCAAAATACAAATTCAATAATTAAAATCAATTAACCATAATTAAAGGCTCAAAGCATTTAAAGATGCAAATGAGTATTTCATGAACTATTACCAAAATTTAGGGGTTTTAAGTCCAAACTACAAATTCAATAATTAAAATCAATTAACCATAATTAAAGGCTCAAAAATAAAATTAAACCAATTCTAAAAAATCCAAACAATCAATTTTACCAAAAAGAATCACAATGTTGACCAATTCTAGAAAATTACTTTCAAAACTAGGGTTTTAGGTCCAAAACATAATTCAGTCAAATCTTATTAATTTCTTCGAATTGAAAGTTGAGAAATGCAATTAGACATATTGTATAACATATTATATAATAATTTTAATAAAATAAGCTAATGATCAATCAAATTTCAAAATCGCAAGAGTTTTGGCCAAGAAATCTAATTTCGATCAATTTTGTAGAAATTTCTCAAATTGACACTTTCAACCTCCAATTAAATACATTTCAAAGCATCTTCCAGAATCAAGTGGTGAAAATAGTTTAAAAATCAAACGAACATGAACTATACCGATAAATTCGGGTTAAAAATCCAAATCTCATAAATCAGCCATATAGAACACAATCAACCCATCCAAATCAATCATCTAACTCACATATACATAATCTAACAACCAATTTAGCTTATCATAAGCTAATTCACAAAAATTCAATTAATAAAAAAATCAGAGTTAGTGTTTGAAAATTATACCAAGCAAAATCTGCCATTACAAGTCAAGCAGATCTCGACCAAGACATGGAGGAGGAATGATGGTGCTCAGGCAATTAGACTGGAGCTTCGGCGATGGTGGTGTGATGTTGTGGTGGCTCGATGTAGGTTCATTATTATCGTGTGCTGCCTTGCTACTATCGTTGGTGCTTCCTGTCTGTGGTCAGAGGCTCGACATTGTGGTGGTGGTTTGTTGTTGGTGCTCAGGTTGTGGCGGTTGTTGTGGAGGATGGAGAGAAGGCAAAGAGCGAGCAGGTCAGAGTCTAGCATTCACCCTTGGTCACTGGCTGTTGTTCCGTTGCTAGCTAGTGTGTCTGTTGCCACTTGCGGCTAGCTAGAGGCGCCATAGGCAGCGACACGGTGGCGGCAATGTGGTGTGGTGGTAGCAATAAGATGGAGGTCAAAGTCAAGGGTGTAGGAGGTCAGGACGCAGGGCGCTGAAGGTCGAATGGGACAGAAGGAAGGGGAAAAGAAAGAGAATAAGGAAAGGAAATATGGGCGGTTCGAACATATTTTTTTAACAATACATATATAAAACAACTTGTGAGGTTGATTACCTGCGTGTGTCCACATCAGCTGGAAGAAGGACTCATCAGCAGCAGCACACAAATTAGGAGACATATAGACTAAGTCATGTATTAGTTATATTCTTATAACTAATTAAAACTATGTCGTTTTGTTTCTGTGTTTCTATGTGTGTGTATGTATAGCTGTCAGTTGGTTCTTTTCTTCGGTAAGTATAAATAGAGGTCTGTATTGGCTGGAAAATATGACAGGCAAAGAAAAACCAAGAAAAAAGAATACACACGCATAGAGAGTAATGGAGGAAGTTAGAGAGAGAGAGATCAAGAACAGGTTCAAAGTGTTCTTGATGATTGCTTGTAATTGTTGATATATCAAAATCAATAAAGCTAGTATTCTCTTTCTGATTTTGTTACTTTCTTGCATTTGAGTCAAGCTTCAATTTTTACAAACTGTTTCTCTGATTCTGTGAGGGAGAAGAAAATCGTTCAGTTTTTCCATTGTTTAAACCTTAACACAACTAAAACAAAATAAATATCTAAAAATAATATAGGTAAAAGAACTTTTCAATTAAGTTAAAATTTAGCTGAAATACTCTCATACAAAATGTATAACTAGCATTTTGAGAAAATAAAAAATTTATTCGATTAGATGATATAATTTAAACTAAATTATAACACTTATTAAAATAGAATAAAATTTCAAAATAAAACTGAAAATACATTAGAGAATTCATTTTATAAAAGTCTAGCAACTATAAATAATTCAACATAGTTTTGAAAACGTCATCCGTAAAAAAAATGGAAGAAAAATAATTTCGAAAAGAAAATCATAATTAAGTTGTAGAAACCTTTAATTTAAAATTTCCAAAAAATATTATGAACCGCATAAAATAAATAAATTCAAAGAAGGAAATATTTGTTACAAATAAAAAGCTTGTTTGGAGCTACTTATCAAAAGTAGTTATCCAAGATAATTACTTATTTTTGGAATCTTTTTAGGTTGAATTTTTTTCAAAATATGTAATTATCTTAGCTTATGTTTGGATTTACTTATCAAAGTAGCTCCAAACAAGCTACAAATCATTAAAATAATTTTACTACTTTAAAGACATTTTATAAATTAAAATAATTTATTTTCGCTGTTGAAATATAACTCTATAATAAAGTCGTAATCACACAACAAAGTTATAATTGAAAACGAATTTAAAATATTAAAATAAAAACACACAATAAAAATGGAAATATATTTTAAATCAAAATCACGTGAATTTAATAAAATCATAGTTGTGAATGAATTTATCTAAAATTATATGCAAAGATAGAAAATTAATTAAAATTTAATATGAATTTAAAATCATCGATAAAACCTTAAATTGAATAAAAAACTTTAAATCTTTTTATGAGAATCATGATTTAAATAAAATAAACTAATTAAAATAAAATTAAAAGTCAATACTCATAAACCATAGAATAACAACTATATTAGATCCCAATAAGTGAAGTCAATAAGAAACAATCAACAACCCATAACCAAAATTCAATAGAAAGAACCATAATGATGAATTTTTTAAAAAACATATCCTAGGTTATAGACGCAAGGATGCACCTCCAAAAGATTTAAAAGAAGGGATTTCTTGAGCAACTCAAGTTATGAAGAATCATTTAAGATATTTTAAATTTATTTAAGAACATTAATTGAGTGAGAATTATAGAAAGTAGATCAACTAAATAAAAAAATAACCTTAATAGTTAGGTCTAACAACAAAAATTAGTCAATCCCGAATAATTGAACCAATTGATAGGAAAAAAAAACAATTAAATATATATATATATATATATATATATATATATATATATATATAAAGTAATTATTTTTGTCAATTGAAACAAACTCTATCAAAGGAAAACTTAATTTTATCAATTAAAATCTTGAGATTAAGGCTTTTAAACCCAAACTACAAATTATCCAATTCAAATCGATAGCTCAAAGTATAATTAACCCAATTTTAATTAAATTCGAACGAACCCAAGCTATTCGGATTAAAAATTCAAATCTTAGAAATCAACTGCATACAAAACATTCAACCCAATCAAATTAATCATACAACTCGTATATACGCAATCAAACAACTAATTTTGCTTATCAAAATCCAAGTCACACAAAACCAATTCAAATTAGAAGTTAGGGTTAGGGAAATTGCACCACACAAAAATCTAGATGGAGTAGCTGAGCAAGCAAGACCGGAGGAGGGATGGTGGCCCATTTGGTGGTTGAAGGATGAGGATGTCACAATAGTGGTGGCTCAGCAATTTTACAATGGTACTGTAACACCCACAAAATTCACTACTGAAAAATTTCTTTAATAAAAAGGAAATTAGCGGAAGCAAATAAATAAATTGTGAACTTTGGGAGTATTAATGCCCCACTTAGTACCAGACCGGTTCATTCATACCGTTCCAGTACCAAGTGCTAAGGCTAAGAAAAATGAAATACAATTTGAAAGACATTCAACTTGCATAAATCAGAGTAAATTACAAGAAATTCAACAAGCTTAAATCAGAGTAGCGCATCAAATCGTTTACAGGAATAAAATCCACCAATGGTGGTTAAAGTAACAACATAACATCAAAAACCAGGAAATTAAATGAAGAAGGAGGAAAACCCTAAAGATACTGGATAACTCCTTACTCTCTTTCCCGTAGCCCACTTGAGTAGCACCTGAAAATACCTGCAAGGGCACTGCCCATTGAATAGGTAGGGGTCCCATAAAGGGAATTCCTTCAGTACTACGGTACTGAGTAACCCTTTAATACCACACTTAAAGACAGGCCTGCATACGGCACATAATGCAAGCTACACACATAAATAATGAAAGGTGCATACATAACAATAACATACATAATAATTTATAAGTCATAATCGATACTTTTGGGCCTTAAGCCATGTCATATTGTAAGATCAATACATTCGGGCCTTAAGCCATTATTCCGTCATCATTCAATCAGTATCATATTTTATATCCATGTGAGTGTGAGAACCCCACTATTATAGCCGGTGGATCGGAAGTAAACACACAGGGCAGAACGCAGCTGACCACTATTATTGTCGGTGGACGGGAAGGTAAGCACACAGGGCAGAACGCACCTGACCACTATTATTTGCCGGTGGACCGGTCTGGCCCCGACTCACATGGTGTTCCACTATAAGTGATTAGTATTTTTCCATAATTTTATTCACATACATAACTGATTTTATTGAGCTCAAGACCCCCACTATTATTGCCGGTGGACCGGAATACATATAAACTTATCATCCAGGGCACAACGCTCCTGGCCACTATTATAACCGGTGGACCGGGATATATAAAGAATCATCATCCAGGGCACAACGCTCCTGGTCACTATTATAACCGGTGGACCGGGATATATAAGAATCATCATCTAGGGCACAACGCTCCTAGCCACTATTATAACCGGTGGACTGGTACTCAATATCATAATCATCTGGGCCCGACTCATTAATATTCCACTTTCAATAATAGTATCTTTCCTTTCTTTAATCAGCACATCAACCATATTTATTTGCCTCGAACGGGAGATCGATAACCTGGGACACAAAGATACACCGGTCGTACCGGTGCATACCAGCTACTCAATACCCTTCAACCACAAACCCAAGGACACAAAGGTACCCTAGTCGTACTGGTGCATAAAGCTAACTCAGTACCCTACCGACAAGGACACCTAATCCATAAGTATGCATACCCCCTAAGTAGGTCCGTAGAGCTAGAAAGAGTAAGATATAGGGCCTAGCTGGGGCACAAAGGCACACCAGCAAATACCAGAATAATCATGGACTAAACCACGTCCTTAGGGTAGCGACCCCTAAGGAGTCACCATTCCCGATCTCGAGGTCTTTCACTTTAAGTAATAGTGTCTTAATTAAGGTGATCAGAAAAAGCACGATAATTCGATACTTATTCACTTTCAATTTTTCTGATATCATTAATCGTTTCTTATTCAGATGATTATCCAGGATATCAAAGAGAAACCATTAAGGCCATACTAATTATCAAATACTCTTACTTGGCTAATCAACATTATTTGAAACATATTATAATGTTCCACAATCTCAAAGACATGTTAGGTACAAATTACTCATTTTCCTTTTACTTATATAATTGTTAAGTATCCATTCCTTACTCGCCAAATTACCATACTACCCTTTAGGTTACATAATTACCAAATTACCCCTTATACGGTTTAAGTTACCAAATTATCCCCTCTACTTTTTAAATCACCTATCACTCCTTATAATTGCTACACTTATCATATTTCCCATTTGGGTGGTTAGATTACCAAATCGCCTTTCTCCTTTGTTATAATTACTAAATCGCCCTTGAGTTGGATAAATTACTAAATTACCCTCCTTCATTATCATGATTACTATTTTGCCCCTTTAGTTGGTTAAATAATTATCACTTTACCTTTTAATTGGCTAAATTACCAAATTGCCCCTTCAGTTGGATAAATTACCAAATTTCCCTTCTCCTTTATTATAATTACCATTTTACCTCTCTCAATTATTTTAATTGCCATTTACCCTTTTCAATTATCATAAATTCTAAATTAACCTTCCTCATAATTAATTTACCCTTCTTCATAATTATAATTACCAATTTTACCCTTCTCCATATTTATAATTACTATATTACCCTTCTCCATTATTACAATTACCATAATGCCCTCCTTCATCCAAAATTACTATTTTACCCCTACTTCCAAAATTACCATTCTTACCCCTTATAAAATTACTATATTTCCCCTTTTGACTCCAAAATTACCGCTGTACCCTTTTCTCCAAAAATTACCATGATACCCATTTACTTATAAAATTATCATTTTGCCATTTAATCATAAAATTGCCATATTATTCTTTTATCTCAAAAATTACCATAATACCCTTCTTTCTCACAACTTAAAATTTTATGCTTTACTTAAAAAAATTATCATCTCACCCCCTTCCCTTTGAAATTACCAAAATACCCTTTTGTTTACAAAACTACCAAAATGCCCTTTTTCACTTATGAAATTTCCACTCAACCCCTTTATTCACCATTTTTATGAATTTACTAACACTACATAAAATAATGATATTAGTGCTTCATTCTTATCATCTAAGTCCACCAACATGTCATTATTCAACATAATACTTATTAGCAACTACCTACATTAGGTCACATACTTCATAAGAAAAATTACTAAAATACCCTTAGACAATAATATTACTCATGCATTAGCAACATAATACATCATAAACAAGCATTTAACATTTCCATCAATAATCAAACTCCTCCCTTAATTAACATAAATACATATGGCACAAAAGTTATCATGCTTTTCCTTTTTATCAACCAATATAAGAAACCATATACATATCATGCTAAGCACACCAAACATGCATAAAATCATACTAAACCCTTAATGTGCTAGCATACGTTTTTACATATATTTAAGGGAGGATTAATGGTTACCTTAATCCTGCAAAATATCAAATCTTACCAAGCATAATTAGCAACTCAACGCCTAAAAATAATATCCATCATATTTATGTTAGAAATAAGAATTTAAGCATAAAACTTTATAAAAATTTAATTAATAGAACACTTAATATAAAATACCATTATAACTTAAAAATTAGCCAAGTAATTGTCAAAATAAAGGGGAGCTCACGCTGCATGAGCAGCGTGAGTTTCATGCAAAACCATGGGGGGAAAAGGGCTCAAAGAGGGTGAAGGGAGCAAAATTTTTTATTTTAGGGTTAGGGTCTTTAGGCTAGAAAAGAAGGTGGATTAGGTAGGTTTCAAGGCAAGGGAATTGTTCATAAGTGAAGAGGGGGTGTAGGTGGAGGCTAAGGGTGGTTTCACGGCGACATAGGTTAGCGGAGACGGCGGTGGCAAGGCGGCGAAGTTGGCTGCCGAGAAGGGTCAAGGTGGAGAAGTTGTGAAGGAAGGAAAAGGAGAGGGAAAAATGGAGGGGTTCAAGGGCTGTTTTCGGCCAAATAATGCATGGAGGTTGTAGAGGGGGTTGCAGGGTGTCAAACGGTGGGTTGGGTGGCAGCAGAGGTGGCCGGACGGCGGCAAAAATGGCGGTTGCAGGTGGCTCGGTGGTAAGGGGGAAAACTGGGGAGAAAAAGAAAAGGGGTGGAAAAGGGAGGAAGTGTAGGGCTCGAGGGGCGGCGTGATGGTGCAGGGAAGTAGTAGGTGGTGGCAAGAGGCGATGCAGGGGTTGGGATTGGTGGTTCGAATGGCGGCGGGTGGCGGTGATCAAAAACCGGGGGAGAAAATGGGGAAGGAGGAAGGAGAGAGGAGGGAGCTCGGGAAAGAGAGTAGGGCTCGAAAAAAATGGGGAAATGAAGGCTTGGGAGATGAAGAAAAAGAAGAGGGAGAAGAGAGGGGGCAAGGCTGGCTGGCGATCGGTGCTGCAGGTTGCAGGGTTGGTCGGGTGGCAGGGGAAAGGAGGGGAAGAAGAAGGAAAGGGCGAGAGCATGCGGGGCTGTGGTCCAGGCTCGGTATGGCTCGAAAAGGGAAGGAAAATGACGGGGGAAGAGAGAGAGGGAGAGGGAGCAGGTGGTGGCAGCTTGCAGAGCAGTGGTTGCAGGCGTGCTCGACCATGGCAGAGGGGCGCTGGTTGGGCGTGGGAGAAGAAGAAGGGAAGAGAGGTGCTGGCGGGCGGCTGGACCGGCGCAGGAAAAGAAAGAAAGAAAAGATAAGTCGGCCGATCTAGAGGGAAAAGAAGGAGGGGCGGGTTGGACATACGTCAAGCACGGGCGAGGGAAATGAGGCAGAAGCGGGCCGAAGGCCCAGTCGCGCAGGGAGGAAGGAAGCAGGCTAGTGCGGGCGGCCTAAGGAGGAGAAAAAGGAAAAGAGAAGAAATAAGAAAAGGAGAAAAAGGAGAAGGAAAAGAAAAAGGAAAAATGAGAAAATAGGGGAAATAAATTAAATTAATTTATAAAATCATAAAAACATAATATTCTTGATAAATTATTTAATTTAATAATTTAATTTATTATAGTCTAATATATTAGTTTAAAAAAGATAAAGTTTGTAAAATATTAGTTTGGGAATTTATTTAAATAAAAAATAATATGATAATTAGCAAAATATTTATATTTAATTTATTAAATAATCTTAGCCAAATTTATATACTCTAAAATCCATAAAATAATTAAAATAAATAATTTTACAAGAAAAATTTATTTCAAATAAGGTTTTTTAAATTTTTGGGGGATTACAGGTACGAACTAGAGGCTAGCTATTGTTGCACCGTTGTGTTGTTGACATTGTGTGTTGCTTGCATCCGCCATTTGGTGCTAGAGGTTACCGATCGATGGTTGGGGATGGAGGAGAGGGTACAGAGGGGGGAAAATGGAGTTGGGTAGGGTCGAAAACTAAGGGGAGCAAGGGTCCGAGTTGAGTAGGTCTCACCCCCTAGTCGCTAGCTCGATCAGTCGTGAAAAAGAATATAGGAAGGGGAAAGAGAAAAAGTCAATTGGTTTGAGTTACGTCTTTTTTAAAAAAAATAAAACTTAAAGACACTTTGTTAAAATATATAAAATATAATTTAAAGGGTAATATTTCAAAAAAAATTATTTAACGGAAAACACTCGTCAAATATTTGGGAAAGCTAAAATTACTACAATAATTAATTAAAGAATAACGAAAAGGATTTCTTGATTAAAATATTAACGATTAAAACAAATCATATAGCTTGTGGAAAAAGAAATAAAATATAAAAATAATAATGAAAACAATTGGAAACTATATAAATAAAATTCTAAGGAACTATAAAGAATTTAAATAATTTTCAAAAATAAAAATATATTTTTGAATAGAAATTGAGATCATATGAATTTAATAAAAGTTACAATTGTGAAAGAATTTTTCTAGAATAATCCACAATGACAAATGATTAAATAAATTACCATATGAATTTCAAAATCTTCAATAAAACTATAAAACCAATCACAAATAAAATAATTAAACATTTTCATCAAATTTCATTAATAAAATCATTAAGTTTAAGGAAATTGAATTAAAAAAATATAAGATATTAAAATAATTATATAAATAACTATAATAATATTAGGCCTAGAAAGATCTAACAACCATGGGTACACCACCCCCTAGACCCTCATCGCGTTGATCAAGTAGTGAGACCCCCATAAAATAGGTCATTCAAAGCCTAACTTGACTGATTATTACATTTATTATAATATTTATTATTATAACTCATATAATAATGAGATTTATTCTAATTATTATTATTATAATGATAAATTTTATTATTTTAAGAATAATTATTATTATAATAATTATCATAGTTATGTTATAATAATATTAACAATAGTTATAATGATAATTATAAATATGGTTATATATTATATTATTAGCATTTCATAGAAAAATTAGCAATTATCATAATAAGAGAAGTATCTCATGTGTAAGAGGAATGAATGTGTTGTGTCAAGGGATATAAAATAGTTGAAGCCTTTGTCTTTCTTATATACTAATACCAACAGATATATGAGTGAGTATTAGTTTTTTAGTACAATGCTACTAATTAATACCCACAGATATAAAAGTAGGTAAAACATCTATTGGCATAACATACTATTACAATAGATAAAAAAAATTGTAGTAAAAACTTTCTTCATTGCCCATAAAAAAATTTCTGTTAGTATTAGTAGCTTTTGCCAATAAAAAAAATTGTGACTAAATTTATGTAGGCACAAGTCATAAATTTATAGTGTATTTATATTGTTCATTTGGTAAGTTCGGTTGTTTCAGATGAATGAATATGAGTAGTACCCGACCTTGATGGAATTTGAATGTCTAAATGATTACTGTATATCAATCCTTGAATGAATACTTAAATGTCTTGTACCATGTTAGTTGTATGCTTTGCATGTGTTCTATGCTATTTTTTCATATTAGTTTGGTATAAAGGGTTTCTTAGTACTGTAGTGCTGAAGGGTTCATTTTCGTGGGCCCCTACCTATTTAATGGACAGTGGACTTTGCAGGTCAGCTTCCGATTCTAATTGAAAGTTGTTAGTCGGTTTTGAAAGTGTAGGAATATCTAGTGTCTCTTTTGCTATCTAGTCTTTGATTGTATTTGGACTTTTATGTTATCCTATAATTTCTCTCTTAAGTTTTGGTAGACTGTTGATGTTGCTTTTAATTAGCATAATACTTATCTATTATTCTTTGTAATCTAACTTTTCTAATCATGTTATTTAAGTAAAGTAATATTTTAGCCTTAACACTTAGTATAAGAATGGTAGAGGATGCCAGACTTATATTGAATATGGTGGAAACACCCATTAGTTTGGTAATTAACACTTTCGCAAAATGAAAATTTTTAGTAGTAAAAATAGGGGTGTTACAATATATATACTCACCCACATAGAAAATTAAATGCCTCGCCCTCCCTCCATTCTTTATTGAAACTCACCACCACCAAAACAAAACCTCCTTCCTTCCTTCCTTCTTCCTCCTTCTCGCCATCGCCAAACATGCCCAAAACCATCATAACCCCTAAAAATGCCCACCATCATTGGAACCCTTCCTCTAACTTTATCACTCCCCTTTGTTCCACCCCCTTTGGCTTTAACCAAGAGTGTCACACATTACCCTTCACAACCAGCCATAGTTAATGCAACCATCACCCTTCACTCTGCTATCCTCATTAAAGCTTCCTTTGCTCATTTTTCCCAAAGCCACCACCTTCTCCTTTGGAAAAGTCTATCAATCCCCCACCCTTTGCTGCACCTAAACCCACCAGTTCCCCTCCTTTGGATTTAGTTAAAGTTTTTGTTCCCCTACTCCTAGCAATGATACATAGTGTCAGAGCTCACCCACCTGCAACATCCAAAAACCTTATACGGTAACTCAATGAATGCATAAAAAGTGAAAAATGTAGTCAATCGCTAAATCGTATAGATTACCTACATGCTATTTTTTCATTAATTATTTCCTTTTAGTCGTTTCATGATAAATTGCTCATAATAATGATATTTGGTTCAAAATTTGGATAAAATGGTGGAGTTAGGGTTTTGAGGGCATTTTGGTTATTTTCAACCTAACATATCTTTTGTGAATATTTAGATGTTGGGTAGCCTTAAACTTTTGATAGTTTGACCATAGTATTGACTTTGACTTTAAGTAGTAAATTATGAGATGTTACACTAATACAAAACAAAAAGAATTAAAATTGATTATATGAACTTGGGAAAAAGGGTTAGAAAATAACTAGGCAAAGGAAGCTACGCTAGGCAAAAAGAAACAATGGCATAAAGTCAAGTAAGGTAGGGGACAGAAAATTTATGTGGTTTTGGTCGTAGCTAAGGCAGAGGATTTGGTGGTTGTGGGCATAACCAAGGAGGAGGTTTGATGGTGAAGGACGTGTCTAGGGGAAACTTCTATGGTGGAGGGCGCAACCAAGGGGGAGGAGCCAATGGTTATGGGTGCTGCTAGGGGGAGTGGAATGGCAGTGGTTTCCATTGCTAGGTAAAAGTGACAAAGATAATGGCAAAATGACGAGGAGAACAAAGGGGATGAAACTCAAGAGAAGGAGAAAGGAAACACAAACCATGACTTTATTTTTTATGGGATTTACGACACAAAATTTGGGAGGGGGAAGGTCTTGTATAGGCGAGACCATGAACGACTAAGAAAATAGGGACGAGAGAAAGATGGGATAGAGGTAAAGTATGAAGTGCATAAGAGAGAATGGCATGAATGAGAGAAATGTGACGAGGGAGGAGGAGGTGGGATTATGTGAAGAAGTAAGGTCGTAGTAGGGTAGGGTTGCTAGATAAATAAATTGAATTGGGAAAAACATCAGTTAGTAGAATTAGGTTCTTCGGTGAACCAAATACAGGTTAGGGTCTAAAGTAGGATTAAATTTAATAACCCAATTTCCAACAAATTTTAACCTTATTAATTTATATCTAATTTGTCATAATAATGCACGTAAAAATAACACATTTAATTAAAAAAAAATCCGATAATAATTGTTATAATTAATTATACATGATTACTAGTCTATAATTAGGCTTTCTAAAAATAGAGAATTTAATACAACACTTCAAACCCTCTCCGATTTATGTTATATGATAGTTATCAATTAGTTAATATTATTATATTTCTAATTTCAAGAATCACCCTGCTAATAAACTCATTCTTAATCAGACTATTCTATATCTTAGATAATTTTCACATACCACTTGCAAATGATCTTATCAAACACGTGCATATATATAAGCATAAATGGAGAACATTCCCGAAAAGAAAGAAGATATATATTGTGGATCTCAAGCACATACAGCACAAGCTTTTCAACAAATCAAAACATGAATTGAAGTTACAAGTACAAGAAGTTCAACAAATTAAAACATGAATTGAAGTTGCATGAACAAGAAATTCAATGCTTTGCCGATGAGATATTGGTATAATTGTTAAAATGTGGGTATAGAATTTCAGGTTCTATAGGTTTGAATCTTTGTCACAGCAGTAGTTTATTATACCAACCGTTGAACAGACATGCATATCCTGCTAGTCTTAAAACACCGCCATAAATAAATAAATAGTCTGGCATTCCTTTAATTGAACAGTATTTATTTTCTTTATTGGCATTTCTGTGCTGAGAGCACTGATCACGTAAGTTTGTAATAAATTAATTGAGTGCATAAACCAACGTAATAACCAACCAACCAAACCAAACCAACCATCACAATAATTGATAATCCCTTTTTTGTTTTGTTTTTATTGAGGAAGGAAGCAAAGCATGCATGACAGAAAAAGCAGGCTAAAATAAATGAATCCACATACATCATCAAGGGAAGAAGAAAAGGTTTTCTCAATTTGTTCTCCCTTTTCACATATTAATTATTTAAAAAAAAAATCAGATGATTATAAGCATGCGCGAGTAGTTCAGGGTGAGCAAAAAGAAGTTTATGTTATATTTTTCTTTTTATATTTGGTACTAATAATAAGAAGTGATTGAGTAGAAACTAAGCATGACAATAAACCCTAAAGTAGGGTTGTTTTGCTCCCCTGTTATTGACATCATTCCACTCACCTTCTTCATTCTTTCTCTCCCTTCTTATCCCGAGGCAAGCCTTCCCCGTATTTCTTCTCCCTTTTCGAGACATCCTGCAATAGAGACTATATATATATATATATGAGCGCGCGCGCTTAATCAACCGTGGCAGATTAGTGCCAAAATATATATATCCCAAAAAAAACTTACAAGGTCAGAAGCTCATATCTGTATTAAGCTGTCTGTTTATGTGTGTGTGTGTATATATATATCCATAGGAATATGTTCTTAGTTACTTGATCCATGAAGGCTTAAAATCAGGAAGTTTGCTTTCGTTATTCATTTCATTTCTATATATTTTGTTTGGTAGCCTTCTTCTTCTTCTTCTTCTTCTTCTTCTTCTTCTTCTTCTTCTTCTTCTTCTTCTTCTTCTTCTTCTTCTTCTTCTTCTTATTCTTCTTCTTCTTCTTCTTCTTCTTCTTCTTCATCATCATGATCATCATCATCATATTGTTGCTGTCAATATATTAAACTTTTTTATCCTCCCGATCACTTTTTTGGGTCACGCACTCAAAACCCTAGAACTTTGATTTGTTGATCCGTATTACATCTAAAGTAATTAGATAAATAGTACACGTAGAAGCTTCTTTGATAATTCCATTTGGCATTAATATACCTTTCCAGGCTCGTCTGTTTTTGCTACACGATTACCTACTCCCACCAGCTCCTTTAATGGCGTATCTCACTTTATTTCACAAATTGCTAGTATTTTATAATGATTCATACAGCAGAGATATATAATAGTGTAAAGTGGTGGTGATAATAATAATAATAGCAGTATTCAATTTATAGCCTATTTGGTGCAATTTTAAAAGGACCGTACTATTTTGTTATTTTCATATACATACATATATACATACATACATACATACATATATATATATTCATCTGTTTTTGCATCGATTTGTCATGAACCTTATAAGCTAGCTATTTATAATTAAGGTCAAAGCAAGGAGGCGTTTATGAGCTATCTGGGTTGTTGAACTTTGGGCAATTAAGCATATAAAGATGAATTATTGCTGCCAGCTCTCTCTTTGAGAATCAAAGAATGTGTGTGTGCGTGTGTGTGTGACTGTGTGTATATACATAAAGCGATATTGGTGAGGTTCAATCCGAAGACGGATTTTACCCATGCTAGGCTAGGCTGGCTACTGCTACTTGACGAGTTGGTAAAATACGATCTCAGATTGAGCCGCGCCAATATCACTTAAAACTATTGTAGTATGTATGTATGTATGTATGTATGTTTCAACTAACTTCCCTCTTGACTCTCGATCCCTAGCTAGTTATCATGCTTTTGTTTCAGTTCATTCTCTTCCTGAGAACCTTTTTCAGGATATACAAATATATATATATATATATATATATTCCCAATGTACCGAAGCCTGGCGTGCGTATTGGCATCATTTTGGGGTACTCTCACAGCCACTAGTTATGCGACGTATCGTGCCTCTTATGTCACCATTGCAGCTCTCCGACTCGGCATCAACGATACCTGATGGTGAAAACAATACAGCAAAGCTAGAGGAGGGCACGCAGTTAATCGTAAGTATCTCTTGGACCGCTCTACATGTTCGATATATAAGCGAATTCGTTGTATATGTTTTCATATAATATTTATTTATGAAGTAGGAAAGGATCGACATGACAACTATATTTACATAGATTTCTTTGTTGTGTTATTTATTTAAATTTTTGTGTGGGTGGGTGTTTGTTGTTGTGGAAAGCGGAGGACTTTAGCTTATAAGGGAAGATGTTTTGTTGAAAAGAAAACCTCACAAAGAAGGATGAAATAGCAAGGGTCAAGTCAATAAATATTTCTAATTATTATTCCCTTCTTCATTCTTGTCTGACAATTTATACACACACACACACACACAAGTATTACCTCCATGCATAACACTGCATTAATTTGTTGCTTCCATATACATATAATGAGGGGGAGATGGAAGGAAATAATCTATTACTGAAATTAAATATAAGTATATACTATATACATTGTTTAGTTCAATGTAAGAATGGAATGAAGAATCAAAAAAAAAAAAAACTCGCCTATTTTTGTAAATTTTAAAATATATATTTCCCTGAGTACAATCGTAGTTCGATATACATTGTCTTGCTTTGAGCGTTGTCTTTGTCTGCATGTTAAAACTTTCATGCCTTTGTAATTTTGTAGCTCTTGAAACGATAACATACAATTCACACCATCTTCACCCCCCCCCAAAAAAACTAACTTACTTCAATAAATGATTAACAAGAGAATGTGATTGACTTTGACTTTTTATAATGGCCATTGCATATATGAAATAATAAGAACATTTCGGGAATTAGCAGCGCTCTCTATTAGGTATCAACTGGTATTTTTAGTAAAAGTGGACCATTCGAAGAAAATATATGACTTACTGGGCAAACATTTATGAATGGAAAGCCTAATTTATGGTAATATATAATTAAATATCTGTACATAGTTATAGTTATTGAAATAACAATCGCCCTCATTGGCTTCATTCTATGAAATAAAAATAATCAGATGCTTCTTTAAAATTAATTTGTTTAAAAAAGACGAAAACTTATATTCATTGCCAGTGTATGTATAAAGTCGAGCCGATTGACAACTTATGCAGTATAACCTACCCAAATTTATGATTGAGTGGATAAATCGGTGCTGTTATGCATTACTGATTAGAAATTTCTAATTACTTTTCTAAATTAATTTATGATTAGGGAGGTGAAAGGATAGAGTTTTAATAACTAATTAACAAAAAATCGTAATCAATGTATATAATTTTGATGCAGCATATAGTTTTTTTTCCCGATAATGTTAACCATCCTATATAATATGCCCAATTCATGATTGGGTGGATAAATGCACATTACTTTTCTATTATAATAATAACACACTTTTATTTTAAAAATTAATGTTTATTTATCAACGAACATCTGCACATGGACAGGAATATTTATGGTTTAAACATCACAACCGAAATCTCCGACAAATAACGATGGATACATACATTGATTAAAATCCTTTTGGAGTCACTGATGTGCCTTGCTTTAATTTATGTAAGGGAAGTGCATGTGAAGGTGGTGGGTTTGTGGTTGGCTTGGTACATACTTCTCCCTTGGCCTATGCTTTCGGTCGCAGGTTGTTCGATCGGGTGTATGGTTGCCCTTTTAATTGATGTTAAGCCTAGCTAGGCAAAAGATGAGTAGTCTTTCAAATCCTTCGCAAAATTAAGGTGAGAGAATGGATGGAAGAAGGAAATGGAATAGTATATGCACATATGGATCGAATCGTTGCTGTATTTGACATGCGCAAACACAACCACCGGTCTATTTAAGTGCTTTTACATGTATTATTATTATTATTATTATTATTATTATTATATAGATATTCATTTATAATGAGAATATCTAATGACAACCATCCCTTGTTACAAACTCAAATTTTTATTTTATTTTATCCGTTAGATTAAAGATAAATATATCACGCCACGATGATAATTTCTCTCATCCACTTATGATAGTTTTATAACCTAAGCTATAATTTCACAATGTTTATAAAAAATGTTATTGTCTTATTTATGACATTTAGGAAGTATAATTTTGCCAGGTATTTTCATTAGTTTATTTATTCACCGATGATAGTTTCTTGATCTTACAAATTCATCTTTCATCTAATAATTTAAATTGAAAGTTTTCAAATTTTCATGAAAAGATAGTTCTCATATTATATATATATGTGAGTCATCCCTCTTGGGCCTTAGCTAGGTAGATTGATTTATAGACACACACACACACTAAGTACGTAGGATGTTCCATGATATCCTGATTTGTCTTTCACATGTAAATTAATGACATAAAGAGGTTGCAGTACTCCTACACTTACCCAATCTCAAGAGTCGACAATTAATTCTTAGGTGCCCATCCAGACAGACCGAAGATCCCAGTGATTCGGGGGGAAAATCCAATTGCTCATATATATATCTTTTAGATTCTCTTCTTCCTTGTTAAAGTACTGGGTGGCTACCAGCTTTTATGGCAGCGGCAATCATGAAGGGGACTAATGATATTTTATTACATGTTTCTTTTTCTTTCTTTTTTTCTGTAGTAGCAGCGCGTGGCCTATTAGTGGAAACAAAAAAAAAAAATGGGAACAAAAGTCTTGTGGGGGTGATATAAGGAATCGACGTGTGCATGCATGGAAAGAAGCACGAAGCTGTTGCTGGCTCCATTATAGGGGAAGGCCCTTTTCGATCGTCAGGTCAAAGCGCTTATGCCACTAAAAAAAACGCAAGAAAAAAAAAAAAAAAAGGCAGGCAGGCTGCCCTTGATTATACAAAATGAAACAGAATCATACCCTGTGTGGCCATTGGCGTCTGTGATTCGATGCCCGTCTCTAGTGGAGCAGTATGATCGAGGAGCTCTGGGGGAGCGAGTTTAATTTGCAGTGCATGGGACCGTGCTTGACTGAAGGCTATAGCTGGATAGCTTTACCAATTGCGAGATATGGCGGAACTGGTATGATTCTATTGAATGAAGCGGCAGGAACCTAGCTAGCTAGCTAGTTTGAGGTAAGAAATTAGCGATCGATCGATGATTCAGAATTGTGGAGGTGTCCTTCAAGATTGCAATGCTTCTTTATTCTTCTCATTTGTTTATTTATTCATAAGGGTACTCAGGAAGCGGCAGAAATACACACTCACACACACACACACACACATATATGAATATATGGTGTGTAGCAGACCGATTCTAGTCTGTAGAAATGCACGAGGTGGCCCATGCATTCTCTCTTGGAAAAAAAAGGGTACGGTTAGCGACGTTTGAAACTTTCGTTTGACGTCGTGTCTTCGTCCCCAAAACCGCATCTCTGCTTTCTTTTTGGTTTTTTAAAACCGTACGTAAATGTATTTAATATTTTGAGAAATTATTATTTTCTCATATAAATTTTTTCATCTCCTTATAAAATAGTTTGGGGATCATGTCCCGCAAATTATGGAGTTTAGAGGACCAAGCACCCTACGACGTCAATTCCTGTCAATGGTGCTCCTACCACACCATTTATTTAAAATGGAAGAAATTCTTATTCCTCGAATTTGGCCTGCGCCCAGTGTTTTTTTGTTTAATTTCTAAGAGACTGGGCCCCTTTTATTCAATTACTTAATGATCCGTCGGCTGTTTAACAGGGTTGCTTCGTCACAAAGAAGGTTCTTCCGGAGTTACGTTGTATCGAAGACAAAGCTGTCACCGACGATCAAACGGAAAATTGTGGCTTAATTGGTACGAAATTCTTTATATGATGGCTTTGAGAAAAAGGATTTGAACTAGCTAGTACTTTTTGTTGTTGTTGTTGTTGTTGTTGTTGTTGCGGCTTGGTACTCCATGTGCATATATATATATATGCGAGGGGCAGAGTAACACGAAGAGAATTGATAGCCAATAATAACCCAACGGCAACAACTCTTTGATTTCTGCATCTGACAAATTTAGAGGCTGTTTTCGAGTGAAGTACTGATGAAATAAATAGTTCCCGTATAATCCAAATGACATCTCTCTCATTTTCGAACTTGATTTAATATCCCAAAATATTAATTAATATTAATCTTAATTTTTTATATTTTAATATAATTTTTAACTATTAATTTAATTAATTTGTTAATATTTGATCCGCAAATCTAGATAAATTTTTAAATAAATTTATCCTAATGAATTTATCTATTTATTATTTTAAGCCACCCTAAATCTATATATTTTAACCCAAATTAATTTTTCTTATTTGGATATCCTAAACTCGAATAAATAAATTTTATCTTAATCCTAAATTTAATCTAATTATAATTCTAAACATAAATTTTTCTTCTTCTTCTTGTTTTCTTTCTTTTCCCTTTCCCCCCTTTTCTTCCTTGCATCTAATTCTTTTCCTTCTCTTTTTTTTTTCTCTCTTTGTGCCCAACCCACTCTTTTCCTCTCCTTCCTTTTCCTCCTTTCTCTACCCTTCTCTATCTACGCACCATCTCCTCCGCCCATCGAGCTGCCCAACACCATTACCTCCTCCCCATCTGTAGCTCTTCCTTGTGTTTTCCTAGCTCTAACCACCACCCTTGCACCCTCCTTGCACAACCGAGCAACAACAACACCACCACCCAGCCACCGCCATGCCTCTCTGTCCACCACCGAAGCTACCCTCTTTCCCCACCTACACTAACCATCTTCTCTATAGCCCTTCCAACCTCCTCACCACCATCCTAATCCATCACCACCACTGGTCGACCAAAATCCCCCGATAGCTCCCTACATATTCCCCCCCTCACGCTGCATGCAGCATGAGTAGTGTGCATGTGTACGTAAGTATATTTTATACCTATTTTAACATCAAGGGCATTTTAGTAATTTACTATTTGATAATTATTTTAATAAAAATTATTATTTTACTTGTTAAATATTAATATGATTAATATGGTATTATTTTTTATGTATAAAAGTTCAAATAGTGGACCCTCATACATTTTTGTACGTTACCCGTATTTTTTGTTTTTGTTGAAAATCAGGTAATCCATATACTTTACTAAATGTGAGATATTGCTTGATAGTACATTAAGATTTTTGGTGTAGAAATTATATTAAGTATGTTCGTTGCATTTTAATTATTTGCCTAAAATTTTTAGCATGAAATTTGGTAAAAATGGAGCATGCAAATTCATGTAAATTATTATGTGTACGAAATGTTGGTTAAAATAGGTTATATAATGGAAATAAATTATTTATGTCAAGTATGTCTAATATGCTATGTAATATCCCAAATTGAGTAGAGTGTTATAAGAACTGATTTGGCTACTTATATCAACATGGTATACTATCATTTTGGTGATTTTGTCCTAAGAACTCCATAGTTAATCGTGCTGGTTGTGGAATAATTTTTAGAATGGGTGACCCTCTTAGGAAGTTTCATAAGTTTTCTAAAAACATTTCGGGAAGCACGTGAGTGAGGACAAATTACACTAAAAGGAATCGTGTTGATTTATGGGGCTAACCTATAAATTTGAAAGTACTCTAAGGTAGCCCCTACATGGTTGTATCGACTTGGGGTATTACAAATGGTATCAAAGTGAAACCGCGACCGTTAGTTGAACTTGTATGGGCTAGTCAGCCATCTAGTAGGATGATTCTTGGGATAAACGGTATTGATACAGTTAGTAGCTAAGGCGCAATGAGGATGTTACGTTCTTTGAGTGGGGGTGAATGTAATACCCCCAAATTGAGTAGAGTGTTAAGAGAATTGATTTGACTACTTATATCAATATGGTATACTATCCTATTGGTGATTCCATCCTAAGAATTCCACAGTTAAGCGTGTTGGCTGTGGAGCAATTTTTAAGATTGGTGACCCTCCTCGGAAGTTTCATAAATTTTCTGAGCTAAAAGGACTCGTGTTGATTTATGGGGCCAGTCGATTAATCTGAAAGCACTCCAAGGTAGTTCATGCATGTACGTATCGACTTGGGGTGATACATGATAGGTTGAGCATGCTTAAGCACATTTTTAGCATAATTATTACTATTGTGTTCCCTAGGGGCAATTTGATCATTTTAAGCATATCATATTTTTATTCTAACGAGTATTCCTACTATATGTTATTTGTTGTTGAGTTTGGGAATACTCAATTTGATGATTTATAATGCTTGTTTTAGCATGATTATTATTATTATATGCTCTAGAGGTATTTTTGTCATTATAATCTTATCATGATAATTGTTTCAAAAATTGTGCCTCCTATGTGTTATTTCCTATGGAGCATCACAGTGTGTGATTTGATGTCCTAGAAACATGTGATAGGATTTTACATTCAAAATCATGTGTAGGGGGAAAATGGTCATTTGGCTTGTTTGGTAATTTATTTATATGTTATGTAATTTAATTAGTATGTTATAGCTTTTTCATGAAAAAATAATAAATAAACTGAAATTAGTATTTAAATAGATGATAATGTGGTAATAACATTCTCAAGGGTATTTTTGCACTTTTGACCTAATACTCTTAATTTGAATAATTTGACATAGGATGGCCTTAGTGTATTGATAGGTTGACCTTAATCTTGACTATGACTCACACTTGGACTATTGACCTTAGAGTTAATTTGTATAATTGGAAATAAAGAGAAAATGGTTAAGTATGGAATTAAAAACCTTTGTGCAATACATGATGTTTTGTGATTGCCTTTAAAGTGAAAGACCTCAAGTAGGGAATGGTTTCTCTCTAGGGGTACCATAGAGACAATGATGAGCCCTCAATTTTTTGGTTCATTGGTGTGTTGTTGTGCCCCAGTAAGGTCCTAGTCTACTCTATAGGTGATCTATAGGCTTTATAATGAGGTATTCATACTTAAGGATTAGGTATCTTAGGTTGGGAGGGTACTGTGTCACCTTGTGCGCTAATATTATTAGAGTTTTGCCTCTAGGTTAGATGGTTGGGAGGGTACTGTGATGCCTTGTGTACTAGTATAACCGGTTTACTTTTATATCTTCGAGTTATTATCGTATACCCTCAAACAAATCAAAATGGAAATAGTTATCATTGAATTGAAATGGTTATCGGATTGGTTCGATAGTAGTTTTGGGCCTACCTATGATTCAGAATGGTACCTTTGAGCTCTACTTGTAATAGTATATATTTTATTTGACATTGTGCATTTGAGCTCTACCTTTGGTATATAGATATTATCGGTCCGATATTAAGGTATGAGATATACCGTGAAGATTATGCTTATTGTGTTGAGGTTTGTTCTAATCCTTACTTTAGAAAGCATCTCTTGTATGCTTGTTTGGTAAGCTTCATTATGTTCTAGAAGAATGAGTATGAGCGGTATGTGGTCTTAGTAATTATTGTTTATTAGAGATGATTACTGTAATTTGTTTGTGTGTATATTACAATTTCTCCTACTATGATTGTTGTGATGTATTTGATGTGCTCCATGTAAGTTTTACATGCTAATTTAATATAATGAGCTACTCAATACTATAATATTGACGGGCTCCATTTTATGATCTCTTACTTATTCAATGGACAGTATTTACCTTATAGGACTCTATTTCATCAATCCCATTCAGCCATGCTTGCCCTCGGAGCATCTACATTTTTTTAAGCTTTTACACTATATGTTAAAATCCATTGAATACAAGTCGCAAGCTCAGACTTAAATTAATTCATGTGTTTACGTTGCTTCTCGTTTCAGATATCAAGTTATCTGCTTCACAATCAAGCAACGCCTAGTCTATAATGAGATGAAATAGTTCTTTCGGCTTGACTAAAGTATGCCCCCCCCCCAAACCGCGTTATTTCTGATGTGATTTTCTCCGTTAATCATGAAGCTAAAATATTTCATAATCGGAAAAAGGATCCGAATCAAGATTGAAAAAATAGCTTGCACTGCCTGATTGAAATCATATTGTTTGCTATTTATTCACCTTTGTACAAAAATAAATAAAATGAAGGATAAAGATGTAGAATATTCCTGCGTAAAGACGAGCGGTTCCACCGTTTTCATACCCATACATTCCGCGTGATATTCTTATATTGAGATTCAAAGTAGCTGTCCTTTTTTATACGTATGGAAACCTGTGATGCATCCCGTCCCGGAAACGTTTTCGCTTCCGGAAACGTCTAGAAAACTTTTTAAAATTAAAATTTATATTAAAATTATTTAATTAATATTTTTATTAAAAATATATTATTTAATTAATTTTTTATTAAAAAATTATTATTATTAATTAAAATTAACTAATATAAAATTAATTTTATTTTTCTCTCTAAATTTTAATAAATTTAACTTATTTTTTAAAAATATATATATATATATAATTTTTTAACGTTTCCTACCATCTCCGTTTCCTAAATTTTAAAAAAATAACGTTTTTGCGTTTGGTCTCGTTCCCGTCCCCGTTTCCGTGCATGGAAACATGCCGGCCCGACCTTTTCCAGTCTAAAGTTTCAGCGAAGACGACAGTCAGGTCATTCGGTTCATTTTTCAAGTCAATGACTTTGCAATGCCTCAAATTATATTTAACCTAAACATGTGTTTCCCTCAACGCACATTCTACTACTCTTTCTATTGCGATGCAAAATCTTATGTATCCAGCCTTAAATACCATGTCGGCAATTTCTCGTAGACCGACCGGCTTCGATCCCCATCCGGTGCTCTCCATTTGCTGAATTTATAAAGCTCCCCCTGCCCGTGATGTACCTACAAAAAAATATATATTATTTGCGCATTTTATTTCATTACTTTTACTATAACCAATCAATCATATACTTTGGATTATTCCGTACTTTGAGACAGTTTCGAGTTCAGTCTTCCTTAGGACTTATTATGTATGGCAGTAATAATAGGGGGGAAGATACTCATGAATGCCATGTGTACTTAATATATGATCTATTCGAAATGGGCAGGGAAAAAAATCATTTTAGGACTTTATTTGTACTGAATTAACTTTTTTTAACAATATTTTATCACTCAAATACACAAATAATTAAGGAGATAAAATTTGAAAAATATTTTTTTACCAATATTCCCGTGTATCAACCAAACATTTGATAGTATATGATTTCCTTCACACAAGTTCAAATTAGTACATGAAATTAGATTTCAATTCATTTTTGTGAAGTTAGGTCTATATCGTACTAGTTAAAGTTGGGTGTATATTGTTTTTGTAATATCAACAAATTAAATGGAGTGTTATAATGATTATCTACATACTTATATCAACATAGTATACCATCCTTTTAGTGATTACGTCCTAAAACATCCACAGTTAAGCATGTTAGCTGTAGAATAATTTTAGGATGGATAAACCTCCTAAAAAGTTTTAAAATTTTTCTAAATTTTTCTTTAGAAAGTGCATGAGTGAGGAAAAAGCATACTGAAAGAACTCGTGTTGATCTATGTGACTAACAAACTAATCTAAAAGCACTCCAAGGTAGCCCCCATGTGGTCGTATCGACTTGAGATATTACAAATGGTAATAAAGCGAAACTGCGATCTAAACTTGGATGAGTCAGTTAGTCGCCTAGCTGGACAATTCTGAGATAAACTGTAATGAGACAATTAATAGTTGAGGAACAACAAGGATATTGCATTCTTTGAGTGGGGTAAATGTTATGCTCTCAAATTAAGTGGAGTTTTATAAGGATTGATCTACCTACTTATATCAACATGGTATCCTATCCTTTTGGTGATTATATTTTAAGAACTCTACAATTAAACATGTTGGTGGTAGAGTAAATTTTAGGATGGGTGACCCTCCTAAGAAGTTTTAGAAATTTTTAAAAAATTTCTTGGGAAATACGTGAGTGAGGACAAAACATGTTGAAAGGAGTCATGTTAATCTATGAGGATAAATCTTGAAAGGACTCCATGGTATCTCCCATGTGGTTATATCGACTTGAGGCATTACAATTTTGATTTTGGGATTTTCTAGGTCCAAGTTAAGGACATTTTAGTATCAAGATCTTTTTTCCTAGGTGCATATATCTTATTGAGTTTAGTTGCACTACGATGGAAACTAGTTTTAGTAATGCAACATTAATAACAATATAAGTGTGAAAAATTTGGGCAAAAAAAATAATAATGGATTTGATGAAAAATCGTTATCAAAACCTCAATTTTTTGGAACCAAATTTAAGGCTTGGGTTTTAATAATGTTTTTATAGATAAACTATTATTAAAACTCTAGCATTATTAAAACCGACCGAAGAGAAGGGAGGGAATCTAAATTTAAACACTTCACTCCTAGTGTCAGAAAATCTCATTTTTTATCCTTTAATGGCAAATTAGCAACCAACCACCCACAATTTTCAATTGCCTGGGGCACCGCCTCTAGTGACCCTCACTCGCAAATCTTTTTCCTATCCTAGAGCTTTGCTTCTTCTTTTTTCATATAGAAGAATATGTCTTGTTCTCATTCAACCTCATGATTCAAAGGTTTGAAACCTACATCTATAGTTGTAATGTCCCAAAGGAAACCTTGAATTGTTGTTGTTTACCTCAACACATCCAAGGAACAAAACTTCATATGGTTGTTTACCATATCTATTCAAATCTATCATCCTTTGTCCAATAGTTTGTGATAGGTCTTGTGTAGAAACCTATTTTGATTTTTATTGTCTTAGATCTAAAAGAGTATGGGGATGGATGTTTGATTTGCATGGTTTCTTTTTTGGATCTAGGTTATCTTAAATCATTATCGCCATTTGATGGTTTTTGCTCTTTGTTCTTCTTTGGCTCAAATCTCAAATTTGAAATTTGAGATGAGCATCGTTCTTGGAGGTGAATTGTTGCTCATGTTTATTTTTTTTTATTTTTTTAGCTTTTCTTGATTTGTGTTCACTTTTGAACTTTTTAGCCAAAACATTTGATGATTCCTCATATTAGTTGTTAAGTATTTGATTTTTATTCTTAATTTCTCCTATTTGGTTTTAGATCTTTTTATCATTGCTTATGTATGTTTGATTTTTGAAAGTGAGGCAATGGATTTGCTCTATTTTTCATTGATTCTTTTTTTTTGGTTAGTTTGGTCAATGTTGCTTTATTCATTGTTGTTATTAGGACCACCTATGTGATTCAATAATGATGGAGTGTGTGGTATACAGTCTGATAGAGAACTATGAGGGTTAAAATCTTTCACACTTCTTATTAGTTCGATCTATGACTCTGTGTTTCGATAATGATGTTTGATTATATCTAAATTTTAAAATTATAGAGATTTGAATTTTTAATAATGGTTCTAGACAAAACCATTATTAAAGATGAGTTTTAATAATGATTCTGACCAAGAACCATTATTAAAAGTAATTTTTGATAATGGTCCTAGTCAGGAACCATTATCAAAAGGCCGTCATTAGCATATTTTTAGGAGATTTTGATAATAATTTTGGAACTATTATTAATGTAATAATAATTGGTGATTCGATAACGAATAAAAATGGTTATCTAAGCCAAAAATGGTTATCAGCATGTTTTTAGGGGATTTTGATGATAATTTTGTGGTAGTGTTGGTCGGATTTACTTCAACTTCAGTAGATCATTCATAGCTATGGGGACCAATACAAATCCTTACACATATTTTTGCATTAAGCACTACAACTCAACCCTGAGAAGAACAAGAAATACAAAAATAAATTGTGCAAAGGAAGCAAAGAATGAAACAATATTGATTTGAATGAGGAAAAACTAAATTGTATTGTATTAGTATTCAATATACACCATGCATATTCACCTTCTTTCCCTATTGTATTTACTAGAAAAAACTAACTGAAAACTTCTCCACACTGATGCACGAATAACTGAAATTAAAGCCTTACATCAGTTATCAAAATGATTTAAGCAACTCAAACGTATTTGGCTAATTATGCCTTTTGAAAATAAAAAAAAATTAATACCTAATATGAATTAAACACCTCATGAACACAACACATATGGACAACTTGATATGCTATCCAGTCAATTCCCAACTAACATTCTCCACCTTTGGCCACATTGTTGATGCGCTTCAAAATCTACAAACTGTGTTGAAACTTTGTTAGACTAAGTGGCTTGGTAAGCATATAAGCTACATTGTCCTCGGTTCTCACTTTCTCCACTCTCAATTTCCCTCTAACAAGTACTTCTCTAATAAAATGGAGTTTAACATCAAGATGCTTGGTTCTTTCATAGTAATCAGGATTCTTGCTAAGGTAAAGAGCACTTTGCTTATCACACCATATCCTTACAACATTAGTAGGAACCTTAAACCCTTTAATGAGGTCTTTCAACCACAAAAATCCATTTATGGAGTCTATAAATGACGCATATTCAGCCTCTGTTGTGGACAAAATGACTATATTTTGCAATGTGGCTTTTACAACTAATTATGCAACCAGCTAACTATAACACATGCCCTATCACAAATATCCTAGTATTAATATCCCCAATATAATCTAATTTAAAGAACCCTTCTAGCTTTATCTTATTACAATCAACCCTACCATAGACTAAACCAACTTCCTTTATGCCTGACAAATACCTTAACACCCATTTAACTACCTTCTAGAGTTTTACCTTCATGAGTTTGCCATAAATCTATTGACTATACTAATTGCATTAGCCAATCAGGTATGGTGAAAATCTTAATATACATAAGTCTACCCACAACATTATGATAAGGCACTTTCTTCATGTATCCCACATCTTCATCTATACTAGGGCATTTAACTTTATAAATTTAAAGTCTATACCCAATAGCATAGAAACTGGCTTAACACTAGTAAAGCCAAACTTATTTAAGACCTTTGTAACATAGGCTTATTGAGATAAGAAAAGTAACCTTTTACCTATGGCTCTATCAATATCCATACCTAGAATCCTCTTATCAACTCTCATGTCTTTCATGTCAAACTCCTCCTTCAAGTGAGTTTTCAATTCCTTAATATGTACTCTTACTAGCCAACAACATATCATCAACATACGGTAGTAAGAACAACACTTCTTTCCCCTTTTCATGCTTAACATACACACATTGATCGAATTTTATTCTTTTAAAGCCAATACTCATAACATGCTTGTCAAACCTTTCATTCCACTACCTTGGGGGTTAATTTAATCCATATAAATATTTCCTTAAAGTAGAAACCCAATCTTCCTTCCCTTTATGCACAGAACTTGGTGGTTGCTTCATTAAAATCTTTTCATTAAGTCCTCTATGTAAAAATGTTGTTTTTACATCTAATTTCTCAAGTTCCAAATCATGTATATCCTCCAAGGATAGTAGAACCTTAATGGATGTATGCTTCAAAATAGGTGAGAAAATCACCCTATAATCCACTTCTAATTTGTGTAAAACCCTTAACAACTAAATAGTTTTGTATCTAGGTTTTCCTATAGGTTAAATCCCCTCTTTTAGCTTAAATACCCACCTATATGCTACTTACTTCTAATTCTTGGGTTGAGGAACAAGTTTCCAAGTAGCATTTTGTTTGAGTGAGTCCATTTCATACACCATTGTAGTTTACCACTCATAACTTCTATCAATGGTGATAGCTTGCTTACAAAATCATAGGTTCTTCTTCAACCAAACGTGTTACATTAAGCGCATATGTAACATACTCTGCATGACCAAAGCTATAAAAAGGTTTTACAGCTCTTCGAATCCTATCTCTAACTTGCTAGTAAGTAGATAGTCAGCATGATCATCAGGCAATTCATCACCATCATTAATATTTTCTTCGTCCAAATTATCTATCCTGCTTTGCTCCACCTCAAGCTCAAAACTCCCTTTATTATTTTTTCCTTATCCACCTTGAGTTCCAACATGATCTTTATAAAACTCGGTTTCTCTAAATCTGACATCCCTACTCATAAAGGCCATATTATCCCCTTTTCCCTGTGACATAACCTTGTATCTCTTCACATCTTCAAGATAACCAAAAATTACACATTTCACTACCCTCAGATGAATTTGATTCTATTGTAATGGATTTGCATAACATAGAAGTCAAATTAAATGATCATCATTATGTGATTATGTTCTTTGCCTACTAGTTCTAAGTATTTTTGTGAGACTTTTGTATGGGAAGGATATGTTAGTCCTTGAAGATGTAAAATCTGCCCTGCTACAATGGGAGTTGATTGATAGTTAATTGACTAGCAATAGTACTTTCAAGAACTCATATAGTGAGGGATTGGTAGCCAATGGAGGACACATGAATGGGGGTATAGTGACAAGAAGCAGTATAGATCTAAGTCAAAGAGTTGGCGGAAGAATGTGACATGTTATGATTGTCGCATGAAAGGTCATATGAGGAGATACTACCTCGATAGGAAATCGACAGATATTGCTAATGGTGTATTTAATGAGGGTGATGTTGCTGTAACTAATGGTCATGGTGATATACTGATTACCACAAATGGACATACCAGATTAGTGTATAGGTGAATTCTATATTTTTGGTGCTCTTATTATATTTGTCCCAACAAAAGCTAGTTCCAAACATATGATACTATTCTAGGTGGAGTTGTTGTCTTAGAAAACGATAATTCATGTAGAGTTATTGGGTTGGGATTGTGATGGTGAGAATGCATGATGTTGTGGTCAGGATACTATGTTTGCCATGTTCCTGACATAAACAAAAGCTTGATTTTGCTGTGTTCCTTGGATAACAAAAGGTATAGGTGTATCATTGAGAATAACATGTTGAAGGTGGCTACAAGGGTTGCGGTGGCAATTGTTGGCAAGTTGTTCAGGACGTTGCATGAGCTTGTTGTTACAACAATTGAGGGTGCAGTCGGAGCAACTTTGAGAGTGTGTGACTCAAATTTTGTTGGTCTTAGTTTGACGCGAATGGGACACGAGAGTGTCATTGGAACGATTGGAGGTCCTTGTTTTGTGACCTAGTTATATCTAGATTTGTTACCTTCTATGAGTCTGAATTTCTTCTTAACAAAAAGGTGGAGTAGGAAAGTCTGATGGATGCTTTAAATAAGATAGATGTTATTGTTGATCTAGATGGTACAGATTCCTCTGGTGAGGAACTTGGGCAACATGTAGAGTAAGTGGATATTACTTCAGGCAGAGCTGCTTGTGCTTTGTTTACTATGGTTAGTAGCATTAGTGCTAGAGTTAGAGTTAGTGTTAAATTCAAAGGTTATTTTGGGTATTGATTCTCTCTTGTGGCATTCTACTAATGTTGCAGAAGAGATGTGGTCGCTTTGGCGGACTCAGACATTGGTATGTGATACTTCACTGGTTATTCTTTTGTTGTGTGTTTATGTTTTTCTTGTTGTAGCAAAAAAAATGTCTGAAGAGAACAAGATGAAGACTTTGGCGGTGCCCAAATCCAAAGTGGTTGTAGTGGCTTGCTTAGTCACTGGTTCATAATATGTAGCTGTGAGATAATTAATGTACGATGTGATTAGTACCAATCATTGTATTGCTCGTGTTGCGAGCATGTGTGCGGTGAGTCACTTGAAGATACCTTAGTTAGGTGTGGTGATAATTATGAGATACTTGGTGCGTAAAATATCAGCTTGTATTGAGTATTTGTTGTCAACTATTCTGTTGACGAGTTACTCTAATCTTGATTGTGGTCTTGATGATCATAGGTACACTAGTTTGCTAGTGTATGACCTTAGAGGTTCTCAAGTTGTATTTTTGGCCACTCAGATCATCTGCTTTAGATTTTCTCAAATGCAAAGAGGAAGAGGAGTTCATGGCTGCTATTCCACATTTGAATGTTGTTGGTTGCATCATGTATGTTACGACGTGTACTCGACCTGATATTGCTCAAACTGTTAGTGTGGTGAGTCGATATATGGTAAATGTGGAGAAGGCTCACTAGCAAGTAATGAAGTGAACTCTGAGGTACTTGAATGGTACGACGTTAGCATGTATGGAGTATGAGAGATAAGCTAATTCACTAGTTGGATTCGTTAACTCTAATTATGGTAGAGATCTTGATAAAAGGAGATCCATCGATTGATATATTTGTTATATTAGTGGTTTAGTTATTAGCTAGGGGTCTTCTTTATAGGAGGTAACAGTCTTGTCCATTACTAAGGTAGAGTATATGGTAATGAGAGATGCTTTTTAGGAATTCATGTGGCTTGGTGGTTTAGTAAGTGAGCTGGGGTTTATTCATGGTGCTCCAGTCATTTGAGGTGATAACTAGAGTGCTATTTGTTTTGCAAAGAATCAAAATTCTTTTCTACCATCGAATGAAGTACATTGACATCATATATCACTTTATCCGAGGTAATATTGTTGTAGGCAAAGTTGTGTTGGAGAAAGTGAGTACTCTAGGATAATTAAGCCGATATGTTAACAAAGTCACTGACTATAGGTAAGTTTGAGAATTTATTAGACTTGACTGGTATTCATAGGCCATGAGGTTCTTTGTTGGGTCAGAAATTTTATGTAAAGGTCTTTACAAGTCATGCGTCACAAATACTGCGTCAAAGTGGAGAATTGAGTTTTGACTGAGTATTTGATGCACAATATAATATTATGTTGGTTCGTGAAGGTGTTGGAGAAGTTGGGGATTAATATCTGATTTTTGTGAGAAACATAGGGGTCCCTTGTTTATTAGCATGGACCATGTTTTCTCATATAATATTTTGATGTGTTTTTGGGCAAAAAGTACAAATTAAAGAAATTAATACAGGGGTCCCATGCTTTCTAAACACAGACTGTATTTTTTCTTTGTTTTCGAAACACGTTGTTTTATTCTATAGGATTTTTTTCTAGTATAAAAGAAATATAAGAGAACCTTAGCCCACAAGATTTGCGACCCAATTTCTTCTTCTCTACAGAATTCTCCATTAAAAGAGAATTGTAGATTTGTATAATTGATTGATTGATTTGTTTAATCATATACTATAATTACACAAGAGTATAAATAAATATCTCTATTTTTTCCTCAACTATTTTGTTTTATGATCGAATCATCAATTGTTCATCATCTTGTTGATTCTAATTTTATTTTGGATATATTCAATCCACATAATTCTACAACACATATCTTGCAATGTAAAAAGGATGAGAATTTTGTTTGGGTTGACCTAAGTTCATATGAAGCCTTATCAAGTTCAGGTATTGTATTATAGGTTCAGATCTTATTGACTTCGATCAACATAAAAACTTTTTGGAACAATATTAGATTGGATATCTTTGAAAGGCTTAGCACCGAGTAGGATTAATTAATTTGGATCATCATCAAATTTGGATAACAAGTTTATGATTTTTTTTAGATTGATTCAAGTCAGATTTTGAATTGAATGCAAGCTTTATTTGGCTCTTCATTCACTACCCAAGCTCTTGTTTAGCACCTACACCATCCCTCCTCAACAGTAACAAACTAAAATGACAATATAACGTGATAATGGTATAATTTGAATCTTAAATTAATTATATATATTATATCGAATAAGTTATTTAATTTTTCATATCATATTGATTTGAATATTAAATTTATCATATAACATAAACAGTCTTAGAGTTGGATCAAATTCCGTGTCAGCTTACCCCAACCAATCATTGCTCATGAGGGTCTCCTGAAAAAAAATTTAGATTGTCGGCCATACTTGATATTCTCGGAAGATACTTTAAGCTAATAATAAAACCAACAATCTTAAGAATTAATAATCATCTGGTTAATCACATCACGCTATACATACTCATATAAATATATCTCAGTTACAAACAAGCAAATAGCATCAAAGATGCATGAAACAACAGTTAGATCTCAACCCTACAAACTGTGTCACAATATAGTGAACTTATCCTATATGGCTCAGCCTGCCATGTTGATCAGGTGTTTTCAAACACCCAACTATATAAATATATGTTGCAACACGAATTGGTGCTGATCGCGGTGCAACTTTAGCTTCAGAATTGAATCTAAATAATTCAATCAACAGGGTAGCAACGCAACAAAAAAAAAAAAAAAAAAAAAAAAATTCAATCTGAGTACGCATGTACCAACCAATCATCTATGATGATGTTTACCAGAATTCAGGGGGGAAGTTCCGATTAATCTAGGCTGGTGTGCATAAGCAAATTGGTGGTTACCTTCCGGCAGCTTCTTCCTGCGTCTCCCCTGTTGTGACGATAAGCGAGAATGTTGGTAAGATGCGATGGCCATGTCATTAAGATCTTGTAATGGAGTAAGAACCTTGACAACTTCATCCATCGTAGGTCGTACTTTGGTGTCTCTGTTCAGACAGATGGATGCTAAATGAGAGACTTTTTGTACCCCTTTAATGGAGTAATTCAGTTCTAAACGAGGATCAACAAGTTGGTATAGTTTTCTCTTGTCTGTCAAATATGGTCGAGCCCATGTAACTAGATTTTGTTCCGCAGTTGGTCGTTTCTTGTCCATGCATCTACGACCGGTTAAGATCTCAAGAAGTACAACACCAAAGCTGTATACATCACTCTTAGATGTCAAGTGTCCTGAACGCAAAAGAAAAATGTGGAAAACAAATTCAGTGCTGTCTAGGAGACAATGAATGCAGTTTAAAGCTAAGAAGCGACAGACACTGTCAAGCAGACCAAACAATTGTCCGATTTTGTATCTTTCATTTCTGTCTTTCACAATTCACAGTCGACTCAGGAGTCCAACATGGATAAGAATCTATCATGACCAGAACTGGATTTCTATTCCCCCTAAGCAAGAAATAGCATGATAGATAGGGGCTAGTTCAAAATCTAACCGTAACATTTCATGGATTATATGTAAATTAGAATCCAACCATATAGGTAGAGTTTTGAGCAGAGTCTTCAAACATGAGCAACCGTTTCTCATGGGAGATGAGATTTCACCATGAATTATATATGCTATCTAGTTCTACAGTGATTAACAAGCTAGCATTTCCGAAGAGCATAATGAACATACCTGTCATCACATATTCTGGGGCAGCATAGCCATATGTGCCAACAACCCTAGTAGAAACATGGGTTTTGTCTCCTTGAGGGCCAGCTTTTGCTAGACCGAAATCTGAGAGCTTTGCATTGAATTCCTACAAAAAGAACATTTTATGTCATGCATGATATAGATGAAGTCCAAAAGGAAAGAATAATTCTTCAGTCCGAACACATGTATACCGTATCAAGCAAAATATTCGATGTTTTAAAATCTCTATAAATGACAGGATCTGCGCTCCCATGTAGAAACGCCAAACCTTTTGCAGCACCGAGTGCTATCTTAAGTCTGCTAGACCATGGAAGAGCCATGCTTCCTTCAAGGACAACAATTGCATCAGAAACATTAATTTCTTAGTAATGGCCATTAGCCCAAGGTGGGTGTCCATTAGCTACTCACTTCTAAAAAGATGATTCTCGAGGCTTCCGCGAGTCATAAACTCATAGACAAGCAACCGTTGATCGTCTTCAATACAATAACCAATAAGCTTAACAAGGTTTGGATGATGAAGCTGTCCCAGAAAATCAACTTCAGCCTGCAAGAAAAATACAAAAGAATAGCTACATCTATCATTTTCAATAATTAACCACTCCTTCCTGTTTATCAACCAAATATCTAGCTACTGACCCAATATCAAACAATATTTTTCAAATCTTACTAACCACCCACTCTCTGTGTCCTTGAAGACCATCTGGTTTCAAACTCTTCACAGCTACGGTGATACCTGTCCCCGGTTTTGCTGGCGCCGTGCCGTTTTCTTCTATCCATCCTTTGAAAACGTACCCAAATCCACCTTCCCCTAGTATACTATCAGGCCTAAAGTTTCCTGTTGCTGATTTAAGCTCATGAAAGTTGAACTGAAGTAACTGGTATGATGGTTTGGTTTCTAGAGGTGGTGGGGACGGCTCAGGGATCTGTGAAACCACCTGAGCATCATCATTTGGTACACACATTTCGCGGTTGCTCGCATTTAGGTACCTAGTTTCAGTAGCTGCATTCATAAAAGCAAGAACAATGAAGAGGCGCAACAAAGACTTCTCACTGTAAAGACAGGGAGGGAGGATCCAATTTTCATCAGATAAGTAACAAATTTTGCATGGGCATAGCCCAATCAAGCAGATCAGTAAGAAATGGAATATTACGCCTTACAGTAAGGGCAAAAGTGATGACGATCTAGATATATGCATTCTAGGATTGACAGAATAAAGAAGATCAGTTCAATATATGCAAGAGAGGGAAAGAAATTCTCATACAGATGGTACATCTTCTGATTCAGATCTTAAATCCCTCAGGCTCGGTTCGATATTTCTAGAAACAGAGTTTAGATCAAAGCCAGATTTGCTTAAACTATGCTTTCCACCTTGAGTTCTTTAGATTAAGTAGTAGCGTATCATACTCCAAAATTCAACAAAGACAATTGAATATTAAATTAAATTACGTATTTTAATCACTTCCTCCAACCAAGAAAAAATAAGCACAAAAAAAGAAACTACAGAAGGAAAAAATCAGCTTCACCAGAAAAAGAAAAAGGGCATTTCAGGGAATTAATTCTAAAATTGTGAAGCAGTCAATTAAAAGTGAAGAAAAGGCAGGCCAAAAGAATTGTTCCAAAACAATAACTTCATTCATTTCCAATTCTAAGCAAAGAACCAACTTTCATTACAGAATAATAGAACAAACACACAGTCAAAATCAATCATAATCGAGCACTAAATTCTCAATCAATCAAATAAATAAATAAAGATTAAAACATTTAACAAATTTGAGTAAAAAAGTTGAACCTGCATCATAAACGAGACTGGTACGAGGGATAGAATTAACAGATGATTTAGAAGCGGAAGATTTGCAAGCGGCACTCGCACCTCTAACACCACGTCTGAAAACACCCCAACACCCACACTTCTTCTCCATCACTCACCGCCTACTTTTCCTCCCCCCCCCCCTCTCTCTCTCTCTCTCCCTCTCGCTTCAGTTAGTTGTCTCCGCTTTCTTACATGGGCCTCTGACTGGTGCTACTGTAGTAAAATTATTGTTCGCTTACGGGGCATGAGAGAGATTCATTATTATGATGAAAATGAGACAGCAAAAGGTGGTGGAGAGAGAGAGAGGGGAATGAAATTCTGGCTATCGCTGTTGGCGTTGGAGATTGCAGGAGGAGGTATCATCATCATCATCAATTCTAGCCTCCTTTCAGCGTGTAGAAAAAGAACTTTTTTTCCCCATCTTTTTCTTTCTTCCCCACTTTTTTTTTTTTTTTTTTAAAAAAAAATTGTCTCCTTTTTGGTGGGGGAACGCGATGGGACGGGCAAGGACGGTTTGTCTGTTCTGTCCTACAGTTTTAGTTGGCGGTCCGAATCATCGTAACGATAGAGTTTGGTCATCTTGATCTTGACCCTTGAGGGTGTTCGCCAGCGCTGAAAGTTTTTATAATAAAAAAAAACTTTTAAAATTAATTTTAATAATGTTTGGATAAAAAAAATTATAATAGCTTAACATAAATACATCCTTATAAAAAATAGGTTATGAAATAAATTTTGATTTTCTGTTTCTAACTCTCGATCGATAGTTTTTAACTTTTAACTAAATTTTAAATTAATTTTATCAAATATATCATTTATAATTAGAAAATTTAAAATTTTTTTAAAACAATATTTTGTCAATCAATTATAATTTATAAACTAAGTTAAAAATTATAAATAATATATTATTTATTAAAAATTATTTTATCATTATAGTAGATAAAATACGACTCTACCTAATCTATGAAAAAAATCTACTTAATTAAAATTTGATAATAAAAACATAAAATAAAAAATTGATGATGTGATCTAATACTTATCTGAGAATTGATATGATCTTTAAAAAATTGAATTCGAAATTTGGCTTAATCTTTTTTGATCTCTATCCATACCCCAATATTACTTGAAACCCACCTGAATTGATCCAATCGATGAAGTGATACACAAGCAGAAGTTGATACGTATTGACTTTAAGGTTTAAATTGTCCTCAAACAGGATATATGAAAATAAGAACTCTAAGTAAAGAGATCGTACAAATTTTGTGCACAAATCTTTTCATGATTACGAATCATAATTTTCTAAAGGACAATCTTAATGTCTATGATTAATGAAGACACCTAACATCAATATAGGCTTTATATGGGCAATTTATACCGTGAAACCTGCTGCAAGTCGAGCACCACGGCCATACAACAGGTTTTTCAATACTTTTAATATATATATATATATATATATATATATATATATATATATATATATATATATATATATTAATTTATTTTAATTTTTTGTTAATTAAAAACATCATAATATTTCTAAAATTTTACTTTATAAATAGATATCTATATTTATATATTTTTTATAAAGAAAATGTTTAAAAAATTAATACATTAATAGTAAAAGATTAATTTTAAGTAAAACAATGGTAAAAAGAAAAAGTATTTCGTTGGTGAAAAATATATTTTAAAGAGAATAATATGAAAATATCAACTCATTAGAGAAAAAACAGTACATTAGTGGTGAAAGATTAATATATTAGTAGTAAATGATCAATTTTAAATAGAACAAGAATAATGAAAGATTGGTTCACTTGTAAAAAAAAATACATTAATCATAAAATACCAATTTGCTATGAAAATTTAATACATTCGTAGTCAAAGTTGAGTACATTATTGGTGAAAAATCAGTACATTAGTAGTGAAATATCGATTTTTAGTAAAAGAATAAGAAAATATAAATTCACTCATGAAAAATTAATACATTAGTAATTGTAAAATATCAGTTTAAGCAAAATAATGGTAAAAGAACAGTTTGATGGTGAAAAATTAGAACATTAGTGGTCAAATATTAACACATTAATGGTAAAAATATAAATATATTAGTGGTGAAAAACCAGTACATTAATAGTTAAATATCAGTTTTAAGTAGAATACTAATAAAATATCAACTCGCTAGTAATAAAATAGTACCTTAATGGTGAAAGATTAGTACATTAGTCTTGAAAGATCAATATATTAGTGGTGAACTATTAATATTTAAGTAGAATATTAATAGTGGTGAAATATAAGTATATTATTGATGAAATATTATTTTAAGTATAATAATGATAAAAGATTAACTTACAGGTAAAAAATTAGTTCATTGATGGGAAAAAAATAGTTTAATAATGGTGAAAGATACTTATATGTGTGATAAATCTATATAGGATGAATGTCACATATAAATCCTTCCTAATATACATATATAGGAACTATTTTAAGCCATTGGATTACTAAGATATAAATGATTGAGATTAAATTACATATTAAACTAGAAAACAATCCTCTCTTTCTCTGTCTCATGAATTTTCTTTTTCTCTTACACATCTCTTCCAGTTCTTCTGAATTTCCTCATCAATTTCTCTGGTTTTTATTTCTTTGTAAATTTTATTTGATTTCGATCAAATTTCTTCATACTCATCTCTAGTGTTATTGTTGATTTCAATTTTGAGTATGGTGATAGTTTCTATTGTGTGTGATGATCTATATACATACTCCAATAATTAACTATGATGCTTGTTTTGGGTCAATTTATGGTAGCTATTGTCAATGGGGAAAAAATTAATAAGTTTGAGTAGCAGATGAAGCAATGGCAATTACAACACCCAAAAAAGCAAGAATATTTTGACAACTCTATCCCTTATGGTGGTCATCAAGCACCAACTATCACTTTCATCCCCAACAATCACCACCGTAGCCTTTGTCTCCGTCATCACCAATTTTCAACAACATTTTCAATCATTACTATAAGATGGACATAGAGTCTTAGCGATCCATCAAAGCCAAAACAATTGGGGGAAGTAGGAGAAGAAGAAACAGATGATGCTTCCGACCCCAACCGTGTGTAAATAATATGTAATAAAAACCGTTTATAAAGTCTATTTACGTATATACCCTTATATATATATATAGGGACATCGCACATCACCGTATTCATCTTTCTTTGATTATTTTCAATTACCATCGCTGATCAAATTAAATTAACGGTTAATAAGTGTTCTTATATATGTATTTTATATTTAGTTTGTACCAGACCCTGACCCTATATATATATATATAGTTGTGGTGAAATAGTTAGTAAAACTAGAGTGGTGAAATCTTTATATAATAATAGTGAAAGATGTATACAAATTATTTTTAAAATTAAAAGTATATCAATGTAGGTATTAATTTATAGTGAAATTTTTTAGAAATATTATGCTATGATTTTTTTTTATTTTTTCTAATAATCCTAAAGAGAGATATTTTATTTTATTTTATTTAAAAAATATCAACATCATACTGATGTCAGCAAATTGCACATATCTCATATATGCAATTGTACCCATGGTATAAGTATTGCCTTATATGGACACGAAACCAACTAAAACTCATTTTAATCCAACTCAAAATGACTTGTAACTAGGATTAAGGTAAAATCAATTCAACCACACTCCAACATGAACCTAGTGATACCAAACCCAAAATGATTCAGCCTAGGTTAACTTGATGCCTGAAAAACTCAAAACAAGAATTACCACATCCACATTCATCTTGATAAGTTGAAATAGCCCAAAATGAGGTAAATTTGTATTCATCTAATTCATGACCTCAAGAGACCTAACTCCAAATCAATGCAAAAGTATAAGGATGCAAGAACTTGAACTTGGAATGACTTGAGTCAAATAAATAAATCACCTTAAATAACTTAGTAGTAAGATCACTCGCAACTAAAATAACCCAATCATAAACTAAAACCCTATTTGAAACATTTATGACCCCAAATTACCTCTCAAATCTCAATTTAATCTTCTGTAATTATGAGTCATGCTTTCTCACTTAAAGTAAAGACTAAAAAAACCCAAAATATATAGTAAAGAATTCAATCTAATAACAATAAATTTGAAGTCCCTACTATATGTTCACAAAGTTAGCCCTATAAAATTAACAACAATGACCACCGCTAAAAAAAATCATTAGATAGAAGTTAGAAATGAATATAGATGATGGTTATGGAATGTCGTGTATGTCCTCATATATAGTATAGATGGTTGTTCAAAACACAATTATATATAAGTAAATCAATGGAAAAAAAGGCACTATAAAAATATTGGAGGGATTATATGACAATTGTATTTTACAAAAGTCGTGTAAAGTATACTATAGAAGTTGTCCTTAAAAAACAATCGTCATCTAATTTGGCCCTAGTTTGTGGCTCTAAGTGACCCAATAAGGTTTAGATAGTTGTTCTTACTTTGAAAACATTGTCTATTGCCTTATTTTATTTTGTTTTATGGCTTAATAAAACCAAAACTTGTATCTTGCACTATACTGTTTGAATTAGCCTTGCAACAAAACTGCATACATACATATAACACCACAACATCAACTAAATTTATTCCAATGTTCACTTTATATACACATAATTACACATATCAATATGACCCTTAATAATATGTGAAAAAAGAACAAAATCCTAAACAAGTCTCATATGTTAAGATAAAAAATAAAATATATTCATTCTAGTTGGATTTTGTTTATTTGTTGATCCAAATATTTTCACTTGTAATCATGAAATATCTCCCAAAAAATAATAAAAGATCACAACTTGGTTAGATTTAATTGAAGTTACATTGTAAAAATAAATATATAAGTAATACTTCACTACTTCCCTTCTAATGACACGGAATGATAACCCTCATAAATGTCTTGCCAAAAAAGTTACAAATATTGTTATTATTTTTTTGGGGACACTAACTTAAGTAAAATATACACATTAAATTATCAGTTACATTATAAATATTAAATAAGGAAAAAGAAGAAAATAACTATAACCTTTAATATGAGCCACTAGAGCTATCGAGGAGAAGATGATAATAGAGGTAGTGACTTTTGTTTTGATATGATCTAATTGATAAAGTAAGATTAATAATAATGAAATAATATAATAAGTTATTTTAATAAATTTATTGAAGAAATAATTACTTACTCGTCAATCAAAATCTTTGGAATAGAGTGTTGTTAGTTTCCTATGAAATCAAATGAAAATGCATATCTTGATAATGGATATAATATGATCAAAGCCCAATGACTATCAAAGGAAAATGGAGAAAAAATCAAATGATTCACTATGATAAAAAAGGATCTAAAACAATGACAAATGTTGTCACTATAGATATTTAGTGTAGCATGTCATTGCTATAGAGTTGTAGCTAACAACTTGCATTTGAATCAATCTACAATGACAACAATGTCATCGTTGTATGCACCTAAAGCTACGATATATACAATTTATTTTAGAATTATTTTGAAAAAACATAGCTACAATAGTGACATGTATTTAGTGTAGATCGCTACAGCTGCAACATATTAGAATTTGTTATATAAAAAATATATGTATAGTGGTAACATGTCATTGTTGTAGATTATTATAGTAGCAGTTATTCCTATAGATTCCTACAATTTTGGAATGTTTGATTAGTTATCCCTATAGTGTTCTACAACAATAAAATAAAATAAAAAGTCCAATAATTTTGAAAATATTTATAAAAAAAATGGTACACAACCAAGATATATTGTTGATTTAGGTACATACATTGATTTTTTAAACAAAGTTGATAAATTCTCTATATAAAAGAAGAATATATTATTTTAATGAATATAAGTGTACAATGGTTATATATCAAAAAAAATTATTATTCAAAATTAGAGACATGACAAATTAAATAATGCATTTTGAGTCGATTATCTTCTTGAAGTGTCATTTATATATTTTGTGACAAAATCTCTTCTATTCATTGTATTATATATCCATATTATATAATAGCTTCATCATACCTCTAAACGGAGAACACCAACTCTTCAATTTGATAGAGGATCATAAGGGGGAGATGGTAATTTTGAAAAACTTGAAATTGAAAAGCTAGTTGTTGGCGCTTTTGGTTATTGATCGATGTTTCTCAAGATATGGCATTGATGAGTACCAAACACCCCATATTATAATCCTCTCCTCCATAAATCTAGTGGTCGTTTTGGTAGTTGGTGGATCATAAGGACCACAATCACTAATGATGTGGTTTATCAAAGTAGATGGAAGGTTGGATTGAAGGGAGATAGAGGAAGATGTCACCCACGAAATAATGCAAAAGAAATGAAGTGTTAAGAAGGATTACAGGTGAAGAAATCGAAGGACAAAGGTTAGGAGTCTCGATAGAGTTGAGTTGATCTTCAAATCTATCGAGTTTGAGTGTTGATGTTGAAGGAGAATGCCCTGGGCTTCCTTACTCAAAAATACTCAAAAGAGAGAGAGATAGAATTCAGCTAACTATGCTCAAAGTTTGATAAAAAATTCTTATTCAAAGCTGCCTTACAATTCCTGCGCACAAGAGTTTATATATGGGAGGAGATAGTTGGTGGTTAGCTAGCCTAAACCAGCCGAGTATTTCCCTTAATCCAAGCCCATTTATCATGGTTGAATTAAGCCTATAGTAACCTTAATCCAAAGCGTAATATCATTGGTTAAATGATGCTAAGGATTAATATTACAAAGCTATACAATTGACTAAGATACATACATGAAATTTTATCAATACCCTAACTTACATAAAATACACTTAGGGTTAGGGTTTACAACAAGTTAATACAACTAATGAATATCATCATTATATATTCTTATTGTAAAGTATCATCCCATGTATGTCATAGTCTTGCATGCTTTGAATACTTTTACACATTAAAGTGTATGAACATCTTCTTCTTACAAATATGTGACATACTTACAAGAATAACTTGAATTTTTTTCAATATCAAGCATATAAGAATGATCAAGAATATTTAACATAATAGGCTCCAACATTAAGAAAGCTAAATCATCTTCCTTACCTTGAGGATTAATATGAACATGACAATCATTAGGTTCATTAGATGCTCCTGTATCATTCTCTCTAAGTTGAGAAGAATTTGCCCTCACATTTTCATCAGAATAATAAGGAGACAAATCACCAACATTAAAATTTCTTGAAATTCCACCATAAGAATCTAGAAGTTCAAGTTCATAAGCATTATCTCCAAACTTTCTTAGTATTTTAAATGGACCGTCATATCTTGGCATTAGTTTATTTTTGACATAAATTAGGAAATCTTTCTTTACGCAAATGTAACCAAGCTAAGTCACCAGTAGAAAACACATAAGAGTTTCTATGCTTATTTGCTTGAGCTTTATACTTGGCATTGGCTTTTTCAATATTATTTTTGATTTTCTCATTAAGTTGTTGAAAAAATTGTACTCTATCTTTAGCTTCATAATTTTGCAATTCACCTTTTTTCAACGGAATCATGTTAATAGGCATGTGAGGATTCACACCATACACCCCTTAAACGGACTAGTTTGAGTAGCACTAGAAGGACTACGATTATAAGCATATGCCAAGAGTTAACTCAACATCCCAATCTTTAGAACTTTTATTAACTAAACCTCTTAATAATGTACCAAGAGTTCTATTAGTTACCCCAGTTTGACCGTCAGTTTGTGGATGATGCAAAGTGCTAAATAACAATTTAGTACTAAGCATATGCCATAAAGTTTTTCAAAAATAACTCATAAACTTGACATAAGCAATATTTGGAAGAAATATACAAAAACTCATACTTTCTTTCACAAATCCTTTATCCATAAGCACTTGAATTTGTTTTTGTAATTCCTTAGCTTCTTCTGGGTTATATCTATAAGCCGGTTTATTAGAAATAGGCATACCAGGAACAAGATCAATGGCATGTTCTATACCTCTTTTAGGTGGTAATCGAGGAGGTAAGTCATCAGGAAATACATCATTATACTCGTCAAGCAACTTAATTAGATTAGGATTTTCAAGTTGTTGTTTTTCAGGTTTAGAATCTTTAGAAACTAAAGCATAACAAATTCATTCTTCTTTTATACATTTCTCTACAGCCTTTTCATGTAAAAATAATATCTTTTTATCATCACTCAAGAGCATATGATCATATAAAGAAGGTTTGAGCCCATACAATTGCTTTTATTTTTTCACCACATATTCATTAGTTACTCCATCATGAGTTTCTTTTCTATCAAATTTTCATGGTCTACCAAAAATTAATCCACAAGCATCCATAGGTAAAACATCACATATAACTTCATCATGATAGTCTCTAATAGAAAATGTGACTAAAGCTCTTTTGTTTACTTTATATCCTTTATCCTTATTTAACTATTGTAAAGAATAGGTTTTAGGATGATTAGTAGTTTCCAAACCAAGTTTCTTAACCATTGCTTCACTAGCAACATTACTACATGAACCACTATCAATTATGAGTCTACAAACCATTTCACCTATTTTACACTTAGTTTTAAAAATCTTCTCTCTTTGTCAAACTCTTTGAATTACAAAGCATGGGTCTCCTTCTTCTTCTTCCATAGTTCATATTTTATTAGGAGATTCAACTTCTAATTCATCATCTTCAATACATGGTTCCATGTTTTCTATTTCAAGTAAGGTTAAGGCTCTTTGGTTAGGACAATCTCTAGCAAAATGTCCATATCCTTTACATTTGAAACATTGTTTATTTTCCATTTCAACTACCTTATTTTTACCCTTATCATCTTTGTTATTCCTTTTATTATATGAAAATGTGGATTTAGGTGTGGAGGTTTTAGAATAAGGTTTAGTTGAAGTTGAAGCATTAGACTTAAAATAGGCTTTAGTTGATTTGGTTTGTCTTTCAAATTTCATATCCAATTTAATCAAGTCATCAAGAGAGTCGTAAGAGTACATATCAACCTTATTTTTTATTAAATTATTCAAGCCACCTAAGTATCTAGCACATTTTTGTTCCTTTCTTTCATGAACATCACAAATAAGGGCTAGTCTTTCAAATACTCTAGTGTATTCTTCTACACTAAATAAACCTTGTCTTAGAGTAGTAATTTTAACATACATATCTTGTTCATACTCCCTAGGTACAAATTTCTTTTTTAAGTGTTTTTTAAGTTTTTTCCAAGATTTTATTTTAGACTTTTCTTGTCTTTCTGTTGTTCGTTTTAAATTATCATACCAAATTTGAGCAAACTTATTGAACTTTAGAGTAGCTAATTTGCACTTTCTATCATCATCATATTCTCTAAACTCAAAAATAGCCTTAATCTCATACAACCATTCAGAAAATGACTCCACATTCAAATCACCATAAAATTCAAGAAGGTCAAGTTTAATACCTTGATCTTCATGGTGTGCATTTCTTACATGGAATGTAGGTGATCATCTTTGGTTGCTTGAGCCAAAAGAATTTATCTCTTCCTCTCCATCTTCATGATGAGACAAATTGAAATGTCCACGTCCACTCTTGGCATGGTACATAGGCTTCATTCTCCCTTCCACACTATCATGTGTAGTTTCCATGCGAACTTGCCATGGTTTACACTTCTCTTGGTCAGCTAACTTAGCTTCCACACTTTGGAGTTGATGTTGCAGTGTGTTTTGAGTTTGTAATTGGGAATCCATGCATTTGGTGAAGCTTTTGATGGAATCTACCAGGGCATACACCTCTTCACTAGCCATGTTGAAGGTTGACACACAACCCTACTTGTTGCACGCAATATATATCTAAAAGTGTAGGTGTTGGATTTGTCTTTCCTGCAACCAAACAAGGTACAAAACCAATTGCTAATTCACAAACAAATGATAAACTCTACCTGCAGTCCTTGGATAGGCACAAAGGAGATCTTTTAGTCCAAATAATAGCCACTGCATGCAGGCACACACAAAAATGAGAGGTTATTCTATAAAAGATGTGAAATTCGTTCACATAAAATCATAGAATATCATTTTGTGTCTTCAACAAATGCACGTCTTCAAGTGGGAGATTTGTGTTAATGTCTTTATAGAATATGTAGATGAGATTCAGAGGAAGAGGATGAAGTAATTATTTGAGAGAAAATGAGAAGAAACAATTTGAATAGAGGCCTGCAACTTCCTGGTCTATTCGGTCAGTTCTGAGGTGCTGTCCAGGACTTTGACTCTTCTTTTTTGCTTTCTCTGTTTGATGCACGAAGGAAACTTGAAATAGGTTGATTCATACTTAATCACACATGAATAGAGAGTATAATGAAGGAGGAATAAATTGCTAGGGAGGCACAAAATTGTGACACACAGAGCGACACACATACGACTGCAACTTAGGCTGGATAACAGGTCGATATTTTATATGGAAATGGTGGGGAAAATGCAACAACATCATTGAAAGATTGCAATAACTTCGAGCAAGAACTTTAAGAATAATTCAAGAAGATCATAAGGAAGCAATAACTCAAAGAAAAAGGTTGAGTATCCAAACACCCATTTCTTTGATACCAAAAATTATGTGGTTTACCAAAGTAGCTGGAAGGTTGGACCGAAGGGTGATAGACGAAGAGGTCACCCACGAAATAATGCAAAATAAATGAAGTGTTAAGAAGGATTATAGGTGAAGAAATCGAAGGACAAAGTTTAGGAGTCTTGGCAGATTTGAGTTGATCTTCAAATCTGTTAAGTTTGAGTGTTGATGTTGAAGGAGAATGTACCGGGCTTCCTTGCTGAAAAATACTAAAAAGAGAGATAGACAGACTTTAGCTAGCTATGCTCAAAGTTTGATAAAAAATTCTTATTTAAAACTACCTTATAATTCATGCGCACAAGAGTTTATATAAGGGAGGAGATAGTCGGTGGTTAGCTAGCCTAAACCAACCGAGTATTTCCCTTAATCCAAGCCCATTTATCATGGTTGACTTAAGCCCATATTAAGCTTAATAATATCATAGGTTAATTGATACTAAGGATCAATATTATAAAGCTATACAATTGACTAAGATACATACATGAAATTTTATCAATGCCCTAACTTATATAAAATACACTTAGGGTTAGGGTTTACAACAAGTTAATACAACTAATGAATATAATCACTATGTCTTCTTGTTGTAAAGTATCATCCCATGTATGTCATAGTCTTGCATGCTTTGAATACTTGTACACATTAAAGTGTATGAACATCTTCTTCTTGTAAATATGTGACATACCTACACGAATAACTTGAATGTTTTTCAATATCAAGCATATAAGAATTATCAAGAATATTTAACATGATAGACTCCAACATTAAGAAAGCTAAATCATCTTTCTTACCTTGAGGATTAATATGAACATGACAATCACTAGGTTCATTAGATGCTCCTGCATCAACTAATCTATATTTGACTCTATGAAAGATACTCTTCTCAAACTTCTCATTATTCAAATATGAAAAAATTAAGAAAATTTATAATAGATTTTAATAAGTAAGATATGAAAATTTATTAATTAACATTTTCATACTTACACTATTTTCATCTTCTAAATAGGTTACCAATAATTGAATCTAGGTTGGCTTAAGTAGATTTTTAATGTTGACCCTGATATATTATCATATTGACCTTATTTATAGTTATCCTAAGTAATTGGAAATGAGAAAAAATGATTAAATATGGAAATAAAAATTCTTAGTGTATTATGTATATATGTAATAATCATGATAAAATGCTAGTATTTAAAATGAAAGACTTCAAGATATGGAATGGTGGTTCTTTAAGGGTTGTTACTCTAAAGATGTGGTTTAGTCCATGGTTGATTATGGATTTTTGTTGGTGTGCCTTAGTGCCCCAGTCAGATCCTATATCTTACTCTATTTAGCTATATAAACTTATGAAGAGTATTCATACTTATGAATGAAGTGTCCTTATCGGTACGATACTGTGCTACTATAATACCCCCCAAATTGAGTAGAGTGTTATAAAAATTTATTTAGATACTTATATCAACATGTTATGTATCCTTTTGATTATTTTGTCCTAAGAACTCCATATTTAAGCATGATTGTCGTGGAGAAACTTTTAGAATGGGTGACCCTGTTGGAAAGTTTTGAAAATTTTCTTAAAATTTCTTTAGAAGCACGTGAGTGAGGAAAAAATGCGTTGAAAGGATTCATGTTAATCTATAATCAATTTGAAAGTGCTCCAGGGTATTCCTTACATGGTCATATAAACTTGAGGTGTTAGAAATGGTACTAAAGTGAAACGACGACCAAAATTTGAACTTGGATGAGCTAGTAAGTCACCTAGTCGGACGATTCTAGAGATAAACTATACTCAGACAGTCAGTGGTTGAGAAACAATGAGGATGTTGCATTCTCTGAGTGGGGGTGAATATAACACCCCCAAATTGAGTGAAGTATTATAATTATTTATCTGAATGCTTATATCAACATGGTATACCTTCATTTTGACAATTTCGTCTTAAGAACTCTACAGTTAAGCGTGTTTGCAATGGAGCAATTTTTAGGATAGGCGACCCTTCCAGGAAGTTTTGAAAATTTTCTAAAAATTTCTCAGAAAGTGTGTGTTACATCCCAAGTTGATACGACTATGTAGGGGCTACCTTGGAGCGCTTTCAGATTAATTAGCTGGCTTCATGAATCAATACAAGTTCTTTAAGGGTGCTTTGTCCTCACTCATGCACTTCCCGAAATTTTTTTAGAAAATTTCCGAAACTTCCCGGGAGGGTCACCCATCCTAAAAATTAATCCACGACCAACACACTTAACTATGGAGTTTTTAGGATAGAATCACCAAAAGGATTGTATACCATGTTGATATAAGTAGCCAGATCAATCCTTATAACACTTCACTCAATTTGGGGTATGACAGTGTGTGAGTGAGGATAAATATATTGGGTCATCCAATTAATTTGAAAGTGATCTAGTGTAGCCCTTACGTGGTTATATCAACTCAGGGTGTCACAACTACCTTTGTGTGCTTGTGTAACTAGGGTACCTTAGTATCCTTGGGTGGATAGTGTGTAGAATACTATATTTTCTTGGTGTGCCGGTATGATCAGAGTACTTGAGTGTCTCCAAGTTAATATGATCTCCCTTCTAGTAAATAAAAAATGGAAATGATTATTGGATTATTTTTAGTAGTAAACTTTCTTCCTACCTGTGGATTGGTAGTAATTTTTTTGCGTACCTGTAGTTTGCTAGTAGCATTCATGTCTACCTGTATCAGTATTGTACCTTTGAGTCCTACCTGTGATGTATGGATATTATCAACTTGACATTGAGATATGAGATATATTGCGAAGGAAGTGGTTATCATGTTGAGATTGGTTCTAATCATTACTTTAGAGAGCATCCCTTGAATTTTTGATTGGTAAGTTTCAATACGTTCTAAATGAATAGATATGAGCAATATGTGGCTTAGCGACATTTTTTTATCTGATCTAATTATCGTAATTTAATCATCTTGTGTATATTTCAATGCTTTATATCATGCATTGGTGTGATGTATTATATATGCTCCATGCAAGCTTTTTATTTTAGTCTTATATAAGGTGTTACTCGATATCATTCTACCGAAGGATTATGTTTTATGGGCCCCTACATATTTAATGAACAATGGTCTTCATAGATTAGCTTGAGAGATTAGTTAAATGCTAGTAGTTTGGGTTGAGAGTTAGGACTATTCGGTGTTCTTTTGATATATCTGATTAGGACGTTCTTAGACTCTTATATCTTCATATACTTTCCACTCATTTGAGTTTTCTAATCACCAACATTTTTTTATCTAGAATAATGATCATTTTCTTGTTATTATAATATGATTCTTATAATTGTGTTATCAATTTAAGTGGATTAATAATTTCAGTTTTAGCACTTGGTATGAGAATAGTAAAGGAAACTGGATTTGTATCAAGTGTGGTGGTAATATCTTACATTTCTACTATTTTATATTCCATAATTAATTTTTTTAATAAAATTTTATAGTACTAAAAATGAGGGTGTTACAATATTATTCATGTATATTTTAAACACATCAAGCTTAACTACTTTTATATTAAACTAACCATTTAAGTTTTATCATTTTGTTCATCTTTTTATTATTTATTTCTCATTTTTTTACTTTTATCATTATAACTAATAATTTCTATAAATATCTCACAATCTTAACCACTTTAACCACTTTATTTTTTGTATACTCTTGATACAAATAACCATAACCTTATATATAATATTTTATTTTGAATCTTTATTATTTATATCCTACTTTTTTACATTTATAATTAAAATTAATAACTTACATAAATATTCATAACTATAAATTTATACGTAAGTATTTTATTTTTAATCTCATAATATTCATAACTATAAATTTGTATTTGATATTTAATTTTATTCTTTTATCATTCATTTTTAACTTTTGACATTTATCAATAAAATTACTAACTTACATAAAAAAACTCTTAATATTAATTACCTTCATCTTAAACTAACCATATAATATATGTAAATCATAACTAGTTTTATTTTTGACTAATCATTTAGGTTTTAAAATTTTATTTATTATATACTATTCATTTAACTTAATACTTAATTTGATGGCATTATTACCTTTCCATATATATCCTTTGCATTTAATTCTTTTTGTCATAAATTGCCAAATCACTTGAAATGAAATATTTTGATATAAATATATCCTCTTCCTATTATTCAATTCATTAATTTACTCACTTGCTATAACTCCAATTAAACAAAATATTTTCATAAATGAGATACCACAAGAAATACATAACACCTATGCCAATACATTATTATTAATTTAAACATTTCTAACACTCCACCCAACCATCTCCTCAAATACTAGTTAGACATATAATTTCTTCTATATATCAACTATATAATATATACTTGTAAATCTTCAATCTAAAGTTTCATCATTATTCACAACATAAATAAAACTTCATAGAATAAAATCAATAACTCATTAACATAGATATCAATCTAACTTATAATAAATAAATTACCATTAAAAAAAACTCATATATTTGAAATGCAATTTAATGCACACATAACAAATAAAAGATTAAGAATAAACTTTGTTAGGAAAAAATTTAAGCTAACAATATAGAGGGTGATGAAAGTTCTACCGGTGGTTTTGATCTGCGACAGTGATAGGGGAGCGACAACACAACATAATGGTGGTGGCGAAGGAGTGCAAGTGATTGTGGTTGTAATATCCTAAAATTTACTATTAAAAATTATAAATTTTAAACATAAGGATTAACATAACATAGGATGTGTTATCGTCACACTTAGTACAAGTTTGGTTCATACTTTCTCATACTAAATGTAAGTCTACAAATTTTGTCACAAATAAATCAAAACATACAAAAAAATAGATAGAAATATTAGAAGACTTTAATAAATTAAATGTAAGAATGGAGTACATGCTCTAGATAATTCAATACATAGAAAATAGAAATGGTGAGTGAACGGGGAGAAGAGTTTAAAAAGAATATCCAGAATAAGACACACCATACATATGACCCTGAATAGTTATAACTCTATACCCTAACCCTAGGTATAAACCCACCACCTAAGGGATCTCCTCAAAGTTGGTATAATCAAATACCTACGATGAGACACCTATAAAAGTGTAGTATCAGTAAATATCCCGCATTAAGTAGCACAACTATCCCACAAAGATGTCATTATGTACAAGACTAATGCAAATAAAGTAATAGAACATGCAATTGCAAGATAATAACATGATTAAATTTAGATGTCAATTGAGAAGGAGGAAATTCCACCATCAAGAAAATTATAATGTACTACACACATAAAAAAGGATGGGATTTCATTGATTGTTATATTTCGTTATCATGATTACAACTAATATCTTATATTAACTTGAGGATGGAGACTTAGATAAATCATAACTGCTAGTCGAGCACACAAATTATACTAAGTCTATTTAGCCTATCCAAAAACATAACTAAATCACTAGATAATAGAAAACCTAATCACTTAAATGTGTATACCCCTTATAGGGTCAAAATATATTGAGACACCTATAAAGTAGAAGAGGACTTCTTTGGACCTCATAAGGTACTGAGAATTATAGAATAGAAAATACTAGTATGGTGTCAATTGAAAACCAAACCTAACTCATATAACTACCTCAAGTGATATAGTCTCGACTCGAGATCTTTGAATATAAGCGATTAATGTTTTATAAAACATTTAGATCAAATAAGAACTAGTGCTCATAGAATATCACTTAATCACTTTTGTGAACATGAAATAATTATTTTATTAATTTACGCTACTATCCATACACTTGATCCATAGAGGAATCATGGGCCAAAATATTTAGAGCACAAAAGCCCATTAAGATTCCATTAAGGCCCAATTGAATACATAAGACATTAAATCCAAATTACATGCCATGAAAGGCCTAATTGAAAACATGAGGCATTAAAGCTAAATTTCATGCCATGAAAGACCCAATAAATTAGTAATCAATGTACAATAACTCTAATTATTCAAGACATGGTTTAATGGTTAACACCTAATGTAATACCCCAAAATCCTAAATTAGGAATTATGGCGAAATAATGATTATTAGGGAAAATTAAGAAAAATAAATTACTTTATTAAATAAAGAGAAAATTAATTGAGGAAAACAAAGATAAATCAATAAATAAATTATTTATAAAATTTTGGACATTTTACTAATTAGAAGGGAATTTAAGGAAAATTTATCCAAAATAGCCCAATTAATCTAAAAATGAAGTCAATTATTATTCTTAAAATAATTATTATTAAAATTAAATATCTAAAATAAATATATAAATAAATAAAGACCAATACCCCAACCCAACCATTTTATCATTTTCCCCCTTTTCTCCTTTCTTTTCGTTTTTTCTTTCTTTCTTCCTCCTTTACTTATTTCCTTTTTCCCCGTTTTCTCCCCCGGTTTGGGCCAGCCCGCGGCCCAAACTCTCCTTCCTTCACCCCCTCGCGCGACCAGGCCCGCTCAGGCTCCTTCGTCACCCGTTGCCCCCAACCGGCCAAACCGCCCTCTTTTTTTTTTCCTTCCTTCCTTGGATCGACCGGTCCATCCTGCCTGTCTTCTTCTTCCCAGCCTAACCTGCAACGTCAACTTGCAGCCCCGATTCCGCCGGCAGCCACCAGCCAACGACTGGCCGTCCTCACCTGCCCCTCTCCCTGTCATTTTCTTTCCTCTTTTCGACCCCAACCAAGTCACTCTCTCCCCTTCCCGCGTGCCCCTCTCTTTCCCTTTTATTCTCCCCCTTCCCGACCTAACCTACCATGGCAGGACCTGCACTGCCTGCCACCGGCCGACCACCTGCACACCTGCCCCGCTCGTCTCTTTCTTCCCTTGTCGTCTTCCACCTCCCAATTTCCTATAAATACCCTCTTTCGGCAGCCATAATCAGCCCCTCCTTCGATTTTGCCCCGAAACCCTACCTCTCCGGCGCCCCAAAAAGATGAGCCTTCCGCCGCAACCGGTGACCGCCACCACCACCGCTTCCCACCGGGATCTTCCCTGCAGCTCCCTCGACAAAACTAAGCCACCACCACCCTCCGCCTTGCCCTGCACGTGCCGCCCTAGCCGTGCAAAGTTCCCATCCCGAAACCACCACCTTCATCCTTTGCCGCCTTTGCACCGCCTTCCACCGCCAACCCAGCCGCCACCAGCGCCTCCACCACCCTCCAAAATACCCAGCATACCCTCCCCTACCTTCCCACGAATTCACCTCCTTCTGCCTCCCTCTCCTTCTACCTCCCCCATCTTCCACCTCTCTCCACCACCCTCGGCCGCCGCGCCAACCACCGCGCGCCGCCACCCCTTGCCACGCGACCATCCTCATTCCACTCCCCTTCATCTGTTGTTTCTTCCCCCACCTCAAATTTCTTCTTTTCTCCTCCCATCTAACCACCACCTCCATCTTTCCCCCTCTTCTCCTCCTCCACCGCCGCTGTCGTCGCCGCCACGCGCCGCCGCCGGACCACCACCGACCCTAGGTGGTTCTCCACTCATCCAAACCCTAATACCCCTTTTATATAACTGCTACTATTTTCTACCAATATTAATACTATTATTATTATTATTATTATTATTATTATTATTATTATTATTATTATTATTATTTCTTTCATTATTATTACTATTATTATTATTATCATTATTATCATTATTATTGTCTCCATCACTAATGTTCTTATTTTCTTACTAATACTAACATCCCTTTTAAACCCTAACTTGTATTATACTTAACTTTGGTCTTATTTTTATAATTATTACAATTTTATTATTATTATTTCCATTATCCTTACTATGGTTATTATTATTATTGATTAACCTTACTTGGTTGTATTATTGTTATTATTATTATTATTACTATTATTATTATTATTATTATTATTATTATTATTATTATTATTATTATACCTAACACATTTATCACTATTGTTAATAATAATACTACTTTTGTTCTTATCCATGTTACTTAACTCAAGCTAGTAAATATCATGTGGTTGTTAACTAAGAAGAGTACTTGAACCTTATTACCATACCACTTAACATTAACCCTAACCTCATTACTATGACACTATTATTAGCTATTACTATTACTACTACTATCATTGCCTTTATTGTTGTAATCAAAAGCATTTGAACCCTTTTATTATTCAAGAATATACAACTATTATCATTATCACCCTTAGGAATAGTTACATGTAATATTGTGTCCTTATAATATTATTATTTCAAATTTAACGCCATTAATAGACTTGGCCTTAAAATGCTAGGGTTTCTATCACTAGACATTAGTGTCACTATTTTATTAATACTAACACTATTTTCCTATAGCTAGCATAAACCCTATTACTACAAGATTAGAACTAATGGGTTTAATAAAATAAGTGTAACAATAAGTATAAAAAATAAATAAATATATTTTGACTACTAATATTTAGTATACTAATTCTAAGGTAAAAACCCTAGTTTTTGTATAATACCCTTTTTAGTAATAAAAACCCTAACCTTAAACTAGAATAAGGGTTGCTAGTATTTATAAGGGAAATTAATACTTACTTTTTCCCCCTTTTTATAGGTGGCCCCGATCCGAGCCCTAAGGAGCTAGAGGAGCGTGCTCCAAGTCCGGTGCCTACCTAGGTAAGGACGAAGCTATGGCCTTGTGCTATGTGTGATGTAATGTGTGGGTGAATGATGAGTATGCCATGTTGATGTGTATTATGCATGTGTTATGAATAACTTGTTTTGTGTAGCGCAGCATGGATCATGAGGTATGTTGTGTGTGCCCTATATTATACGTGTATGACATGTTCCATGTTTGATGTTGAGGTTGATGATGTGACTTGTTATGGCCCTCTAGGACATGCATGCTAGGGTTTTGGGTAGCATGAAATGATAATAAAGGAACAACGGGGAAGTGGACGTTGGGAAGTTTGCATGGGGGGACTATACCTTGCATGGGCATGATCCTTACGTGTGAAAAGTTGATTTGGATTGTAAGTAAGAGCTTGGGAGAGTCTTGGAATGATTGGAGACTTAGTATGAAAAATAGTACGTAAATTGGTGCATAAGAGACCTTATTAGGGTTTTGTATGTAAGTGGGTGTTGGAGAGTCTGCATGGAGTGTTTAAATTATGCATGAGAATGAATCTTACGTGAGGAAAGTTGATTTAAGAAGTAAATAAGATAATGTCAAAGTTACGGGTCCATTGGAGACTTGGGTGCAAAATTTCACGTGGGTCGATGTAAGGGTGTCTAAGGGACCCAATTAGGGTTTTTGGGAGGAAATGAGCAATATGAATGGTACAAGGGTAAAAATGATCAAGGAGGGATGGAGTATGGGGTTGAGAGTGAGAACTCACTTATATAAAGGATAAGCGGGGGTTTCTAAATGAGAGAAGAGATTTTGGGGTGTAAGAGGGAGGTTACTTGTTGAAGAAGTAAAGTGCTAGAGTTTGGTGCGGCCAACTAGGGTTGGCGTGGTCAATTCGGGTTTTGAGTGGCCAACTAGAGTTTTGTCGGTCACACGTGAACTTGGGAGATAAAGTAATACATTTGGGGAATTTCCTAATAAATAAATGAGGTGCGAGATAGAGAACAAAGTAACGTTTGGGTAAGTAAGAAAGAGTAGGGCCACATAGGTCCGATTAGGGTCTCCGAGGAGGAGCCCTAGAGGGATGAGGACATACGGAGTCGATATCATATGTGTTGGGGTGGCCTATATTCTTGGAGATTGTGCCTTACTATATGCCACTATGCTTGAGTCTACAGGGAATGGATGTCGGGTGTGAGAAGAGGTAAAGTCTCAAAATATGGGACGGCCCTTCTGGAGGGGAAAGAAGTAGAGTATCAACCGCATGCATGTCAAGGGTGTGATGTGATTCAATAAGACAAGGATAAGACATTAATTACGTAAAGCGAAAGACTGTTGAGCCAGACCCAGTTCGGTCCACAAGTTAGAATAGTGGCCAGAGGCGTTCTGCCTTGGGTGTTTATTTCCGGTCCACCGGCTATAATAGTGGTCAGAGGCGTTCTGCCCTGAGTGTTTATTCCGGTTTACCGGCTATAATAGTGGGGGATTCAGGCTCGATAGACCCAAACGAATAATTTAATCCACAGGAAAGATACTACGTACTTATAGAGAAACACCATGTGAGTCGGGGTCAGTCCGGTCCACCGGTTAGAATTGTGGCCAGAGGCGTTCCACCCTGGGTGTTGATTCCGGTCCACCGGCTATAATAGTGGTCAGAGGCGTTTTGCCCTGTGTGTTTATTTCCGGTCCACCAGCTATAATAGTGGGGCTCCCGCGCTCATATGGATTAATGAAGAATGCTTTGAATGAATATGAATGAAGTAATCTATGAGAAAATACTAAGCACTTACAGCGAAACACCATGTAAATCGGGGCCAGTCCGGTCCACCGATTAGAATAGTGGCCAGAGGCGATCCGCCCTGGGTGTTGATTCTGGTCCACTGGCTATAATAGTGGTCAGAGGCGTTCTGCCCTAAGTGTTGATTTTCGGTCCACTGGCTATAATAGTGGGGTTTCTGCACTTACATGGATTATTAAAGAGTATGTGTGAAATGGACATATTATTAACGAGGATAAAGAATAAATCACTAGAAAGTACTTAGGCCTTATCTTGTGTGTTATCACATGACTTATATGATTGTATGCTTGGCCTTAGCGCACCTGCGCCCTTACTCAGTATTGGACCCGTACTGATACTACCTTGATTGAATGGGTCCTGTGATGATCCACCAATGGTGGGGAGCAGACCTCCTATGCAGGTTTGATCGGTTACTAATTGTGGGGTGGAAGGCTTGGCTTGAGTAAGTAGGCGATCCGGATATTTGTCCCTTGGGATCTGTTTTATTTAGCGATATTTCGTACTACGCTTCTTGTTTTAAAACTGTACTCTTAAGTTGTATTCCTAAACGATATTCTAACTGTTGTTGACTCGTGTTTTTGTGAATGACCTATGTTAACTACGTACCTATGTTTTGATGATTCTTACTTAATGATTGTTTAGTTTAGCCTTAGCACTTAGTATCGGAACGGTAGGAGTGAACCGGTCTGGTACTAAGTGTGGCGGTAATACCCCCAAGTTTATGGTTTTAATTCTTTCGCTTCTGCTAAACCTCTGGATTTAAACGAAATTTTTCAGTAGTAAATTTGGGGGTGTTACACCTAAGGCTACACAAGATTCACATATAAGGCCAATTCAAATAAATTAGTGTGAAGGCACATAAAATGACTAAAATGCCTTTAAAGTCAACTAACTTACCTAAGGATTAAAAGAGGTATATTTTATGCTAAAAGGTTTATACTTAACCAATTATTTTTCTTAGGGATGAACATAAACATGGACACAAAATATAAAATACTAAGGTTACTCAATGCACTAAAAATGAATACCTTCTTCTCTTTTTTTTTCTTTTGCTTTATTAAACATTTTAATTAAATTCTATAGGTCTACTCATCAAATATGATCTAAGTGTCACACTTATCCATTCTAAATTATTTTATTAACCTAATAGTCACTTAGGTCTCAAAATTTTTATAATTTAAGTGTATTGGTCAAAATACCTTTATTCATATAAAATCACCTTAAACTTCTAAAATTCATAACTTTAAATAACATCAAACCCTAACATATCATAAATAAAATTACATGTAAAATACTCAAATAATATAATGGTATGGTTAAAATTTTCAAAAATAATCTATAATGCCCACCATACTCCTAGCCAAATGTGTCCAAAACCTTAAAAAAATTGATTTCAACTCTAAATGATTCAAAATTCATAACCTAACTTATATACCCTATTATAAATATAGCGGCACACTTAGATAAATATAAAACAACTAAAAATCACATAAAATAACAAGGACGAAATCTACACTAATTGAATCTAGACATATTCATCACGAATCTATAGAATATTCTCCATGACTCGACAACACAATCATCACAAATCCACTAAATATTCACCACATTTCTTACTGGCATAAGAACATGTAAAAATCACACAAATCATTCTCTCATCAAATTTTCATGCTTATACACATAAGGTAGCAACATACACATGTTATACAAGATTTTCTAAGATATTATATCATGCATATAATTAAAATAAAGATAATGATGCCTAAAATAACATATAATACACCTAGCATAAAATTCTATTACTAAATGTTAGTTTAGTTACCAAAATTTCTAAGCTTCTTAGCAAAGCTAAAATAAGGAATAAAGCAATACCTTCTCTAAACCACTTAGTCACCTTCAATAATATGAGATAAAATAGTTAGATAAGCCAAAACTAATAAATAGGAAAAAGGAAAAATAAGGGAATTGTAATAGAGGAACTTAGGAGAGTAGAATAACCAACAACAAGAGGATGGAAGAGCTTGAATCAAGGCAGTAGAAGTAAAGAAAATATAAGCTAAAGAGGGAGGAAGAAGGTCAAACATAATTTTTGGCACGCAAATCAATTACAACAACAACAAGAACACAACTTAAAGCATGTTGTAAGGTTAGTTCGTAGAAGAAAAGGAAAGGGAAAAAGAAGGTGATGAAGCCATGATACAGATGGAAATGAGTATTAAATGTAGCAAAACTTGAAAGGAACAATACCCAATAGAAACCACAATAAGAACCCAAGATGAAGCTGCCTAAAAAGAGGGATGAACTCATTTGGGAGTCACAAAAAGAACCTAGTTTGTTGGAAGTGGAAATTGGTTAGGGGCAATAATTGGAGGCAAAAATGAAGACAATGAGGCTCTACTTTAGGGGATTAAAGGGTATGGAGTTGTAGTAGCCAATAAAATCTTTAAAATGGAACAAAAACCAAAGAAACAATACAACTAGAGAGAAAGTTAGGAAAAAAAATATTTGCACTCTGCTAAAAATCTATAATTTTATGTGTGGTTCATATCAAAATGCACAATTTGAAAAAAAAAACAAAGTGAGATTTTATAGGAAAGACTATGGAGTTAGTTTTTGGTTTGCCTTTAGCATCACTTGAGTGCTAGAATTAGGGGTGTAAAAGAAATATTAGGCTATGGTTGAGTTTGAGAGAAATGTCATAAAATCATGAATATAGTAATTTTGTGCACTTTTTAGTTAAATGAAAGGTAAATAAATTAGATTCTGATTTATTTTATTTATAAGGCTATTTAGGATGAAAATAATGGTTATGGGATTGATTACTATTTATTTTGATTAATTAAATTACAAGAAAGTCCAATAATTGACACCTATTGAGAAAAGTATTGATTGAATTCCAAAAATCATAAACAATCATGAAAAGAAGTAGAATAATTTTAGTATATCAAATATATAAAAAAATACTAGATATTTGAGTTTTTTTAATCTCGCCTTGGAAAATGAGCAAAAATAACAAAAACGGATAAGTCATAGAAACACATTTTTCTACAAATGCACAAAATGAATAATAGGGGTTCAAATTGCCATGGATTGATGAAATTTTTTTAGAAAATGATATAAATAAATAAATACATACATACATACATACATACATACATACATACATACATACATACATACATACATACATACATACATACATACATACATACATATATATTGGGTCTGAAAATTTATTTTATGACAAATAGATAAAAAATAGAAAAATGACTAAAATTGTCTACTCGTGTAAACATATTTTTTTTTTGTGATTAAATGATTATGAGGGAATAAGAGAAACATAAATGAAAACAATTGATGGTTGAACTCAAAAAATTTTTTTGGTTTGGTTTGAAAATTTTGAATGGATTGATAAAGGTGAAAATACAAAAATTGGAATAATTGCAATAAAATGTGTTTTCTATAGATGAAAGAAATGATCGATGAAACATTTAAAATTAACACAAATAGAATTTAATTCGATAATAGATTATTATTTTTTACAATGTGTTATGAGTCTAATCATGTACAATCTTTAGGTTTGAGAGAGTGGGATATTATAGTGGTGGTTGCAACACTATTAGATTTAACAAGTTATTAAAAGTTGAAAGGAAAGAAAAGAAAAATCAATTAAAAAATAACTAATAGCATTACCTAATAAGATAATATGAGAGGAAGATAAGAAATAAGATGCAAAATGGGGAGGGGAGAGAGGGGTGACAGAGAGAGACAAGAAAGAGGTAATGTTGGTTAGGATTAAAATACTTTGTGTGATGCATAAGTAAAGTGTAGCTTCAGTAGTGACAAAATTCATAGTTGTAGCCTTTGATGTCACCATAGGAGAGCTATGAAGAACACCATTTTGTTGAATGAAGTTTCAAGGTGCCACTTTTTTCCCTAATGGTTAGAAACTTTCAGCAGTGGCACTTATAGAGGCGATAATGACCCTATAATGGTGGCATGTTTTCATTATAGCTCCTTCACACTTTTTTACATTGAAAAATTAGTGGAAAAATTATCCCCCTACAAAAAAATATATAAGCTTTCAATAGTGATGCCTATAGTAGTGACATGTTGTTGTAGGTCTTCCCTATTCTTTACATTATAAATATTAGAGGGAAAATTATCACACTTATGAAAAAAAAAACTTTCATAAATGACACTTATAGTAGTGACATGTTGTCGTTGTATGTCCTCCCTTTTTTTTACATTGAAAACATTAGAGGCATAATTTTGCACTTTCAAAAAACTTTTATCTATGACAACTACAACAACGACACGTTGTCAATGTCGCTAATGCCACATTATTATTATTTTTAAATAATTTATCTTTTGTGGAGGGAAGATTTTATGCTATATCGAATATTATAACCATTCAATAACAATAATTTACCTTCATTAAATTTTAGCCAAAATTTTATTTTTAGTACCAAAATGTCACCGTTGTAGGTTGTTCTACAATGACAATGTATGCCATCACATTAGATTTTACCATTGTAGAACAATATTCTCATAGTGATCTAGAGCCATTTTTATCACAATGATCATATACTTATATTGTTATAGAGGATTCTTTTTTATCTTTATGTTCACCTTTAGAGGATATAAATAGATGGCATAAGAGTTAATATCGAGTTAAAAATTCTTCACCCTCTTTGTTGCAATGTGTGTCATTTTAGAACCTGCATGAAAATAATTAGGTTATGTGTTAGTAATAATATGTTACTAACTATAGTTATATATTAAAATTTTGATAATTGAATGATTTTACTTTATATGTTTATTTATATGTTGAACTTGTAACCACTCTTTAGCCAATGGATGCAACATGTCCTCGGATCCTATCCATATGTTAATGTCTTCTCCATTAAAAAATAACTGACTTGGTGTAATACCCCACTTTTTGGAATCCCTTTTTCTTCTCATAAATTTTTTCTATTCAAGTTTTCACCTTTTAAACCCTTATTAAACTTATTCCTACAAATAAATTTTAGTAAAAAATTATCATTTTATTCCTATTTTTTATTTAATATAAAATTATATTTTTTAGGGAAAAGGAAGTAAAGAACCCTAATCCCCTATCTCTTTTCTTTTCTTTTATTCCTTACTCTAGAATCTCTAACTTACTACTCTGTCCTCTTCGACCTCTCCGTCAAGCCACCATCAACTCCTCTTTTTTTCTTTTTTTTTTTCCTTCATTCAAACTTTCTCCTCTTAGCAAATCCTCCATTCTCAGTTGATCAAAGATCCAAAAGCAATAGACTCCAGCTCACCACCCTAATGAGTAATGTATCAACAAAAATGAATTAGATCTGCGAGTAACAACCACCAAAACACCATCTACTTTGGTGCATTATGACAATCTCATCATCAACGGACTAAATGCATAATTATAAACCTCAATGCACTTAACAACAACTAGCAAGCCAAAGGTATAGTGCACTACTACAACAACCTAGCAAGACCACCATGGCTTCAACCTACCTATTATCCCAACATTTTCATCATTTCTCCTAGGTCTAGACTAGATCTACCAATTGAATTGAATTGAATCTAGAGATGGGAATGATTCAATCCACCATTTTGTTCCAAATTGTGATTACTTCAAAATTAGGTTTTGTTCTTGTTGAGAAAGTGCAAATTATGTCACACCTCTATTAGTATCCACACACAACAAACTAGATTACTACAGGATGCGTGCTAGTGCCAATGTGAAATCTCTCTCTATCTCTCTCTCTCTATTGGTGGAGTGCTATGCTTGACCACAAGAAAGTTCTTACACCGCAAAATTAGAGAGCAAGGGTATTTATAATAAAAATCTAACTTAGTTTTTATATTAAAATCCTAACCCACCACAACTACATTAGAATTGGACTTTAATAATATTAAAATCGCTTTATGCTTAATCCTATGAATACCATTTTAGGCTTAAAGAGATATTAATCATATTATTAACTCATTTTACCTAGTTTGAATGTCCATTTTTTAATCTAGTTTGATTGGTGTACCCCTATGGTTTTATGTAAGGTTTTTTTATAAGTAATTGAATGATATATTATTTTGAAAAGAAGATTACAAAAGTTCCAACCATTATAAAAAGAATGAAAAACTTTAAACTAGAGCATCTACTAATCCAATAAGATCCCTATAAGATTTACATTAATGAAAGAATGTAACCCTTGTTTCTATTTCCCACACTATGGTTTTAATAATTTGGATTCGAGACTTAGTTTTTCTTTGGAAGATTATTCTATTCCTTTCTGGCCATATATGATATACTACTCCTGCAATTAAGACTCGAAAAAATTGTTGAAAAATTAATGGTCCCTTTAATCCTTTTAGGAGCCGATGAGTAACTCTCTTCCAATTAGCAAAATGTTGTGAGCTTCTTGTTTTTTTCATAATAGACAACCATATTGATCTTGAGAATGTTCACTCAAAGAAAAGGTGAGAAATTATCTCATCTTATTGACGACATAATTCACATATTGGAGATGTGCTAAAGCCCATATACAACATTTTGTCTCTTATGAATAGCCTGCCTTGAAAAAAAGGAAAATGACTGGAAAAGAGAGAGAAAAAAGGAAAAAGGAAAAAAATAGGTTGGTTGGGTGTTTAGGGTATTTTGGCATTCTTGAATATTTAAAATAATAATAATAATTAAATTCCTTTTTAGCTTAATTTGACTATTTTTGACAAATTTCCTTAACTTCCATATTAATTAGTAAAATGTCCAAATTTTGCCTAAATAATTTATTTATTATTTTCTCCTTTTGCCTTAATCAATTCACCTTTATTTTAATAAAATAATTTTTTTACTTAAATTTTCTAATAAATTATTGCTCTGTCGTAATTCCTAAATTTGAATTTTGGGCTATTTCATTCCGAATGTCTTTGCTCATAAGCCCCGACCCATATGAGTAGACTCTTTATTGGCTATCCTCAAAAACCTACACAAGATCCTCTACTCGTGGGAATAAGTAGGTGATGAAGCAAATAGGCACATCAATATGATATGTACTCAGTAAGCTAAGTTGCTCCCTCAATGTACACATGTATTCCAATTTATCATACACAGTATAGATTACAATAAGTATCATGATAAGGCCATCTGTAAAGATAGATATACATGAATTCATGTTATCATGCCTAACTCCAACAAGTAGAATATATCATGCATAAAATCACCACCTTTCCCCATAAGCATATACATCCTTAATGGAAATGAGAAATAAACAACCTCTAAGGTTGATCTCGATTAATCAAATCCTTAGCTTATACCATTAGTTCATCTATGTAAGAGATTAGTGAGTCAATCCATCCAATTTCAAATTCATAATCAAGTGGATAGGTTAACCCTCAGTGAAGTGAAACAACCAAATTTATTGATTTTTGACCAATCATAACATTAATTCCATTCTTGCAAACTATTAGCCATTCTCTAAATCATTATTTATATTTGATCAATTACTTACTTAACAACAATATTCTATTATCATTGAGCGATGGACTATGCACCATCCCATGATACATACAATGGAAGCCTGTCAAAAAAGGGACATAAAGTCCAGGCCGAAGCCAATCACTAAGTGGACATAAATTCCAGGTTGAAGCCAATCACCACAATGGACATAAGTCCATACCAAAGCCAACGACTTAGGTAATTATATCCTTTAGTATCGATACCCTCTAGGACATCATCAGTGTTTAGAGTAGGTAAGGCACTAGGACTTCTTCGGATTCCAATCAAAGGCACCAAAAATGCCCAAAGGCAGACTAACCCTATAGCTAATCGAGAATCAAGTAACCCAGACCTATACTAAACTCAAATTTCTTTTGCTTTACGTGATTAGTATTTTATTCATAAGGATGGGTGATTATATGAGTCCCATACAATCAAACAAGGTAAATCCCATAATAAACCATATTGATCCTTTTTATTACCATTTTCCCCCAACCATGTGGATTTACCATGTATTCTTGTCCAATGAGATTCATATCTATCATAGGATTTAATTCACACGCTTACCAATTTCCATTACTCTTATTTTCATTCTATCACTTATTACAAGTGAATTACACCTTTAGCCTTTACATTACCCATAATGTATGCCATAATTTATGATCCATTTCAATCCCTTAGTTAGGCCAATAATCCATGTTAGCATTTCATTCCATTAATAATCATGATATAGTCCCAAACACAACCCTTAAGTATAATCGAACAATAAGGAAACAAATCATGCAACACAGCTAAACCAGCCGATCGGTCTGGCCCAACTAGTCGACCGGTTTGGGGCAAACCAGTTGGCTATTGATAGACCAACCCATCAGTTTTTCCAAAATAGTTGATGGGTTTAAGTAGAGAGCAAGGCCAAGGTCTCTACAGGAGAACCAGCCAATAGGTTGGATCAACCAATCGATTGTTCTAGGATCCAACCAATCAATTTGACCTAACTGGTAGATCAGTTTACCTTAACACAACATCTATTCACAAATTTCATGCAGGTTCTCACATAAAAATCATTTTCATTCACGTTAGAACATGTATTAACATCAAACTACATATTTCTAACCAAATTTTCATACACTTCTTGCCATAATATTATCATAGCCTATTTTCTCCATTTTCATGCACTTTTCCCAATTTATGTCATTTAAACATGCAAATCATGCATACAACTACATGAAATACCCCAAAATCCTAATTTCCGAAATTACGGCCAAATAAGGAATTATTAGGAAAATCAATTATATAAATTCATTTATTAAAATGTAGAGAATTAATTAAGGTACATTAAGAAGAAAATAATAAAGAATTTAATTGGAAGAAAATTTGGATATTTTCATAATTAGCATGGAGGTTAAGGAAATTTATCTAAAATAGTCTAAACTAAGAAGAAAAAAAAGGAATTTATTTAATATTTTCTAAATATTAATATTCTAAATAACCCAAAAATATTCTAAATAATTTATGCAAAATCCAAAACCCTAAATGAATCCTTTCTTTTCCTTTCCCCTTTTTCTTTTCCTTCTTTTTCCTTCTTCTTCCTCCTCCGCCGAAGTTGGGCCTCGCCCAGCCCAACCCCGCCTCTCCTTCCTTCTTCTCGCTCGCGGCCCAACGAGCCCAGCCGCCCGTGAAACAAAACGCTGCGTTTCGACGCTAAAGTCGCCGAAACACTGTGTCACAATAAGGAAAAAAAACCGTTGCCAGACCGACGAGGACGCAGCGTTTTGTCCAAACTTTTCCCAAAACGCCGCGTTTCATTAATGGGGGAAATAACCGCCGCCGCCCGGCCGGTTCCCCCTTCCTTTTCCTTTCCCCTGGACGGCCGGTCCACCCCCTTCCTTTCCCCTTCTTCTTCCCCGTGCAGGCGGCAGCAGCAATGCACGCTTGCACTGCCGGCGCTGCCCCAACACTGGCGAGCCTGCCTCCCTCTCTCTCTCTCGTCGTTTTCTTTCCCCATTTTGGCCCCAACCAACATTGTACTCCCTCCTGAGCTGCCTGCAACCCTTCCTTTTTTTTTCCTCCTGCAACCGTCTGCCGCCTGCACCCCCTTGTCTTCTTCCCTTGGCCTTGCCCGACCACCCTGCCTATAAATATCCCCCATTGATCACCTGGATTCGGGATTTGGAACCCCAAAACCCTAGATTGCTCCCTCTCGCCGCCGCCCCATCAGACGCGTCGACCGCCGCCGTCCCCCAATGCTGTCGGTCTAGTTCTGCCCAGAACCCCACCTTGCACACCCTCCACCTAACCAAGCCCTCCTCACCCCTCAATTTGCCTTGCACGAGCCACCCCAGGCCGTGCAAAATGTCTCCTCAAACAGCCTGTTCCAGCCCCTCGCCGCCCTTACGCCGCCTTCCACCGCTAACCCGGCCGCCACCAGCGCCTCCTCCACCCTCCAAAATGTCCAGCAGACCTCCCTCTACCTTCTCATACTTCCATCTTCCCCTGCCTCCCTCTCCTTCTACCTCCCCCATCTTCCACCTCTCTCCACCACCCTCGGCCGCCGCGCTAACCACCGCGTGCCACCACCCCTTGCCGCGCCGCCACCCTCATTCCACTCCCCTTCATCTGTTGTTTTCTTCCCCCACCTTAGACTTTTATTTTCCTCCTCCCATCTTACCTCCACCTCCATTTCCCCCCTCTTCTCCTCCTCCACAGCCGCCGCCGTCGCCGCCACGCGCTGCCGCCGGACCACCACCGACCCTAGGTGGTTCTCCACTCATCCAAACCCTAATACCCTTTTTATATAACTGCTACTATTTTCTACTAATATTAATACTAATATACTTATTATTATTATTATTATTATTATTATTATTATTATTATCATTATTACCATTATTATTGTCTCTATTATTAATGTTCTTATTTTCTTACTAATACTAACATCCCTTTTGAACCCTAATTTTTATTATACTTAACTTTAATCTTAATTTTTATAATTATTAGTATTAACATTATTAATAATAATATTATTATTACTTCTATTATCCTTACTACGGTTATTATTGTGGTTGCTAAACCTTACTTGGTTGTATTATTATTATTATCATTACTACTAGGAGTATTATTATTATTATCGTTATTATTATTGTTATTATTATTATTATTATTATTATTATTATTATTATACTTAACACCCTTATCATTTTGTTAACAATAATACTACTTTGTTCTTATCCATGTTGCTTAACTCAAGCTAGTAAATATCACGTGGTTGTTAACTAGGGAGAATACTTGAACCTTATTACCATACCACTTAACATTAACCCTAACCTCATTACTATGACACTATTATTAGCTATTACTATTATTACTACTATCACTACCTTATTATTATAACCAAAAGCATTCGAACCCTTGTATTATTCAAGAATATACAACTATTATCATTATCACCCTTAGGAATAGTTTACTTGTAATATTGTGACCTTGTAATATTATCATTTCAAATATAACACCATTAATAGACTTGGCCTTAAAACGCTAGGGTTTCTATCACTAGACATTAGTGTCACTATTTTATTAGTACTAACACTATTTTCCTAAAGCTAGCATAAACCCTATTACTACAAGATTAGGACTAATGGGATTAATAAAATAAGTGTAACAATAAGTATCAAAAATAAATATATTTTGACTACTAATATTTAGTATACTAATTCTAAGGTAAAAACCCTAGTTTTTGTATAATACCCTCTTTAGTAATAAAAACCCTAATCCTAAACAAGAATAAGGGTTGATAGTACTTGCAAGGAAAACTAATACTTAGCTTTTTCCCCTTTTATAGGTAACCCCAACCAAAGCCCTAAGGAGTTAGAGGAGCGTGCTCCAAGCCCGGCGTCGCTTTAGCACCACAAAATATATGACTTATACCAACAGGGTCTTATCTGTTGGTAAAAGCTATTTTTCTGTTGGCAAAAGCTTTTACCAACAGATTTTTTTGTCACAAAACTGTGGGTAAAAACTCTGTGCTTAAAAGTTTTACCCACAGATATGAATCATCTGTTGGGAATAATTGATAATGCCCACAGATATTTATCTGTTAGTAAAACTTATGCCCACACTTATATCTGTAAGTAAAAGTATTAACCAAAAAATAATATCTGTGACTAAAACTATTATCCACAAAATAATATCTGTGACTAGAAGTATTAGGCACAAAATTATATCTGTGATAAAAAGAATTAACCACACAATCATATCTGTATATAAAAGTATTAAACACAATATTATATCTGTTATTAAAACTTATTGCCAACATATATATATTTACAAAAATATCCATAACATTTTCATTCTCATTCCTCTCTTGTTAAAGAGAATGAGGAATACAAAAATATTGAATACCGTTCAACCACATCTAGTATTGTTCCACATAACTAAGATAAAATAGCCATTATATCTGATGCCCTAAGAGCTATGTAGTTTGATCCATCAAGGCCCTTGAAATCATTCCCATCATATTTGGAATACAAGACAGTGAATTCCCTGGCGACATAGACAAATGTTTTCTCTTTCCTTCCTCATCCAGAGGTCTAGGTCCCACAACAATTATCTGTGTTTCATCCTACAAATCAAAATGCAGATGAAAGTTTCAGATGTTAGATCGGCTCAGTATGAAGTAGAATACGTAATGATAATGGTAGAAACATTGATACAGCTTTTATTTGTTAAACTTACAGCTCCAACTGAAGGTTTCTCCTTGGTCGCGTTTGTCAACAGCAAACCTCCAACAGTTTTTCCTCAGCCTCAGCAACCTGAATTTTTGCCCCGATATTTTTAGGAGAGTTAACTCTATCCATAATTATGCAAGAATGACATAGGAAACACTTTCTAGAATGGGTCACTATAAAAGCTTCCAAGCTACTAATAGCAAAGTGATATGGCATTCACCCCAATGGACTGTTAAGGTAGTTGGATTCACAGGGCAAATATAAAACTAAGAATCAAACTAGCATGGTTCCCAAGGATTTAGCCAGAAATTAAGGTGTGATTGACTTTAAGAACAATAAATTCAAATTAGCCTGTAACTACAGCAAAGCATGTCTAAGTTTATCTGCAAGAAATGATATAGTAGTATTGTTGACCAACCAATCGATGAAAAAGTGAGGATACAATGAAAATGGCCATAAAAGACTTAGGATAGATATGACACCGGCAATGCAGGAAACAACAGATAGAAAGGTCAAACAAATTCAGTTTTAGGACATTCCAACAATAAACTATACAAATGATAATTTACATAATTTTATTTGAAAGTTAGGGTTTTAGGACAAAAATCATAAAAGAAGGTCAAATTTTATTAATTTATTTAAATTGAATGTTTACAAATGTAATAAGACCTATTTTATAACATATTATATACTCAATTGATTAAAAAAATAAAGAAAATATCCAATTTAACATAATTAGCGTTTTTGAGCCCGTACTTTAAATTCGGTCAAATCTTGCCAACATATTTAAATTGACTGTTCGGAAATGAAATTAAACATATTCTATTACAAAATGTATAATCAATTTAATAAAATAACTCCACTATACAATTGAATTTAAATCCGCATGGATTTGACCTAAAAATTAAATTCCGAATAATTTCGCACAATTTTCTTAAATTGACAATTCCAATATGAAACTAAGTATATTTTAAAGTATAATACGTAATCAAATTATCCCAAATAGCTTAATCGATCCAATCCAACATATCCGGACATAACCGGGTCAATAATCACAAACTCCAGAAATCAACATATATCATATAATTAGCATATCCAATGCATTCATATAATACATATATACTTAATTAAATAACTAATTTAGCTTAATTAAAGCCCATTCTTTCATAATTAATCAAAACAAAAAATTAGGGTTTCAGGAATTTATACCAAACGAAATCAGTCAAATCAATGCAGGTAAATGGCGGTGGAGCTTCATCGGTGGGAGAGGAGAAGTCGCTGGTGGCTAACCGACGCTGGAGCTGTCCGGCTAGTGGCGCACCGCTACCGCCTTCTTCCCTTTCTGCTGTGCCACAACTGCCCTTCCACACTGTTGTTTCGCTGCTGCTGCTCCCCTGATGCTGCCGTGTGCGACGACCGGGAACTGTGGCGGCAAGGTCGAGCGGCGGTGAGATAGTGTGCGACCACCGATGCCATCCACGGACGAAGTCAGGGTGGGATCTGCAGGCACCGAACGATAGAGGGGTCGGGGAGGCATAAGGTTCAGACAGAGTGGGATTTGCAGGCACCGAATGACAGAGGGGTCGGGGAGGCATAAGGTTCAGACAGAAATAAATTGCGGGATGTGGAGGCACAGGAAACTTAGGGAACGAAATAAGACGCAGGGTAGTTTGGGCCGAAATAAGACGCAAGTTAGGGCCGATTTTTTTTTTCTTTTTCAAATATTGAAAAGAATTTATGGAGACAATATAATTTTAAATAGATTAAATTTAATCTAAAAATAAATACTATACATCTAAAAATATTCTTGAAAATTTTTATCTACAAATTATTTAACAAAAAATCATTTCAAACGGATCTGAAGGCCTAAAATCAATATAAGAAGTATATAAAGAATTTTAAAAATATTTTTGAAAAAATTTACCAACGAGTGTTAATATCTATATTATTTTTTGAAGTTGTGAAAGTCTTTAATTCAATATTTTTTTAAGATCTTATCGACCTCGTAAAAATAAATAAATTCAAAGATAAAAATATTTACTACAGATAAAGATATTAAAAGGCTCTATAATAGATGACATTAAAGATAATATTTCAAATACATTCGAGAAATATTCTTATAATAGTTTAAACGACTAAAAATAATTTAACATATTTTCAGAAAAGCCATCTATAAGCCCTAAATAAATAATTTTATTAATAACAATTAATTATTATAATATTGACTATAATATTACTACTACTAACAATAATATTATTAATTATCTAATAATATTATTAAATAATAATTAATATTATTTAAAAATATTTAATATAAAATTAATATTTTATAATGTATTATTAAGATAATATTAATCATAATTTATAATAAAATAATAATTATTATTAAAAATAATTAATAATGGGAAATAAATACAAATATTAATAATCATTTCCAACAATTAGTAATAATAATTTTTTTATTAAAATAATAATAATAATAATAATGTCCTAAAATAATTATTCTTAGTAATAATTTATAAATAATAATAATAATAATAATAATAATAATAATAATAATAATAATAATAATAATAATAATATGAATCATTATTTTAAATAAATTAATAATAGTATCTAATAATTACTAATATATTATTAATAATGTGAATGATTATTGATAATATTTATTATTGTTAAGATAATATAGATTTAAATGATAATTGGTGGTATTTAATAATAAATTAATTTAATAGTAAGTGGTAGTAGATATAATATATATTATTTCATTATAATTGTTAAAAGACACCATTATGAACAATAAATATTAATATAAAAAATTATAAATAAAATAATAATTAATAATAATATATATAAACTATTATTTATAAAAATGACTAATGACTTAATTATTATTATTATTATTATTATATTAAAAAGAATATAATTAATCATTATTAAAATTAAATAAACACAAATATCATTGTTGAATTTCATAAACACTAATACCAACAAATGTAAAAGTGGGTATTAGTTCTGTTGGTATAATGCTACTAATAACCACAGATATAAGTGATGGTAAAATATCTGTTGGCATAACATAGTAATACCAACAGATAAAAAATTTCTGTTGGAAAAACTATATTATTGCCCACAAAAAATTATGTGTTGGTATTAGTTACTTTTACCAACAGAAAAAGTATTTGTGACTAAGTTTCTGTTGGCAAAAGTCAATTATTTTGTAGTGTAGGTAAGGACGAAGCTATGGCCTTGTGCTATGTGTGATGTGATGTATTGATGGATGATGAGCATGCCATGTTAATGTGTATTATGCATGTGTTATGAATAACCTGTTTTGTGTAGCGTAGCGTGGATAATGAGGTATGATGTGTGTGCCTTATATCATACTAGCATGGCATGTTCCATGTTTGATGTTTGATGATGTGACATGATATGACCCTCTAGGACATGCATGCCAGGATTTTGGGTAGCATGAAATGATAATAAAAGAACAATGGGAAAGTGGACGTTTGGGAATTTTGCATGGGGGGACTAGATCTTGCATAGGCGTGATCCTTACGTGGGAAAAGTTGATTTGGGTTGTAAGTAAGAGTTTTGGAGAGCCTTAGAGTGATTGGAGACTTGGTATGAAAAATAGTACGTGAGTTGGTGCATAAGAGACCTGATTAGGGTTTTGCGAGTAAGTGGGTGTTGGGGAGTCTGCAGGGAGTATTTAAATTCTGCATAGGGATGAATCTTACGTGAGAAAAGTTGATTTAGGAAGTAAATAAGATAATGTCAAAGTTATGGGTCCATTGGAGACTTGGGTGCAACATTTTACATGGGTCGATGTAAGGGTGTCTAAGGGACCCAATTAGGGTTTGGGAGAAATTGGGGAATTTGAAGGGTACAAGGGTAAAAATGATCAAGGAAGGATGGAGTATGGGGTTGAGAGTGAGGACTTACTTATATAAAGGATGAGTATGGGTTTCTAAATGAGAGAAGAGATTTTGGGGTGAAAGAGGGAGGTTACTTGTTGAGGAAGTAAAGTGCTAGGGCTTGGCGCGGCCAACTAGGTTTTTTTCGGTCACACGTGAACTTAGGAGATAAAGTAATACATTTGGGGAATTTCCTAATAAAAGTAAGGTGCGAGATAGAGAACAAAGTAACGTTCGGGTAAGTAAGAAAGAGTTGGGCCACATAGGTCCGAATAGGGTCTTCGAGGAGGAACCCTAGAGGGATGAGGACATGCGGAGTCGATATCATATGTGTTGGGATGACCTATATTCTTGGAGATATTTCCTTACTATATGCCACTATGCCTAAGTCTACAAGGGATGGTTGTCGAGTGTGAGAAGAGGTATGAGTCTCAAAATATGGGATGGTCCCTCTGGAGGGGAAGGAAGTAGAGTATCAACCGCATGCATGTCAAGGGTGTGATGTGATTCAATAAGACACGGATAAGACATTAATTACATAAAGCGAAAGACTGTTGAGCCAGACACAGTCCGGTCCACCGATTAGAATAGTGGCCAGAGGTATTCTGCCCTGGGTGTTTATTTCCGGTCCACCGGCTATAATAGTGGTCAGAGGCGTTCTGCCCTAAGTGTTTATTCCGGTCCACCGGCTATAATAGTGGTCAGAGGCGTTCTGCCCTGAGTGTTTATTTCGGTCCACCGGCTATAATAGTGGGGGATTTGGGCTCAACAGACCCAAACGAATAAGTAATCCATGGGACAATACTAAATACTTACAATGAAACACCATGTGAGTCATGGCCAGTCCGGTCCACTGGTTAGAATAGTGGCCAAAGGCATTCCGCCCTGGGTGTTGATTCCGATCCACCGGCTATAATAGTGGTCAGAGGCGTTCTGCCCTGTGCATTTATTTCTGGTCCACCGGCTATAATAGTGGGGCTCCCGCAATCACATGGACTAATGAAGAATGTGTTGAATGAATATGAATGAAGTAATCCACGGGAAAATACTAAGTACTTACAACGAAATATCATATAAGTCGGGGCCAGTCCGGTCCACCGGTTAGAATTGTGGCCAGAGGCGTTCCGCCCTGGGCGTTGATTACGGTCCACCGACTATAATAGTGGTTAGAGGCGTTCTACCCTGAGTGTTGATTTTCGGTCCACTGGCTACGATAGTGGGGCTCCCTCACTTACATGGACTATTAAAGAATATGCGTGAAACGGACATATTATTAACGAGGATAAAGAATAAATCACCGGAAAGTACTCAGGCCTTATCTTGTGTGTTATCGCATGTTACTTATATGATTGTGCTATGTGGCTATGTGGTATGATTTTATGCTTGGCCTTAGCACACCTTCACCCTTACTCAGTATTGGACCTGTACTGATACTACCTTGATTGACTGGGTCCTGTGATGATCCACCAATGGTGGGGAGCAGACCTCCTATGCAGGTTTGATCAGTTACTAATTTGGGGTGGAAGGCTTGACTTGAGTGAGTAGGCGGTCCGGATATTGGTCCCGTTGGGATCTGTTTTATTTAGCTATATTTTGTACTACACTTCTTGTTTTGAAACCGTACTCTTAAGTTGTAATCTTAACGATATTTTAACTGTTGTTGACTCGTGTTTTCGTGAGTGATCTTTGTTAACTATGGACCCATGTTTTGATGAATCTTACTTAAATATTGTTTGGTTTAGCCTTAACACTTAGTATCGGAACGGTAGGAGTGAACCGGTCTGGTACTAAGTATGGCGGTAATACCCCCAAGTCATGGTTTTAATTCTTTCGCTTCTACTAAACCTTTTGATTTAAACAAAATTTTTTAGTAGTAAATTTGGGGGTGTTATACTACATTTCTTCATACCCACATGTATCAACCAACAAAAGGTATCACCTTTCATGTAGGAACACACGTTAACATTTTAAGAGAAAGAATTACTTACTTGATGCAGGCTAAATCCCCTTAAAAATAGGATTTTCAAATTGAAACTTCAACACTTAAAACCTTAAAAACCAAAATATTAACTTAGGTATTATACCAAAAAATTATAAAATTTTTAACAAGAAAACATAAAGGGAGAATGCTATACCACTGAAACAAAAATAGGGAAAAGCTCAACTAGATCACTCAATCTTTTCCCAAAGTCAAACTTTGCCTTGCTTAATAATGAAAATAAGATAGAGCTAGACGTAGGATCATGAGAGTAGGAAAATAATTTGGTAAGTGTTTGAATTGTGGAAGAAGAGAAGAGAATGTAGAACTCAGAGGAATTTATGTGGCTAAAAGAAAGTGATAAACATGGAAGATTGGGGCTACTTATATCTAGCTAATTGAAGGAAAACACAAAGGTTTCAAAAGGCAGCTCAAAACCCTACTTGTGATAGTTTGAATTTGATTAGAACGGATGGATTTGCCTGAGACTTGTTGACCTAGTCTCTTAGACTCAATTTGGGATTCTAAGGAGCTTTGGTCAAACAGACTAGAATTCTCATACATAGAAGAAGAAATGGAAAGTCAATGAGGTAGTAATCCTCTATATGCTCGAAAGCATGTCTGAGGTCAAAGCAATCAATCTCCAAATCGGGAAAATAAGAGAGGAGGAGGAAGATAATGGCTGAGGTCACCACTCTCCCTCATATATCTCAATCAACCTCTAGAATAAATTGAGGCAATATTTTGGGTTAAATGCATGATGAAAATAGTTAAGAACCTCTTAAGTACAATCGACATGAGTTGGTAAGGTTCCATTTTAGTGTAAGGGATTTAAAAAAAAATCCAACTAAAAAAAATATGACCAACTTGACATACCAGCCGATTGTTTCCCCCAACCTATCAATTTGTTTGGTCAAGGAACTTAATTTGGCTAAAATGACAAACCAGTAGATTAGATCATGGTACTAGTCAATGGGTTTGCCTGTAAAATTCAATAAACCTCATTTTCCAACATGATTTGAAATGAATTTTTATTCTGAATCAAATTATAACATTGAATTAAAATCAAAGGTCCAATTTTTTTTTTTTTTAAAATTTCTCATCCATCCCTCACACAAAAGTGTGCAGGTATTACAATAATTTTAAAATGTCTATTTTAATAAAAAAAATTTATAGATCTTAAAATATTTAAGTATGTAACAAGTTATGGCTAAATAAGCACAAAGTATCAATGTTGTTAAAATTATGAAATTTTTGTGTAAGGCAAAGCCTTTTGGGGATTTTTGTGTTATTTTGTTTTTAATTGAATTTGATGATTTCGTGATATTTATTGACATTAATAGGTGTGATTTTATACATAATATGACATATTTTGGATCAGTATAGAATGATTTATAAGGAATTAAAATTTAGGTGAAATTTTTAAATATTCTTCATATATTCAAAAGTTTCTTCACTAATTACTCACTACTTAAAAAATTTAAGAGAATGAATATATGAAAGTAGAAGTAAAAAAAATACCATTTACCATGACATTGATCATTAACCATTGACTTTTAATTTGATCATTAACTTTTATCGTTGACATGAATTATATTGTTTGAAAATGTCATATGGCCTTTTTTGTGATTTTTAACCAAAAAATATATAATATTTTGGCTTGATTGCTTTGTTTGTGATCATTTAGGATTAAAAGTGGTTTTTTAGAGAAATTTTGACCAAAGTTTGAACATGGATTAGCTTTAAGTATTTGTAAAGACTTAGATGTGGTAAGATAGATTTTAATCGTTAATTTTAAGAAGTATTTCTTGGAGCTTTTGACTTCATTTGAGCTTTTTAAAAACATTGTATGGGTGGCCTTATTAGATATTTGGTATTATGTGTTATTGTAGACATTTTGTGTTATTGTTAGACACTAGTTTGAATATCTTACATTATCATGAAACCCTAGTATGAGCTTCGTGTTTTCTATAAACACTTGTGGCATAATTTGGTGAGTTAATTTGTTTATGGGTTGAACAAATGATAATAGTTTGACTTTGTTGACTTGTTGTAACACCCCAAAATTTACTACTAAAAAATTTTATTTGCAGACTTAAGTGTGGAATCTAAAACAATAAAAACAAAGGGTGTTACCACCACACTTGGTACAAGTCCGGTTTCTCGACCATTCTCATACCAAGTGCTAAGGTTGAAATCATTACTCCATTTAAATTAATAACATGATTACAGAAATCAAAATAGAGAGATCATTAGATAAATACTATGCTAATTAAAAACCTCTACCATGCCCATTGAATAGGCAGAGGGCCAAGAGAATGAACCCTTCAGTACTACGGTATTGAGAAACCCTTTATACCAAACTAATATGATAAAACATCATGGAACACATATAAGGCATACAAATAATATGGTATAAGACTTATACATATACATATGATGATTGAGATATAATAATCATTTAGATAATCAAATTTCATTAAGGTCACATACTATTCATATTCATTCATCTGAAACAATTGAACTTACCAATGAACATCCCAGAGATAATCTTTGAAGCAATAGTTAAATCCCAACTTCAACATACTTCATGTCTTAGCAAAAATCCCAACCAGTTACATACATCACATGTATGTTCACAAATACAGTATAATAAAATCTATAACATTAGAGGTATACTTACAAGTACAACATAATAAGATCCATAACATCACAGGCATACTCACAAACATAATACAAACACAGGTAGGCACGAAGGCTGCTACCAAAACCACAGGTGGACACTAAGGCTACTACCAAAACTACATGTAGGCACAAAGGCTGTTACCAAAACTTCAGGTAGCCATGAAGGCTGCTACTAAAACCTCAGATAGGCACGAAGGCTGCTACCGAAACAATAGGTAGGCATGAAGGCTACTCTAGAGCAATCTAGTAATCAAATAATCATTATTTCAGTCAAATTATATCATTTCCATTTTTATTTACTTTCTTAAGGGGAGATCAATCAACTTGTAGACATAAAGGTACTCTAGTCAAACCGATGCACCAAAGCAACATAGTATCCTATCGACTATCAACCCAAGGACGCAAAAGGTACCCTGGTCGCACTGGTACACGAAGATAACACAGTACCCTACCGATAAGGATACCTAATCCATAAGTATGCATATCCCCTATTAGTCCACAGAACATAATAGAGTAAGATGTAGGGTCTAATTGGGACACTAAGGTACACTAGCAAAAATCCATAATATCAATTGTGGGCTAAACCACGTCTTTTACTTTAAGTATTAGTATTTTATTAAGGTGACAACGAAATTGCATACCATATAGATAAATCTAACTTTCATACTTTATCGTTTTTACTTATTTCCAATCATCCAAGACAACCATAATCAAGATCAACATTGAGGCCAACATTAAAATATACTAAGGTCATCCTAGGCTCAATAATCCACATCTGGACACTTTAGGTCAAAAAGGACCAAAATACCCTTAAGACCAAAATTCCCAGATTATCATCTATTTAAATACAAATTCCATTTTGATTTATTCATTTGTCATGAAAAGGCTAAAACACCATAAATAAAGCATTTATTGTACGATTTAAATTATCAAATAGGTCAAATGATCATTATGTCCTTATACATAATTTTACACATAAAATCCTTTTTCGCACATTTAATTCATCTAAAACACATACTCAGATACTCAACAACAGCTAATTTATATTAGACATAATTTTTAGGATAAATATCATAATACACAAAAATGACTAAATTGCCTATACGACACACATCCATAATAATCATTCCATAATTATATCTAAGCATGATCAACCTATTATTTTATACATAATTATTATACAAATTATTTTTTCGTCATTAGAATCATTTTAATCATACTTCCGTACCCAACATAATTTACATCAAATAACATGCTTGTTTTACTCATTTTTATGATAATAATATTTAACGCATAATGATAATGTAACAAATCATATTTAAAATATTTCATACACCGAAATCCTAATGTGTTATCACACAATATTTATAATTTTAGTAGGGTATAACGATTACCTGAATTCCAGCAAAAATGCAAAAATAGAGGTATCCTACTAAAGTTATTGAATCCTGCTAATCAACCTTTTGTGCCTAAAATTATACCAAAATTACTGAATTAATATCTATCAGATAAAATAATAACTAAAATGTAAAATTATTTTTTAAAAAAATTACCAAAATACCCTTAAATTTAATATGGGTACCAAAAATCTTAAAAATAACAACACAACTCATGCTGCATGCGCAACGTGAGCCATGCATATTCGAGGGAAAAAAGAGGGCAGTGGGGAGGTAGTAGAGAGGTGGAGTAAAGTTGGGTGATGGCTCGCTGGGTTACTCGATGGCTGGCGGTTACTGTTTGGTGAAGGTGGTGGTACGTGTGCACGGTGCTATTTGGGTAGTGGAGTGTGTGGGAATGTGTGTAGCATGTATATGTGTGTATAAATGAAGAATGGTCGGTTGAGTTAAGTGAGGAAATGAGGGAGATAGGGAGAGTGATTGGAGGCGGAGATTAGGGCAAGCAACAGGTAAGTTAGTCGGGTAAAAATGGTAGGATGAACTAGGTAGATTTTATTTTATTTTTATGTTTAATTTGGATAGATTAGGGTACCGAGTAGAAAATAATTCGGGAAAAATAATCCAGATTATGATAGGTTTAAAAAGGGATGGAAAGAGTAAAATAATTGGGAATAAATTTTAGAAAATTATTTTTGGGTTACAGATCAAAAGGTTATTAGTAAAATAATTTAGAATAAAATTTATGGGTGTAAACTAGGATTAATTTAAATAATCTAATTTCTGTAAAAATTTTAACCTGATTAAATTTATAGTTAAATCATCAAAATAATATGAAAAATAATAAAACTTTTAATATTAAATCTCCTAAAGTAATAATCATAACTAATCATATGATTATTAATTTATAATTAGGATTTTTAAAAACAAGGTATTACATCACTACCCCCTTAAAAACAAACTTCATCCTTGAAGTCTATTCCAAACTACTAGGAAACGCTCTAGGATACGCAAGGTACCCAAGGGAGCAACTACCCCCTTAAAAACAAAAAACCCTAATAATGAGAGAACGCCATGAAAACATGCAAAGCATGAAACCAACAACTCGAATCAACCGAGGAAGAGGCAGGGGCATACCGAAAGGAGAAACACCAGGATCAAGCACCTGTTGATCTACTTCTGCTAGGTTGGCCAATTGAATAGCTCCAAAAATCGGGTCCTATTGAACTCTATTGTGAGGCACACTATAGCACTTGAAGCTCCTATTGAACTGGTTGTTGTTGGTGGGCATGTCCTGATGACTGCACCTGAGTCCTCTGAACTCTAAAAGATGGAATCCTCTTCAAACTATTGTGTCTTGGACATCCTACCAAAAATTGCATCATTGTAATGTCGGGCTCCCAAAGCGCACAAGGATTCTTCTACGATCATCAATTATTATCTTGGCAAAAGCAATTCATCCTCTTAGTTGACTCATCTGTAGCTAAGTGGAGAGATGGTACATCCTCATCTTCATGCACATAGCCTCCATACTATTCTTCTTAGAGATGTAAAGGGATCCGAATCTCGCGTGGAGACTATGTCGATAGGTGCACCGATTCACCATGATTCATGAGGTGGAAGAGGCGTGCAATCATGTCCTCTTGAGCTACAAAACTGAAACCACGTTAATAAAACCTTAGCTTACTAAGCACATAGCACATATGCACAAATCAAAGACTACATAGTCTACCCACACTCAAATACTCAGAAGATAAATATGGATTTAAAATCACTAAAGGAAGGTAAATAAATTTTATAGTTAAAACATTTAGGATCGAGAGAACCGAATCTCTAACCAAAACCCGATTCTCAACAACCAAAAGCTTTGATACCAACTTGTAACATCCCAAAATTTACTATTGAAAAATTTTGTTTGTAGAGTTAAGCGTGGAATCTAAAACAATAAAAACAAAGGATGTTACCACCGCACTTGGTACAAGTTTAGTTTCCTCTACCATTCTTATACCAAGTGCTAAGTTTGCAATCATTACTCTACTTAAATTAAAAACATGATTATGGAAATCAGAATAGAGGGATCGTTAGATAAATACCGTGCTAATTAAAAACAATATTAGTGGTTTACAACTCAAGAGAGAAATTACAAGAGAACATAAGGGTCCAAATAAAACCAGAAATAAGATAGCAAAAGAGACATCAGATAGCCCTATGCTCTCAAATCCAAACTACTAGCATTTGACTGAACTCGGAGGCTGATCTGCAAAGTCCACTGCCCATTGAATAGGCAATGAACCCTTTAGTACTATGATACTGAGCAACCCTTTATACCAAACTAATATGATAAGACAATATGGAACACGTGTAAGGCATACAACTAACATGGTCTAAGACTTATACATATACATACGATGATTGAGATATAATAATCATTTAGATAATCAAATTCCATCAAGGTCACACACTACTTATATTCATTCATCTGAAACAATTGAACTTACCAATGAACATTCTAGAGATACTCTCTGAAGTAGTAGTCAAATTAGAACTTCAACGTAATTCATGTCTCAACATAAATCCCAACCAATTACATATATCATAGCCTCCATACAGGTACAACATAATAAAATCCATAACATCACAGGTATATGTACAGGTACAATATAATAAGATCCATAACATCATAGGGATACTCACAGACATAATACCTACACAGGTAGGCACGAAGGCTACTACCGAAACCACAAGTAGGCACGAAGGCTACTACCGAAACCTTAGGTAGGCACCAAGGCTACTACCAAAATCTTAGGTAGGCACGAGGGCTACTACCAAAACCACAAGTAGGCACAAAGGCTACTGTCGAAACCTCAGGTAGGCATGAAGGCTGCTGCCAAAACCATAGGTAGGCATGAAGGCTACTACCGAACAATCCAATAATTCGATAATCATTATTTCAATCAAATCATATCATTTCCACTTTTATTTACTTTCTCGAGGGGAGATCAATCAACCTAAAGACACAAAGGTACTCTAGTCATACCAGTGCACTAAGGTAACACAATATCCTACTAACTATCAACCTAAGGACTCAAAGGTACCTTGGTGGCACTAGTATACAAATGTAACACAATACCCTACTGACAATGACACCTAATCCATAAGTATGCATACCCCTATTAGTCCGCAAAATAAAATAGAGTAAGATGTAGGGCCTAACTGGGGCACTAAGGTACACCAGCAAAAATCCATAATATTAACCGTGGGCTAAACCATGTCCTTAGGGTAGCGACCCCTAAGGAGCCACCATTCCTGATCTCGTGGTCTTTCACTTTAAGTATTAGTATTTTATTAAGATGACCATGAAATTGCATACAATACAGATAAATCCAGTTTCCATACTTAATCATTTTTGCTTATTTCCAATCATCTGAGACAACCATTGTAACACCCCTAAAACTTGTGAATTTTGGGGATATTACCACCGTGGTTAGTACAAGCTCAGCCCCCAGCCGATCTCATACTCACCACAAGGCTAAAGAAAGATTACCATCCATTATTAATCAAACTTAGATTATAAATTCATAAAAACATTGAAACATTTATATGATAGAAATAGAGTATGCGAAAAAGAGTTTACAATCCAATAGTACATAATTAAAATTCCTCAAAAGGGATAAAAGCTACAGTATGATAAAAAAAAGTTTGAATAAATTGATACAAAATAAAGGAACATAAAAGGAAAAATTCGGCCACGTCGCTCTCGGTCACCAAGTCATGTTCAAGATCAACTCTCGACCCCACCTGATGCCTCATAAGCATTGAAGGCAATGAAAATAGCATCACCTATCTGCACAAACTTAGTAGGGACCTCTACTCATAGGAATGAGCAGCACCCATGAAATGGGTGGTCGGTACGCTATATACTAAGCAAGGTAACCATGCATCTAAGACCAAGCATACAAAAACATATAACACAAACATGATCACATAAACAACGTACAACCAATATAGATAAGTAAATGCCAAGCGATAATCCGGATAATCATATTCTTTAATTTCTAATCAATACTCAATTTACACCATGCTTATTATCAATCTATGCGATTGTAGGAAACCCACTATTATAGCCAGTGGATCGAAAACGTACTGGACAGAACCCACTTGACTACTATTATATGCTAGTGGATCGGTCTCCAGGGCAAGACTCTCCTAGCCACTATTATGCTAGTGGATCAGTCTGGCCTAGACTCTCATGGTGTTTCACTGTAAGTACTTAGTGTATTTCCATGTCTTATCATACTTAGAGTTTGGTTTATTGAGCTTGGGATCCCCCACTATTATAGACGGTGGATTGGAAACATATAGGGCAGAACACTCCTGACCACTATTATATATCGGTGGATTAGTCTCTAGGGCACCTCGGCACCTAGCCACTATTATGCCAGTGGATCAATCTGGGCCCGGCTCAATAGTCTTTCACTTTAAATGATTAGTGTCTTACTGTGTCTTATTCGGTAAGTTTCAACCTAGACATGCATGTCACACTCCATCTATTGTTATCCTTTCAATAAGGCTCGTCCCATATTTTGAGACTTCTGCACCTCCTAACATACCCCAACATCCTTTCCTTCTTCCACTTACTCACACTGGGAGTCCAACTTCTAAGTATGTGGGTCAAGGCCCACTATTTTATGGCATCCAGGTCCATTCACTAACTTCTCATAGGGTTTTTCCCTTCAAACCTTAACTAGACATATGGGGCCCATCCTTCCTCTATCACACCCAACCAAAGTCCCTTTACCACCAAACACATCATCTCACTTAGATTCAACCCCAACCATTTCTCTTTACTCCCCAAATAAGCATGTGACTATGAAACCCTAATTGGCCACTCTAAACCCTAGCACATTTCTTTCCCATATGTCACTCCTCCATTTCTCACCTTCCATCCTTATTTTCCCATGATACACATACTCACCTTACACATGATATTCTCCCACTCTCATCCCCTACTCCACCCACCCTCAATTATTTTTTACTTTCACAACCACCTCAAATTAGGGTTTTCCTCCCAAACCCTAGCCAGATCCCCTATGCACCCTTATACCAACCCATACTATTTTTCACCCAAAGCCTCCAATCACCCAACAAACTCTTCCCTTACCTTACTTACATCCCAAGATAACTTTTATCAAGTAAAGATCATCCCCATGCAGACTCTATCCACTCTATGCAAACCCTAGAAAATCCCATGCAAATCCAACAATTCTCCATGAAAAGTTCACCCTACTATTTTATTTTGTTCATAATCCCCTTTTATTTGCCCCTCATGGATCATGAGATAATTAGGTCAATCCCATGTCCCCTTAGTCAACTCACTTCCCCTTTTTTTCCATCCTTTTATCCTATATCAATATATTAAATATCCTAACATGCATATCCTAAAGGGCCACATCATATAATATCATGAGCACAACACACACACACACAGATATATATATATATATTATGCACATGCCATAAGAAAACCACATAAGTGTACCTTAACTCACAGAATCATAAGCCTTTCTAATATCCACCTTAAGTATAAATCTTGGTGAAATACTCATGAGCCAACAAAATATTATCTCCAATGAATCTTCCCTTGCCAGCTTGAGAAGCATGAACCAAACAGGGTAAAATAACCTATAAACGAGTAGAAATAATTTTTTCCAAAATTTTGTAAAGAACATTGCAACATGTTATAAGCCAAAAATCTAATACACACTGAGCTCTAGCAGTTTTAGGGATAAGAGCAAGCATTATGTGACCCAAGAAAGGAGGCACTACTGTAGATTGGAAAATACCATTCATAAGCAACCAGATATCATCACCCATAATATTCCAAGCAGCTTTGAAAAACCTAGCAATAAAACCATCTGGACCAGGGGATTTATAATTACTAATAGACCACAAAGCCTCCTTGACATCTTGCTTAGATATAGGCTTTAACAACAAATGTTGATGCTCCAAAGAAATAACAGGACCCAAGCCTAAAATATCCTTTGATATGGATCCAGCTGCAAGACTCTCAGACCCCAAGAAAATCTTATAATAAGATAGGAATGCCTATTTGATTTCCTTAGCATAATGGAACCAATGAACATCAACAACTTAGATTCTTTGAACCTGCCTCTTCATTTGCCTTGCTTTCATAGAGGCAAAAAAGAAATGAGAATTAGAATCACCAAGGTTAAGCCATTTGATACTAGATTTCTAATTGAAAAAACTCTCTTCACATAAAGCATAATGTTCATAAAGCTTTAAACACTACTTTTCCTCTTCCAATAATTTGAAATTCCTAGGATCAAGATCCATTGTTGCATGAATCACTTTGAGCTTGTCCCTCTGTTCCTGCACCTTTGAAGAAATACCACCAAACTTGGCCCAATTAAACTACTTCATTTTGAATTTTAAATCCCATAAGTTATTCTTAAACTTAGAAACCGAAGAACCTGCAGCAGGTCCACACCAGACTGAGGAAACCAAAGGAAGAAATTTTGGATCCAAAGTCTACATATCAAAATTTTCAAATTGCTTCCTAAACTGAAAGACCTTAGAATTCACATGAACAATGTCGGGGCTATGATTAGAGAAGAGAGGATCTAGGAATTCAGCTTTAGAATGAGGAAAGGAGGAGGTCCAAAACATATTCACCAAAATCCTATCTAACTTAGCCATGATTCTATTTTCACCCAAACTTCTATTACACCAAGTAAATTTTAACCCTGAAAACCCTAAATCTTGAACTAGGAGAGAATGGAAGCACTCTCTTACATCATTGACATCATTCATATTCATAGCATTCCCTTGAAATTTTTCATTGTCATGCAGGACAACATTGAAATCCCCCGAAATAATCTATGGATCTGATCCACCATATGCCAACATAACCAATTCCCAAGCCTTTTTATATTTTTTCTAGCATTAAAAGAATAAACAAAAGTTGCATAAAACTTGAGGCCAGAACCTATGTCAGTCACTAATAAATGCATAGCCTATTCAAAATTTGCAATAAGTTGAATATACACTCTTGTCCCAAATACACCAAATTCTACCATTAAGATGATGATCATAATTGCTTAACCTTTGCCAGTTGCATAAAACTTGAGACCAGAACCTATATCAATCACTAATAAATGCATAGCCTATTCAAAATCAGCAATAAGTTGAATATACACTCTTGTCCCAAATACACCAAATTCTACCATTAAGATGATTATCATAATTGCTTCACCTTTGCCATTTATTACCTAATCTTCCACCTATCTTATCACCATTATTATGTTTTATTCTAGTCTCTACCAACCCCATAAGGGAGACATTGTTCACTATTAACCATTGCTTTAACTCCTTTTATTTATAAGGCTTATTCAAGCCTCAAACATTCCATACCCCTATCATTAATATGATCAATTATCGAGTTTATCATCACATTATCATTAGACAAAAACTTACCCTTACACATCTCTTGATCAAAATTCTTATCCTACAAGTCATCAAATCCTATTAAAGATGGAAATCTGTTCTTAGATTTTTCCAAAAGGTCCATCCCTACTGAAGAAGTGGAGGGCTAATCTGGTTACCCTTTACTTGAACCAGGAACATCTTTGTGTTTAGTAGGATTAGGAGACTCCCTTTGAACCACTATCTAATGCTTATGATTTGGCTCAATAACTGGATCAGATACTTTAGAACTCATATTATTCTAAGATGAGATCTGCTTTTTAAAAGCCTTAACTTTCAAACATTTGCCAATTGAATGTCCAAAAACATTACATTTAGTATAAAAAGCAGGATTCCATTCATATGCCACTTTCTGATTAAGAATCTCTCCATCAGGATCTAATATCTCAATTGAATCCACTAGTCACTTATATTCATCAACTTCCACTAGCAAATGGGCAAAAGAAATCCTGTCTCCAGTAGAAGTGATTCATCCAATTGAAGTAGTCTGCCCATAGCACTCCCAATTATGCTAAGGGAATCAATATCCCGATAGTCGAGGGGAAGATTAGGAAGTTTTATCCAAAGAGGTAAAAACTGAAACCTCTACTTAGAAAATTGAAACTTTCTATGCCAAGCCGTCAAAATAAATGGTTATTTCATGAAAGACCAATAAGGTTTGGCAAGAACCCAATCCTTATCATCTTGAGAATCAAATTTAAACACACAAAAAAACCTTGGTCATGCAATAACACCTTTGGTTCTTTAACATTCTATCAATTCCTTCTCACAAAACCTATCATTTGCCCATGAGTTGGTTGATACCCTATTATATATCCAACTATTTCCCATTGCCAATCAGTACATCTATTCTCCACCTTCTCCTTCTAGAGAGAAACACAAATATTTTCCCCAATCAGTAATTAGTACATCTATGTATCAGATCATGATCAGGCCTTACAGACATCGGTTCTTCAAACTTTGAGATGATATTACCTTCCACACTCTTTTTAGATACCATATCCGCAACCCTATCATCATGAGCAGTATCAACCTCTAAAATTACATACAGATTGCATGCACTTGGCGTACCAACCACAATTTGATCCACCCCAACCACATCCGCACTAACCACACCATATTCCCGATTATCTAAACAAGATGAATCCAAAGCCTTAGGGGAAGAAGAAAAATCCTTACCAATATTCTTCCTTGCCGTAGAGGCTGCTCTCCTAGTGCACACCATGGAGGAGAGAGGAGAGAGCGGCTAAATTAGTTCAACTTAGGTGGTGCTATTTATTGAATATATTCATGCTTGTTCATATGTGTTATTGAGACCTTCAATTTTTATGACTAATCATATATTAATTAGCCCTTAGTGATATAAGTAGGGTTAAAGAAAGATTAATCATATTTAGGCACAAATTGAGTAAATTAGCCCTCAAATGGTAAAATATGGAATATGTGAATAGTGAGAGTCAAACATTAACCATTGACCATTGACCATTGACCATGAACTTATCATTAACACTTAACTTTTACTTTGATTGTTGGTTTAACCATGAATAGTATATTTTTTAAGTGGAACATAACCTTATTTTGGAATTTTAGATTCAAACAAACATGTCGTTTTAGCCTATTTAGTATTAAAATGGTCCTTTTGAGTTGTAGAGTGATTCATTTTAAATGTTTTACTCAGTAAAATTATAAGCCAATTTTGGTGTAACCTATAAAAACACATGTGTCAATTTGGTGTACCCTATACACATTTAAGGGAACATTTAGAGTAATTTATGAGCACTTGTTGAGTGATCAATGACCCACTAAGGTTTATTGTATGTCAAAAACACTTATGTTAAGGTTTTGGGTAAACTATAGACTCATACTAGGAGATATGTGTTATGTTTGATGTTATCATATAAAACACCTATGGAATTTGACATCATCTTCATATGAATTTAGACACATGATAATCATGCTTTTAAGTGTTGTTTAATAGTTGTGATAGTTCATACATTAGCCTAAGGGATTATGTTTTATGTAATCATTGAAAACATTTTTTATTCAAACGACTTAAGTTTTGAGTTATTAATGAAAAACATTGTCGAGCTTAAGGGTTTACGATTTTTGTTATCGTTGAAAAACATTATTGGGTTTAAGGACTCATATTTGTAGTAATAGTAGAAAAACACTTGAGGGACCTAGTTATTGAGGTTAAACATCCCATAAGTATTGTTTAGGGAATAAAATCTTCTATAATGGGGTCTAGGGTCGATCTTTCCCCTCCAAAAATTCTTGGGGACGAAAAAACCCTAGATTTGTTTAAATGGTTAAGTGACATGATATTTTGGATGTGTGTAACCAAATTGCATGTTTACATTCCTTAGGAGATTACATGTTAGTATGATTAGGCTACTTGAAAGTGCAGGCATGTGTAAAGGTAGTGTGTGTTATAACATGATTGATTGGATTGTATTTTAAGTGCTCATAAGAATTAGATTTTTTTAAGTAATTAAATATACTGACATTATTTGTAGCATTGTGATGAACCTCGGAAATCTAGGGGAATATTTAGCTTTGTTCTGTAGGAGGACCGATCTTGTAAAGTCTTATTTTGGAGAATGATGTTTGGCTTTATGTAGGTTAAACTGCATTATGTTCCTCTACCATTTTCTTGTATCTATTTTTAAGGTTTTAGTTGTAAAGATGAAATATTTAACGGTAATTTTTTTATATTCTTACATGTTTCATGCTTAACCTTGTATCTACCATGGGTTAAGTGAATGTTTGCATCTCTCTTTATAATAGATGCGGTAGTAACATCTCCTATTTATTATTTTTGATTTAGCATTGTACTTTTAAAATAAAATTTTTACATTGAGAAAAATGGGGGCTTGTACATGGTTATCATCCCTACATTGTTGTCGTTTCTCCTTAGGCTAGCTATTTGATTCATTTTAATGCATTTTGGTGGGTCCTTAAAATAGAGATCCTTTTCCCTCTTGTTTTTAGCTAGCATTTGACCCAAGTAAGTTGCTACTTACCTTTCTTGTGGTGGAAGAATGATTATGATGGTATGTTATGTTCCTTAAGTTGAATATTTTATTGATAAGCATGTTTCATTGATAAGGATGTATTAAAACAAATATCTAGTCTTGTATGTCAACCCTTATGTTGAAATGAGTTTATTATTAAAGCTTGGAAGTATGTATATTTTTCATGTTCATTATATGTATAAGCATGGCTATGTTGCCTAATAATGTGTAATATAAGGGAAGTTGTGTATATTAGATCACTTTTTTACCATTTTGGAAATATGAAGGCAATTGGAGTATATTTGAAGTTGACTTGTGTCAAGTTAAGTATGATAGTATGTTAGGCATGTTCAAGTTACTTTTATGGGAATTTAGGTGTTTTATTTGACCTTATGGCTTGACCACACCTTTGATATTTGAGCTAAGATGGTCATGCATTGAGCTTTCTTGCCTTGATGGCCATGTGGTGAGTTTTCTAGTTATTATATCTCTATGATTGGTTCCTTTGCCAATATGGATATATGCCAATTCCTTATTATTATGGCCAAGTGTGGTGGGTAAGATTTTTGAGTTACTTGGTTGTTAAGCTTTCATGGATTTTTTTTTTCTATTTATAGTGGGCATAGAAAACCCTTTTATGTGATCTTGATTGTGGTTTATGTATAATAATGGTGTAATTATTGAGTGTGTTGTCTCTAATTTGTTTGTTGTGCCCCATTATGATAATATCCAAGTGTGGTGGGTGTTAGACACCTTGCACTATCCCCTTAACATCAATGTCTATGTGTGGAATATGGGTAGCCCTTGGTTTTAATATTCCCTTAGTTAAATAATTATGTGTGATGGGTGGTGTATGAACTAGTGTATTAGCTTGTGATTTATATAGATTCATTAAGTAGCCTTGCATATGTATTTAAGTGTGAGGATTAACACCCTATGCTTGTGCCTTGGATGCCATTATATGTGTATAGAGAGGTGTTTATTGTATGTATGCCAAGGTATGATTATTGTATGTCATTGCTTACCATAAATTCATGTGCATTATGTATCTTCTATGTGTTAGGTAGTTTTTATTTACTCAATACTTTATCATACTATAAAATCCCATTTCCTATGAACTTTATTTAAGAACTTAATTGCAACTTAATATTTTATATGAACTAGATCAAAGAAATCATAGGTGCAAAAGTCATGTTTAATGTGTTAATTATGTGTTTTGGTTGGGGTAAAAATGGGTTAGGTAAACTAGGTTAAAAAATTTAGAAATAAGATTTTGGTGTTGGGTGGTCAATCTAAGCTATAGGGCTAAACAACTAAGTTGGGCCAAAGAACACAACAACATTAGGTGTTTTAGGTGGATGATTGATGGTTAGCGAGAGGCCGTCTAGGTATTGTGCGAAGTATTTTTCATGTATTTTTGTGCTATTTTAGCTTTGTGGCCCCTAAAATTGCCCTCATAGCCCTTCTCCTAACGTTCTCTCACCTTGGAATCAAATCCTTTCTTGTTCCCTTGCCTTTTCCCAAGATATTGGCCATAATCACTAGACTTTACCTACTCTCTTACACCTTATACTTGCACTCAACCTCTTAATTCAAGTGTGAATGAAGCAAGATCTTGGTTAGCTCTTCCCTCCTCTCTTCTTGGTAGGACCGATCCCCTTTCACTCTCTTTATGCCTTCACTTTCCTTATTCAACCACGTGATGCTAGAGATTTCCTCTCTCTCTTACCTTTCTTTTAATTTTTTGTTTAAGTGTTGAGAGCCTTTAACCCTAGTTCTTGAGTAGTTGGAAACCAAACCCTTCCCATCTCCTTTCTCCATTTTATTGATTGATTTTCTTCTCTTAATCTCTTATGTAGCCATCTTATATTTTTCTAAACCCATCGTTGGGTATGGATCTCTTCCTTGTTTGGTTTTTGAGTAACTTTTTATGATGTCTTAATTTATGTGTTATATTTTAATTATTTTTGGGTTTTTGTTTTTTAAGGAGATTGAAGAATAAGTGGGAACTATGGCTTTTGGTGGCTCTTTCTCTTTTATTTTTGTTATTTTTCTTGGAAAAGTAGTAGCCCATATGCTCATACTAATGTGTGAATATCATATGTTAGCATGATAGGGTTTGTGAGTTGTATTTATTTGTGATTTGTGCCTTTCTTGTAATTTTATGAATTATATGAATATACCATGATTGCATTAATTTTTCATTGCATATGTTGGCATGAGATTTTAGGAAAGTGTGGTAGATTTGTGTATTTTAATATATGTATAATGATATGCTAGAATATGGATGAATGTTGAAGGATAATTATGCATGAGTTGCATGAGAGGATCAGTCAATAGCATGATCGTCATTGATGAAATCATTTCTTATAACTTTGAGATTTCCATGAGTCTCCTTGCATGATTTATTTAAAGTTTGATATATTATGTATTGAGATTTGAGGATATTTAGGTATAGTTATAAATTATTAGAGTTTTGGATGCTCAAGTGGTATATATAGATCTAACACCATAACTTAAACAACAAGACTTCAAGAATGAGAGGAAATGTGTTTTTAATTATAAATAAATAAATAACCATTCAATGTGGCAAAGATCGACTAAAATAAGTATAAAAAAATGGATAAAATAAAACCTATTCAATTATCACCATTAATCTTGAGAATATATAGATTATGGATCTTGTATGTTTATTGTGGATACATTAAGCATCGTAAAATGAATTATCATTAACAACATCCTAATTACTCTTGGGATTATGTAACGTTACATTTAATATTATAGCACATAATCACATATTAATAAATAACCACCATCAAAAAATTTATTTTTTTAGATGATTTGAAGTATTAAATATACTTGCATATCAATCTATAATACCTTATATTTTTTTTAATTCAATATCCTTACACTTAGATATTTTATTAACAAAATTTGATAAAAAAATAATAATTATTTTATATATGATACGTTTTATTATTTTATTAACAGTTCCGAATTTATATTAGAATTTAGTTAACCATTTTCATTAATATTTATGCTAGATAAATACGTTTACGACTCATATTCTTATTTTATTCATATTATTTCAATTTTCTTATAAAAATATATTTATGTTTCGTCATGTTTCATTTGAACATTTTAAACTCATCTTCGATTATAACTTTGTATGTTATTATAACTTAATTTTGGCATAATATTTTGTTAATGTAGATAAATTGTTTCAAATTATAAAATCCATTATGATTGAATTTGTTGATTTTTATGAAGTCAACAAGATCTTCAAAAATTTTCAAATTCAATATTTCTGTAACTTATTTATGACTTTCTTTCTAAAATTAATTTTTTTGTTTCTCCCTTTTCCATTTTCCATTTATGAAGGAAATATTCAAAAATCATTTGAGTAAATTATAGTTCCTTATAATTTGATGTAAATATGTTTAAGAAAGTTGTATAAATTAATTTTGGGATCATATTATGTATTTTCATAAATAATATGAATTCTTCTGATCATTGGTATTTCCATCTGAAAGTTTTTCCAAAATTCTTTAAATAACCTTCATATTGATTTTTATATCTTCGAGTCATTATAGAATGATTATTGTTAAATGAATGTCACATAAAATCATCATTTAATATTATTTAGATATTTTGTACCTTCTTATTTGTATTAGTGAAAAAAACACCCCATATATTTTTCTTTCTTCTTCTCTCTCCTCCTTCCCTTTTCTTTTTCTTATCGAAACCTTGACCCCTTTCTCATTATCCCCTCTTAAATATCTATAGTCACCACTACTAGGTGAAGTTGGATAGTGCAACCACCCTAAAAATGAATGACGACGACACAGATGACCACTAGTGATGGGTGGCAGCAACAACTAGTGCAAGTTGGGGAGCTTTGGCTCAACCATACTCCTGTGCCTCCCTGTTTCGTCCACCACTAGAGCACAATGCAAACTCCACCTCCACACCACAAAACCACTACACTCAAGTCCCCATCTTTAAATCTCTAGTAGTTAGATTGAGCAACAACAACATTAGGGATAACAATGAGCAGTTGTGAGTAACACGATAGTAGCAGTTTGCATCACAAGCCACAATCACAGTCAAAATTACCTAGAAACTTATGAGTGGTACTCAAACTCTAATGAAGCTCCATGGATCCTCACCCACTTCGATTTGAAGAATTTGTTTGGCATAATTTAACTCAAACCCTAACTTTAATTTCTGGTGATTTTGGAATAATTAGGTTGAATTAAGTTAATTTGATTGTTGGATTTATGTATATATGATTTGAGTTATTGATGTAGAGTGGTTAATTGTTTTAACATAGATATGTCCAAATTAATCAAATTTATCCAATTAAGCTAGTTTTGATAAATCGATTATATAATATGTTTTGAAATATATCTAATTTCATGTTTGTAGCTTCACTTAGATAAAATGTGTGTTAAAAAATGTTTGAATTGGAATTTTTGGGCTAAAACCCTAATTGGAAAGTCATTTCTTTGAATTAGAATTGATCTTTAAGTTTTTTCTACCAATTGGCTTTACAAAATAATTTAGAATTTGATTAATTGTAATTTTGATTCATTCATTAAATAAAAATTATTAGAACCAAGTGAATTGGGATTTTTAGGTCATAACTCCAATATCATTAAATTGCAACATGTATTTATGGTGTTTAATTAAATTTATTATCTAATATGTTTTAAAATATACTTAGTTTCATATTTGGATCATTAGTTTGAATTATTGAGCCAAAATTGACCAAATTAGCATTCTAGGTCAAAACCCTCAATTTTAAAAAATAATTATATCATATTGGCTATTTGTAAGATTTTTGTTTTGTTAAAGTTGACGATCTAGGCTTACCTAGATGTAGCTAAATTATATTTTTTAATATCAATTTGAGGTAATCAAAGTGAAATGGTGAATTTATAGTTCGGGTTTAGAAACCCTAATTTTTAGACATTGTTTTATAGAATTGATTTGCTGATGCTTTTTTTATTTAGTCAATTACTATCTTTAATTTAAAAACATTCCAATTGTGTTTTTAACTTATTAGTTTGGATCAGTTATCCCAAATTGATTAATTTGTCTTTTTTATCGTAGAACCTAATCAATAAGTCATTATCGATAAAATAAACTAACCTTTTATAGTCCTTCCCTTGGCTTTTCAAATAAGTTTGAAATACCTTAAGTGATTGTAATACCCTACATTTTTGTAACATGGCTGAATGAGAATTATGCCAATTGTGCGCCATTGATTTTGATTTAATGTTATGATTTGGTTTGGGATAAAGTTTGATTTGAAATCATGTTGAAACACAGAGTTTATTGAGTTTTACAAGCAAATCGATCGATTGTTTCATGAACCGATCGAGTTCTTGTAGTTTTAGCCAATTTGGGTTTCTCAACTAAACCAATTGACTGGTGGTAAAATAGTCAATTGGTAGACCTACACCCATTGACTAGTTTATCGAGATGGTCATAGTTTCAAACTTGATTTTTTTTATAAAAAAAATCTCTTACAACGAAATAGAATGTTACCAACTCATGCCAATTTATCCGTAAGAGATTCCTAACCATTTTTATGATGCATTTAACTTGAAATACTACATCGATTTAATTAGGAGGTTGATAGTGACAATTAAGGGTGAGAGATGACCTCAGCATTATCTTCTTCCTCCTCTCTCAACTACACGATTCTAAGATCGAATGCTTTGATCTCAAGTATGCTTTTGAGCAGCTAGAAGATTCTTTCCATACTAACCTTCTATTAATCCATATGTAAATGCTAAGTCTATTCTAATTGACCTGAACTCTCCAAAGACACCATTTGACCTATGGAGAATAGGTCAAAGAATCCTCGATAAAATGCGTCCATCCTGATCGAATTCAAAGGTCAATGGTAGGGTTTTGAGTCGATTTCTGAACCTTCATTATTCTCTTCTATTGGTCGGCTATAAATAGCCTCAATCATCCCTATAATGCACCTTTCTTTCATCCACTAATTTTTTCTAAGTCTTGTATTCTCTCCTTTCATTCTACACATCAAGTATTACTAGTCAATCTATTTACACTCTTCTAATCTTGTCTCTACCTCTCTCTTATTTAAATTTTTAAGCAAGATAGAGAGATTCTGGGAAAAGGTTGAGTAGTTCAGTTTAGCTATTTCCCTGTTTTTGGTCTCAAGTTGGTATATCCTCATTCTCTTCTATTCTTAAGTTAAAATTTTGATAATATTTTGGTATAATTTTGGAGTTTAATATTTGGTTTAAGGTTTTCAAAGCTGAGATTTTCCACCATCAAAATTTTTTTAAGGGAATTTTTCTTGCATCAAGTAAGTGATTCTTACTTCTAAAATATCTATTAAGTATTCATATATGTTAAGTGTTAACTTTAGTAGATTTTTGTATGATGGCATCAATGAATGCAGTTTGTATAAGTGATTTGGATGATTAGATGGCATGATTTGAGTGAAAAGCTTGAAATTTAGTAAAATAGGATATTATGGTTCCATGATGAGAAACGTGTGTTAATCTAGTTAATAACAGGTTAGACCATGTCGATACATGTTTTAATGTGGTTAAGAATGATTTGTATATAAGAATTTGCATGAAATTTATGATTTGGTATTATGTTAGGTCAAACCGATCGATTGACTCCTAGAACATTTAATTAGTTAACCCAACCTATTGACTAGTAAGCTTGTAAAGACCTTGCTCTTTCTCTCTACTTAAACCTATTGATTAATTGAGAAAAACCAATCGACTAGTTTATGAACAGTCAGCTAGTTTTCCCAAATTGATTGGCTAATTTGAGGAAAGAATGGTTTGGTTGGGTCAAACCAATCGACTATTTGACCCTAAATCGATTGACTAGTCAGGCCAGACCAATCTACTGGTTTGATTGTTTTGCATGATTAGTTTATTTTTGGTTTGGTTATGCTCTGAGGTTCTGTTTGGGACTACACCATGATTATTAATGGGATAAAATGCAAATTTTATCAAGGATTATTGACCTAATGAAAGGATTAAAATGGATCATAACTTATGGTATACATTATATGTAATGGAAAGGCTATTTGATATTCCACTTATGATAAGTGATAATATTGAGAAAAGAGTATTGAAAATCAACATTAGTCTGAATTAAATAATATGGTGATGATGGATAGCATTGGAAAAGGACAAATGGAAAACACACATGATCGAGGAAATAGAAAGAAAAGGATTAATATGGATTAACATGAGAAAATGACTTGCATACTTTTGTATGGGACTGTTATGATCACCTATCCTTACAAATAAAATACTCTATGTAAAGAAAAAGAAAGTTGAGTTAAGTATGCTTTTGGATTACCCAATCCTCGATTAGCTATCGTGGGTTAGTTTGCCTTCGGGCAAGATTCTGAGAGGTCATAGTGTCTTACCTACTCTAGACAATGGTGATGTACTATAGGGTATCGATAATAAACTAGTTGCCTGGTTAGTTGGTTTCAACCTAGACTTATGTCCATATTGGTTGGCTTCAACCTATACTTATATCTATTTTAGTGACTGGCTTCAGCCTGGACTTATGTCCACTTGGTGATTGGCTTCAGCCTAAACTTTATGTCCCTTATTTAGATAGGCTTCCATAGTATGTGAGACCACCCCAACATAGTCCATCACTCAATGATAATAAAATATGGATGGTAAATATTGGCTAAAATTTATGAACAATGACCAAGTGAATGGTTGATGATTGGTTAAGAAATGGAAGTAATGGTATAATTGGCCAAAATGAATAAAGCTAGTTTATACATTTGGCTAATGGTTGAAATGACTAATTAGTTAAGGAATAGAACATTGATTGAGTGATTGACTTACCTCATATATGGATAAGTAAATGGTATATTGGAAATAAACACTGGATGTTTTTTGGATGCTCTTTGCTATTTCTTATATAAGTGCTTGTGTGAGAAGGTTGTGAATCTAAGCATGATGTATTCTACTATGTTGGAATTGTATATGATAACATGTCTTTATGTACTTCTACTTTTATATATGGCCTTATCATGATGCATGTTATAATATATATTCATGTATAGGAGATTGATATAATTATGTTACATTGAGGGTGAAACTTGGCTTACTCAATACGTAGCGTACTGATGTGCCAATTTACTCAATCAAATGCTCATTCCCATGAGCAGAGGACCATATGTAGGTCTTTAGGGGTGGCCAGTAAAGGGCTTACCTCAGTTGGGTCGGGCTTGAGAGTAAGGATATCTGAAAGGTTTTGGTGGATTCTGTGGTAGACCAAGGTTTTAAATTAGATGTCATGCCCTAATTTATTTTATTGTAGCCCCATACTTTATTCACATGTATTTTGTAATGATTTGATCATAATCCATTAGGGTCCTCCAATGTAAATTCATTTGGAGTTGTTTAATAAAATTGTTATTTTACGCACTCTGTTATTTTGAGTGTTTGATTGGTTTAGCCTTATATATAATATGGGGTAGGCAGTAGACATCTATATTATGTTAGGTATGGCAGTAATACCCCATTTTTTCTAAGTGTTTTATGCTTATGCAATTGTTTTAACTAATTTTTTGGTAGTGAAAAATGGGGGTGTCACAAGATGGTATGAGAGTGTTTTCCTAAAGATTTTCTACTTTTAGAATTGATGAGCTGATACCACAGGAAGGTATCAAAGCCATTCTTAAAAACTTTCTACTTTTAGAAAATTATTAAACCGATGCCCCAAGTTTTATCAAAGTGTTTTACTAAAAATACCTTAATCTCACAAATAATTTTAAGCCAATACCATAGGATGGTATCTATCTTGATTTGAAATTCTTTTTCTTAATTTTCAGACAAGTTTATTTATTTAAAATCCAAATGTCTGTGAATGAGAGTGGGTTTGGGAATATGCTATAGATAGCTTGTGCTTATTGTTGTACAAGTCTTAGTACTCGATAGTCTAAATTTATCCCTAAATTCTTATAGTCTTTAGGACATGATGGTTGCTAATCGCCTCTACGAGTGTATTGAGGCATTCATGGGGAATGTCAGAGCTTATATGTAGCACCTGATCCAAGCACCTCAACCTCCACCAGTGCTAGTGGTCGCACCAGCTCTGGAGGATTGGCTCAAGAGGCTAGACACCATCACTCACCAATCTTTGAAGGCCAGAAGGACCCCCGATATTATGGAACGATGGGTCTTGGACATGGAGAAGATTTTCACCGCCTATGGTTGCCCTAGAGATAGAAGAGTAGACGTGGTCGTTTACTATTTGTAGGGGAGGGAAGATGCATGATGGCGAAGCATCCAACGTAGAGGTGGAGAACCTATGGGATGAGGGTCATTCTTGGAGGCATTGCAAGCCTGATCCTACCCAACTCATTTATATATAAAGAAGTACGATGAGTTCATGGCACTTCGATAGAAGAGCATGTCCATCAAAGAGCATTACTCTCACTTCATGGACTTGGTCAAGTTTTCCCTGAAGGTAGAGGCCAATGAGATGATGCAAGTTCATAGATTCAAGATTGGACTAGGCATCCGATACCAGGAGTTGTTGGTGGGATTCACCTCAACATATATGTTCAGGATGTACGAGCAAGCCTTGGAGGTGTCTTAAGTCATCCAACCCCTGTATACCTAGTTAGGGAACAAGAAAAAGTTCAAACGTTGGCAGCATCCCAGTGACTAGGGATGACAATTTTCCCCACGAATTCAGGGCCCCATTGGGGATTTCCTATTCGGATTTCGGTTCCTGAAGAGAATTCGGGGATTGGGTTCGAGGATTCTTAATAGGATTTTTTTGGGGACGTGATGGGGAAGAGTTTGGGGTCCCCATCCTCAAGCCCGACCCAAATAAATTATTATTATTATTATTATTATTATTATATATATATAATTTTTTATAGAATATAAATTAAAAGTATAATATAAAAAAAGGCTTAAGGATCAAGGATGGGATTGGCGAACGGGTATAAAGTCGAATTTCGGGGATCGGATCGGGTTTCAAGGTCGGAGAATAAATCGAGGATGGAAAATAGATCGAGGATCAGGTCGGATATGTAATACCCCATATTTTTAAATTGAATTTTATTAAGCTTAATTATTTTATTAGCGTAATTTGATGTAAACATTTAATCATTTGAATTTCAATTCATTTTATGGATTTATCGACGATTTCAAACTTATATTTGAATTTATTTAATCATTGTTATTGCAGATCATTATAGATAAATTCGTTTACAACTATGATTTTATTATATTCATATGATTTTGATTTTTGGTTAAAAATATGTATTTCCTTTCTTTCTTATAATTTGATTTTTAATATTTTAGATTCGTTTTCAATTATAACTTTGTCGTGTGATTATGACTTTGTTTTGGAGTTATATTTCGTTAACAAAATATATTATTTAAATTATAAAATTTCCATTTAAAATAGTCAAATTTATTTTAATAATTTTTGCTGTAGAAAAAATTTCTGACTTTGAGTTTATTCATTTTTTAAGTCGTTAAGATTTTTGGAAAGTTTTAAATTAAAAAGATTTCGGAGCTTATTCATGGATTTCTTTTCAAAATTAATTTTCTTCCACTATACCTTTTTTGGTTTGCAGAAGACCTGTTTCAAAAATTATTTAAATTAGTCTCGGTTTATTAGATTTTGACTTAAATATTTTCTTATGTGCTTTTAAATAATTTTTCAAGGTCTTATAATGTATTTTTGTAAAAAAATATAAATTTTTATGTTTGTCGGTAAATTCTTCAGAAAATATTTATGAAATTTTGTATATAACTCTTATATCGATTTTAAGCCTTCGGATCCTTTCGAAATGAATTTTCGTTAAATAAATTTTAGATAAAATCTTCCAATAATATCTTTAGATGTTTGGTATTTATTTATATGCATATTTATTTATAGCTCGTCCTTTTCCTTTTCTCTCTTATTCTCTCCCTTCTCTTCTCTTTCTCTTTCTTGTTTGAGCTCCCTACTCCTGAGCCCAAACCCCGGCCTTACCTCATTCTCCCGGCTCATCCACTGAAAACCTGTCCGCCACACCAGCTATCACCGATGACACACAACAACAGCCACACACCATCGCAACAAAAACCGTAGTAATCGCAACAACAGCAACCGCGTCCAATGGCAGAGAGCGTAGGTCGCACTGGCTGCTGGTGAGTGGTCTTCGACCTCCGATGAAGCTTCTTCGATCTTCACCCATCCCAATTTGTTAGTTTCATTTGGTATAAATTTTTGAAAACCCTAACCCTTGTTTTGATTAATTGAATATGAATTAGCTTATGATAAGCTAAATTGATTGTGTAATTATGTATATATATGTTGTATGATTGATTTAGAGTGATTAATTGTAGTGTATTTGGTTGATTTGTGAAAATCGGATTTTTTGGATTCGTTTGATTAAGCTATTTTGGCTAAATTGATTTTACAATATGCTGTAAAATATATCTAATTTTATATCGGAACCATCAATTTGAGAATTTTGGGAAGAATTGATCGAAATTGACTTACTAGGTCAAAATATGTGCGTGATGAAATTGGATTGAATAGTTGAGTTGTTTCACTCAATTAATTTTATAATATCATTTGAAATATAATCAATTTCATATCGGAAGTGTTGATTTGGAAAAATTGTGTGAAATTGATCGGAATTGGATTTTTAGGTCATAACTCTTGCGGGTCTAAATTGGATTGTGTAATCGGATCGCTTTATTCAATTGATTATATAATTTACATTAGAATACATTTAATTACAATTTAGAACCGTCAATTTATATATTTAACAAGAATTGATCGGATCTACATTCCGAGCTCAAAAACCCTAATTGTGTTGAATTGGATATTTCTTTTATCGATTTTGATCAATTGATTATATGATATATTATAAAATATTTCAAATTGCATTTGTAAACATTCAATTTAAATAAATTAATAGAATTCAACCAAACTGCATCTTCGGCCTTAAAACCCTATATTTCAAATGAAATTATGAAATTGGTCAATTATATAGTTGTTTTTCTAAAATTAAATTTATAGAAATAATTTAAATGGTGTTAATTGGATTCTAATATCTTCGATTGGAATTAATTGATTTGAATTATCTGAGTTTGTGTTTTGGACTTTGAAACCCTAATTTTGGAAACCGATTATCTTGAACCAGCTACTTGGAAGATTGTTTTTATTGAAATTGATTATTATGATTTATCTAAAATTAGTCTAATTGTATTTTAAAGCTTCCAATCTGGAGTAATCGAAGTGAATTGGTTGGTTCATAATTTGGGCATTAAAAATCCTAATTTTCGGAGATGGTTTTTTTAAAATTGATTGTGTTATACGTCTTTTACCTAATTGATTTCAGGCTTTGATTTTAAGTCATTTGAATTGTATTCTTATATTATCGGGTTGGATTGGTTCCCTAAAAATGATTGTTTTTCCTCTTTAGTTGTAAAACCTAATGAGTAAGTAATTTTAGATAAAATTTACTTATAATCTATTATCCTTTCCCTGACTTTCCAAATTAATTTGAAATGCCCAAATGATATGTGTTAAACTCGATTTGGTTGATATTTAATCTTAAATCTTAATAAAGCGATGCTCACGAGTCAAAGGTTTTGGACACATTTTTCAAGAAAGATTATTTGTGTTCATTTATGTTGATTTAGTTGCAATATTTAAATTATTGATCGATAGGATAGTTTCTAACCTAGTTCCGATTTCCATCGGTGATCTAGGAATAGTTTCCTATGTATTGTCAAGCTCTTGATAGCTCTCTCTCTTTCTCAATCTGCTTAGCTAGATTCGGATTAAGGTAAGTCATTACTTTATTTTACTTATGACGGAATCTCAATGTATGTCTGTTTGGAGTGGAAGGCGATGAGGATGCTTATGATATAATAATGGAAGTTCATTATGTTGATGAATGTGAGCTAAGTGTTGTTATGTCGGCTTGATTTATGATTGGTTAAATCCTTGAATAAAATATTAATCACTTAAAGTGAAAGATCTTGAGTTGGGACTTGTATCACTTGGGGTAGCTATCCGAGTTAGGTTTGGTATTCACTTAGTACCATTCCAGTGATTTTTTATTCTGTGATCCCAGGTGCCTTACAAGGTTCGGAGAGGCCCTCTTCTACTCTATAGGTGTCTCGATATATTTCGGCCCTATAGGGGGTATGGATACTTAAGTGATTAGGTGTCCTATTTATTAGTGATCTAGTTACATTTCTGGGTGGGCCAGCTAGGGATAATACCATTCGAGTACTAGATTAGTTGTTATGATCTCTTTGAGTCTTCGTCCTCAAGATAATATAAACAAATGGTGGTGATCACAATAAAGGAATATAATAATGAATTATTCTTACTCACTCATGGACTTTATATTTATTTTTCCTATGCATGTCTCCCTTATATTAGTGACACTATATGACATATGTTCATACCCAATTATCATATAATCTATTATTAAAATCGTATGTGGGTCTTATGTACAGAATGATACCTTCTAGGATTGTGTGTGTTACTTAGCATATTGATGCGTGCACGGTTAGAGTTTTAGATTTAGATGGAGTTTATATGGAGTATTTGATGAGTATGGATTATGGAGGTTGATGATGGGGATTCGAAGGGGTGGATGATGATGGAAAACGAGGTAGAAGGATAAATTAATCTTTAAACCACACAGAAATAAAGATTAAGGTTTCGAGAACAAAACCGTTCACACAGATTCGGTTTTGTTTCGAGAAGATTCGAAACAAATCGTTCACACAGATTCGACTTGTTATGAGATGAATCCACACAGAATTTGGGTTTTAAGCAATGCTTAAGGTTGTTCTTCTTATTCAAGTTGTGTCTTTCTACTCGGGCTCCTATGGTTTATATAGCCAAGGAACCGAGCATCTTTTCAAAAGATTACAAGCATATTCCCTCCCAAAAGCACTAATTCCCTTAAGACTAGCTAGTTAATATTTAGTCACTAATTGACTAAAAGTAAATAACAGTAACTTCCTTCCAAAAGCATTAATTCCCTTAAGACTAGCTAGAAGATATTGAATGATCTAGCTATTAACAAACTTATTTGACTCGAAATAAAAATAATAATAAATTACTTAAGACTAGCTAGAAGATATTAAATGATCTAGCTACTAACAACCTTATTTGACTCGAAATAAAAATAATAATAAATGACTTAACACTATCTAGAAGATATTAAATGATCTAGCTACTAACAACCTTATTTGACTCAAAATAAAAATAATAATAAATAACTTAATAATAAACATTACGCTAACTAAAGAACGTTGCATGCAACCCATGCATGCACCTCCATGTTCATGTATCTGCGTGGAGTAGCGTAACTATCTTAGTTGGTGTCGTGTCATGCGGCTCTGCTCCCGCATCACATATGATCATGATTTTCTTGTACGCTTGTACCTTGTGTATTATCGTATCTAGTCATGTATTATAAGCATGAATCTATGATCCTATGTTTCATTGTATGTGTGGCATGTATAACCGAGCATGAGTTATTATATGAGTGGAATGGTGTATGTATCACATGTGTAATTGAACATGAATTATTGTATGGGTAGAATGATTCATTTATCACATGTATAATTAAGCATGAGTATTATAAGTTAGAGATCGTCATATCTTTATGTGGATTATGTTTCCTTCCATGAGTTAGGTAGTTGTGATTTACTCAGTACTGAACATGTACTGATACTACTGTGGTTGAATGGATCCTATGACGATCCACTGATGGTAGGGAGCAGACCTCTTGTGTAGGCTTGAGTTCAGATGTTATTGTTGGGTTGAAGACTTGGCTTGAGAGAGTAGGCAATCCAGAGTTTGATCCCTCAGAATTTGTGCTTATTTATCTTTATTCATTTTTGGAAGTTTTCAAGTGTTGCATGAAATTTTCAAGGGAGTTGTAATTAAAATTTTAATTTCCCATTATTTTGATAAGCTTTTAAAATCCAAGATTATTTCATAAGTTCCACTAATTTATTCGGCGATGATTTTATTCAGTGAAAATTTTCACTTGCTATCTGCCTATGGATATCTCCTTGTGGGAGTTTATCCTAATGGCATAGATGTTGTTTGAATTTTTGTTGGATAGGTTTTAGCCTTACATCTATCATGAGATAGATGGTGGACATTTATCTTATGTTAGATGTGGCGGTAACATTCCCCAAATTATATTCTATATTCCACATTACTCTTTTAAACAAATAAATTTTTCCAGAGTGAAATTTGGGGTGTTACAGGGTATGTGGATTTGATCATCGTGGGGATTTGGTTGGGTTCGAGAATTATTTTTCTTATCTAGTTTGCGGATGGGGATGGGGTTCCTATCTCCGACTCATCCTGTCACCATCCCTATTAGTAAATGGAAGAAGTCTTTCTCTGGAGGTATCTTACCACCAAGATTTGGGTGGAGCATGGAGTCAGCACAGCCATCTATAGGATTTTTTGGAGGTCATGCTGAGGAAAGGCAATACCACTACAAGAGATGCGGGTTAGACCACCCAAGAGTTGATTATAAAGGCAACAAGGTGACATACCATGTGTGTGGTGTGGTGGGACATAGGGCATATATGTAACACCCCCAAAATTCACTACTGAAAATTTTCATTTTATTAAAAGAAATTGCAAAAGCAAAATATTAAACGGTGAATTTCGGGGATATTACCGCCGCACTTAGTACCAGACCGGTTCACTCATACCGTTCCAATACCAAGTACTAAGGCTAAAAGTGTAAAACAAAACTTACAAACCATATTTAAATCAGAGTAGCGCGAAAACTGTTTACAAGAATACAGTCCACCAGTGGTGGTTACAAAAACAAGGAATACATTTAAACCAGACAATAGAAGAGGAAGGATGAAACCCTAAAAGCTGGATAATCCTTACGCTCTTTTCCTTTGCCCACTTGAATAGCACTTGAAAAGACCTGCAAGGGACATTGCCCATTGAATAGGTAGGGGCCCCACGAATGGAACCCTTCAGTACTATGGTATTGAGTAACCCTTTAAAGTCACACTTAAAGGCAGGCCTACAATGTCACACATGATACAAAGCTATATACATATACAACAATATGTGTACATATAACATTCACATAATTAACAATCACATCAGATATCAAAAGGTCATTATGAATAATCGATACTTTCGGGCCTTAAGCCATGTCATGTGCAAAATCAATGCATTCGGGCCTTAAGCCATTAGTCCATCATTATTCAATCAATATCATATTTTATATCCATATGAGTGCGAGAACCCCACTATTATAGCCGGTGGATCGGTCACTTATAGGGCCGAACGCACCTAACTACTATTATATGCTGGTGGATCGGTCTCCAAGGCAAAACGCTCCTGGCTACTATTATTCGCCGGTGGACTGGTCTGGCCCCTACTCATATAGTGTTCCACTATAAGTGATTAGTATTTTTCCATAACTTATTTCACATCCATGACTGATTTTATTGAGTTCGGGGTCCTCACTATTATTATCGGTAGATCGAAATATATATCAACATCATCCAGGGCAACACACTCCTAGGCCACTATTATGTACGGTGGATCGGTACTCATAATCACTTACCAGGGCAACACGCTCCTGGGCCACTATTATATCCGGTGGATCGGTACTCATAATCACTTGTCAGGGCAACACACTCCTAGGCTACTATTATAACCGGTGGATCGGTAATCAATATCATAATTCAACTGGGCCCGTCTCATGATCTTTCACTTTCGTTATTAGTATTTTCCTTTCTTTAATCAGCACAACAATTTCCATTTATTTGCTTGGGATGGGAGATCAAGAACCCGATACACAAAGGTACACCGGTCATACTAGTGCATATAAGCTACTCAGTACCCTTCAACCACGAACCTAGGGACGCAAAGGTACCCTAGTCATACTGGTGCATAAAGTTACTCAGTACCCTACCGACAAGGACACCTAGTCTATAAGTATGCATACCCTCTAAATAGGTCTATAGAGCTAGATAGAGTAAGATATAGGGCCTAGCTGGGGCACAAAGGCACACCAGCAAATACCAGAATAATCGTGGGCTAAACTACGTCTTTAGGGTAGCGACCCCTAAAGAGCCACCATTTCCGATCTTGAGGTCTTTCACTTTAAGTATTAGTGTCTTAATTAAAGTGATCACGAAAAGCATAATAATCAGATACTAATTCACTTTCAATCGTTCTAATATCATTAGTCATTTCTTATTCAAACGGTTATCCAAGATAACACAGACAAAATCATTAAGGCCATCATAATCTCATATAATTCCAAATTAGGATTCGTTCTCGTAATACTTACTAATTATCAAATACTCTTACCTTGCTAATCAGCGTGATTTGAGTCATATTATAAAACTCCACAATCACAACAACATGTTAGGTACAAATTACTCATTTACCCCTTACTTATATAATTGCTAAGTCATCCCTTCCTTACTTGACAAATTACCATATTACCCTTCAGGTTGCATATTTACCAAGTTACCCCTTACTCGGTTTAGGTTACCAAGTTATCTCCTACGCTTTTTATATCACCATTCACCCCTCATAATTGCTACACTTATCATATTTCTCCTTTGGTTGGTTAGATTACCGCATTACCCTTCTCCTTTATCATAATTACCATTTTACCCCTCTCAATTATTATAATTGTTATTTTACCCTTTTCAATTATTATAAACCCCAAATTACCCTTCTTCACAATTACAATTATTGATTTACCCTTTTTCATAATTATAATTACCAATTTACCCTTCTCGATATTTATAACTATTATTTACCCTTCTCTATATTTATAATTATTAATTTACCCTTCTCTATTTTTATAATTACTATATTGCCCTTCTCCATTATTAAAATTACCATAATGCCCTTTTATTGATTAATTTACCAAATTACCCTTCTCTATTATCATAATTATCCAATTATCCTTTTATAATCATAATTTAATTACCAATTTGTCCTTCATTGTTATCATTATTACCAAGTTACCCCTTACTCTCAAGTGTACCATAAATATCCTTTTAATTTACAAAATTACCCTTCTACCCTTTACTTCCAAATTACCATAATATCCTTTTATTTACAAAATTACCATAATACCATTTTACTTATAAAATTACCACAACACTCATTTTACTTTACAAATTACTATTTTACCCTTTTACACCCAAAATTATCAATTTAATCTTTCCTTACAAAATTACCATTTTGCCCTTCTTTTCTAAAATTACCATATTACCCTTTACTCCAAAAATTACCATAATACCCCTTTACTTATAAAATTTCATTTTCCCCTTTACTTCCAAACTTACCATAATACCTCTAACTTCCAAAATTACCACAATACCCCTTTTTACTTGTAAAATTACAATATTGTCCTTTTGCCTTCAAAATTACTACTTTACCCCATTTATTAGACCACTTTTATTAAATTAACATTACTACATGGAATAATAATATTAATACTCCACTAACAATATCCAACTCCGCCAACCATTATATTTTAATATAATACTTATTATCACCCACACATATTAGGCCATAATCTAGCACAAGGAATATTACTAAAATGCCCCTAGGGCTCATAATAATATTATTCATGCATAAATAGTCACAATAACATATTATGACATGGATAAGTATTTTAACACTTTCATTAATAATCAAGTTCTTCCCTTAGACAACATTTACACACATAGCACATAAAAGAGCATACTTTCCTTTTTATTAAACAATACAAGCAAACATATAAATTATACTAACAACCATATATCAAACATAATAACGTATTAAAAATCCTAATGTGTAAACATATGTTTATCCATGTGTTTAAGTGGGGTTAAATGATTACCTTAATTCCCGTAAAAATCAAATCTTACCGGTATCCCGGTTAAAGATTCAAGATTTAAATAGCAAAATCAACACCTAAAAAGAATGTAAAATTAATTATATTAGAAGTGGGAATTTAAAAAGTATAAAACTTTAAAAAAACTTAATTAATAACACACTTTATTTAACCAACAACCTACAATATATAATCAAAATAAATTATGAAACCAGCAGTATGCACGCACATATAACACTAAGTTAATCTGCAATATAAATAGGGAACTGAAACAATTATCTACAACATACACGCACATAAAACACATTCTAGGGAATTGAAACAGGTAAATAGAACAATAATCTGGCAACATACACGCACATCCGACGCATTCAAGGTAACTACAATGATTAAAGAGAAAAATAATCCAACAAAATAAGACTTATGGCTGTTTGCTACCCAAAAAACCAGATGGAGGAAGATTAATACTGTTCAATAAGCCCTGCACCTGCAAAATTATCAAACAGAGAAGAAAATTTAGGACAATTTCTACTTTTTTCAATGAAGTTGGAGAAAGGGTAGAAGATTAGTAGAAATATGAACTGAAATGAATATGATGAAGAGGGAAATTCAGTATTTACCCAAACAACTAGAATCTGCAAAACACGGTGGTGCGAAATTAAGGGTTAGGATTTCTAGAAATACAGAGGGAAGTTTTTTGTCTATGCTGTTTGTGTTTGATTTTGGCCAAAATAAGAAGTCTGGCGGTAGAGATAAAAATTTTGGGCACTATGGAAAAGAGTACCATGGGCAACAAAATATATAGTCATTGCCCAAACTTATTTTTGTGCAACGAGATTAATTTCGTTGCCCTTATTATCATATCAAACAATATTTCTTACTTATTAGAAATTGATTTTTTTGTTTAGGTTCCTCTAGACCCCTACGGAGAGCTTCGCGCCCCCTTATTTAATAAAAAAATTAATTTTATGATTTAAACAAACACACATTTCAACATAGTTTTGAAATTTTATGTTTTCATTTGAGCATATAATAGAGTGCACTTCCCGTATTAAATATACCCTAAAGTGTTGATTTTAAAATTTTTAGCAATTATTTGCTAAGGTATGGGCAACGAAAACATAATATTGTTGCCCAACACTATATTATGGGCAACAAAACAATTAAATCATAACCGAAAAGTGATGTATAAGCAACGAAAAAATAAAAATCGTGGCACAAACTAGATTATGTGCAACAAAAAATAATATCATTGCCCAAAGGTTTTTCACTATAACAAAGAGCAACGATTATAAGAGTTTGTTGCCCTAAAGAAAAAAAGGGCAACGATTATAAAATTTGTTGCCTTAAAGAAAAAAAGGGCAACAATATACTTTCGTCGCCCAAAATAGAACCAAGGGCAACAAAATCTGTTATGTCGCTCTATTATCATAGAAATCGTCGCTCAAACTCACTTTTCTTGTTGTGTATTAATATAACTCAATAATTAGACATAAAACTCCCAAAATAATGTGGAACTCACGCTGCATGAGAAACGTGAGCCACATGCAGGTTGGTATGGGAAAAATGGGTCGAAGGTAGGGGTAGAGGTGAGGGACGGTCATTTTCGGGTTGAGGTCTTTAGGCTAGGAAAGAAGATGGATGGATGAGGTTTTAAGGTAAGGAAATGGTGCAGGAGTGAAGAGGGGGTGTAGGTGGCGAAGTTGATTGCCGAGGTGGGTCAAGGTGGAGAGGCTGAGAAGGAAGGAAAAGAGAAGGGAAAAATGAGGGGGTTCAGGGGCTTGTTTCATCCAGCCAATGTATGGGGGTCGTAGAGGAGGTTGCAGGGAGTTGAATGGTGGGTTGGGTGGTGGCAGAGGCGGCCAGAAGGCGACGATCGGTGGCATTACAGGAGGACTACAGAGGAGGGGGAAATGGAGAGAAAATAGGTGGGGAGGAAGAAGGGATGCGGGATGGCTTGAGAGGGATATTAGGGTGGTGCAAGGCTGAGGTGGAGGGTGGCAGGGAGCGGTGTAGGAGGTTGGTGAGGCGGATGGAGCGACGGAGGGCGGTGACGATGCAAAAACAAGGGTGGCAATGGGAGAGGAAGAAAATGAGAGAGGAGAGGAGGTCAGGGGTAAGGCTCGAGAGGATGGGGCAGAAAATGGGCTGAAGAGGAGAAGAAAGAGAAGAGGGAGGGTAGGGGAGATAGGTAGCCGGTTAGTGGCAGGGCGTCACAGGGTGGCAGGGAGAAGGTGACGATGGGGAGGAAAGGGGAGGCATGCGTGATGGAGTGCATGGCTGCCCAGTTTCCAAAATTATGATAAAAAAAGGGCAGGGGAGAGAGAGAGGGAGACAGGTGGTGGCAGCAAGGTTGCAGGCGGTGGCTGGGTGAGGTGTTCAGGGTGGCAGAACTGGGTAATGAAGACAAGTCGGGGCGTCGATCGGGGTGTTGCTGGGTTGAGGCAGAAGAGGGGAGAAGAAAGAAAGAAGGGAGCAGGCCGGTCAGGGAAAGGAAAAAAAAAGAGATTGGGTCGGCCGGTCCAGGGGAGAAAGGAAAGAGGAGAGGAGGAGGGCTGGGTCGGCTGTGCGTATGGAGGGGGAATAATGGGCCATCGGCCCAGGCGCAAGGAGGCAGGCCTGGCAGCCCGAGCCAGGAAAAGAAAAAAAAAAGAAAAAGAAAGGAAGGAGGAAAAGGAGAAAAGGAGAAGGAAAAGAAAAGGAAAGCAAAATGGAAAAATGGAAAATTTTAAAATAATTAAATTTATAAAATAATAGGATGTAATATTTTTGATAATAATTTATTTAATAATATAATTTAATATAATTAAATATATGGGTTTAAAAAGGATAATTTTAGTAAAATACTAGTTTGAAAATTTATTTAAGTAAAAATAATATGGTAAAATAACAAAATATTTATTTTTAATTTATTAAATACTCTTATCCAAATTTTTATACTCAAAAATCCATAAAATAATTAAAATAAACAATTTTAAAAGCTAATTTAATTTAAATAAAAGCTATTTATTCAATTATAAGTTTCCTAAAATTTTGGGGGATTACAATATGAGTGCCAGGTGGGTAGTGGCAGCATTCATAGGAGCCAGACTAGAGCTCAGAGGGTTGATGAACTCAATTTGGTTAAGAATCAATTTTGAATCATAATGGAGTTATGTTCTCAAGTTTTAGGTTTTGGATATATTTTCTAAGAAATCCCAATTGTGCTTTTATTTGTTAATTAAATTATAATACTTGAATTATTGGTTGATAAGGATGTTAATAAAGAGTTCTCATATATCCTCAAGCTAGTAATCTCCTTCTCTTTCTTATTTCACTTAGCTAACTTTAGACCTAGGTAAGTCTCTACTTACCTATTCTTATGGTAAAATAGTGAAGTATATGTCTTCTTGAAGTTGAATGTGACAAGTATATTTGATGTAATTTATGTATGTTAAGTTTATACCATGTCTTGTGTGGTACTTCCATACATCTATGAGCTTATAAGTTTCAATGCCAATATATGTTAGTATGCCTCTTGATTATTTCTATAAGTTAGAGTATGTGAATGGTTGAGCATGATCATGTAGTTAGCATGTTCAACTAATTTTTGAAATGTTTGGTGACTCTAGAATATGTTTTGATGTGTTTTAATTATAGTTAATTTTGGAAAATTAAATAATTAGTTGAGTGTGATTTGAAATAGTGTGATGCCTTATGTTGGGCTTTTATGCCATGAATTTGTTCAGCTTTAATGCCGCTTGGAATATTTTTCTTTGATCCATTGTACCTCAAGTGCATGGATAACATTGAAATGTAATAATGGAATTCTATTGTGTTGATGGGAGTAATTTAAGTGTTATTATGTGAACTTGACCATGTTTAGTTAAATATTTAAATAAAATATTAATCACAAAAAGTGAAAGATCTTGAGTTAAGACTTGTATCAATGTGGCCACCTGTCTTAGTTAGGTTTGGTATTTACTTGTTACCGTTCAGGTGTTTTTATCTTTTGTGATTTTGAGTTCCTTACGATGTTCGGAGAGACCCTCTTCTACTCTATAGATATCTCAATATATTTCGACCCTATAGGGGTATGCATACTTAAGTGACTAGGCATTCTATTCATTAATGGTATGGTTACATTTTTAGGCAGGCCAACTAGGGATATAATATCCGTGTACTAGATTAGTTGTTATATTTCCTTTGAGTATCCATCTTGTAGTTAATATAATTAATTGGTTGTGATCACGGTAATGGAATACAATAATAGATGGTTATCATTCCTTCATACGTTTTATATCTCATTATCTACACATGTTGCTTAGTTGTCTTCTTTATAATTATGCTACCAAATAATGCATTTTCTTATTCTATTATAGCATATGATCACGTTAATGGAATATAATAATAGATGGCTATCATTCCTTCATAGGTTTTATATCTCATTATCCTACACATGTTTCTTAGTTGTCTTCTTTATAATTATGCTACCATATAATGCATGTTCTTATTCTGTTATAGCATGATCTATTATTTTAATTGTGTGTAGGCCTTATGTGTGGAATGATATATTGTTAGGATAGTTATCTTACTTAGTACAAGATTGAATTTCATTATATACTCATATCCTTGTGTGTTGACATATATGGTTGTGTGTTTATAAGCATGAGTACATGACCGCATGTTTTACCATATGTTATTGCATGTTTCACGTATCCTCCTATATTATCATATGTACCCATATGCTCCATTGATATTTATAACTATGATCTTCCATATGAGCATGCCTTAATCATGTCATTGCATGTGTGCCTTGCTCTTATCATTGCATGTATGACATTATTTGATACCTTATGAGTGATTGATGAATGTTATGCCATTGACTCATGATATCGTATGCGTTGATGTATTAGTGGAATGGTGTGTGTATTGCATGTATGCATGAGTATTATAAGTTAAATATTACCATGACTTAAGATGTATCATGTGTCCTCCATGAGTTAGGAAATTTTGATTTACTTAGTATGGGACCCGTAGTGATACTACATTAGCTGAATGGGTCTTGCGACGATCAAATGATGGTGGGACGTAGATCTCTCATGTAGGCTTGAGATCAAATGCTGCATTATTTGGTTGAAGACTCAAGCTTTTAGGGAGTTACGTTGCCTAGAGTTCTTATCCCTCAGGGATTTCTATTTATTTGTATGTACCTATTTTGGAAATTTTCAAGCATTGTATTAAAAATTTAATAGTGTTGTAATCAAATTTCATTTTCCATTACTTTGTAAAGATTTTAAAATCCAAGTTTTCATTGATTTTATTAGCAATGATTTGGTTTGGTGAAACCATTCGTTTTTCATCTGCCATTAGATAACTCCTTGCAGGAGTTTATTCTCTTGGTATAGGTGAAGTTCAAGTTTTAGTTTATTAGGTTTTAATCTTGCATCTAGTATGAGATATATAATGAACATTTGTCTTATTTTATCCATGGTTTTAATATTATCCATTTTCTATTTTGGATTATACATTATTCATTGAAACAAAAACTTTTTGTATGAAAAATGGGGGTGTTAAACAATCAATCGCCTAAAATTATACAAAGACTCACAATTAGGTTGCTAGTTCAATTGAGATATTGAATAAATATTAAGGAGCACAAAGTACATGATCAATGACATGTAATAACTAATACTCAACAAAATTTAATGCAGTAGAATGCACTAATATAAACATGGAATGACACAAATACAAAATACCACATTTCTGTAAATTAAATAAAAACCCTACTAAATGGATTATTACACTTTGTAAAACAATATTGACACTCAATAAGTCAGCAACTATGTCCACCAAATGCATAAGAGAAACTAATCTATTTAATTGTAAGTTTTCATTTAGAAATATTTGACATTATACTTTTGAGTCAAATAAATTTTCATACAAATAGGTATGTCGAGAGTTACTGATAGATGAGATTTATTGATTATTTTCATATTTAAAAATATCATTTATCCCTCATAATTTCTACTAGATTTAATCTTTTCGTCGAGTTTTCCTCCTTTGAATAAGTTTTACAGGAAAGAAAAGAATTGAAGAAATTCAAGGAGAAATCAATGAGAAGAAGAAATCAAGTAGAAAACACATCAAGAAATGCCGAATCAAGGAGAGCAAAGTTGGAAAAGGAACAAATATATCAAGAGAAGTGAAGCTCAAACTTTCAAAGGAATTGAGTGCAAGAGAAGAAAACACGGGGGTCCCGTGTTTCCATAACACGGACCGTGTTATTAGTCCCGAATGGCGGTCGGTAAAACTTTGTCAGCAGAACGGTTGGAAGAAAACACGGGGGTCCCGTGTTTCATAAACACGGACCGTGTTTTCAGTTAAAAATGTATAACTGCCACGCAACTTGTTTCTGATAAAAATGGGATATAAAACAGAGTTCGGGATATCGAAAGAGGGATGAAATGTATTTTTCTCCCTTTATTCCTTTAGAATATACATGTAATGCACAATTCCAATCTTTGATCTTCTTGAATTCTATTGATGATTTGACATTCTGCACTTCAATTGATAAGTTTCTCTATTCCTTTGTTAATTTCTATATTTCTATTTTGCAGAATTTAAGTGATTTTTATGCAATTTTACTTGTGATCCTTTCGTTGTTATCTAATTGTTGAAATAATAGAATTTGTGAATGTGTTATTGTCATTAATTTTTAATATTTCTATATAAATGTATGAATTGTGAATATGCAGAAATTTGAGTAAGTAGAACAGGGTAGGATGAATTGAAGATGGAATCATAACTTAATTATCATTTCATAATTTCAATGTTTGATTCTACATGATGTTTAATTGAATTAATGGTCTGAATTGCATGATTCCATATCATAGATTAAGATTCTTGAACTGATTAGATTGATCACCTATTTGGTTTAGAATTTAATCTTTGCTAAGACAATGAAATTAATCCGTAATTGTTAATTAATTTGTCTGTAGTAGCAAAAAGACCATTAATTCGTACAATTGCATGATCCGAGCTTTTGTGATTATGATTGTAGTTGGCTACTTCCCGTTCATAATGCTACTATTAATTGAATCTAGTGTTCGTAACCTAGGTTATTAATTGGATGCAGAAATAAATTGAGAGCATATTCAATTTATTAAGGTCGAGAGGAAGTATAGAAATTATTATTCTGAATTTCTTAAGTCAACATTAAACTATTTAGAATCATTCCTTTATGTAAATGTATGACTTTTTAATTCCATCATCAATTCAATCCTCCCCTAATTGTAAAGTCGTGGTTAAAGCTTTAGTATAGTTGAATTTAGTTAGGAATCAATGAAATTGTACCAATGGGTTTATAACATCAATAGCAAAATTAGTGATTAAAACGTCATTCCTTGTGGGTTCGACTCCTTCTTGCCATATACTACGTATTTGGGGATTAGGATTTATTTGTTAAATTTGTTGTACATACGACAGTGCATCAAATTTTTGGCGCCGTTGCCGGGGAATTGGCAATTATAATCTCTAGTTTTGTTTTTGTTGTGGTTTCTTATTTTAGTTTTTGATAAATTCTTCACGTGACCTCATCTAATCTTTGATTGTGTGCCATCTTCAGGCATTCACAATTGAGATCATTTGCGATCGAGCATCAAGGACAAATTATTCCAGCCATAGATCCAAACTCATCTTCTCCAATTGCAACTAGGACAAGAAGGAAGTTGGAACAAGCTAATCAGATTCCATCACCTTTTGAAGAAAGTTCCACAAACTTGGAAGAAGACGACATAGAGGATTTGTGTAGTACACCTTACTACATTAATCCACCGATGGCAGAGCGAACTCTCAAGGAGCTAGCTGCTCCTATCTTCAACCCTAATCTTTTATGCATTAATTATCCTGCTGATAATGATACTTGTGAAATCAAACCTGGATTAATACGAGCCTTACCTGTTTTTACAGGTTTTAAAGACAATAATTCCATGGGTTCAAGCTGTTTCACCGACCCAAATAAATTTCTCAAGGAATTCCATATAGCTTGTTCTGGTATGAAACCGAATGGAGTAAGTGTAGAAAAACTTAAACTCAAAGCTTTTCCTTTTGCTTTGGCTGATGCTGCTAAGGAATGGTTATATGATCTACCAGCGGGCTCAGTAAACACTTGGACTGATATGCAAAAGGTTTTCCTTGAAAAATATTTTCCTTCATCAAGAGCAACTAATATAAGAAAGGAAATATGTGGTATTAGGCAAGATGGAGGAGAATCTTTACACGAATATTGGGAACGTTTCAAGAAATTGTGTGGTAGTTGTCCTAATCATCAAATTAGTGAACAATTATTAATACAATATTTTTACGAAGGTTTATCTCCTATGGATCGCAATATGATAGATGCTGCTAGTGGTGGTACTTTAGTTGATAAAACACCCATCGAAGCAAAAAGGTTAATTGCGAATATGGCATCTAACTCACAATATTGTAATAGGGGTAATACTTCTATGTCTCAACAGGTGAAAGAAACCAATATTGCTGAATTAAAAACGCAAGTATCAAATTTGACAGCTCTTGTGGAAAGAGTTGTAGGAGAAAAGATTCCTGCCAAGGTATGTGGAATTTGTTCTTTTACAGGTCATCCAACTGATATGTGTCCTACTTTGCAGGAAGAACAACAAGTAAACGCCATTGGAGGACAACCATTTCCAAAAAGGAATGATCCATTTGCTCCAACATATAATCCTGGATGGAAGGATCACCCAAATCTAAGGTATGGAAACACTCAACAAAGTGGTAACTCATATTTCCGACCACAGATGTATCAAAATCAGCAAGGAGCAAATCCACCTCCCGGATTTTTCCAAATTCCACCAAATCAGCAAAGACCACCATTTCAACCGATGCCTCCACCACAAGTTTCACAACAATCGAGTGGTATGCCCTTGGAAGATTTGGTAAAATCTTTAGCTACCAATACCTTACAATTCCAACAAGAGACCAGAAACGGTATTAAGAATTTGGAAAATCAAGTGAGTCAACTAGCAGATTCCCTTGGAAAAATGCAAGCACAAGGTTCTTCAAAATTTCCTAGCCAGACTGAACGAAATCCCAAGGAAAATGCTAGTGCTATCACAACTCGCAGTGGAAAACAACTATCTGATCCAAGAAAAATGGATGAAGAAGAAAACACAAACAAGGACACAGATGAAACAAAGGTTGAAGAAGAAATTAAGGAAGATTCAACACAAACGGTGAAGACTAAGTCACATTCTCCTATAAAAATTCCTGCTCCTTTTCCTAGCAGGTTGGCCAAAAACAAGAAGGAAAATCATGATAAGGAGATATTTGACATATTCAAGAAGGTAGAAGTCAACCTTCCTCTCATTGATGCGATCAAACAAGTACCCAGGTATGCGAAATTCCTCAAGAACTTGTGTACAAATAAAAGGAAACTTAATGAGAATGAAAAGGTAAGTGTGGGAGAAAATGTATCAGCAATGTTGCAAAGAAAGCTTCCACCAAAGTGCAAAGATCCAGGTATTTTCACTATACCTTGCAAAATTGGAAACACGAGGTACGAAAAATGCATGCTCGACTTAGGTGCTTCAATAAATGTCATGCCTTTATCTATCTTTAACACCCTAAGTCTAGGTCCTTTAAAGGAAACTCGTGTTATTATCCAATTGGCTGATAGATCTAACACATATCCTGAAGGGGTTATTGAAGATGTCTTAGTTCAGGTTAATGAATTAGTTTTTCCTGCGGATTTCTATGTGTTAGATATGCAAGATAATGGCTTGACTAATCCATCACCTATATTGTTAGGGAGACCATTCCTAAAAACTTCAAAAACAAAAATTGATGTCCACGATGGAGTGTTAACCATGGAATTTGATGGTGAAATTATTAAGTTTAACATATATGATTCCATGAAATTTCCTGCAGATGGTGAAGAGGTATCTATGATCGATGTCATTGAAAATTTAACTGAAATAGTGTACCAATTATCATCAGCTGATCCTTTAGAACTAACTTTGACACAAGGAATAGCGACTGAAAAATTGGAAGAATTAAGTAAATTGTATGACGTTGATGAAGAAATCAAGGAGGTAGTGGATGCTTTGGAAACATTTCCGAGCAGAATTGGAAAATTTGTGGATTTGCCATTGACAGTGGATAGGCCTGTACCTTCCATAGAACAACCCCCTGAAGTGGAATTGAAACCTTTACCTGACCATCTCAAATATGCATTCTTAGGAGATAAGAATACCCTTCCGGTTATCATATCTAGTGAACTAACATCTCATCAGGAAGAAAAACTGGTTAACGTATTGAAGAAATACAAATCAGCTTTGGGGTGGACAGTTGCTGATATTAAGGGTATTAGTCCTTCAGTTTGTATGCATCGGATTTTAATGGAAGAAGATGTGAAGCCTTGTAGACAAGTACAACGTAGGTTGAATCCGATAATGATGGAGGTTGTGAAGAAAGAGGTTCTTAAATTGCTAAGTGTGGGAGTCATTTATCCAATTTCTGATAGTAGTTGGGTAAGTCCGCTTCAGGTCGTCCCAAAGAAAACAGGCATAACAGTAGTGGAGAATGATAAAGGAGAAATGGTTCCTACTAGAGTTCAAAATGGTTGGAGGGTATGTGTTGACTATAGAAAACTGAACTCCATGACTAGGAAAGATCATTTTCCTTTACCATTTATGGATCAAATGTTAGAACGGCTAGCGGGTCATGCTTATTATTGTTTCCTTGATGGTTATTCGGGATATGTGCAGGTTCCCATAGCTCCAGAAGATCAAGAGAAAACCACATTTACATGTCCCTACGGTACGTTTGCATATCGACGCATGCCGTTTGGATTATGTAATGCTCCAGCTACATTTCAAAGGTGTATGGTAAGTATATTCTCTGAATATCTGGAGAAAATTATCGAGGTATTCATGGATGATTTTAGTATCCATGGAGATACTTTTGAAGAATGCCTAGGTAATTTGACCCTTATCTTGAAAAGGTGTTTGGAAACAAATCTTGTGCTAAATTCTGAAAAATGCCATTTTATGGTCCAACAAGGAATAGTTTTGGGACACGTCATTTCATCCAAAGGGATTGAAGTAGATAAAGCAAAAATTGATCTTATTTCTTCATTACCTTATCCATCAACTGTCAAAGATGTGCGATCATTTTTAGGGCATGCCGGGTTTTACCGCCGATTTATCAAGGATTTTTCTAAAATAGCCCAACCATTATGCAAGCTTCTTCAAAAAGAAAATGAATTTCATTTTGATGATGCATGCCAAAAATCATTTGACTATTTAAAGGAAAAATTGATAAGTGCACCCATTCTTCAACCACCTGATTGGAATTTCCCATTTGAATTGATGTGTGATGCATCTAATTTTGCTGTTGGTGCGGTGTTAGGTCAACGAATCGGGAAAGAGCCACACGTGATATATTATGCCTCACGCACCTTGAATGAAGCTCAACTTAACTACACAACTACCGAAAAGGAGCTTCTTGCTATTGTCTTTGCTTTGGATAAATTTCGTTCTTATCTGTTAGGAACTGAAATAATTGTTTACTCTGATCATGCAGCGTTGAAATATTTGTTAGCAAAGAAAGAGGCAAAACCACGACTGATTAGATGGATTCTTCTACTTCAAGAATTCAATATTCGCATTAAAGATAAGAAAGGAACCGAAAACGGAGTAGCAGATCATCTTAGTCGGTTAATCAAACAAGTTGAAGTTGAAGCACCTATCAATGAAGCATTTCCGGATGAGCAACTTCATGTCATTGGGAATGAGATACCATGGTATGCTGACATGGTTAATTTTCTCGTAGCTAAGGTATTTCCCTCTCACTTTACAAAAGCACAGAAAGATAAAATGAAAAGTCAGGCAAAATATTTTGTATGGGACGATCCATACTTGTGGAAACAATGTGCCGACCAAATCATTAGAAGATGTATTCCTGATAGTGAGGTCTTGTCAATTTTACATTTTTGTCACAACTACGCTTGCGGGGGACATTTTGGTCCCAAACGAACAGCTTATAAAGTTCTAGAGAGTGGATTCTTTTGGCCTACATTGTTTAGAGACTCTCATGAATTTTGTAAAACGTGTGAAAACTGTCAAAAGACTGGGGGATTAGGTCCTAGGAATGAAATGCCACAAACTCCTATCATAGCATGCGAAATCTTTGATGTTTGGGGTATGGATTTTATGGGCCCCTTTCCATCTTCTTTCGGGTTTAAATACATTCTTGTTGCTGTTGATTATGTGTCAAAATGGGTGGAGGCTAAGGCCACCCGTACTGATGATGCAAAGGTTGTTGCAGATTTTCTTCAAACTAACATTTTTGCAAGGTTTGGCATACCAAGGGCCATCATCAATGATAAAGGTTCACACTTCTGCAACAGAACCGTAGAAGCTCTATTAAAGAAATATCATGTGACACATCGAATATCTACAGCATATCATCCACAAACCAATGGTCAGGCCGAGGTATCTAACCGCGAAATCAAATCAATCTTGGAAAAAATGGTGAAACCAACAAGAAAGGATTGGAGTTTACATCTTAATGATGCACTCTGGGCCTATCGTACAGCTTTCAAAACTCCAATTGGTATGTCTCCATATCGTTTGGTATACGGTAAGCCTTGTCATCTACCAGTTGAGTTAGAACATAAAGCTTTTTGGGCCGTCAAGAAATGTAACATGGAGTCAACTGAAATTGGAAAACATAGGAGACTCCAATTACAAGAATTGGAAGAAATAAGAAATGAGGCTTTTGAAACTGCATTGAGATATAAAGATAGAACTAAAGCAGTTCATGATAAGTTCATTCTTAGAAAGAATTTTGATATTGGTCAAAAAGTTTTATTGTATCATTCTCGATTGAAGTTATTTCCAGGAAAATTGAGGTCGAGATGGATCGGCCCATTTGTTGTGACTAATGTGTTTTCTCATGGTGCAGTTGAAATTAAAAGTGAGAAAACAGGAAAAATATGGAAAGTCAATGGACATCGCCTAAAACCTTACTACGAAGGACATCAAGTGCACAATTTGGAAGTGGTTGATCTTACCACTCCCAATTATGAGAGCTGAAAGACTTGCATTTTGTCACTTGGGACACCCAAGTGTTGTATATAAGTTTTCTTTATTTCATATTTTTCTTTTTTTACATATTTGGTATGACTTTGATGTACATATTGTTATCTGTGTGGCAAAACATTGGTAGTTTATTCCTTTGTTTAAAAAAAAAAAAAAAAACACGGGGGGGTCGTATTTTTAAACACGGCCCGTGTTTCTTCTTCTGCAGAAAATTTCAGAATTCCAGAGAGCTCAAAATTTAACACGGGGGGTCCGTATTTGTTAACACGGCCCGTGTTTCTCCTTCTGCAGAAAATTTCAGAATTCCAGAGAGCTAAAAATTTAACACGGGGGGTCCGTATTTGTTAACACGGCCCGTGTTTCTTCTTCTGCAGAGAATTTCAGAATTCCAGAGACCTTAAAAATTAACACGGGGGTACCGTATTTAGTTACACGGTCCGTGTTTCTTTCTCTGCAAAACTGTTCAAAATTCCAGAGACCTTAAAAATTAACACGGGTGTACCGTATTTAGTTACACGGTCCGTGTTTCTTTCTCTGCAAAACTGTTCAAAATTCCAGAGACCTTAAAAATTAACACGGGGGTACCGTATTTAGTTACACGGTCCGTGTTTCTTTCTCTGCATAACTGTTCAAAATTCCAGAGAGCCAAAAATATAACACGGGGGTACCGTATTTCCTAAATACGGTCCGTATTTTCCTCCAGAACCCTTTTCCCCCCCCCGTGTTTCAGATCTGAAAATAACACGACCCTCTCTTCGTTTCTCTCCCAATTTCGCAGCACTCCTCTCCTTCGATTTCTCCATTTTTTTCTCACTCAAATCTTCAATTCATACAAAATCCTACTCCATTTTCATCTCAACTTCTCTTCCCACCTTTAATTTTCTTTCCCCTGTCACTTTATCTCTGTCATTCATAAACAGAGCATCGTCGTTCGTCTCCAAACCCTAACATCCCCCGTCCATTGTTTCATCTATTTTTTTTGCAATTTGACTTAGGGTTTTCGTGGGATTTGATATCTACATATCATCCTTCCGATTTCTACTTTGTTCTCACCATTTTCACGATTTAAGGTAAGTATTTTTCTCTTATGACAGCAATGTTCATCCAATTTCAATGTTGTCTTACATATGTTGTTTTCCCGAATTACTGGGTTTAGAAATCGGGTGTTTGACATAATGACAGCATATGTATGCTTTCAGTGCAGCTTGGTCATAAAATTGTCATTGTCAATTTCGTTTGATTTTTATGTATATGCTGAAAATTTCATGCTGTCACCACTGAATTTTAACTAAAATGTGGTCATCTTTGTGTAGATGGCACCGAAAAAGAAACAACGTGCTGAAGGTCAATCCTCGAGATCCCAATCATCACCAACGCAAGCAAGACACCGTCGTAATCGTCCAAACGATTTAGGTATCATTTTTACCTCCCCCGAGCAACAAGAAAGGTACGATTACTTATCTCAGAGGCGTATCACTGGTACTAGATATCTAGATGATGGATGTTTGCACACATTGGGCATTCATAATCAAGTCATGCGTATGCTCGAAACTATAGGTTTGCAACATTTTGTATATTGTACTAATCACACCTATAGACGTTTGACTTTAGAATTTTTAAGTACCTTTGAATTGTGTGCTGAAATTGGTGATATTGGTGATACAAAGAATAATCAAGGGTATATTTCTTTTCGTCTTTTAAATGAGGATAGACAATTAGCGCTGCATGAACTTGCCCACATTTTCATGTTACCTTCACAGGGAGTTAGATTCATGTTACCCTTGTTTTATGCCAACCGTTTTTTCGCAAAAATAGGTGATACAACGAATATGCCTACTCCCGATACATTCCGCATTTCTGAAGCCAAATCCTCTAGGATTTTTAACCTAGTTTTCCGATACATTCAGAGGCTTTTGGCTACTACCATATTTGGGAGAGGCGATAGTACCGGAGTCGTTCGTTCAATTGAACTTTTCTTTCTCTACTCCATGCTTGAACATTATTCTGTTGATACTGCCTATTTTATTGCCAAACAATTTCAAAGGGTCAGTAATTCCAAACAAGGGGACATTGTTATCGGGGGTTTAATCACCACCATCTGTTTGAGTTTGGACATACCCCTTCCAGAGGATATGCCTATTGAAGCCATGAGTACCCGCATTGATATAGAACATTGTCGCCTTACGCATCTTATTGAGCGTAGGAATAATGCGTGGTACCTTTCTTATCAGGGGCGTGTTTTCTTTCCTCTTCCTAACCCTTCCAAAACTGATCCTTTAAATCCTTTGAATTGGCAACCAAATGAAGATGAAGATAACCCTACCCCATTAGCAATTGAACATCCTACCCTACCTCATGGTGCTCATCCACCACCACCACCACGATCCCAAGCCAGCTCTTCTTCCTCCTCCACTTTTGTTCCCGAATGGCATCTCCAATTTCAAAATCAGGTGTATTCCCAATTGGATTCCATTCGCGCTAACCAAAATCAAATGATGGAGATGATGAAGACTCTCTATGATTTCCATCTCGGGAGCCGAGATCCTCCTCCACCTCCCTCTTGAATTCGAATCTTCATTCCTTTTTCTCTCTTGCTTTGTTCATTGGGGACAATGAACACATTAAGTAAGGGGGGGTGCATTGGTGCATTCGTATTGTAGGCTTGTGATTACTTTTTCGTTGAAATAGTTAGTAACTGTTATTTATGTTTGTTATGTGGTAGTTAGTTAATTAAGTATTAGATTTGAGTAATCCATATACGAAGTAAAACAAAGTATGGGACTGAATTATTTTCAAAACGGATAATTTTATATACTTATTGTATGTTTTGATCAACATCTTTTGACACCTTAAAGATAGAAATTGAAGATGTGATAATAGTAAAGGAAAGAAAGTTAGAATGATTAGAGATCAAATCATGCATTGAATAAGAATGAGATACAATGAAATTCAAATTGGTGATTATAACATGGTGAGCGTTTGGGCCTAATTTTTGGATACATTGCTTATCCAAATTATATTTCTCTTTTGTGTGGATTCTCCAATGATATGTGAAACTAGAATTTGCCATTAGTCTCTTCAAGACTGCATAGAACTTTAGAATATTTGAAAATGATAAAGGCACTCTTCTTTCTTTGTTAGCTACAAGGCCAAATAACCTACCTTGAAAAATTGTTATCCATTGCATACCCCTTTGAGCCTATTGACATGTTTTTATTGATTTAAACTTTATTAACAACTAATCTCCATATGTTTTTCCCTTCCTTATTCTACGACTAGTGGAGCAAAAATATTTTCAAGGATAACTTTTGTTTTGTTAATAAGGTGAAATCTAAGTATGGGGGTGTGATCATAAAAAAAAAATGGAGGAAGTAGCTAAGCATTTTTCTATTCAAAAAAAAAAAAAAAAAAAAAAAAAAAAAAAAGAAGAAGAAGAAACAGGGAATAAAATTTCATGTCTTTTGATGTTGTTTGGTTGAATGGAAGGGTTTCAAGAATTAAAAAAAAAAAAAAAAAAAAAAAAAAATTTGCTCCTCTAGTTGGTAGAGTCTAGCTACAATACCAAAATTCCATCCCACCTTAGAACCCTAGCCCCATTACAACCAAATTTAAGACCTTTTGATTCTTATATACTTTAGTTCTTTTCAGTGGTGGCGAATTGAGAATAATGGCAAACATATGGGCGATCATTATCATTTGGAGAAGATTTGAGAGTAAACACATCATACCCTATACACTAAAGAGTGAGCGTTCCCACATTCCGAAAGTAAGAATTTACCAAATTGAATTTCATTAGTCTTGATCTAATTTGCATGATGAGATACTAATTATTATAATTTTCGTTCTTAAACCGTTTGAGCATTTGATAAGACTGTTTTTAAGGTGATATAAGATGTGATCCAAAAATATTTCTATCAGTGATATTTCATGATTTACAAGTAGTTTTTTCAGTCCCAGTCCGAGTTGAACTTCGTACATGAATAATTCCAATCTAATAAATTGTGTATTCCATGATCTGTTTTTCTTACATTTCTTGATGTATTCATTGCATGTTATGATATTGCTTGAGGACAAGCAATAATTCAAGTATGGGGGTATTTGATAGATGAGATTTATTGATTATTTTCATATTTAAAAATATCATTTATCCCTCATAATTTCTACTAGATTTAATCTTTTCGTCGAGTTTTCCTCCTTTGAATAAGTTTTACAGGAAAGAAAAGAATTGAAGAAATTCAAGGAGAAATCAATGAGAAGAAGAAATCAAGTAGAAAACACATCAAGAAATGCCGAATCAAGGAGAGCAAAGTTGGAAAAGGAACAAATATATCAAGAGAAGTGAAGCTCAAACTTTCAAAGGAATTGAGTGCAAGAGAAGAAAACACGGGGGTCCCGTGTTTCCATAACACGGACCGTGTTATTAGTCCCGAATGGCGGTCGGTAAAACTTTGTCAGCAGAACGGTTGGAAGAAAACACGGGGGTCCCGTGTTTCATAAACACGGACCGTGTTTTCAGTTAAAAATGTATAACTGCCACGCAACTTGTTTCTGATAAAAATGGGATATAAAACAGAGTTCGGGATATCGAAAGAGGGATGAAATGTATTTTTCTCCCTTTATTCCTTTAGAATATACATGTAATGCACAATTCCAATCTTTGATCTTCTTGAATTCTATTGATGATTTGACATTCTGCACTTCAATTGATAAGTTTCTCTATTCCTTTGTTAATTTCTGTATTTCTATTTTGCAGAATTTAAGTGATTTTTATGCAATTTTACTTGTGATCCTTTCGTTGTTATCTAATTGTTGAAATAATAGAATTTGTGAATGTGTTATTGTCATTAATTTTTAATATTTCTATATAAATGTATGAATTGTGAATATGCAGAAATTTGAGTAATTAGAACAGGGTAGGATGAATTGAAGATGGAATCATAACTTAATTATCATTTCATAATTTCAATGTTTGATTCTACATGATGTTTAATTGAATTAATGGTCTGAATTGCATGATTCCATATCATAGATTAAGATTCTTGAACTGATTAGATTGATCACCTATTTGGTTTAGAATTTAATCTTTGCTAAGACAATGAAATTAATCCGTAATTGTTAATTAATTTGTCTGTAGTAGCAAAAAGACCATTAATTCGTACAATTGCATGATCCGAGCTTTTGTGATTATGATTGTAGTTGGCTACTTCCCGTTCATAATGCTACTATTAATTGAATCTAGTGTTCGTAACCTAGGTTATTAATTGGATGCAGAAATAAATTGAGAGCATATTCAATTTATTAAGGTCGAGAGGAAGTATAGAAATTATTATTCTGAATTTCTTAAGTCAACATTAAACTATTTAGAATCATTCCTTTATGTAAATGTATGACTTTTTAATTCCATCATCAATTCAATCCTCCCCTAATTGTAAAGTCGTGGTTAAAGCTTTAGTATAGTTGAATTTAGTTAGGAATCAATGAAATTGTACCAATGGGTTTATAACATCAATAGCAAAATTAGTGATTAAAACGTCATTCCTTGTGGGTTCGACTCCTTCTTGCCATATACTACGTATTTGGGGATTAGGATTTATTTGTTAAATTTGTTGTACATACGACAGTGCATCAGTTACCGATACAAGAAGCTTGAAAATAATGGCTTGGGGCAAAAAGGAGCTTAAATCAACTAATGAAAGTTGTATATAAATAGGGGTTCTAAAGTTTATATCTTTCCATTTCATTCCTTATATGCCAATTAAAATGAAATATTTGTCACATCATTATTTTACTCTTTAAAATGTGTTGCTTTTATCCTATCGAATGTTTTTCGTACAAGTGAGAATTTTAGTTTAATACGAATATAAACCAACAAATTAGATTTATTTCAATGCACAATTACAAAATATATGAGAAAAAAAATTGAATATGAGACATAATGTAATCAAGCAATTATTCTAATCATTAGACAATAGCCTCATCAACAATATACTCCATTTCATAATATGGAGGTATAAATTTCTAGATTTTGATTTAAAATTTAAGTCATTTATAATACCCTGTTCTTTTGTAAACCAAATTTACACAAGAATTGTAATATTTAAAGATAAATTTATCTTGGTTTGATGTTTTATTACATATTTTTAAGATTTTAAAACTCTAGGTATGCCTCTAAAACATATTTATGAAGACTTATTAATCTTTATCATGGTTTTGTGTTGCGTGAAACTTTTGAGCCACTTTTTTTTCCCTTAGAACTCTTTTGAGGCTTTTTTTTATGTGTTTCTTATAAATTTTTTTAGTGTTCTAAGACTTTCTAAAATAATAAGCTAAGTTATTGGTAAAAAGACACCATTCATCATACCATTATACTTAATCATGTGTTTTAAGCCTCGAAATGCTTCTTTTTAGTTATCGAAAATTTACAAAACTTTATATATCACTATATTTTAGTATTATTAAGAAATAAATTATTTTAAAATATTGTATAACTGTTTTTATAATATAATTTTATTATATATTTTTAGACATAATATGTCATTAAAACCAAGTTTTCTTCTTATACTCTTACTCAAACTTTATTGAAATGCATCCTAGCCTTTCATTTTTCAATTATTGAGTGTGATCTTCCTGTTTGGCCAGCCCCAAATTGCCTCAACTTCCTCCCCTCCCCTAATTATTGGTTGTTTAGATATTTATCTTAGTTAACTTAACCTTTAAGACTTCAAAATTTACCTTTTAATTTAGCTTTTTCTTTCTCTTCTCCTCATCCCTATTTTTGTGGTTGGATCCTTTATTTTACTGAATTTTTATTCTTTCTTTTATCTCTAACTTCGAGGGATTAAATCATTAGTGTTTTGAATAAGCAAAAGTGAGTTAATCCTTGAGAAAAGTGGAGTTTATGGATCTTTTTCCTCTTTAATGTTAAGCAAGTTTTTAAAAATATATCTTACTATATTTTTCTTCAAGATTTTTTTGAGGTAAACCTCCTAAACTTTTAGTAAATAGAAACCTTATATGCTTTCCCTAATTTTTGCTATGTTTGATTTTATTAAGATTATAATAAGCTTTGATGCAAGCATGTATTTTAATGTTTTATTAGCTTCTTATTTATGAGTATCATGTGTTTAAGGGGTTTCCATCCATGTATATGCATTTATGATATGGAATGTTGAAGGAACGATAATTTTGGAAATTTATATGTTATATCTAGGCCCTATTGGGACTAGAAGGAGTTGTAATTTTGTATTTTTGATGCTTCCATTATGTTTGCTAAGTGTATTAATTAAATTTTTATACATAATGTGTTAGGGTTTGAGCATGTATATGATATATTATGCCTTTTTTTCAAGTTTTAGCATGATTAAGGTTATTTTTCGTAAGCCAATTGTGTGACGAGAATTTCTAGTAATTTTCGAGTTCCATGGTATTCTTTATGATGGAATTGATATGTGTTTAAGGTTTCATGATTTAACTCAAAGTATGTTGAAAGTTATGAATTTTTGAAATTTTTTATTTTCTAGGGGGAAAATGATCCTTTTAACTATGTGCAAATTTATAGATTAAATCCTCATTGAAATATGTTATATTTTTGTGTAAGCATGCTTGTGTTAAATTTTTATAAAGTTCTATGAGGGTTTGCTAATTTTATTTGTATGTTTAAGCTGATGGGAAATGGAAGGAAATTTTGCCATTTTACATGTTTTTTGCTTTTTTTTGGCTAACTTTATGAGTTTAATTATGTTATAAGGGATATAAATGATTTTAAGATAAATTTTCATGATTTGTGGATTTTATTCGATATTTATTTAGTATCTATTAATTTTATGATGGAAAAAGAGACAAAATGAATATTATATAAAAGGATATTTATTAGATAATTATGAGATAATTTGACAAGTTTGATCCTATCATAAAATAGTGGCTTATTAGGAATAGTAATTAGAAAGAATAGTGATTAAATAATGAATATTAATTCTTGATAATAGATAATTAGATGGTTTTTAGATTTAAGCTTCTTAGTATAAAATAATATTTGCTATTGATCATGAATAGAATTTTTTTGAATAGTTTTTTTTAAATGGTCATCAACCTTATTTTATGGTGGTAGGATAAATATATTTGATATTTTTACCTATTAACCATTATGTGGTATTTCATATATAAACAATGATTTTGGGATATTTGATCATTACATCATGTGTTGGGCTTTGTGTTATCTATTAACACTTGTGGTACGTTTTACTGAATTAATTTAGTTAAGTATTGGTGTTGACTCTGCATGGTCAAAGTCTTGATGGATTAATTTGGATGTTGTTTGGATCTTGGAATCCTTGGTTAAATTAAAACACTAATCATTTAAAGTAAATGACGATTTGAGTTGGGTAGTCATCTTATGTCTCACTTTAGGCCCCTAAATGCAAAAGACCTTCAAGTTGAAGGACTCCTATTATACCTCATTTCTTGTAAACCCTAATTGAGAAACCCTAAGTGTAACTTATTATTTCATGTTAATTTGATCATAGAAATCATAAGAAGATAATTTTGTGTTTAATGTGTTATTTTCACGTGTGTTTAGTATGGGGAGAAAGTATATTAAATTAACTAGTTTAAAATAGTAGAATTAGGTATTGGGGATCAATAATTGACTAGGGGCTTTCGGTTAGATTACAAGGAATCAAGGGTGTTTAGGTATGGATAATCGTATCCATGAGACAAAATATTCAATTCGATACATTTAATCGGATATCCGATAATTCGGATAACTATAAATACAGACCAAATATTGATTGGATTGGATAAATATATGATTTTTATATTAGTGTTCTAATTAATCAATATTAAAAGCTTTTATAATAAAATAAGGATCAAAAGTCAGATAATATTAATGTCCATATACATATAAGTATGATATGTTATTGTAAAAGAGTATTAAAATATAGTGCCAAGCTTTGAACCAAAGATAAAATAAACAAATTTTAGAAACTAGCCACTAAATTAAATTTTATATTATAATAGTTATCAAAAGACTATAATTACTAGATAAATTATATATTTATTTACAAATTGTAAGCAATATTTTATTATTTTATATGGTCATGAAGGATTAATATTTATAAGCTTACTTTAAATATATATATATCCGATTTGTATAACTTTTTGTTTGACTGGATTAGTTATTTACTTATTCGAATTAGATTGGATTACATGAATAACCCTATCGGGAATTGAGGAAGAGAGCATGCATAACATCAAGGGGTTAGGTAAAGGATTGCTTGTTGACTAAAGTTTTAATTTTGTAATTTTTAACTTTGTTTTGCCTTCTTTTAGCCAACTCTTTGACCTTAGGGACCTTCCCATGACCTTCCCTTTTCTTCATCAAACCATTTCTTGATTCTCTCTCTATAACCAAGATTTCTAAATAAAATTACCTTACCTTACCTTCCATCAACTATACCTTCCTCCATCACCTCTTTCATTCATGTGTGACTTAAGCAACCCCCAATCAACTCCTACCCCTATCTGTTTGGAAATATTTGAACCCCATCCTCTCTATATGCCTCATTATTTATTATATCTTCATTAATCTCTTATGTTCTTTTTTTCTTTCCTCCTCTCTTTTTTCTCTTTGAATTTTGCCTAAGTATGTGAACAACTCTTCTCTTATTCTTCTTATTTTTGGAAATTAAATTTCCTCCCTCTCCCCTCATCCATTTATTTTTCTTGGTATCTTTCTCTAGTCCTTTTTTCTATCCTTATTATATAATATTTGTAAGTATAAGGATGTTAGGCTTAGGAGAAAATTGAAGATAATCCTCCTTTTTTCCTCTTAGTGTGTCAAGCTTGTTATGGGTATGGAATCCTTTTCTTGATTATCTTGTTGGTCCTACTTTATTTATTTTTCTATGTAGATTGAAAAGTAATTAAATCTATACTCCTACCAGTTATGCAAAAATCATGCAATAGTATGTTAGCGTTTCAATGGTTAGGCTTAAGTGTTATTTTATGTTTCTTTGTGACTTTATGAAATTTATTCATGTAACATGCTATGTTGTATTTTTCTTTAAGTATGCAAGCATGAAACAATATTTTGAGCACGCTAAATTATGTATTTTAATGTATGAATGATAACATGCTAAAATAGGGTTGAATGTTGTTAAGTATATACATATGCATTTAAGGGATGGCTTATCTAAGGACATTATTGTCCTATATGAGACATCTCTTGCTATTTTTGAGCTTATCATGAGATTCATCGCATGCTTTACTTAAAGTTTGAATTATGAATCCTCCTAGAAATCTATGGGGAATTATGAAGCCAAGGTGCATCACTCATGTTATGCAATTACTTATAGGAGTTCAAGAATTCTAGAACTCAAACATTTATGCTCATTTGGGAACACATCAAGAAAAATAACTTTGAGGTATCACTCTTTTACTTCATTCTTGTTACTACTATATGATTGTGTGAGATTGTCTTTTCCTTTTTTTTATATGATTTATGCAATAATGATTACTTTATTTATTTATTTTATATTTCCTTAGAACTTGAGCACCGAATCATTCTATTTTGATTTTTTTTTCATGCATATTTGAATTGGCCTTTACCCCTACTTCTTTGGTTTGATTTTTTGATATGCATCTTTCGTTTAATTCTCATAAATTTTATGAATGACATTAGGTTCTTTTGTATGTTAAATTCTTTCTTATTATTATTCTATTTTTTTTGCTTATGTAATAAAAATTCCCCCTCCCCTTTATCTCCTTGCAGAAGCTATGTAAATGGCTTACACAACTGCTATTAGTTATGAAATATCCTCATTATGACTATGTCTTACACTAAGATATCAAAGTTCATATCCATATATAACTCGCCTCTTGATAGTGTGAATGCTTTGGAATATTTCAAAATTTGGATAATGTTTGATTGATGAGTTCACATTCATATATAGAAGTTGTGTCTTTTGTGAGTTTTGATTCAAATAATTTGCAATATTTTTGTCAATTTCTTATTAATAGTTACTATTTAGTTAAATAGATTATTAAAATATATTAAATATTTTTCTATATAAATTAAATTATCATGGTGCGGGAAGGAGAGGATGATGTCAAAATAATCAAGTACAAGATTTGAAATTGTTGGTTATTTTCATATTTTACTCCAAATACAAATGTAATATACCATTCCTTATGAACTCAATTTTTAAATCATCTCTGTGGTGTGTAAAAAGAAATTTAGATTGGTGTTTGCCTATTTTTTTCCCTTTTTTTTCATGTTTCCATATCAGATAATAGTACTGCTGGGAAGATACATAACTTACCCAACATATGGATATGTTTTAGATTCTAATTTTATTTTAGTCTAATAAGGGATAAAAAAATTTTGTTGATCTATTTCATTTTTTTCTATTTGGTGAGAGCAGAATTGATGAAATTGCTAGAAGAAGAGTAGAAGCAAAAGAATGCTGGAGAATTGCTTGAACAATATTTTTAGTCCAAACAAGAATCAGTCAAGGAAAAAAACAAACTAAATAAATATGCTTAATTCTTTGTCTTCTCTATATAGTTTTTGCGTGCTAAGGACACGTCATATACTCTTTACCATTGTTACTAAGTGAATTTACTCAAAATTTTAAGATATCCATTAAAACCAAAGCAAACAATGGGAGTTTATGTTTGTTTACAAATGAGAGGTTGTCGGCTTTGCTTGGGGAGGGAAAAATTGTATGAGGTTTCAAATATTATGGGAGAAGAGCGGGAAAACATGACTAGCAAACAAAATAAGCTGAATAAAGAAAAGGAAAGGGAAAAAATAAGTATATGTAGGAATTGGAGACATACAACGGTAGAAAGAAGAAGAAGATGCATATCTACAACAACAATAGGAATAATTGAATAAAATAACATAAATGCAACTTTAATTTTTCTTAAGAATAAAAAGAAGAATGAGAACATGATCAAGGTATAATAAATAACCATAACCTCTTGATTACATTACAAATTTATGTAATGGGAAAAAAATAAGACAAGCTTCACTTGGCTTTATAAAATAAAGGACAAAAAGAAGAACGGGAAGGCAAGTAATAGGAGGCAAGGAAGAAATTAATGGAAGAATGTACTAGGATTAGCAACTCAGCATTTAATGCATTAATCTCGGTGAAATGGAAGAAGCTAAGTGAAGAAAATAATCTAATTTCAAATGTGAAGGCTATTGAAATCATGGAAGTGTACAATAAGAAAATGGAGTATAAAAAAGTTTGCAGTGCATCAACCAACCCAATAAAGCTCAAGGATGAAAGGTTGTGATGTTCAAGGGGCTTAATTAAACATTTGGAGTTATGGTTTTCCAAGCCACAATAAATGATTTGGTGATGCAACTTGCAAATAGCAGTGCATTATTACCTCTAAGTTTTTGACATTTACAAACCTACCTGTAAGTGAACGGCGTTGGTGTACCAATCAAGGTTGATTCTATAGAGATTGTGAACAACCACTAGAATAAAAGAGGATACTTAACTATGCATAGGCTAAAAAAATAAGTGAAAAAAAAAGTGAAGAAAGGGGTCAACAATTTAAGCAAAAGGAGAAAGACTATAAAACAAATGAAATCACATAAGGAAAGAGACTAAGGTTACATGTCTTTTACCACCGATCTTTCATGCAATTGATTTACAATCATAATACAAGGACGGATAGTGTTGTGCTTTCTCAACCTGTAATTGCCCTATTATACAACCATGACCATCACTATCTCTAGCTTAGGGTCCAATTGTGCACAAACCATTAATTCTAGAAAAAACCCTTCTTTTTATGTTGTAAAGGTCTAATTGATCATCTCTTGACTTACAATTTGACCCCTAATTGTGTTATCGGGTCTAATGTTAGATTATCTCTCAATCTCATTGACATTTCCCACATCAAATGACATAATTCAACTAATATCCCATCATACCGTTAATCAACCAACAACACAATACATGGCTTATGAAAATAATCAATTAGGGTGATAAACTCAACATATTTAGACTAGTGGGAAAATTCCCTTCACCATAGAAAAAGTGATTTTTATCCTAGCATGTTAATAACATAAAAAAAAATAAAAAATAGATATAAATTCACGAGCAACAACAAAGTAAATCAATGCCTAAATACCCTTGAAGATTAATATTTCACACAAGCATCCAAATTTCTCCACTAAAACCCCCCATTTATAAAGGAAATAGAGTGGAATTTTAAAGGAGGTAAAAAGAGAGGGAGATAGAATGGTGGCTACTCCCCAAAATCAGAAAAAATAAAAGTTGTCTCCAAACCCTCATCCTCAAATCTCTCAAAACACTCATTTTAGCATAAGTGTGAATATTTTTTTTCTAGTGCAGTAGGTCGACACGAGGGTGTCAGTTAAATGGGAATCCTCTGTCATTATGGAACAACACGATCTGATTGTGCAGACTTGTTGTTGCATCATTTTGCCTCCAATTTAGATAATCTTTACCCCTTATTGCTCTTTCTTCATTCCAAAACAACTATATAACTCTATTCTTGCTTTCCCTTCAGCAGTATACAAGAAATCCAACCAAAGAGTAGTAAAAAGAATTAAAATAACCCAAATCAAGTATGATTGAAACATAAATGATTCTCTACACCTTAGAAAAACCATGCAAAAATCAAATCTATCCGTTTTTTTTTCTTCATAGGTGTTTAGCACGCCTTTATTTTTTTAATTTAAGTATTGAAATTCCTCTACAAAATAGCCAACTTGAAAGTTTTAATAGATCACAATTCAATATTGATTCATATTTTGATTCTACTTATAAAGATAATTATGCAACTCCATGTATGATTAAGCAATATTTGATTTAGTCTTTAAGATGATTTATTATACTTGCACAATCATTTTATTTATTCTGAGTCAAATTTTTTTTTTCCTCTTATTGAGATATTTAAATTAGTAATTTTTGCTATTATGATCATTAACTTTATTATATTCACATTATTAAAATTATAAGTTTTGTCAATAAAAATAATTTGTGCATCGTATTGGTGTAATAATAGTTAAATTAAAATATGAAGGTATTTAAGTAAAACTATTGAAAACACATGATGTCAGAAAAATATTAATCTAAACTTTTATGTACCCAAATGGAATTTGTCCACCTTCATCTATATAATTGCCCACTTTCTCCCCTACATTTTAGTATTAAGTTACTCATCTTTCAAATTCAACTACAATAAATTTAAAATCCATGAATGAACTATTGGTCTCATAAGTCAATCAACCTTTCTTTTGATGATAACAAACTCAACTATAAATTTTACTTATCTTATTAAGTGTGCATGTGTATCATAGCAAAAAGTGAAGTATTCAACACTTCACTAAGTCAAGGAGTGTTAAGGAGATTAAGTTTATAAATCATATCCCAAACACAATCCAAATATCAACAAAGAAAAAAAATAATACTCTAGCTTTGAGCACTTCAATTTCATTTGTGTAATACACAAGCTATGAATGGATACGCAAGTGTGCTCAAGATACCAAGACTCCAGCTTCAAAGAGTATGTTACAGTTTTAAGTTTTATGTACATATGCTTGACACATTGAGAACTTATATTTTTCAATGATTTGATATTTATAATCCTATATAAAAATAAGTTTAAAAGATCTTAAAGTGATTTCATGCATCAAAAATATTTCTAAGTATTTGTGCAAAATATTGTCTTAAATTGATTTTATTTTAAGTAGTTTTGCATATGATCTAAAATTTAAAATTCACCATATTACATAGACATTATTTTTGGGTGAATAATTTTTTTTAGAAATCTTAATATGTATACTGTACAGTAAAAAGATGACACTCAATATTTTAAGCTTTGTATCTCAAGTTATGGTCTTTTTTGTAAAGGTGCGCAATGCTGAAAACTAGTTGACTGATCGACTGGTTTGGATATTTCTGAAATTTTTTCCCTGTTGTAATTTGACTGTTGAAGTACTTTTCACACCCAATGGCTAGTGTTAATTTTTTTCCCATCTTTTAGCACTATAAATAAGAGTTTTTAGACTTTAATAAATATCAATCAATCTAGCACAACTATTATAAAATCATTATTTTCACATCTTACAAAGAATCAAAGAGAGTTTTGATTTTACACTTTCAAATCTAAATCAAACTTCTCTAGTGCTCAATTTGTGTTTCATATTTAGCTAGAGTGCTCATACACTTGTAATTTTATTTTTTATCTAGCTAGATAAAAATCTTCACTAGTGATTACTCGCTTTCATATGCTATCTAATGAAGATTCATATTGTATTCATTCAAATTTATCATCTCAAATGCAAGTGAAGAGTGGTGTGTTTAGGAAAGGTTATTGAAATTATAGTTTCTTAAACTTATAGCGGATAATTAGGTAAAGTGTAAATCATCCTCTAGAGGGTCATTGAGATTGCAGGCTCATAAATCAAGAGAGAAGTGATCATCATCAAACACACACTATAAATAAAAAGATATTCAAATTCAAAAGATAAAACCTTTTAGTAGTGAATGTAGAGAAATTTTATAGAATTTCTTGAACCACTATAAATAGTGTGTTTATTGTTTGTCATTCTTCTACTTATTCCTTACCAAATTTTAATTTGACATTATCATTATAAAAATATTCTATTCACTTCCTCTAGAGTATCCATATGGTCTTTTATGAATGATATTTAGTGAAGACAATAATGCCATATATTTTTTTTTAACAAGTCATATCTTTATCATAACTTGATGAAGTAATAAAATTTTGGTATGATTTGTTTTTATCTATAATGTCATACCATTCTATATGTTATGTAACAACAATGGATAACATTTATGTAAAATTAAACTAAATTTAAGTAAGTATATTTGTTTACATAAATAAAATTTGATTGAATATATATGGGCACTATATAATTATTTGTTTTATATTTTATGAAGATCATTATCCCCTATATCTCTATCTAATAAAAAAATTCCGTCCAAATTTACCCCTCATAGAGTTATAATTATGTTTTTCATTAACTAAGAAATAATCTACGGTCTACAAGTAACATAATTTATAAGATATGCAACAAACATTTAATATAGACAGATATATATATTAATGTAAGTCCTTACCAATAATATATATTAATGGAAGGCATCCTATAAGACTAAGAACGAATATTTTTTAATGATGTAGTAATAAAAAATGAAAATAAGAGCCGGCAATAACTAGGAAAAAATAATATTAGCCGAACTAACTATATATAAATAAATAAATTACTTTTGTATTCTTAAAATTTTAATTTTTTAATTAAGTTATGATGTATAATATTATGATATTATAAATATACATATTTTATAATTAGATAGATATATTCAATAGTTTTTTATTTAATGATATATTACATTGAGATGTACATCTTTCACATCTTTAATTGAGTTTTAATTTTTATTTATCACCTCTTACTTATTAAATAATTAAGATTATATTTAATAATAAATCAGTATTATTTATATTAATATTTTCAACTTTAAATAAAATTTTGTGCATCACACAAATAAGATACTAGTAATAATAATAATTACTGATTTGAGTATTATTAAACGACAAATATATTAAAAAACTTGTAGGGCAGAATTCACCTTCACAACACCGTTTTTTGTTTTTGTTTTTGGGAGAGATCAAACTCTGGTTACCCGGCGCGTCCGGACAACATACCGCTATTGCTTCCTCACTATTCCACCGTATTCATTTTGCTTTCCTCTTGCATTTTTCTTCATCGAACCAATGGCCGACCGCGGACCAAAACCAAGTTGGAGAAGAAAAACCATTACAGATCAATTGTAGTCGTTCCCTTCAATTTACCTTTCTCTCTGTTCAGAAAGAATCCAAAATGCCCTTTAACCTATTTTATCAAATTTAATCCTTCCTAGTCTTCTGTATAATTCCAGTAAAGTCATCAGATTTCATCGATTTTTATTCTATTTCTTCATATTGTGCTCATTCTATATCTTGAATGGTCAGAAGTAATCAGAAAATTTCGAATTTATCTATATCTTTCCAGGTTTTTAGGTTTAAATCAATTGGGAATTTGATGTCTGAACAAGTAGAGGAAACATAAATCAACGTAGTAGTAGAAGGTAGCTTAAAGAATTAAGGTAGGGAGAGGGAACACGATTTTTTTCTTCTTTTTAGAGCAGACTGAATCCCAACATGTCTGCAATAATTGTTTGTGGCAAGAGATCATCTTTCTTTGAAGAAATTCCATCCCCTTCCGTTTCTTCCAAACGTGCTCGTTGTTCATCTTCATCTCCGGTTCGATTCTCTCCTCCTAGATCATCATTTGCTAACTCGTCGCCGTCTGCTGTTTCGCCCTCGTTGCTTGATCATCTCATTTCTGTTTTCCCTGATATGGAAAAGGAGGTTTGTTATTTACTTTTGATTTTTCTTTTTTGTTTGTTTGTGAGTTCTTAGGTTCTGCATTCGATTGGTGATATGCCATATAAATTGATTATAGTTTTTTTAATTATTCTGTAAAATTGAGCTTGAACGTTCGGATCTTTAGAGGGTACTGTTGGCTAGATGTTCCGAATTTGTGGATTTTTGTGTGCTTATGTGTTTTCTGCTGTTTGAATGCTTTGATGCAAACCTGAAGCAATTTATCTGAAATATATGATATAGATTTGTATTTCAAAATTGAGGTTCAATGGCTATCATTGCGAAATTTGAGATCAGTGTAATGTATACTTCTTTAGTCGAACACACCATATTAGCTGCCCTTTCCTGGATTTATCTCTCTGGTATAGGTTCAATGGCTATCATTGCTAAAAGCTGAGTTGGCTTTTGCCAGATTGTATAAGGAATTCAATTTGGGTAGACATTTGGTGGGTGCCTTTTTTAAAAAAATAAGTAAAAATTGGCTGATTATTGAGGGGCAGAAAAGAAGGCCAGGTCATGCACGGTCAGTGAAGCTCATCCATGAATAATACAGTACCATTCCAATGCCCTCAATTACACCCATTGGATCAATACAAGATCTTATAAGCTTTTGCACAATCAAAATGCTAGTGGATTCTTTCATAATGAATATGTATTTTTTACTAAATTCATTTGCAGTTTTTTCCCATTTTATTCATGTCTTCATCCTTTTCTTGATGGCATTAATGTCAACCAAGGATATGAACAGTCCCAACCTGAGAATTGGGGATAAGTGAACTGAGTGGCTATTCAATAAATGCTCATATGCTACTCAATAACTGCTTATATGTTTCTTGATTTGGGTGATACATGTGTGTAATCTACAAGGCAATAGCTACAAACTCTATCCAGTGGGGGTGGATCCAAGAGTACAAATGGGAATCCAACAGCTGTACAGGCTGTATGGGAACAGAAATCTCTGGGAATAAGCATCTTTTCCTGTTTTATTTGTAATCTTTATCATACTCCAGCTTCAAAAATAGATTATTTCCTTCCTTATCATCTCTTCCCCTCCCCAAACTCCCCCCCCCAAAAAAAAGGAGAGGGAGAGAGAGAGAAAAGATCATTCAAAATCTTGATGAAAGACCTAAACGTTTTTTTGGCGCTGTTTGCATGTTGTGTTATCTGTTGTCAAATTGGTCTTTCACTCTGAAATGATTTTTCTCCTTATTGCTGCTTTGAAAAGGCATGTGATTGAAGGATTAGGATAGGCTTATCAAAGACAACAATGTTGGGAAATGAACTTTCTTCTTTGTCATGCAAAGCAATTTGATGATTTAGAGAAAATAAATGAATCAAGTAGACAACAATATTTAACAAGGTTTGGTCAAATTGCTTATGTTCTCCTAGAGATATGCCTTCACTTTGAGAGAATATTGCAAGATGATCATTTAAGTGTATGCGTGACTTGAGCCCTTGTATCCAAAATGGGGACTCTTGTATTCCCTTTCTCAATATTGAAGATTGCCTTTCCTCAAGAGTTATGCACACTCTTGTAACAATCCTTTGTGAACTCTTCGTCAATCTACATTTATGAATCTTTTTCATTCATATCAGTTTATGTATCCATATTAATAATCTTTCATGAACCTACCATATTCATAGCTTCAATCTATTTACCCCATTCATGGCCATAACTCTTAATGTTGAATTATAAAATTTTATTGTATTCAAACCAAGAACATGAATGTCCATTAATTGACCAGCCAAGAATTTTGAATGTCTATTAATGTATGAATGTACATGATGGTCTGGTTTCATGACAATTAGCTTGTGCATCTTTTGGACCTTCCAATCCCAACAATTCATTTGGTTCATTCAGTGGATTGTTCAGCCATGATGGGCGATTTCTACTCGTAATTCTGCTATGTTGCATCATTTGCCTCTACACCCCCCCCCAAATTCTCATGTTTTCGAATGCCAGCTCAATATTTTCCTCTGAAAATATTGTGCTCCTTGTTATCATGCCCGTTGAATGCCTTGTGCAGCTAGAGCTGCTGTGCAGGCCCCCCACTTCTATAGGCACCCCATCACCCCATCGTTTGATTGTAATTTTTTTAATTGATTTAATTTTTTTACTTGATTTAAATTTTTAGAGCTTATATTATCATTATTTTATATAATATATATTTTACATTTAGATAATGATGTTTTTTTAGTGATCTTTGTTCTAATTTTAGCACAGGGCCTCCAATTTTGTTATGACGGCACAGCTTGTTATTCATTTTCAGAGGCATGTGATTGAATTATCACTAAGGATTATGATTGACTGATCATAGACATCAGCTCGTGCTGCATTTGGACCTGCAAATAGTAGCGGCCCTGTTTGTTACATTTGATGCCTTGTTCAGATACCCTGGGCATGTTTACTTGTGCTCCTGTTCCTTTTCTGGCAGGATTGTTGCTTTTCCTCTATATTGAAAATTTCTGATTACATCTTTTGTGTGGTTGTATGGCTGATTTGTACGTTGTTTTTTGGCTCTTGATTTAAGATGCATTTGATTATGCTATCTGTTTTTAACATTGGATTACATTTTTGATGTGGTTATATGGTTGGTGAAAGTTGATATTTCTCTTTGGGGGACCTGTCTGTTCATTTTAAGTTAATCATTTGAATAATGTTGATGTAGCTCCTTGAGAAAATGTTGGAAAACTGTGGGGATGATTTAGATTTGACTATCAAAAGCTTGAATCAGCTCCGTCTAGGATGTGCTGAGAGCAATCTGGGGACTACTGCTGGCCAGCCTGATATTCCTCCTCAAGAAAGTAATCAGCCAGGTAGTACAATATACTAAAAAGGATCTTGTACCACTCATAATTATGCACATCTGCATGTAAACATCAATGCTTTCTTGCAAATTTTTTCATATTATATTGGTGATGATGTTTTCCTTCCATGTTGAAGCTCAATTGGGTAGTTTTGCACCTCTAATAAAGATATACATTGTGACTGGCTTATGTCGACGCATTTGACTGGGGGTGGAACAAATATATTGCAATTTGTACACCGATTCATCAAATATATCATTTGGGAGAGTGGACATATAAATGTGCTAATCATTGTCTATATGCTATAAGATTAAATAGGCCACATATGGGCATCTTACATCCAATTCGTGCTTCTGGGTTGTATTTTCTACTGTATTAATCTTAATGGCCTGTGGGTTTAAGGATAATAAGTCTGTAGGTTTTTTCTGGTGTCTTTATGACATTATTCTTTCATCTGTTTCCACTAACTGGAGTCAGATTTCTTTCCTTAATGCTTCTGATCACATGATTTTACCTGTTGTAATTCATTGTGGGTACATTGAAGGACCACTGTTTTTCCTTTGTTGGATTACTCTACTTACAAATTAATGCTGATATGTCAGCATAGTTTCCATGAGATGATCAGAAGAGTAAGCCTTGTAGGACTTTCTTACTACCTGCACATATATCTGCACCTCACCTACATCGTAGATGAAAGAGGGGGAGTGATTGAGGTCTACTTGTGCTTACTTGATCTAGGGGCCATTTGTTTGTATAAGTTCTGGAATGAGGGTATTTCCAATTGAAGGGATTTTTGGAGTGCTTTACATCTGGAGTGTGGCCTTTTATGATACATTTTTTTGGATACCTCAAGTGGGAATTTGTTCGACTTGGTAAAATTGGTTGCTAGTGAGAATGTTAGTGGATATGTTGGACAGGTGGTCTTTACCTCATTGAATTCTCTTTCTTTTCCTTCTTCCTGCCTCCCCTTTCATCCCTTTGCTTCCATCCTGCATCCTCTCAACTTTCTTTCTATCATGCACTATCCCTTGTTTTTTTTGGTTGATGGCGTGAGTCTCTCCTTCCATTTTCTTGTTCCTCCTGATTCTCTGTTTTACAGCTGTAACCCCTTTTTTTTTCATAGGGCATTTTGTAATCTTTGATCACTTGGAAGCTTACTTGCATGTGGCCTGACTGACTTTTTTGGTCCTTGACATTGCCATAATCTAGGTTGCACGGAAACTTCTAAAGGTTGCCACTTCCAACTTTCAAACATCATTGACTCATATACAAACTTTTATTCTTGTTTCAGAAGCTTAACAGGCTGCAAGTCATCTTTACAAAAGATTAATAAATCATCTGGAGAACACAGGTTCAAGATATTTAGTTTCTTATGCCTATAGTGCCCATGGAACTTATTAGTATGTCAATAACAATTTCATGAATCTGCTCAGGTGGTCTATAGCCAACACAAGCAAATAAGGAGATGAGGATCTCCTTGTCCAAGTCCCCTTTTTCTGTAAAAGGAGGTCTAAGAGGCCCATTGATAGGCAAAGATTAAGGAACTATGGGCATACATGCCATAATTATTCTAAGAATAGCCGAAGGAAATCCAAATGCATGTAAGACACCTTTTAGAGATTCCCAGTTGAAACTATCATAGGCTTTTTTAAATATCCATCATCTGGGCTTGCAGTATACAGGAGCTCATGAGCGAGTAACACATTATCACCAATGCTCCTATCTTGATGAAAGTAGAGTGATCCTCAGAGTCAGTAGGCAAAATAGGTTGTAGCTTCAAGGTGAGGACTTTAGGGATGATCTTATAAAAGAGGGTACTATAGGCTATAAGCTTCTATTGTCTCTTAAGGGAGGCATTAAACTTTTCTGGAATGAGAGTGTGAGGTAACGTTTACCTTAGAAGGTAAGAAGCCAGTCGCACATAACACTTCAGTGAGGTATAATCGTCAATGTCAGGAATTTTATTATCTTCAATGAAGAAAACGACAATCTTCACCTCCTTCTAAGTCACAGGTGCTAACAAAGTTAATTGTTGCTTATAGGTCAATCAATACAGAGCTTGTGGCACTAGCTTGAGCATCCTATGAGCCCCTGATACTTGCACTTGTCCCCGATAATTCATATTAGAACTCCAGAAAGGCATTCTGTATGGTAACAGGACCTCTCCTACTGACAACATTAGTGAAGCAACTATAGCCTTCCTATTTTGTCTTTCTTTAATCTGGGCATAGAAGTGATTAGTATCCCCAACATTCAGTTAAATGGCTCCTTATTTTTTCCTTAGGCATTGTTACACATAAGATCATATGGTTATGAAACTTCTGTAAAGTAAAGCCTTTTCCTTACCTCTGAGATTTATATCATCTGGGAAAGAGTCAGTTGCTGTACCTAAGAAAGTTGTTTTCAAAGGGAGGCATTAGGCTTATTGGCATTGCTTCTTATAACAGCTGCAGCCTTTAGTTCTGTACCGTAATTCCTCAGTTAATGTTGTTGCCCAACAGCTGCTAATGGAGAGGCTCAATTTAATGAAGATCCAACAGCAGCAAGAAATTTACCTGTGGATGGGGTCGAGTGGGTGGAGCTTTTTGTACGGGAGATGATGAGTTCATCTGATCTGGATGATGCCAAAATCCGTGCCTCTAGGGCTCTCGCAGCTCTGGAAAATTCCATCTCCGCTCGTGCTGATGCAGAGACTGCTAAAAACATCCAGCAGGTAACTAATTTTACCAATATTTGCAATATTATTAATTTATCCCACAAGTTTGTCTCACGCTGAGCAATGACAATCACCAAAAAAAAAAAAAAAAGAAGCTTGCTGCATAAACTACTGCCAACTTTCTTTTCCCTTTTTCCTGCTGCCAGTCTCCTTGGTTGGGTGCTTGTGGATGTATTGGTGATAGTTTGCTTGTCTTAGGAGAACATGATGCTGAAGGAACAAATACAATTACTAGCCCAAGAAAACACACTCCTCAAGAGAGCTGTGTCGATACAGCATGAGCGCCAGAAAGAGTTTGATGAGAAGTGTCAGGAATTGCAGAATTTGAAGCAGCTCATTGCTCAGTACCAGGAGCAATTGAGAACGTTGGAGGTCAGGTTTTATACCTCTTATCTATATAGTAGGAGTTAGGTTGCTGTAAGTTTTGTATTTATGCCATCTATGTTTTTCCTATGCCCACCGCTGAGACAGATCCCTGAGTGTTCAATCCTTGTCAGTCAGCCTGTCAAGAGCTAAACAGGGAAAGTGGTTTTGTGGGAGCACGATCATCTTTATCCAATATGCTGCATCATCTTTTGCAAAAAAAAGAACAAAAAAAGCATCTCATGCTCCTCCTCTTGCTCTCTTTGTTGGTGGTGTTTGGCACGATTCTTGTTCAGTTACGCTTGCCAGCCTCTGTTGTCGAACCTTTACTATCACCCAACTAATGCGTACTCTCTAAATGGTGGTGGTCCATGTCATTCCTTCTGATTACTGTGTGATTACGCTGCCAGGTTAATAACTATGCGCTGGCGATGCACCTTAAGCAAGCCCAGCAAAACAACTCTATGCCTGGGCGTTTCCATCCGGATGTGTTCTAATGATGTTATCTGGACACAATTTTCTTTAGTGATCTGAAACCTGAACGAGTTGTTTTGTTGGACTGACTGGGATGGAGGAATCGCCTGCACAGAGCGTCGATCGTTTCACTTCTTTCCAAACCATTCAACAAACGTAAAGTTATTTGTTGTCGTCTATGTGGAAGGCTTTGGCCATTGTGGCTTGGAGCCATCTGTCATATATTGTTTTTATTGAACCTCTTCGTGTATGAGGATTGTGTGGGTTTAACAATTGGAAGATTGCAGAAACCAACGCTTTTAGCTGTTATAAACCAAGGTGTTTCTGTAGCGAGAATATCTTTAATTATTTAATGCTTATGGATAACATATATAAACTGATTGCTATATGTGTATATTGGCGAAGTGGCAAACGCTCAGCCATTGATCTATTTTTTTGGTAATTAATAAATTTTATTAATACCAAAAATAAGCATTTGTACCTCATATCTCCCACTAATTTTCCCTGATATCAACAGCCATAGAACTGTTAAAAAAAGGGAAACTAATTACAGAATGTGCCTATTTGATCCAGATACCCCTTATGTTCTTGGCCTGTGTGATTACCCTGTAAACTAATATGCATAGAAGACTCTAATCGCCTCAATAAAATGCAAGGCATAACGGTTGTGCCTGAAAATTTTGGTTCCTGTTTCTTAAGATTTCATAAACCAACGCAACAACTAATAGCTTGTTTGGAGTTACTTATCAAAAGTAATTATCTATGATAATTACTTATTTTAGAAAATTTTTAGTTTAAAAAGTTTTCAAAATAAGTAGTTATTATAAATAACTAATTTTGATAAGTAGCTCCAAACATAAGCTAAGTGTCTTAAAATTCCAGATCTTCCTCATCTTCTATAAGCCTTCTTGATAACCCAAAGCATGATCCCAACTGCTCTAGGAGTCATTGATTCTTATTTAGGTGTATACTTATTGGGACCCTAGTGATGTGATCAATATATCTGGCGTTGGACATTGGTGTTATTCCTAGTTGTTAAATTCATTGGAGAAATATTCTATGAATCACTTGCATGCATGAAATGGTTATGTATGATTATAAACAAGCAGAGTTGACACACAAGCTTTCTGAAATTGATTTGTTAAGGGTTTAGTTTGACTCATTCAATTAACTAAACAAGTTAAGCTTGAGTATGAATAATTTAGGCTCAAATTTGTTTACAATGTAAAAGTTCATAAGCTTGGCTAGTTTACTACAAAATCTCGCAAGTCGGCCCAACTTAGTTTATTTACAACCCTAAGGTTGTGCTTGGAAGAAAATGTGGAGAACCAAGATTGGTGAAAGATAAATCTTTGTATACATCAAGAGTTTTTTTGATGTGTATTTTGGGGAGATGAGGAATGTGATAAAAATTCAAATGCATGGACTATCAAATAGTGAAATTGTGGGAAAAAAATCGATGGAATTAGTACTAAATAGCAGTGAATACAATCAAGGTTTTGAGGAACTCACATCTCCACTTTCTCACTTAATGCCTTCCTCCCTCTGCTAACAGAACGACTATATATCCCATACAATAGGCTTCATAACTCATCAATTTCATTAATAGAAAATAAAAATAACATAATAAAATAATGACCCAATAGATTCCTAATGACTTAGATTCCACAACCCTCAAAAGATTTGAAACTAATCATTTATCCCCAAACTACCCCAGCTAACCATCTTAGCCTCAAAGACCCCAATAACCTCGAGTTAATCCTTGCTAGCAACTACATTCCTCTTGACACACATATACTTGATCACTGGTTTATCATTACTACCCTCCCCAAGTTTCACCTCATCCTCAAGGTGAAAGTCAAGAAAATGTGCATTAATGACTTCAAATCCTTCCTATGATTTTTCAAAATTAAGGAACCTCTTCCACTAAATCAACACATCTAGTTGCCCTTCCACTGAATCTGCACATCCAACTTGTAACACCCCCACATTTATAACAAAAAATTTTCATATTTAGCAGAAGCATACTAACAAAATACTATATGTTTCTACAGTAATTAATATAAGTCTAGCTTACCATACTATCCTTACATCACTCACAAGGTAAAAATGACTAAAACATAGAGCATAATAAATAGAGAATAAGAGAACTTTATAAACATCAATACAATTGGAGATTAACTATGATACACTTTTAAAAAAAAATATAGACAAAATAGATACCATTGATTTAAGAGTCTAAAAAGGTATTTGGGTAAAACTATCCTCCGGATAACATGACTCTATGTCCAAAAAATTCTAATACAAAAATTACTCAACCCCATACAAAACATCAAAGCTGCAAAATCGTTCAGCAGTTTCTCATTGACCTGCACAAATACATCGGGGTTATCTGCTTGTGGGAATGAGCAATGCTCCATAAAAAGGATGATTAATATGCTATGTATTGAGTAAAGTAATAATATATTCAAGTAGGGTTACACATAATACACGAGTTCACATTAGAGAATGAAGATACATGCGTTGACACAAAATGATGCCAATTAAATGTCGATTCCAAGTCTTATTAATAGATATAACAATTTTTTTATTATTTATGTTGAGTTTAGGGACCCCACTATTATTAAACTGGTGGAATGGTCTTAAGCACCTCTCGGAGACAACACACCTGAGCTATTATTATTGTTTGGTGGATCGGACCCACCGCCTCTTAAGGTAAAACACACTTGAGCCACTACTTTTAAAGCGGTGAAATGGTCTAAAGTACTTATCAGTGACAACACACCTAAGATACTATTATTGTTAGGTAGAACAGACCCAACATTTTGGTCTTGACTCTAATGATCTTCTGCTTTAAATAATTAGTGTCTTATCCATCATCACTTATCTCTGAATCATATTTTCATTCACCTTGAGTATATGGCCCCACTATTATTAATATGATGGAATGGACTAATGCACATCTCAAGGAAAACACAATTGAGTCATTATTATCGTCTGGTGGAACGAACCCATATAAATACATTGGCCCAATTCACGTGATCTTTCATTTTAAATGATTAATATCTTATTCAGGGTTGCTTATATCAATATCATCTTACAAGACTCATACAATTATGCATGTCTTAAAATTGATAAACACGTAAACACAACCATTTAATTATCAAACCAACCTCAAGTAATAGGTCCATAATTACCAAACTTCTATTTTTAGCTTTGATGGACCAAAATACCATTTGTTTATTAATACCTCAAAAAATCATATTAGGTAACTTGTATTTTACTTAACCCATCCTTTAATCTTATTACTTATGAAATATTAGACAACATCCCCAAACTTTATTAGGCCAAGATTCTTTCCCATATTATTGTTATATTACCATAATGCCCCCATGATACTTCCATTTCCCAAAGCCTCACAAATATCAATATCAATACATAGCGATCTTTGATATTCATATAAGATACGTAACTCCATTGTAAATTCATAAACACCCCATATCAACATTATACCCTAAATACATACTTTCACATTCCCCCCTTTTTAATATATCATATCATAGCATGATCATAAACAATATTATCAACATAAAAGTTTAAATAAGATATGCATACAACATATCATATACATACGATATTTATTATTACCAACAAGGACACCAAACTTTAAGCATGTAATCCTAAACCACTTCCTTCGAGATCACCGGAAGGTTATCTATGAAACACAAGAATAATTTATAATAAGAACTTAAGCATATGAATTGAGGAAAAAGTTAAGGTTAATGAGGGCAGAAATGAAAAAAAACTAAAATAGGTGGAGAGCTTGGGTTGCGTGGAAGTGTGGTGGACATTGTGGTGGTGATAAGGTGGTGCTAAAGTGGGGCATAAGTGTGCTAGAGGGGTGGCACAAACAAGGTAAAGGATTGGCGAAGGCATGTATCTTGCAACACATGCACAAGCCAAAAGTTGAGGATGCGCACCGGAGGGTTGGGAAAGGTTCGCATGGTCGTGTGCGAGTTCACAAGCAAAACGGAAAGGGTGCACATGGTTATGTGCAAGACAGTGTGTGGAATTTTCTAGTGCGCACAATTAAAGCGTGTGAGGGTGTGCGAATGTGCACCTAAACTCTATGAGAGGGAACAACTGGGGTGTGCAAGGTGCACATGATGGAAATGGTAGGGGGATGGTGCACGATCGGGGAATAGGTTTTGGGCTAATATTCAACGTGACTTGTCCCTTGAGATGAGGGAAATGATGGTTGATGATGATGGAGGTAGGGGAGGTAGGTTAGGAACATGGTAGAGGGGATATGTTCGGGAGGATTTACATAGGGAACAGATGAAGGAGAAGAAAAAGAAACCGGATAGGCAGGTGGGGAAGAACAAAGGAAAAGAAAAGGAAAAGGAGAAAAAGAAAAGGGAAGGGGGAAAGATAAATAAGTGTGGTTTTAGAATTAGTTTTAGGTTAAAATAATTTAGGTTAGGGTATTAGGATAATTTAATTAATGACCATCCGAGGGTAGATTTAGGTTAAAGAGAAATATAAATTATCTAAATGATTAGGATTAGGTTAAGATTTTAGATAAAGGAATTATGGAAAGGTAAAAATATCAATTTCTTAAGGTTAGAGTTAGATCTCAGTGATTAACTCTAGAAGAGTTGACACAACACTAGTGGGTACTGCCCCCTTAAAAAAGAGAGAACCCCTCAGCCTAACACACATGTGCTGAAAATCTAGGGATGTGACTCACCCATATCCTTCTTTGCCTCTTAGGTTGCCTCCTCTTCTCTATGACTACTCTAAAGATTCTTTATGAGTGGAAGTGAGCTCGTTCAAGTCCCACACACCTTTTCATCGAGAATCTGTAATGGTCTCTCCTCATAAGTTAAAGAATTGTTGAGTTTGATCTCATTATACTTGATCACATAGGAAGGATCTTTGATGTACTTCCTCACTTGAGAGATGTGGAAGACTATATGAAATAGGGACAACTTTGGTGGAAGTGCTAGGCAGTATGCAACCTCGCTAATCATATCAAGAATCTCATAAGGACCAATATATCTCAAACTTATCTTATCCTTCCAACCAAATCTCTGCACCCCTTTAGTGGGTAAAACCCTTAGTAGAAATAAGTTCCTTAGCTAAAACCCATCACTACGGTGGCTCTGATATGCATAGCTCTTCTAGTGATTCTGAGTTTCTCTCATTCTATCTTAGATCAACCAAACCCTTTGATTCGTCTCCTCAATTATCTATCGTTCAAGTACAACCGTTTAGCTAATGTCACTCCAACACAAAGGTTCCCAACACTTGCGTCCATACAGTGCCTCAAAGGGTGCCATCCCTATTGAGAGCTCAACCAAATGTAGATTCTCCTCCCAACTACTTCAAAAGTCCAAAATGCAAGCTTATAGCATATCCTTAAGTATTTGAATCGTCCTCTTAGTCTATTTGTCTGTAGCTGGGTGGAAGGTGGTATTCATCCTCAATCACATGCCCATAGTCCCTGCAAATAGGGATGTAAATGAGCCAAGTCGAGTTGGGGTGGGCTTGGGCTCAGCTATTTGAATAAGGAAGCCTAAAAATGAAGCTCAAGCTTTTAACAAGCCAAGTTGAGCCAACTCATGAGCTTTTGTGGTAAACGAGTAGAGATGAGTTAGCTCACAAGATTTTGTGGTAAATAAATCAAGCTCACAAGTTTTTCTAGTGTAAACGAGCTCGACCCTAACTTTTTCATTCTCAAGCTCAGCTCGTTTATTAAATGAGTTGAGTTCAAAGCTTATTTTTAGGTTTGTTTAGCTAAATAAATGAGTCGAGTTGAGCCCTTAATAAGCCAAGCATAAAAACCTTTTAAGTTGTCTCTATTCGTTTACAACCCTAACTACAACTTCCCTCAAAAGTGCAAAAGGAATCTCAAATCTTGATCGGAGACTATATCAGTAGGCGTACCATTCCTACTCACCATAAACTTCATATAAGCACCGACCAAATGATCCATACTCCAAGTCAACTTCATAGGCACAAACACTACCGACTTTGTTAACCTATTGATGATAACCCATATCTTGTTGCACCCGTTGTGAGTCCTCAATAGCCCACTCACAAAGTCTATCGAGATGGAGTCCCACTTCCACCTCGAAACATCTAAAGGCTAGACTAACCCTGCAGGTCTCTAGTGCTCGATATTGACCTTCTGACAGGTTAGACATCTCAACACAAAACTCTGCTACCTTTCTCTCCATGAGAGGCCATCGGTATATCATCTTTAGGTCATTATACAACTTATTCCCTCTTGGGTGGGCGCAATACGGAGTACAATGACCATCCTCTAATATCTGGTGTTTGAGATCAATGCACCCTTGAGGTACAAACCAATGACCTTTGTAGCTGATGCCACCATCCACATGAATCTGGAAGCCCTCAACTTGATTGTTCTAAATCTTCTATTGAATCCTCTTGAGTTTAACATTCTCAAGTTGACATACTCAAATTTCATAAAAAACCATCGGTGTAAGTTTCAAGGCACTCATCTAAACCTCTAGGTTGCCATGTCGCATCATCTATATCCTTATCTCACCAATCTCCTCTAGCAACTGACTAGCCACCATATAAGCATTCAAAGAGTGAGATATCTTCCTACTCAAGGTATCTACAACAACGCTGACCTTACCCTCATGGTAGGTCAACTTAATATCATAATCCTTCACTAACTCTAGCCTTCTCATGTACCTCATATTCAACTCTTTCTAAGTGAATATATACTTGAGGCTCTTATGCTCGGTTAAGAATCTACATTGAGTTCCATATAGATAATGCCTCCAAATCTTCAGTGTGAAGATGATTGATTCCAAATCCAAGTCATGCATCAGATAGTTCTACTCATTCTACTTCAACTAATGAGAAGTGTAATCTACTAACTTACCATGCTGCATTAATACATAACCCAATCCATGATTTGATGTGTAGCTCTAGACCTTAAACTCATATGATCCCAATAGTAGAGTAAAAACTGATGCCATTGTCAAACTCTGCTTCAACACCTGAAATGTCCCCTCACATGCTCCATCCCACTGAAATCTAGTAGTCTTTTTCAAAATATTTGTCAAGGGATGAGAAACCTTAGATAAATCCTTAACAAAGCATTTGTATTACTAGACCAAACCTAGGAAACTACAAATCTTGGGGACACTAGTGGATGCCTTCCACTCGGTTACTGCCAAAATCTTTGCCAGATCCATAGTGACTCCTCCTACCGACACCATGTGACCTAAGAATGCAACTTCTCAAAGCCAAAATTTTCACTTAGATAGTTTAACATAATGCTCCTTGTGCTCCTCTCCACTCCGAGATTTTACCAAAATATCATCGATGAAAACCACCACAAACTAATCGATGAACGACAGAAAAATTCTCATCATCAAGTCCATAAAGACAATAGACGCATTGGTGAACCCAAAAGGCATCAATGTGAACTCGTAGTGCCCGTACCAGTTCCTAAAGGTTGTTTTCATGATGTATGCCTCGGTGATGCACAATTGTTGAGATCCTAACCTCAAGTTAATCTTTGAGAAGATTGAAGCACCCTGAAGCTGATAGAACAAGTCATCAATCATCAATAGTGGATAGCGGTTCTTCATCGTCAACTAGGTCATACCCCGATAGTCTATGCACATGAAAATGTTTCCATCCTTATTCTTCACGAGGATAATCGGTGCTCCCCATGGAGAGTCACTCAAAAAATTGTAGTTGTAAGCTAATAAATCCTCTAGTTAGGCCTTCCTTTCTCAAAACTCTATTGGTGTCAACTGGTAAGGAGCCTTCAAACTTGGCACCACCCTTGGTACAAACTCTATAGTGAAGTTTATCTCATGTACCGATGACATACTTTGTATCTTCTATAGAAACATGTTTGGAAACTCTCGAGCGACTGAAATGTCCTCCAGTGTCAACACATCCTTATTCAGTTATTGAACTCCACACAAATATATAGCATAACTCCTCTGCACCATTTAATACAGTGTATTAGAATATATGAAATTCATCGTAGGCGTATGCTTGCATCTCTTATAGGAGACCCTAGCACCCTAAGGTCCCCACAACTTGATTCAATCATGTACACAGTCTATCACCACCCAGTATCTCCCCAACATATCTATTTCTAGGATAACGTCGAATTTCTAGAGGTCCATCTCTACCATGTCCACTATGAATTTTACCCCACCTATCTCTAAGGCCGTGTTTGAGTATATCCTAGTATAATCCAATCTATCCCCATAAGGCAAAATCATATAAATAGATACGCTAGAAGATGAAGATAAAACATCTCTAGCAATGAAAGCAATAGATACAAATGACAGATATACCCTCAAATCAAACAACATATAAGTTAGTAACAAGAGGATGGAGGATGTTCCAGTGACCACATCCATTTGTTGATTTGTAACACCCCTAAAACTCGCTCCTGAAAAATTTCGTTTAAAAGAATAATACGAAAGCTAAAATAGGAATTGGGGAATGTTACCACCTCACCTAACACAAGATAAATGTCCATTATCTATCTCCTACTAGATGCAAGGCTAAAAATTGTCCAATAAAAATTCAAACAATATTTATGCCATTAGGATAAAATCCCATAAGGAGATATCTACAGGTAGATGGCAAGTGAACAATTTCACTAAACAAAATCATCGTCAAATAAATCAACGAAAACCTGTAAAATAATCCTGGATTTTAAAAACTTATCAAAGTAATGGGAAATTAAAAACCAATTACAACACCCTTGAAATTTTAATACAAAAATTGAAAAATTCCAAAAATAAATACAGTTAAATAAAGAAAAATCTTAAGGGATATGAATCTGGGTTGCCAACTCTCTTAAAGCCAAGCCTTCAACCCAACAATAATATCTTATCTCAAGCCTACACAAGAGGTTTGCTCCCCACCATTAGTGGATCATCGCAGGACCCAATCAACTAAGCTAATATCAATACGGGTCTAGTAATGAGCAATCATGACTACCTAACTCATAGAAGGAAACATGATACACATAAGACCTAATGATCTTTGGCTTACAATACTCATGCTTAATTATATATGGGATACATATACCATTCCACTCATACAATAACTCATGCTCAATTATACATGTGATACATACACCATTCTACTCATATAATAACACATACTTGATTATACACGCGATATATACAATAAAATATGGGGTCACAGATTCATGCTTATAAATAAATGACTAGACATGACAATACATAGGGTGTAAGTGTATAAGAAATCACAATTGCATGATTAGTAACACACATTACCCTAGAAGGTATCATTCTGCACACAAGGCTTACATGTGATTTAAATAATAGATCATGTGCTAATTGGGTTTGAACATACGTCATCTGGTAACACTATTGTAAGGGAGACAACCGAGAGACATGTATAGAAAAAAGAAATATAAAGTCCATGAGTAAGTGAGAATAATTCATTATTATATTTTATTATTGTGATCACAACCATTTAATTATATTATCTTGAGGTCGAAGACTCAAAAATATTGTAACAACTAATCTAATGCTTGAAAATACTAGCCCTAGCTGGCCCGCCTAAAAACATAACTAGACCACCAATAAATAGGACGCCTAATCACTTAAGTATGCATACCTCCTATAGGGCCAAAATATATCGAGACACCTATGGAGTATAAGAGGACCTCTCCAGACCTCGTAAGGCACCTAGGATCACATAATAGAAAAACACCAGACTGGTACCAAGTGAATACCAAATCTAACTCAAATAGCTACCCCAAGTGGTATAAGTCCTGAATCATGATCTTTCACTTTAAGTAATTAATATTTTATTCAAGGATTTAACCAATCATAAACTAGTCCCATATAACAACATTTAACTCATTTCCATAAACACAATAAATTTCTAATATTATATCAATTCCAAGTGGCAATAAAGCCAATTAATTTCAAGCGACATTAAAGCCGATCGATTCCTAGGACATTAAAGCTAAACCAATTCATGTGGCATTAAGGTAGAATAATTTCAGGTGGCATTAGAGCTAAATAATTTTCATGGCATAAAAATACAACATAAGGTATCATACAATTTCAATCCATACTCAACTATGGATACGGTTTTCTAAACTAATTATAATTAGTTTAGAAAACCGTATGATACTCAAGAGTCATACTAACACGCGCTTACATTGAGGCTATAAATTCATACATATATACAATTACTAAACAAGAACACAATATACGTTTGGTATAATTAAATAATCGATAAGCATACTCATCACCTTCCACTCCAAGCAGACATACATTTCATATTCCTATATAAGTAAAGGTAAGTAATGACTTACCAAAATCCAAAGTTAGCTAAGTAAATTGAGAAAGAGAGAGAGCTATTGAGACTCAATAATTCGCAAGAAATTTTTCCTAGACCGCCGATAGAAATTATAAAACTAAGTTAGAAACTACCTTATCAATCAATAATTCAAATATCATAATTAAATCAAAACAAGGAGATACAGACAATATTTCTTGGAAAATGTGTCCAAAATATAAGACTTGCAAGCGTAGCTCTATTAATATTTAATATTAAATATTAACCAAATCGGGTTAAACACATATAACTTAGGGCATTTCAGATTAATTTGGAAAGTTAGAGAAAGGATAATAGATTATAGGTTAATTTTGTCGAAAATGACTTACTAACTAGGTTTTATGACTAAATAGACAAACCAAGAAATTTTAGGGAAACAATCTAACTTGATAACATAAAAATATAATTCAAATGATTTTAAATCAAAACTAGCAATCTATTAGGGTTTTAAAGCCTAAGACATAAGCTCAGGTAATTCAAATCAATTATATACAATTGAAGGAGATAAAATGCAATTAAGGTCATTTCAAGTATTTCTATAAATTTAATTTTAGAAAAATAGCTATACAAATGACTAATTTCATTTGAAATCTAGGGTTTTAGGCTCAAAAATGCAATTTGATTAAATTTTATTAATTTATTTAAATCGAATGCTTAGAAGTGCAATTAGGCATATTTTATAACATATAATGTAAGAAATTGATCAAAACCAATAAATGAAATACCCGATTTGGCATAATTAGGGCCTCGAATGTAAATATGGTCAATTCTTGCTAAAATATATAAATTCACAGTTTGGAATTACAATTAAATGTATTCTAATTTAAATTATATAATCAATTGAATAGAGTAACTCAATTTCACAATCCAATTTAGATTCACAAGAGTTTTGACCTAAGAATCCAATTTCGATCAATTTTCCCAAATTAACACTTCCAATATAAAATTAAATACATTTCAAAGGTTATTGTTAAATCAATTGAGTGAAATAACCCAATTATGCAATCCAATTTTATTACACATGGATTTTGACCTAGAAATTCAATTATGATTAATTCCGCATAATTTTCTCAAAATGACAATTTCAATATGAAATAAGATACATTCTACAACATGTTGTATAATCAATTTATCAAAAATATCTTAATCGAATGAATCCACAAAATTTGGACATAGTTGGGTCAAAATTTCAATTTTTACAAATCAACCATATACGCTATAATTAACCACTCTAAATCAATCATATAACATATAGATATATATATATATATACACACATAATTAAACAACCAATTTAGCTTATCATAAGCTAATTCATACCAAATTAATCAAAACAAAGGTTAGGGTTTCCAAAAATTTATGCCAAACAACAAAATGCAAATCAAGGAGAGTGAAGAATTAGGAAGCTTCATTGGAGATCGATCATCACTCGCCAGTAATCAGGTGGGTTTGCTGTGGCCAAAAATGGTGGCACGTTACTACGGTTTGTTGCTACTACTGTGTTCACTACTGTCCTGCTGCGGTGGGTGGTGACGTCAAAAATGGAAGGAGTTGCAACGATGGTGGTTGTGGAGGTTGGTCGATAGTTGGTGATGTTGAGGGATAAAGGAGCAGGGAAGAAGGAGGTGAGGGTTGGGGTTTGGTTGCAGAAGAAACACATTGGGGAAGAAGAAAAGAAAAAGGAGAGAAGAAGAGAGAAAAGGAAAAAGAGGTGTGGTATGGGTCGGGTGAGGTTTTTTTTTGGTGCAAAAAAAATACACAATTGAATCTAAAAATATTAATAGATGATTTTATCTAAAATTCATTAAAAAAAATCATTTCATAAGGATTCGAAGGCCTAAAATTGATATAAGAGCTATATAAATAATTTTGGAAAAGCTTTTAGAAGAAACTACCAATGAATGTAAAGGTCTATATTATTTACGAAAATACATTATAAGACCTCAAAAAATATTTAAAATCATATAAGAAAATATTTAAATTAATTTATAAGAGACTAGAACTAATTTAAATAATTTCCAAAAATGGTTTTCCACAAACCAAGAATGGTAAAATGGAAGAAGATTAATTTAGAAAAGAAATCCATAAATAAGCTCCAAAAATCCTATTAGTTTAAAACTTTTCAAATATCTTAACAAACTTAGAAAAATGGATAAATTCAGAGTTGGAAATATTTTCTAAGAATAAAATCATTAAAATAATTTTCACTATTTTAAACAAAATTTTATAATTTTATAATTTATTTCGTTAACGAAATATAACTCCAAAATAAAGTCCTAATCACACAACAAAGTTATAATAAAAAATGAATCTAAAATATTAAAAATAGAAATACAAGAAACAAAAGAAATATATTTTTTTAATTGAAAATTAAAATCATTGAAATAAAATAAAATCATGGTCATGAACAAATTTATCTAAAATGATCCACAACGACAATGATTAATTTAAATTCAAATATGAAGTTAAAATTATTGATAAATCCATAAAACAAGTCGAAATTAAAATAATTACATGTTTATATCAAATTACGCTAATAAAATAATGAAGCTTAATAAAATTAAATTTTGAAGATATGAGGTATTACATGATTAGCCTCTACTTGGCTAATGACAACCTAATTGTCCTCCCTAGGATCCTCCACGAAACCCTATAGCTCATTGAGAAAATAGGTGAAGCCCTTGTGGTCTCCCTTTAGCCTCTCTCGGCTATCCACTGGCTAGGGCAAGTGCCCTCTACTATTGTTGTGGCTGATAGGGCCATTGTCGATAGGCTTGTTGTTAAGGTCCTAGTGTTCCCTACCACTAGAACTGACCTTAGTGATGTTGATACTCAAATGACCAGTAGCCTAACTAACCACATGCCCTACACTAAACAAGAGTGCCTTGGTAGTTTTGCTCTGGATATTCATGGCTCTAGAAATGACACATTAAGTACCTTGGTTGTCCTGCAGGTCGACTCTATCCACCTATCATACCTCCCTGATTTAACAACATAAATTCAATCAGTTTTTCCTTTTTAAGACTCTCATGATAAAAATTGGTATGGATTGCCATCTTGAAATCCTCCTTATACATGACGACCTACTCATCATGTGTCGGGGACTCCTAGAATAAAGAAAGTCATAATGCTTGCCTTCTGAGAAGGTAGACAATCCACTACATCATATGTCTTGTCCATATCCCAAATCCATCCTTCCAAGATGATCGAATCTTCATCATCGACATAGATCAGTGGGTGATGTCTTGTAACCCTCCGAAGCCAGTCCTCTCTGATACCCTCCTATAGGTAATGCTGAGGTGGTGGTAGCACTTGAGGCTAAGGTTGTAGTTGCGGTGGACGTTTGATGAACTTGATGAAGGCCTTAGAAACCTCCTCTAAATGACTAACATAATCAGTAAGGGCCATAGGAGCTAGTTGTGAGATAGAAAACATGTTAGAATAATCACTCCTAGCTTAGTAGCACACATTACACATAAGCACGTTAAAAGGCCATATACCCATTTATTAATTCCTCTCAAGTTAATTTAGGTTTTTGAAGAATCAAGTTTTTCAAGATATGAAATATACTGATAAAATCAAATAAGGGATCATTTGAAAGCCAAATTATCAAAAACAAAAGGCAGTAATCAAAAACAAAGCTCTAATACCAACTTGCAATACCCACAAATTTACTATTAAAAGATTTTATTTTAAGTGGAAGCATAATACCAAAATACTAGGTGTTACAGTCGTAATTAATATAAGTACGACTTACCACACCATCCTTATGTCACTCATAAGGCCAAAACAGTTAAGACTTAAAGCATGATAAATAGAGAATAAGAGAAATTCATAAACAATAATACAATTAGAGATTAACTTTGAGTACAATAACCAAAAATATAGAACAAAGAGATACCATGGATCTATGAGTCCAAAAACGTATCCGAGTATAACTATCATCTAGATAACATGGCTCTAAACCTAAAAAACCCTAATATACAAATCACTCCACCCTCTACAAAGCATAAAAGGATGCAAAATCGTCCAGCAGATCCTCCTCGACCAGCACAAATACATCCGGATCTTTTGCTCGTGGGAACGAGCATCTCCCATGAAAAGGATGATTAGTATGCTATGTACTGAGTAAGATAATAATACAATCAAGTAGGGTTACCCATAATACATGAGTTCACATCAGAAAAGGAGCATACATGCTTTAACACAAAACAATGCCACACAAATACTGATTCCATATTTCATTAATAGATATAACATGATTTTATTTTTATATTTACATTGAATTTAGGAACCCTACTATTCTTAATTTGGTGGAATGGTCTAAAACACCTCTTAGGAACAACATACCAGATCTATTATTATTGTTCGGTGGATTGGACTTAACACCTCTCAAGTAAAAATGCACCTGAACCACTATTCTTAAAGTGGTGGAATTGTATTAAACACCTCTCAGGAACAACACACTTAATCTACTATTATCGTTCATTGGAATGGACCCAACACTTTGATCCTAACTCACCTAATCTCGCACTTTAAATAATTAGTTTCTTATCCATTAGTACTTATCTCTGAATCATATTCTCATTCATGTTGAGTATATGTCCCCACTATTCTTAATTCAATAGAATGAGCTAATTCACCTCTTAGGAAAAAATACATATGAGCCACTATTATCATTAAGAGGAATGGACCCATATAAATACCTTAACCCAACTCATGTAATATTTCACTTTAAATGATTAGTATCTTATTTAGAGTTGCTTATATCAATATCTTCTTATAAGACTCATACAATTATGCATGTCTTAAAATTGATAAACACATAAACATAACCACTTAATTATCAAACCAGCCTTATATAATAGGTCTACAATTACCAAAATTCTATTTTTAGCCTTGATAGATCAAAATACTCTTGGTTTATCAAAATCTAAAAGCATCATATTAGGTAACTTGTATTTTACTCAATTCATCCTTTAATTCTATTACTTATGAAATATTAGAAAACACCCTCAAAACTTAGTAGGCCAATGTTATTTTCCATATTACTAATGTATGACCATAATTCCCTCACGATACTTACGTTTCCCAAAGACCTTATAAATACCAATATATATACATATCCATATCCAATATTCATACATGATACGTAACTCCATTTTATATACATAAACACCATGTATCAACATTATACCGTAAACACATACTTTTACATTTCCCCTTTCAAGATATTGTATCATATCATGGTCATAATCAATATTATCCACATAAAAGTTTAAATAAGATATGCATACAACACATAGTATACATACAAGCCTAATTATGACATATATCCTTACCAACAAGGACACAGAGCTCTAAGTACATAATCATAAATGACCTCCTCCAAGGTCATCGAAAGGTTACCTATGAAACACAAGAGTAATTTATAACTATAACTTAAGGATATGAATAGAGGGAAAATTAAAGTAAAGGAGGAGAAATGAAAAAAAAAGTGGAGAGATTGGGTTGCATGGAAGTGTGGTGGAGGTTGTGGTGGCGCTAAAGTGGAGCATGAGTGTGCTAGAGGGGTGGAAAGGCTGAGGAAAAGGAGTGGATGGGCATGTAACATACAATTCATGCACAGGTTGAGAGATGGGAATGCGAATGGATAGGTTGTATGAGGTTTGTACGGTCGTGCACTAAGTTCAAAGGTAATAAGGAATGTGTGTGCACGATACCATGTGTGGGTAGTGTGAGTATACACGATTGGGTAATATGAGGGTGCATGAACGTGGTCCTAAATTCTATGAGAGGGTATGGATGGATCTTATGAGGTGCACATGGTCGTGCTCCTCAACGAAAACAAACATAGTGAGATGTAAGAGAAGGAAAAAGAAGTGGTGTGGGGGTGGTGACGATGAGGTAGTAATGGTGGTCATTTTTTTTAGGTAAAGGTGGTGCGTGGGGGTTTGTGGTGGCGTATGATGTGGTGATGATGGTTCGACGACATCGAAGGAGAAGAAGAAAGGTGGTCGGGGCTGTGATTGCTTGACAGAAAATGGAGGGTGTGGAGTTGGTTGAGCATTAATGAGGTAGGGAGAGATTGTAGAGGTATATATATGCATATATGGTGGTATACATGGTGAAGGTTAGTAGATAAGGGGATAGCGTGTATGAGGGATATGGTAAGTGTAACACCCCAAAATTCACTATTTTTTTTTAAATGAAAGCACTTAAATTAAAACCCGTGAATTTTGGGAATGTTACCGCCACACTTAGTATCAAAACGGTTCACTCCGATCATTCCAGTACCAAGTGCTAAGGCTAAAAGAAATTTTTGTTAAACTTTAATCAATACTTAAACCAAGAGTTAATAAAAAGAACGAAAAGGGATCTTAACACAGAAATCAGAGTACGCATAAAAAGTTTACAATTTAAAGGAGTACAAACAATCATGAGATAGAAATCAGAGTGCGAAATCAAAATCCCTCGTAGGGAATAATGTCTACAAACACTAATATTTAATTAAGGAAAATCCAATATAGGAAAGAAATATCAGATGGAAATAAAATAACATGGAGAGAAAATCCGGCCAAGTTACTCCCAATCATCAAGCCAAGCAAATGCTCAACACTCAATCCCTTTTGATGCCTCATGAACATTGAATGCATCAAAATATGCATCGCCCACCTGCATAAAGTCAGAATGGCCTTCTGCTCGTAGGAATGAGCATCACCCATGAAAAGGGTGATCAGTACGTTACATACTAAGTAAGGTAACCGTGCAATAAGGCCGACTTACAAAATCACATAAACCATGCAGAATAATAAAAAGAGTATAAAGTCTAACATGATAATATAATGGCATACGATCATTTAGGTAAAAATACAAAGGTCCATTTATAGTTCGGATTAATTACTTAATTAATCTCTTATCATACTCATTTCACACCATTCTCTTTATCAAATCCATGCGAGTACGGGAACCCCACTATTATAGCCGGTAGACTGGATATATACAGGGTACAAAGCTCTTGACCACTATTATTATCGGTGGACCAGAAACATACAAGGAATAAAGCTCTTGATCACTATTATTCACCAGTGGACTGGTCTGGCCCCAACTCTCATGGTGTTTCACTGTAAGTACTTAGTATCTTTCTCATGTCTTAGCACAATTATGTTTAGTTTGTTAAACACAGAATCCCCCACTATTATAGCCGGTGGACCAAAAATGCACAGGCACAATACTTGACCACTATTATTTGCTTGTGGATCAGTCACACATAGGGTAAAAGCCCTAACCACTATTATTTGCCGGTGGACCGGTATGTGCTTGGCTCAAAAATCTTCCACTTTAAATGATTAAAGTCTTATACTATCTTATTTAGAAGTTTCACCCTAGACATGCATGGCTCACTCTCCCCACACCTATCCTCTGACGAACTCATTCCATATCATCAGACTCATGCACCTCCCAACTTGCCCCAACATCCTTTCCTCCATATCCTATCTCACATTAGAAGTCCAACTCTTAAGTATATGGTTCAAGGCCCACTACCTTACACTTCCAAGTCCACTCCACATCTCACTCTAGGGTTTTATCATAAAACCCAAATTTAAGCCTATGTGGCCCATCCTACTCCACCTTACACAACCCAAATCATTTTAATACTCCACACATCACTACCCTTTAGATTCAAATCTCATCATTACACCTTACTCCTCAAGCATACATGTGGTCATAAAACCCTAGGTAACCACAACAAACCCTAACTGGTCATAACAAACCCTATCTTCCTTATGTCCACATGTCACCCTTCCATTTCTCACATTCCACTTATTATTTTTCCATGCTGATCATGCTCATCCTTACTTGATCATTTTCATCATCCTCTCATATTCCACTCACCCTCATTTATTTCTCCCTTTTTACCACCTCCTCAAATTAGGGTTTTTCCCCCAAACCCTATCTCAGCCTCCTATGTACCCTTATACTGTTCTACATACTAATTTTCACCCAAAGCCTCTAAACATCCAAACAACTCATCAATTACCTTCCTTACATCCCAAGTCAACTTTTCATATGTAAACTTTACTTCCATGCAGACGCTAACCTTCCTATGCAAACCTTCAAACTTTCTTATGCAAAACCCTAAACTCCCATGTAAAACCCTAAATTTCCCATGCAAACCCTAGATTCCTCCATACAAACCCTAGATTCTCCCATGCACAGCCATAGATTCTCCCATGCAAAACCATAGATTCTACCATGCAAAACCCTAGATTCTCCCATGCACGACCATAGATTCTTCCATGTGAAACCCTAAATTCTTCCCTACGTACTTAGGTTCTCCTATACAAAACCATAGATTTGATTCTCTTATGCAACATCATAGATTAAATTCTCCCATACAAAACCATAGATTATATTCTCACATGCAACACCATAGATTAGATTATCCTATGCAATACCATATAATTTCCCACACGAAACCCTAGATTCTTCCACTCTTTGATTTTATTTAAAATCCCCATTTTATTCCTCCACTCATGGATCATTAAAATATCTTGGTCAACTCACATCCCTTGGTCAACTTATTCCCCTTTGGTCAACTTAATCCCCTTGGTCAACCTCTTTCCCTTTTTGTCAACTTACTCCCCTTGGTCAACTTCTTTCCTTTTTGGTCAACTTACTCCCCTTGGTTAACTTCTTTCCCCATTCTCCTTTTTCATCCTTTCCCCCACACAATACCACATTTAACATCTTCACATGCATATCTAAAAGGTCACAACACATTATATCACATTCCACAATACTTCACACATTTACATATCAACATATACAATAAGAAGGCACATAAGCATACCTTACCTCCAAGCTACTCTAAACATAAATTATTCAACTAATAGCACATGATACATAACACGACATTATACAAGGCATCAAAAGCATGTAATACACATGACACACATAAGACCTTAGTTACACCCTTACCTAAAATGACACCCATCTTGGAGTACGCTCCTATGCCTCTTTAGAGCTTTGACTGGTCTCACCTATATGAGGAAAAAGCTAAAGATTAGATTCCCTCCTACTAAAAATACTATTATTTATTAATTTATTATAAGACTAGGTTTTTGATAAAAGAATAACATATTCATAAAAATAATATTAACTAATTACTAATTTTGTTAAAGGTATCTTACTATATATAAAAGCAGAATACATGCAGCAAATTTTTCCCGCTCTTTTTGAGCTACAGTACATGACACGTGTCACCATACCATTTAATCTGACTTTGGCAGGTCAAAGTCAACTTAAAAAATGACATCATCTAAAAAATATATATATACAGTACATGTGTCATCAGAGTCAACGTAAAACTTTAAAATAATATATATTTTCATTACAACAATTCTTCCCAGCCATGTGTCGAAATTTTATTTGTTCTGCAACAGTTCCCTGGATTATGGCCATATTCGACGGTCAGATCTTCCTGTTTGACTTCAAACACAGCTCTCCCTGCCTATATATACATGACAAAAACATACTGCGCAGGTATAGTCGTGAGATTTGGTAGGTCATTTGGCAGAATCATCAGCATCCTCAGGTAAGCCAACTATTTCTACCAGATTATAAAACTTTCAAAAATTACATTTTTTCGATCTCATTTACATATACATACATTATTAGGATTTCAGAAATATAAATTTTACCTGATATTTGACTTGATATATTTACAGAAAACATGTCAATCTTCACAAATCTAAGGGAAATAAACCCAGCCAAGAGCAACTGGTGCATTAAACTGAGACTGATTAGGCTTTACGATAAGCCTTCTTATGGGAACAAAAATGAAGCATACAGTTTAGAATGTGTATTTCATGACAATGAGGTAAGATGGCAGGCAAAATTTATGTTATTTATTTCATTAGTATTTTGAAATATATAAATAAAGCTGATAAATTTTGTTGCTTGAATAAAACAGGAAAACAGAATTCACGCATCAATTAGGAAATCTCAGATTTCACAATATAAAGCAAAACTCATTAAAGGAGAGCTCTACCATATCAAGAATTTCATAGTGGCAGATAACCAAATGAAAATAAAAACAACTGAATTCAAATATGTGATCTACTTTAACAATTTTACACAATGTAATTTTTCAAAAAATATAAAAGTATTTCCTACTGTACTATTCAAGTTTGCAGCATTTGAAGAATTATCCAGAAGGTCACCAACATGTCTTATAGGTACCATATTCATTTTTATAATTCAAATACTACTTACTAAATTGCTTTGGCTAACATATTAACATAAACTATGATGTCAGACATTATTGGAAGAGTTTCCATAGTACACACATTAAGAGAGAAGGAAGTTTATGGCAAAGTCACCAAATACATAGATTTTGTGCTGGAAGATGAAAAGTAAGACAAGTGTATACGAATGCATATACATTGTTGTTTTTTTTTCCACAATGGTTAATATCAAGTATTTACTTACACAATTTTACAGAGAAAACAGAGTACAGTGCACACTTTGGGGAGTTTATGCTACAGAACTAAGTGAATATGTTTCACAGACAAACCCAAACCAGCTTATTATTATTCTCCAATTTTGTCGAATCAGCAAGTTTAATGGTAAAATAGATATTTATTTTGTTAGCAATTTGTTATGGATGGATTAACCATAACTACCCTTAATACTTGCAGATGAAGTTAGGATATCAAACACTTGGAATGTGACAAAACTAATTCTTGATACTACAATGGATGAGATTAGAGACTTCGAAAAGAGGAAAATATCTTTCAACACTTCTACACATTAATTACTTTCATGACATATTGACTTTGAAAACTAATCATAATTACCTTTTTACAGATTACCAGAATGTGAATCTTCACATATCACAGTTTGTGAAGAGAGGCAATCAATGTCTTCACAAACAATTACAGAGGAGCTAGCAAGTGACAGATCTATTTTCAAAACAGTTGAACAACTTCAAGAGAATGAGGTAATATTATTTTTCTTTAATACATATAATAGATAATAGATAATAGATAATAGATAATTGATGTTTCATTCCTGACAAAAATGTTAAATTTTACTTCAGTTGGGAAAGTTTTGGATCAATGTAAGGGTTGTAGGAATTGAAACAGTAGGAGAGTGGTTTTATGTAGCATGTAAGAAATGCCTAAAGAAACTCAAGCCTATTGGAGACTCATTTTATTGTGAAAAGTGTATGAAAAATGATAAAGGGAGTCTTAGATACATGCTACAAATTAGAGTTGTTGACGGAACAGGAAATATTCCACTACTTCTATGGGATAGGGAATGTACACAAATTATTGGTAAATCAGCTCAACAACTGAGGGAGAGCAATGCAAAGGTAAGAACTGATTTAATATGACATAATTTTTATGGTTTCTGTTTATGCACAATATTTTAACCACATTTTTTAGTTTACACAGGAAGATGATGAATATACAAAGCTTCCAACAGATTTGGAAAAACTCATAGATGTGAAGGCTCTTTTCTTAGTTCAAGTGAGGGAGAAGCAATTGGGAGCATATTTAGTTATAAAGCTAAGTTTGGACGAAGCTTTGGTTTCCAAATATTATGGACCAACTTTAGACAGTCAGGTTAGTGTAAAATATTTCTATATGATCAAATCCTTAATTCATTGGATATATTACGTAAGGAACCAAATTATTAAAAAACATTTGTGCATTATTTTAGGACTCTGATATGCTTTTAAAATTTGACACTGTAGCTGATGAACAGGTATTATTCATTAGACAAAAATAATTATTTTTGTGAATTAATTGTTTAGTTAATAATTATTTTATATCATGATAATGTATTCTGCAAAGGTGGAATCTCAGACAGATGAAGCTCGTACACCAAAGCATGGCACAAAATGCAACTCTGAGAGTACAGATGAAGAATTTGGAAAGAGATGCATTGATGCGGATCATTCCACTACAGCTCCTAAGAGAAAGAGATCTAGGGTGAATGTTAAAATAGAGAAAGTTTAAGCTCATAGAGCGAGTGAACTGATGTACTCTGAAGTTGATTAACTATGTTAACTAGCATTTGAAATATCTATTGTATGTTGATGTTACCTAATTGTTATTTGGTTGTGAAACCTAACTTAATCTGCATTATTAATGAATTCAGTATGTACCAGTAGAAGACGGTTTGATATTACTTTTGTTTCAATTATGTACGCTCTATTATTATGATTTCATCTACTCATGTAATAGCTATTTTCATATATGTGCATACTCTTTAATCTGACCTATTATATTTAAATAACTTTTCACGATAAATGCGGTAATTTAGATGACTAAGTGCACACAATAAAAATCAGCAGCAAATAACAGACAGTATCATAATTGGGAACGAACAATTTTAGAAATCTTATATTATAGTTTAATAATAAAATCATACTTCTGATTGTTATATTAGGAGGTTTGTCGATTATTTGTTATGAATATTATCCTATATTTTCTGAGGCTCAGGATTCAAAATATTTACCATCCAATGATCATAGGCTCATGCCTAACATTCAATTAATTTATAAGTGGTGATTTTTAACTGATTATTCCCATCAAAAAAATCTGCCTAAACTCTTACCTATTGTCGGAAGGGATGAAAAATGAATATTGTAAAATTCTGATAGTAATCAGTTAAAAATCATCCAATATAAATTAAAACACAATCACCATCATCGCCTCATTATTATTTCTAAGTCTCAATAAATAGATCCCTTACATCACAAACAAACAGACCATAAGAAAATTTACTATGAATCACCACTATTTTGTTGTTCATAAAACTTAGTGAGATTGCATATAGGGCTCAATACATGTCAAAACAACAGTCAGAAAATTCAAATTTGCTTTTAGGGAACATTAAAATCATTGAGAATTATAATATTACAAAAAAAAAAGAACACAGGCCTATAATTGCTGACTGTTGTTACAATAGATACGAAAATTTTTATCATTGCCCATTTCTTATAGTCAAGTTTGATGGAAGATGGGGATCCTTTTATTATAGAACTTAGGATAATATTTTTATAGCCTGAAATATTTTATTTAAAAAAAAGTACAAAATTAGTATATTTTGTTGCAAATGTTGTACCTACAATATACCAATTTTACTTTCTGAATTTCAGCATGAAAAGTTTTCCCTCTTAAATTTAGATTCAAAAATTTTATACTTCTTATAAGAAGACATACAGCCCACACATGACAATAGACACATACACAACAAAAATCTGCAGCACAATATAAACAGGAACACACTCACCTGCCTTTCATTCTTCTGAAGTAAGTCATAGCTCAATCTATATTGTGAAATACATTAGAGTAATTAAATATGATTATACTAATTATTTAATTTACTGTTTATGTAACATAATTTCAGATTGGATAGAAGATACAAGTTCCTACACATACACCCAAATATGAGGAAATTAACATCATCAACTACAATAACAGGAAAAAGATCAAGAGATCATGTATCAACAGGTACTTCAGTATAGTATTAACAATATTCTGTTGTATATAAATATGTTATCGTTTTAATTTCAACTATTGTGACAGCAATGTTATAGATAATTATTAACTTTTGCTACTAAGAAAACATTATATGTTATAGAACAGATGCAATTATAGCAATTTTTAGCAGTTCAGAGACAAACACATAGCATACCAAATAGCATTAATATTAAATTTGCAACTAACAGTAACATTAGGTGTGATCTAACTGAGGCAATTATATCAATTTATATCATCTTATATAAACAGACATTATTGAAAATAGCACCTTATAGCACCTTATAGATAAACAGACAGCAAGTATACTAATATAGAATTTAAATTAAAAATAGCACATTAGTTGTGACATAATAGAGGCAATTACAACACTTTATAGCACTTTAGAAACAGACACAGCATGCCAAAAAAATACATAAATTAAATTAAAAAATATGATACGTGAGAAATATGTCTGTATTCTTATTACAGAACTGAAAATAGACACAGCATGCCAATGATTATTATTTGATTATTATTTAACTTATTACAGAACTGAAAATAGACACAGCATGCCAAAAAAAATACAGAAATTAATCATAACAGAAGTATGTCATTAAAATATTTTATGTTAGATCTGTGTGTTTTCTAATGAAAATAAAAATAGCACATTAGGTGTGACATAATAGAATTACAGCACTTTATAACAATTTAAAAATAGACACAGCATGCCAAAAAAAATACATAAATTAAATTATAAATATGATACGTGAGAAATATGGCTGTATAAAGCATGGACACATAAATCCAAGAATTAAATTAGTATTTGTCGAAGTTGAAATAAGAAAGTATGTATCAACTTACATGCAGAAATTTTAGCATAAGTATGTCATTAAAGCATGGACACATAAATTAATCAGAACAGAAGTATGTCATTAAAGTATTTTATGTTAGATCTGTGTGTTCTCTAATGAAAATAATAATAGCACATTAGGTGTGACATAATAGAGGCAATTACAGCACTTTATAACAATTTAAAAATAGACACAGCATGCCAAAAAAATACATAAATTAATCATAACAGAAGTATGTGATTAAAATATTTTATGTTAGATCTGTGTGTTCTCTAATGTATCAACTTACATGCAGAAATTTTAGCATAAGTATGTCATTAAAGCATGGACACATAAATCCAAGAATTAAATTAGTATTTGTCGAAGTTGAAATAAGAAAGTATGTATCAACTTACATGCAGAATTTTAGCATAAGTATGTCAACTTACATGCAGAAATTTTACATGCAGAAATTTTAGCATAAGTATGTCGAAGTCGAAATAAGAAAGTCCGGTTTGTTTCTGTGTGTTCTCTAATGTATCAACTTACATGCAGAAATTTTAGCATAAGTATGTCATTAAAGCATGGACACATAAATTAATCATAACAGAAGTATGTCATTAAAGTATTTTATGTTAGATCTGTGTGTTCTCTAATGAAAATAATAATAGCACATTAGGTGTGACATAATAGAGGCAATTACAGCACTTTATAACAATTTAAAAATAGACACAGCATGCAATGAAAATAATACATTAACATAATAGAGGCAATTACAACACTTTATAACAATAAAAATAGACACATCATGCCAAAAAAAATACATAAATTAAATTATAAATATGATATGTGAGAAATGTGTGTTTACTTTTACCTTTGCCAGTTTATGAAGAATTGCAATACCTACATTTAAATTAAATCCAATATTTTAGTAAGATAATCAAGAATATATATTAATAATCACAAAATTTAAATATTGTGATAACTCACTATAAAATTTGTGGATGTCGAATTAAGAAAGTATGTATCAACTTACCTGCAGAAATTTTAGCATAAGTATGTCATTAAAGCATGGACACATAAATTAATCAAAACAGAAAATAAATTCAAACACCCAATGATCTCTCAAATCTGTTTGAAACATAAAAGCAGAATATTTGATTATTATTGAACTTAGCCATAAGCAACAAAACTAAACCATTAAAAATATTCACCTAATATTGAATGTAACAGACAAACTGATCATAACAAATAGTAAAAAAAAGGCTGCTGGAATTGAACATACGAAAAAAAGACAGAAAAGTGAGTTAAAAAATCCATATTTTTCTAATTCATCTCGGTTGACTTTCAATATTTTTTGAAAGCAACATATTATATGTAAAGAGATCAGCACATAATAAGTTTGAGTAACACAATTTTTGGGCTTCGTGTGTCCACTTTCAATGTGTTTTGAAAGGAACAGAAAAACTTGCAGAGAATATCAGAAGGTTTTTTATTTAAAATTAAGAATAAATATTGCTAGACCAAAAAATTAAAAATATCCGAAGGTAAACCCTATTTTATGTTAGATCTGTGTGTTCGCTAATGAAAATAACAGATCTAAAATACAGAACAGATGGGACTCAACGTAAAATGACAGATCTTTGTTTCCTTTAAATACAAAAGATGAAATAATAAAAAAAAAATTCAAGTACTCTGAAAAATACAGATATTAGTTCGAATACCCAGATTTGTTCGCTATTTTTGTGTCGACTTTCGAAATTTACGAAAGGGACAAAAAAAAATGCACAGATAAATAGAAGGAACTATAGTTAAGAAATATGAAGAAATCTTCCTCGCAAAAAAAAATACAAATCTATGTTATTAACACAAATGATATAAACTTTAGCCGATTTTAGCTTAGATCTATTTGTGAACTCCCGAAAATTATATATATGAAAGCGGATCTTTGTTGGTTTTATTACATACTTTAGATGAAAGAACATTTGGAAGTTTAATAATGAAAAAATGAAAGAACAAGTTCGAAAAATAAAGATGCATGTTCGAATGCCCAGATTTGTCCGGTTTGTTTCTGTCGACTTTCAAAAACTTCTGAAAGTGACATACAATCTGAGAAAGAAACAGAAGGAATAATACTTAAGAACGAAATAATATCTTCAACGTTACCATATTTTATGTTAGATCTGTCTCTTACTTCCGAAAGGAACAGATCTAAAAAATATACACAGGTTTAAGTCATCATAAAAGATCTGAAAGGAACAGAAGGAACATATCTGAAAAATATACCCAGGTTTAAGTCAACATAAAAGATGTGGGTATATTTGTTTGTGTCGACTTTCAAAAACTTCTGAAAGTGACATACAATCTCAGAAAGAAACAGAAGGATTAATACTTAAGAATTACGAAATAATATCTTCAACGTTACCATATTTTATGTTAGATCTGTCTGTTGCTTCCGAAAGGAACAGATCTGAAAAATATACCCAGGTTTAAGTCAACATAAAAGATATACAAACTTTCGATAGTATAACCGACAGCAAAATCAGTCTTGGTATATAGTATAACCGACAGGAAAATCATAAGTTGCACACTTTATTCGGCTTTTCTATAATACACAGAAATGACATATCTAAACTTGGCAAAGAAATATTTTTTTCGAAAAATTATATTACTCGAACGGAAATTAAAAAAAATTACCTTAAGTACCCAAATTTCTCTGTTTTTAGTGTTATCTTTCGAAAGAAAAAGATATAACAGTTGCAGAGAACCGGATGGGTATTTTAGGACCAGTAAACCACGAAATATACACCCACCAGATCTAACTAAAAATATGAAATTTTCAAAATCTGTAAGCATACACCCACAACATCGAAGATATATCATTCTTTGTATATAGTATAACCGACAGAAAAATCAAAAGTTTCACACTTTTGATTCGGCTTTTCTATAATACACAGAAATCACATATCTAATCTTGGCAAAGAATTTTTTTTTTTGAAACATCATATAACTGGAACTGAAATTAAAAAATAAAAAAAATTACCTTAAATACCCAAATTTCTCTGTTTTTAGTGTTATCTTTCGAAAGCCAAAGATACAACACTTGAAGAGAACCGGATGGGTTTTTTAGGAGCAGTAAACCACGAAACATACAACCACCAGATCTAACTAAAAAGAAGAAATTTTCGAAATCTGTACGCATACACCCACAATATGGAAGAGATATCATTCTTGGTATATAGTATAACCGACAAAAAAAATCAAAAGTTGCACACTTTTGATTCGGCTTTTCTATAATACACAGAAATCACATATCTAATCTTTGCAAAGAATTATTTTTTCGAAACAACATATAACTGCAGCTGAAATTAAAGTATGAAATTAGAAGGGAAAGCATAGGAAATACAGATCTAGAGTGTAAGTTTCGAAAATTTCTTTCTTCATGAAAGATACAGAAAATCGGACAGAGTGAGGATGGAAGAGATGAGAGAGTCGACAGAAGAGAGGACAGAGGAGAGAGCTGCGCGAAATGGGCTGGAGATTTCTCCAGAAACCCTACGTGCTTATATAGTAAGTTGATAGAACTTTACAAAATGGACGGTGCAGATTTAATTGTGATTCATCGGACGGTTAGGGGAGGGTTATGACAGCAGGGTTTTAATTTTCCTGTCGCACGGCAGCATGGGGCTGAAAAATATCTGGTATGCATGGGGAGGGTGGGTATTAAGTATTTTAAATGGACGGTTAGGATTAACCACAAAAAAATGTACGGTGGTGATAATCTTTTTGGAGAAGATTATTAGGATATATCATAATGATTTAATACATACATAATTGACAAGAAAATAATATTCTATAAAGTTAAAAAAATATATATATTGACATTACATTTTTGGAATAAATAAAAATATATAATGATCTAGCAATTCAATCTTCTCCAAAAAGATTAGCATTAGGGTTTTGCATGGGTATATTAATATTGCATGATCTAGGGTTTTGCATGGGTTGATAATATTACACAGTGTTATGATTTTGCATGTTTGTATTAATACCACATGTTCTTATTTGTTTAAATCATAACATAATTTTTTAATTTCAAAAATGTAATGGCAATATATATATTTGGTTAAATTTATAGAATATTAATTTTTTGCCAATTATGTATGTATTAATTCATTATGATGTCTCCTAATAATTATTAGGATTTTTAGGCTTTCCCTAAGAACAATATTATTAATGTTGTAAATTATTTATGTATTAATTAATTATCATATCTCCTAAAATTGAATAGGAATTTTTTAGTGTTTCATTAAAAACATTTTTTTTGAATTCTCATAGTAATTGACCATGAACAATATGTTCTTAATTTATAATGTAAACAATAATAGCAATTTAATATTCGACAAAAAGATGAGCATACTATTATTTAATTAGTTATACTCTCATCAAAACAAAATTTTCCAGTTTTAAGTAGGCTTTTTATATTTGTTTAAATCATTATATAATTTTTTCCCAAATACTTTATTGTTCAAAAATAGCTGTCAATATAATTTTACAATATTTTTTCATGTAACAGTAAAAAATTCCTATTCAATATTAGGAGATAAGATAATAAATTAATAGATAAATAATTGACAACATTGATAATACTGTGCTTAGGAAAAGCCTAAAAATCCTAATAATTATTAGCAGATATCATAATGATTTAATACATACATAATTGATAAAAAAATAATTTTCTATAAATTTAAACAAACATATATATACATACATTTTTGAAATAAAAGAATTATATAATGATTTAAACAAATATAAAATTACGAAATTATTAATATTTTTTACATTATAAATTAACAACATATTGACAATAATGTAATATTCTTTAAATTTTATTAAATATATATATATATTAACAATAACTTTTGAAATAATATTAATTAATAGATAGATAATTGTGAAAACAAGAATATTGTAAAATTATATTGAGAGCTAATTTTTAACAATAAATTTTTTGGGAAAAAAATTTTATATTTATTTAAAAATAAGCCTACTTAAAACTGGAAAATTATGTTTTGATGAGAGTATAACTAATTAAATAATAGTATGCTAATCTTTTTGGCGAAGATTAAATTGCTATTATTGTTTACATTATAAATTAAGAACATATTGTTGATGGTCAATTACTATAAGAATTCAAAAAAAAATGTTTTTAATGAAACACTAAAAATTTCCTATTCAATATTAGGAGATATCATAATTAATTAATACATAAATAATTGAGAACATTAAGAATATTATTCATAGGGAAAGCCTAAAAATCCTAATAATTATTAGGAGATATCATAATAATTTAATACATACATAAATGACAAAAAAATAATATCCGATAAATTTAAGCAAACATATATATTGACATTACATTTGTGAAATTAAATAATTATATTATGATTTAAACAAATAAGAACATGTAGTATTAATACACGCATGCAAAAACATAACACCATGTAATATTATCAACCCATACAAAACCCTAGATCATGCAATTTCAATATCCGCATGCAAAACCTAACGCCATGTAATATTAATACCCCATGCAAAACCATAATACCATGCAATATTAATATCCCCATGCAAAACCTAACACCATACCATTTCATGCAAAATCCTAACACCATATTGTTACACTTCCCGTCATAATTTGTGAAATAATATTAATTAATACATAGATAATTGTGGAAAAAATAATATTGTAAAATTATATTGAGAGCTAATTTTTAACAATAAATTTTTTGGAAAAAAATTATATAATGATTTAAAAACAAATAAAAAGCCTACTTAAAACTGGAAAAATTTGTTTTCATGAGAGTATAACTAATTAAATAAAAGTATGCTAATCTTTTTGGCGAAGATTAAATTGCTATTATTTTTTACATTATAAATTAAGAACATATTGTTCATGGTCAATTACTATGAGAATTCAAAAAAAAAATGTTTTTAATGAAACACTAAAAAATTCCTATTCAATATTAGGAGATATGATAATTAATTAATACATAAATAATCTACAACATTAATGATATTATTCATACGGAAAGCCTAAAAATCCTAATAATTATTAGCAGATATCATAATGATTTAATACATACATAAATGACAAAAAAATAATATTCTATAAATTTAACCAAACATATATATTGACATTACATTTTTGTAATAAAAAAATATATAATGATATAAAAAATAAGAACAGGTGGTATTAATACCCACATGCAAAATCGTAACACCATGTAATATTATCAACCCATACAAAACCCTAGATCATGCAATTTCAATATCCGTATGCAAAACCCTAACGCCATGTAATATTAATACCCCATGCAAAACCATAATACCATGCAATATTAATACCCCCATGCAAAGCCCTAACATCATGTAATTCCATGCAAAACCTAACACCATATCATTTCATACAAAATCCTAACACCGTATTGTTACACTCCCCGTCAATATTTCATGCAAAAAAATTATATAATCATTTTAAGAAATATAAACTTCCTACTTCAAATTGGAAATTTTTGTCTTTATGAAACTATAACTATTTGAATATAGTTGGGTAATATTATTATGAAATATTTAATTGGTTAAAAAGTATATTAATCCAATTTAATAATATTAAATTATTTTTATTGTTTACATTAAGAATTCACAACACATTGGCAATAATATAATATTCTTTTAATATTATTAAATATATATATTAACATTAATTTTTTGAATTGATAAATGATTCGTACAATTGTTATTTTTTTGTATGCAGGTAATTTAAATATGATTGGTACAAAATCGATCCCAGACAAAAATACACATACAAAATGTGCGTTCAATCCTTTTCAATCTCAGGGATTGTTATCTCCTCTTAGTGACATCACAAATGGTAATAAGTTGTTTACATTTATATGTGGCAGTTTAAAAATCATGTCTATAGTATTCAATTATATTAACTATTTATTATTCATTTCTTACAGCGGGCACTCCTATAAACTCTATTTATAAACTAAACTATGATGATGATCAAATGAAATGGTCATCAAGTACTGGGCCTTCAAATACTACAACCAATATATATTCAACATGCCATGCATCAAATGAAAGTGGTACTGTGAATTTATCAGAATCATCAAAAATGACAAACTTTTCTATCTGTTCTAAGAAGAATTATGGTGCCTCTATCGTAGGGCAACAATTGGAATTCAATGAAGGTTAGCATTCTCATATTCCAATATGTGTAAAAATTTATTATTAACATTATTTTATAAGTTTATAATTATTTTACTTACGTTGTAATTGTTATGTATATATCTATTGTAATTGTAATTTACGTGTCAACAGATATTGAAATAGAAGAGAATAGTGGAACCGTATTATCTGGTATGCACTGATTAATATATTTTATACATGCATATGGAATATTACATTTCTCAAAAAGTCTCATATAAATTTAATTTTAATATAATAAACATAATAGAAGAACTTTGTAATATTTTTAAATGTCTAATACTTTGCGTCTTCACAGATGTTGAAATAGAACAAAACAGTGGAACAACTTCCGGTATACAACCAAAAATGTATTTGTACATAAATTTTTTTATAATAAATCTTTCCAAATGTCTTATATTAATTTTATGATATATGTATATTATTTTGATATTGGAGATGCAATATACACATGTGGATTTTGCAATGCTCTTTTCTGGTATGAGGAAAGATTGTGTAAAAGTCGGCCATCTCGAAACCCGAAATATTCTTTATGCTGCATGCAAGGCAAGGTTCAACTCCCACCAATGAGAAATCCTCCTAAAGTATTACATGATCTGTTATATTTACGAAATGATAGAAGCAAATACTTTCTCCAGAATATTCGGTCATACAATAACATGTTCTGTTTTACTTCCATGGGAGGAAAAGTTGACAGGAGTTTGAACAATGGAAGATCTCCTCCAATATTTAGACTTCATGGTCAAAATTATCATCTTATGGGAAGTTTATTGCCGAATGAAGGTTCAGTGCCTAAATTTGCTCAACTCTACATTTATGACACTGATAATGAAGTTGAAAATAGAGTTCATTCTGTTAGGTGAGTTACTTAAGAAGCTATGGTATTTATTGAGTTATTTTATCATTTTTAAGTAATTTCTTCTAATTCCTTATTCCAACTGTATTGGTTATAGGGAAAGTCAAACCTTGAACAGCCTTCGTACATCTATTGTTTATGATTTGAAGATGATGTTTGACGAGAATAATGTGTTGGTAAAATCATTCAGAATGGTAAGAGAAAAAATTGAAAAGGATGGTTGTTTAGATGTGAAGTTGAAGTTGATTGGTAGGAGGAATGGGGATGGCAGAAGGTATAATCTACCTACGGCTTCAGAAATTGCTGGATTAATTGTTGGGGACTTTGATGCATCATTAGGTGATAGGGATATCTTGGTCGAAACGAAAACGGGAATGCTGAAACGCATTAACCAACTACATGCTTCATATCTTGGATTACAATACCCTATATTGTTTCCTTATGGTGAAGATGGCTATAGAGAAGACATTCCGTTAACGTTGAATGGGGGAATGAAGCAGGGTGGGCGGAAGTATGTTAGTTTAACTGAGTATTTTTCGTATCGTTTGCATGAAAGGAGTTCGGAGTTATCAATTATATTGTCTTCCATGAGACTACTTCAACAATTTATTGTTGACGCATATACCATGGTTGAATCTTCACGATTGACTTACATTAAGTTACATCAAAAACATTTGCGGTGTGAATTATATAGTGGACTAACAGATGCAATTTTAAGGGGTGAGACAGATCCATCAACGCAAGGAAAACGAGTTATATTACCGTCATCATTCACAGGCGGTGCTCGATATATGATTCAAAACTATCAAGATGCCATGGCAATTTGTAGATGGGTTGGTTATCCGGATCTTTTTATTACATTTACTTGCAATCCCAAATGGCCAGAAATAGTTCGTTTTGTTGAAAAAAGATGCCTCAAAGCCGATGATCGTCCGGATATTATTTGTCGTGTTTTTAAAATGAAGTTGGATTATCTCATCAAAGATCTTCGGACTAACAAGATCTTTGGAACGGTTAAATCAAGTACTATTTCATAGTCTGTGTGTGTGTGTGTGTGTATTATATTTAACATATATTCTTACTATAGTTGGTTATAACCCTTTATTTGAATTCTACTGTAGTTATATCGACTATTGAGTTCCAGAAGCGTGGGTTGCCACATGCACACATATTGTTATTTCTTGCAGCAACATACAAGTATCCAACAGGAAGCGATATCGACAAAATTATTTCAGCCGAAATTCCAGATAAACACGTTGATCCTAAGTACTATACAGCAGTTCAAGAATTTATGGTACATGGACCATGTGGTCTTGCTGCTAAGAGCTCCCCTTGCATGTCTGCTGGCCGTTGTACAAAGCATTTTCCTAAAAGGTTCGTTGAATCAACAACTGTTGATGATGATGGATATCCTATCTATAGAAGAAGAGATAACAGACGATAGTGGAGAAGAATGGAGTTCCTCTTGATAACAGGTTTATTGTTCCTCACAATCGTTATCTGTTGCTCAAGTACGGTGCACATTTGAATGTTGAATGGTGTAACCAATCTCGCTCTATCAAGTATTTATTTAAATATGTCAACAAAGGACACGATCGTGTTACTGCGTCTTTTTATGGAAGTACAACGGATGACGAAGTAGCAAAAAAGGCAGACGAAGTTCAGATGTACTATGATTGTAGGTATATATCATCATGTGAAGCATCGTGGAGGTTATTCAAATATGATATTCAATTCAGAGATCCTCCGGTTGAAAGGTTAGGTTTTCATCTTCCAAATCAACAAAGTGTTATTTTTTTAGATTATGATCAGATCGATGATGTTGTTGATCGATTATCTGTTAAGCAAAGTATGTTCTTAGCTTGGATGAAGGCAAATAAAGAATATCCTGAGGCAAAATAATTAACTTATTCTCAATTCCCTACAAAATTCATTTGGGATAAGTATAATAGAGAATGGCGACCAAGGCAAAAAAGATTCTCTATTGGACGGATTTTCTATGTCCCTCCTGGCAGTGGAGAACTCTATTATTTAAGATGTCTTCTTAATGTTGTGCGTGGACCTATAAGTTATGAAGACATAAGATACATTAATGGTGAGCAACATTCATCATACCGTGATGCCTGCTATGCCCTAGGTTTGTTAGATGACGACAAGGAATACATTGATGGTATTATTGAGGCAAGTCATTGGGCTTCTGCATCTTCTTTGAGAAAATTATTTGCAACATTATTGACATCTGAATCACTCATTCGACCTGAAGTTGTTTGGAATCATTGTTGGATTTATATGACTGATGATATTTTATACAGACAACGCTTATTATTACAACACGAAGGTAACTTACCTTAGTTCTCTTAATTATTTTTTTTTCAAATTGTTAAACTATTTATATATTCTTTCTTAACTTATTGAATTTTTTTTTTCAGAACTTCATTTGGAAGATGATGAGATAAAAAATTATGGCTTGGTAGAGGTAGAAAAGTTGTTACGAAACTATGGAAGAAGATTAAGAGAGTTTGAGCCAATACCATTCCCACCATCCGAGTTTTTTTCTACCGTTGGCAATTCATTGATACGTGAGGAAATGTGTTATGATCGATCAAATTTGTCTCAAGAGCTCAATAAAAATCTATATGTTATGACCTCAGAGCAAAGACATGTATATGATGAGATAATGGAGGCAACAAGGTCAAATAAAGGTGGATTGTTTTTTGTGTATGGGTATGGAGGTACAGGAAAAACGTTTATATGGAGGACATTATCAGCCGTTATTAGATGCAAAGGAGATATCGTGTTAAATGTGGCATCGAGTGGAATAGCTTCTCTTTTATTACCAGGAGGAAGAACAGCTCATTCTCGATTCAAGATTCCTATAAATCCTACCGAAGAGTCAACATGTAACATCAAACAAGGTAGTCCACTTGCTGATTTGATTATAAGATGTAAACTCATAATATGGGATGAAGCTCCAATGATGCACAGATATTGCTTTGAAGCTTTGGATAAAACTATGAGAGATATTTTACGCATCAACGATCAATTTAGTATTGATAAGCCATTTGGAGGTAAGACAGTTGTTCTTGGAGGTGATTTTAGACAAATATTACCTATCATTCCTAAGGGTACTCGACAAGATATTGTTCATGCAACTATCAACTCCTCATACTTATGGCGAGATTGCAAGGTGTTACGATTGACAAAGAATATGAGGTTACGAAATCTTACCTCAGTCGATGAATGTGCCAAGTTAAAGCAATTTTCTGACTGGATTGCAAGCATTGGAGATGGAACAGTTGGAGGTCCTAATGATGGTCATGCAACAATCGAATTTCCAAGTGATCTATTAATAAAATATTCAAATGATCCAATTGCAGCTATTGTGAAAAGCACTTATCCAGAGTTCACAAGCAATATCACTGATGATACTTATTTTGAGGGAAGATCTATCCTAGCACCAACTCTTGATATTGTAGAGTCCGTCAATGAATACATGTTGTCAATTAACTCAGCCGAAGAGAAAACATATTTGAGTTCAGATACAACATGTAGATCTGATTCAAATAATGATTTGTTGCAAGATCTACACACTCCAGAATTCCTAAACAGTCTTAAGTGTTCTGGCGTCCCAAATCATGTATTGCATTTGAAGATTGGTACACCTGTTATGTTATTGAGGAATATTGACCATTCAGTTGGCTTATGCAACGGTACTAGGATGGTAATCACAAGGCTTGGAGCTCACGTGTTGGAAGCAAAGATCTTAGGTGGAAATAATTCTGGTGAACGAGTATTGTTACCAAGAATGTCACTAACACCATCTGATCCAAGGTTGCCTTTCAAGTTTAATCGAAGACAATTTCCACTAATTGTATCATATGCAATGACAATCAACAAAAGTCAAGGTCAATCACTTCATAATGTTGGTATTTTCTTAAAGAAACCTGTATTCAGTCATGGTCAGCTTTATGTTGCCATATCTCGAGTGACAAATCATAAAGGTTTGAAAATACTTATATGTGACAATGATGTTGCAGAGAGTAATTCAACCACAAATGTTGTATTTAAAGAAGTATTTGAAAAGATATAATTATGAAATTTCTTTGATTAGTTATTGTTCATTGTCTATATATTTTTTTTTCAGTTTGTTTACCATGAATAGCTGATTAGAAACCAATTATATAATAATTATTTATCCTAAATGTTTCTTTACCAAATTTTATTTAAAAAATAGCCTACTCATACGCTCGAATCCTCCGTGCATCGCACGGGTGCAAATCTAGTAAGAAATAATAGTAATATCATAAAAGTTAATAATATAAGGTTGAAGACTTTACCTTAATAATAATAATACTAAAAATATTAATAATGAAAATAATAATAATAATAATAATAATAATAATAATAATAGTAGTAGTAGTAGTAGTAGTAGTAGTAAAAATAATAATAATAACGATAATACTACTACTAATAATAATAATAATAATAATAATAATAATAATAATAATAATAATAATAATAATAATAATAATATGATTCAAAATAATTGGTTGGATTAGGACTTTGGCCCTTCACCAAAATAATACTACTAATAATATTAGTAACATTAATAATAAAAATAGTAATAATAATAATAATAATGAAATAATAATAGTAATTACGAAGTAGTAGTAGTAGTAGTAGTAGTAGTAGTAGTAGTAATAATAATAATACTATTAATATCATAAACCGAGAGTAAGGTAAAGTAGGATTTCAACCCTACTCTAAAATAATAATAATAATAATAATAACTACAACAACAAAAACAACAACATAATACTAATAATAATAATAATAATGATAATAACAACAACAACAACAACATAATAATAATAATAATAATAATAATAATAATAATAATAATAATAATAATAATAATAATAATCAAAATAAGAGTAAAATAGGGCTTCGTCCCTCAATATAAATAATAAGAATATCATTAGTAGTAGTAGTAGTAGTATATTTGAAATAATTAAAATAAATTAAAATAAAATAAATAAGGCTTGTACAAATAGTGAAAAAGGGTTGTGAGGGTTTAGGGTTCCACCTTAGGTTGGTGGTGACAGGCGGCACTGGCAGTGGTGCATGGCGGTGGCGGTAGTGGCCGGAAGAATAGAAGAAAAGAGGAAAAGTTGGATGCTGGGAAAAGGAGAGGTAGAATGAAGGTGGGAGTTGGGGTGGCTATGTTGTCTAGAAGGAGAGGAACAGAATGAGGGTGGTAGCGCTCGACAGCGGCGACTGAAAATGGAAGAAGAAAACAAAGAGAGGAGGAGAGGGAGGAAGAAGAAAATAAATGTAGGGGGAGATAGAGGGAAGTCTGCAGAGGCTTTTGGAAGGTGAAAAGGGCAGTGGCAATGGCGGAAATGGTAGCCAAGGGTGGTGTGAAGGGCGGCAGAGGTGGAAGAAAGGTTGATTGGGAAGCAAACTTTGCACGGTTGGGGTGGCTTGTGCAGAGCGAATCGAGGGATATGGGTGGTTTATTTAGTTAGAGGGCGGTGCAAGGATTAGTCAAGTGGGCAAAGAGGGCGGTGTAGTTGGCTGAAAGCGGCGACAATGGTGTTTGAAGGGGCAGTGGTGCAAGGGGTAAAATTTTTCTTGGTTGAAATCAAAAGCTTGAACATGGCTAATTATGGGGGTATTTGTAGAGTAAAAGGAGATGATAGGGTCAGGGGGACGATGAGGGAATAGGGAAGGTCAATTAGGGCTCACTGGCAGCGATGGTTGGCCAGCAGAATTTCAAAAACATGGCAGGGTGTTGCGCAGGAAAAAGAGGATTTGCGTGAGAAGAGGGGGAAGTGGGTTGGCCCAACGTGGCTAGAAAAACTATGGGGAAAAGAAGGGAGAAACGGCCAGTCAAAAGGGCGTGGCTGGCAGCGGAAATAATGAACAATTATAGGTCGACGACGGGGGAGAAGAAGATGGAGGAAGAAGAAGGTGAGAGGTGTGTGGACCGATCGACCAGGAAAAAGAAAAGAAAGGAAAAGAAGAAAATTGGCCCAGGCGACAAAGGTTAATGTAACACCCCCAAATTTCACTCCTGAAAAAAAAAATGTTTTGAAAGAATAAAGCGGAAGCTAGGAGCGAATTTGGAAAATGTTACCGCCACATCTAACACAAGATACATGTCAACCATCTATCTCATGTTAGATGCAAGGCTAAAACCTGCCAAACAATTAAATCCAAATTTTAAAAGCATGATAGCGTTACGACAAATTAAAAGTCAATTACAAAACCCTTGGAAATTTAAATACAACACTTGTACTTCCAAAGATGAATACAATTAAATAAAACAAATCCCGAATGATAAATATCCGGACCGCCTACTCACTCAAGTCAAGCCTTCCACCCCAATATTTCTTCTCTCCCAAAACACCCATAATCATTCCTCATAACATAAACTCTCACTCTCAACCCGCACCTCACTCACCGTTAATCATTTTTACTTCCGCCTTATCCATATTACTAATTCTTCCCAAAACCCTAATCGAGTCCCTTATACTCCCTTTTTGCAACTCACTTCCCAATTATTTCTTTTTGCCCTTTTATCTCCATGTCAAAATAAAAATAATAATAATAATAATAATAATAATAATAATAATAATAATAATAATAATAATCGCCCTAGCATGCATGTCCTAGAGGGTTACATCATATCACAGCACATCATAATTACCACATATGGACATCACATTCATGTCGTAAGAAAACGCATACCACATACCTTAACTCGAAGCTGCGCTACGCATAAAACACATTAAGGACAACCATACGATACACAACCGGACATGGTATATATACAAAACATCTAAGGCATGCAAGTCACACAATACATAGGAACCTTAGCCACATCCTTACGAAATACCCATAAGTAGAGGTAAGTAGAGAACTTACCTGGATCCGAAGCTAGCTACGCGAGATAAGAGGGAGAGAGAGATCACTAACTCGTGGATCCACGATAAGGCTTTCCTAGATCCGATAGAAATCGAAAACTAAATTAGAAACTATCCTATCAATCAATAATTCCAATTATTATAATTTAGTCGATACAAAGAGACACAAACTATTTTTCTTGGAAAACTTGTCCAAAACTTAGGACTTAAAAGCATAGCTCTATTAAGATTTAAGATTAAATATAAATCAAAATAGATTAATACAAATACACTTAGGACATTTCAAATTAATTTGGAAAACCCGAGAAAGCATAATCGATCATAAGTTAATTTATCGAAAATAACTTATTTATTAGGTTTTACAACTAAATAAGTAACCTAACCGATTTACATAGAATCAAATCCAAGGTTAAAACATAATTTAAATGGTTTAAAACCCAAAGCTAGAATTTGATTAGATAAAATACACATACCAAAATCAACTTTATAAAATCATCCCCGAAAATTAGGTTTTTAATACGTAAACCACAAATCGGCCAAATCACTTTGATTACCTCAAATTGATAGTTTTAAAACACAATTAAACTAATTTTAGATAAAGCTAGACAATCAATTTCAACAAAACGATCTTCCGATAAATCAATTCCAGATGATCAATTTTCAAAATTAGGGTTTTAAAGCCCATGACATAAACTCAAGTAATTCAAATCAATTAATTCTAATTAAAGGTATTAGAATACAATTAGGATCATTTCAACTACTTTTATAAATTTAATTTTAGCAAAACAACTATACAAATAACCAATCTCATAACCTCACTTAAAATATAGGTTTTTAGGCCCGAAAATGCAATTCGGTAAATTTCCATAAATTTAACCAAATTGAATGTTTATAAATGCAATTAAACACATTTTATAACATATCAAATAATCAATTGCTCAAAACCAATAAAAGAAATACGCAATTTAGCACAATTAGAATTTTTGAGCCCGGAACGCAAACCCGATCAATTATTGCCAAAACATACCAATTGACGGTTCGGAAATGTAATTAAACATATTCTAATGTAATTTATATAGTCAATTGAATAAAATAACCCGATTACAAAATCCAATTTAAATCCACGGGAGTTTTGACCTAAAAACTCAATTCCGATAAATTACGCACAATTTTCCCAAATCAACACTTCCAATATAAAATTAAATATATTTTAAACGATATTATAAAATCAATTGAGTAAAACGACTCAATTACGCAACCCAATTTCATTACACTCGAATTTCGACCTAGGAATCAAATTCCGATAAAACCTGCATAAATTTCTCAAATTGACGGTTCCAAAATGAAATTGGATACATTTTAAAACATTTTGTATAATCAATTTATCAAAAATAGCTAAATCGGACGAATCAGAAAAATTCGGGCATAACCCGGCCAAAAATTTAATTTTTCCAAAATTCCAATACAACCATACAATTAACCCATCCAAATCATTCTTACAGCATATATATACATAATCAAACAACTAATTTAGCTTATCACAAGCTAAATCATACTCTTATCACAAGCTAAATTATACTCAATTAATCAAAACAAGGGTTAGGGTTTTTCGAAAATTTATACCGAATGAAATCAACACAATCGGGACAAGAAAATGCCGGAGAAACTTTGTCGGGGAATAGGGATGGCTCGCCGGTGGTCGGCGACGCTTGCCGTGGCCGGACGACGGCAGAACTGGCGTGGCTCGTTGCTGTCTCTGCCGCAATTTGATGCTGTTGCTGCAGTCGCCCACTGTTGCTGCTGGCTGCTGCTCTTGCGCGCTGCTGCTGGTGGCTGCTGTGGCAGTGTGCGGCTGTCGACGGTGGCTGACGAGGCAGAGCAAGGAGTTGGGGAGGTGGAGAGGGGCGAGGGTTAGGGTTGCAGGATCGGGGAAAGAGGGAGTAGGGAGCCACGGGAAAGAGAAGAGAGAAAGAAAAAGAAGAGAGGGGGGTCGGGTACCGACGGGTTAGTTCTTTTTTTTTACAAATGCACCTAAAACAAATACTTAAGTCTAAAAATTATTATTAGAATATTTTATCTAAAATTTATTAAACGAAAATTATTTCGAAACGATCCAAGCGCTTAAAATTAATAAAAGCTATATAAAGAATTTCAAAAATATTTTCGGAAGAATTTATTAATGAACGTAAAAATTTATATCATTTATATAAATACATTATAAGACCCCGAAATAATATTTAAAAACATATAATAAAATATTTAAGTAAAATTCTAACAAACCGAGACTAATGTAAATAATTTCCGAAATCGGTTTTCCGTAAATCAAAAAGCATAAAACAAAAGAAAATTAATTCCATGAAGAAATTCATAAATAAACTCCAAAAATCTTTTTAATTTAAAATTTCCCAAAAATTATTAACGATTCCCGAACACGAATAAATTTAGAGTCGGAAATATTTTCTACAGATAAAATCATTAAAATAAATTTAACTATTTAAACAGAAATTCTATAACTTAAATAATATATTTCGTTAACGAAATATAACTTCAAAACAAAGCCGTAATCACATGACGAAGTTATAATCGAAAATAAATTTAAAATATTAAAAATCAAAATACGAGAAAGAACGGGAATATATATTTTTAACCGAGACTCGAACTCATAAGAATATAATAAAATCATTGTCGTTAACGAATCTATCTAGAATGGTTCGCAACGACAATAATTAATTAAATTCAAATATGAATTCGAAATCGTCGATAAATCCATAAAACGAATCAAAATTAAAATAATTAAATTTTTATATCAAATTATGCTAATAAAATCATTTAGCTTAATAAACTTGGATTTTAAAAATACGGGGTATTACAGTTAAAATGGGGGCAAAATGCAGCGTTTCAGCCTAGGCCATGCCGAAGGAAGAAAAAGAAAGGAGACGAGCCGCGGTAGGAGCAAAAGGAAGAAGGAAAGAGGGCCGCGGAAACGACAAGCTCAATCGGGGTAAGGAGGAAGAAAAAGAAAAGAAAAGACAAGAATGAAAGAAAAAGAAAAAGAAATGAAAATAGGTGGGTTGGGGTCAATTAAATTAATTTGAATATTTGGGATATTTAAAAATAATAATATTTAAATAAAATAATATTTAAATCCCATTTTAGGCTAATTTAGAACTTTTAAAAGATTTTTCATAAATTCCATTTAATTATCAAAATACCCAATTTTTTCTAATAAAAATATAATTATTTTCTTCTTAATTTTACATAATTAAATCACCTTTTATTTTAATGAAAATAATTTATTTAATTAATTTTCATAATAAATCCTTATTTAATTGAAATTCTTAAAATTAGGTTTTGGGATATTTCAGTAAGAGAATGGTGTGTGATCAAGAAATGGGTTTTGGGCCCAAATTCAATAGGACATGTCCCTTGAGATGAAAGAAATGATGGTTTATGATGATGAAGGTAGAGGAGGTAGGTTAGCAACATGGTATAGGGGATATGGTCGTGATGATTTAGGTAGGGAAAAAAGGAAGGAGAAGAAAAAGAAGTCAGTTAGGTAGGTGGGGAAGAAAAAAGGAAAAGGAGAAGAAGAAAGGGAAAAGGGGGAAAGAAAAATAAGTGTAGTTTTATAATTAAGTTTAGGTTAAAGTAAGTTAGGTCAGTGTATTAGGATAATTTAATTAATAACCATCCGAGGTAAGGTTTAGGTTAAAGAAAAATATAAATTATCTGGAATAAATTTTGGGATTAGATTAAGATTTTAGATGAAGGAATTATGGTTAGGAAAACATATTAATTTCTCAAGATTAGAGTTAGGTTAAGGTATTAATAATTTCAAATTAATATTAGGTAAAGTTTGTGGTATTACAAAACCACCCTTCTGAGTTATATCGAAGACCCGTGATTTCTTTTGGTTACACCTACCATTCTAGTTATATAGTCAAATGGTTGGAAAAGGTTGAGGGATTTGCTCAAATTCCATAACTTGCTTGAGAAAGGATACATGAAAATGGGATGGATGGGATTTGAAGCGAGGAGGTGTAGGAAATAAGTTACGCTAACCACTTTAGGTGCAATCTGATAAGGCCCAAAGCAATGAGAAGATGCCTTTTTTTGGTCCTCTAAGCTAATGAATGATGCCACTATGGCTTGAGTTTGATGTACACCCAATCACCTTCTTTCACTTTCAAGCCACATCACCCTCTGTGTACAATGCCCTTCATTCATTTTTATACACAAGTTAGATGAAACTTTAGATCTTCCAATATCAAATCATTTCCCTTCAATGCTTTATCCGTCACCTCAAAAGTGGCAGTACCTTGTTTGAACCTGATTGGTGGTGGATGATTAGCCTATAAACTGACTTTAAAGGAGTGATATGAATAGACGTGTAATATGAGGTGTTTTAGAAATACTTTTCCCATGGTACCTACTTCCCCATTACTTGGGCTTATCTCCACTAAAGCAACATAGATAAGTCTCACTACTACGATTCACTACCTTTGCTTGGCCATCCGTTTGTGGGTGGTAAACTAAACTATAATTGATCATGGTACCTTGAAATTTAAACGATTCATTCTATAAATGACTAAAAAATACCTTGTCACTATCTGATATGATGAAGCAAGGTATACCATGAAGTCATAATACCTCCTTCATAAAAACCATAGTTGTGGATTGAGTAGTGTATGGGTTCTTGATAGGTATGCAGTGGGCATACTTGTTTAAGAGATCAACTATGACAAGGAGACAAGTAAACCTATTTGAATAGGGTAGTCCTTCCATAAAGTCCATCAAATTATCTTCCCAAATATGTTTTGAAATTGGGAGAGTTTATATAGGTTCTGCTAGACTTAAAGTGGATGCCTTATACTACTAGCAAACACTACATTCAATCACATATTTTCAAATTTGATCCCTTGTGCTTGGCCGGTACACTTCCTGAGCTATCCTTCTAAGGTTCTTAAGTACCCTCAGAGTGGCCTCCCATGTTTCCCTCATGAAATTCTTTAAAGATTAGAGAGATATAAGTAGATATAGATGGAAGCACCAACTTTCCCTTATAATAAATAACCATTGTGCAGGCTATGACCATATTTAGCGGCTAAAGAATGAACTAGTTCGTACTTGATAGTCCCTAATAACGAGTCTTGATCAATCTGTGAAGGTAAATCTTATAAGTTCCCAACCCAAGACATTATATTAGTGAGCAATGTCAAGTCACCCTCAAATCTTAACAGGGTATCTAAAACTCTATTCTCGTTGTTTGGTTTATACTCGATATCAAATTTATAACTCCACATCTTTGTGATTGATTTCTATCACTCCTGCAGACTCACCCTTTGTTCAAGGAGGTACTTCGGGCTTTACTAATATATGAAAACAAAGAATCATTACCCCATTAAATAGTGCCCCACCATTATAATGCAAAAACAATAGCCATCAATTCTCGCTCGTATACGAACTTCATTCTAGCTTTCTGCCTAAGACCTAGCTAAAATAAGCTACCAAGCATCGTTCCTTCATAAAAATGACCCCTAACCTCACTCCTGATGCATCAATCTTGATCACAAAAGGATTGGAAAAATATGGTAAAGCTAAAATAGGTAAAATTGTCATAACTTATTTTATCTTGTCAAATGTAACTTGTGCCTTGGGATTCCGCCCGAAATTATCCTTCTTTAGTTGGCCAATTTATACCTATAAGTCTTAGGAATCCTCACAAGTCCTTTAAATTCCTATGAATAGGCAATTCTAGCATTACATTCACTTGGCTAGATTAGCTACCACTCTAACTATCCAAAAAACACTTCTCATTGACAAATAGGGAAAGTTCTCACAACATTTCAAATACAGTCCTCAAGTGGTGTACACGATCAACCATCTATGAACTAAATACCATAATATCATTAAAAAAACATTACAATGATCCTCCACATGTATGGTTTAAATACGTTATTTATATGTGCCTAAAAGGTTAGAGGGGCATTCGTTACGCTAAACAACATGACTAAATATTTGTAGTGGCCTTCATGTGTTTGGAATGTTGTCTATATTGATTGGCTTAAATTTGATTTGATGGTAACCCAGTTGTAAATCTAGCTTAGAGAAAATCACAACCCCCTTCATTTCATCCAATAACTCATCAATAATGGGGATAAGGAACTTTTCCACCACTGTAAGTCGGTTTAGGGCTCTACAATCAAGACAAAACCACCATTTCCCATCCTTTTTCTTTACCAACAAAATGAGGCTTAAATAGGTTGTGGATGGTCTAATAATGCCTATAACTAAAATTTCACTAACCAACCTCTCAATTTCATTTTATAATATGTGGATATTGGTAGGAACTAGGGCAATGCCTGACTTCAACACAATTGAATGGTATAGCTCATAAAAAGGATGAAGTTTTATTAGTTTTTGCATCAAATTATGGAACTTCTTCACTACCACTATAGGGTCCTCTGAAACTATTGGCACAATTTTTCTCCACCGCCATATTTGACTCTAGGGAGCTATATTCAATTAATATTCTTCCCTTTTCTTTTATTGCTAAGTGAGTCATGACTCAAAGAGAAAATTGGGAATGCATAAACTAGGTTAGCTTGTGAGAGTCAACTAAGTTGTTCATAACAAAATTTTTAACATAAATTTCTGCTAATTCACATGCATCAACTCCAATTGATTGAGCCACTATATACCTAATATGGCATTAGCACTCCCCAACTAGAGTGGTAAGAACTTTCCACAACTTCCACCCCCTGTAATGAAACCCTTATTGATCTACATAACCCTTGTGTTGCTATTGAGTTGTCAGTACCGAGTATGACACCATATAAAGCTGTTAGAGACAAGGTTAGTTGCAATTAGTTGACCAAGTCAATTGAGACGAAATTACGGGTCTCTCCACAATCGATGAGGACCAACATTCTCTCGCTCTCGACCTCCCCTTTGAGTTTCATACTCTTTCGGATACTGATTTCCACAACTGAGCTCAATGATAGTTCAATGTCTCCCTCGATTTCTTCCTATGTATCTCCAAAAACCTCTATCAACCTGTTGTAGAAATCTTCATCCTTTTTAGCCCCTCTTTTATTAACCAGAAGCTCTTGAAGCAGTTGATTTTTGCACACATGTCCTAGGCCAAAATTTCCATCACACTTGAAGTAAAGCCTGCACTCCCTTTTTTGCAATAGCTCCTCGTATAAGAGTCGCTGGAAGGAACTCAATACGGACCGGAGATACTATTGTCTAACTTCACCGATAAGGGAGGTGGGGGTGAGTGATTAAGGTTTGTGAAGCTAGCTCCCATGCATGTAGTGGTCATCGAGCTATTATGTTTCATAGAGAGTTGGGAGACCATGTCACTTGTCCCCACCTTGTTTCGAGATCCAACTTGATTCCCTAGGATCACATTATTCCAACCATTTGTGTCTCTTCCATAAACTCATTCCGCCTAATGGTTTTCACCATTAGAACCTCTTCCTAAATCCTAGGAATTAACCCATTTAGGAAGGTCCCTTTGAGCACTTATGTTGTTATTCATCCTTGTAGCAGGGAAGCCAACAATTCAAAGTGTTTGTTTATCTGCCATATGGAGAGAAATTTCTAGCATAAATAACCTTTATGGTGTGATCAAAATCTATTGAGAAGTGTTTCCTTAAATTGTAGCCAGATATCAAATTACCCACTCTCCCTAACATAGTGATACCACTTCTATGGTCATGACTGTAGCTTCCAACCTCTCAGATTCATCCACATGGTGAATTGCAAAATACCTCTCCATCTTGAAGATCCATCTATCAATGTCAATTTTGTTGAATAAAGGGAATTGAAGTTGTCTAGAGGGATGGTATTTCACCTTGCTCTTAGTTGGGGGAGGATTCGTGATCAACAATAATGATGTGTAAATGCCTCAAATCTCCTTTCTCTATATGAACGACTCTTGTGGAGATGAACTAGACCCATCCTGTTTCAACAGTTGTTCCTTCATCATGATCACCGTCTCCTTTTTTAGGCTCTCCATTGATTCAAACCTTTCTTCCCGTATGAGAATTATCTTAGTTTCACTCTTCACTTCCTCCTTCTATGTCATCCATTGCTCATGAAATCGGTCAAACTTATCCTCGAGCACTTCTGATGGAGCCATCTTTTCCAAGATTGAAGGTAACTCTAATACCAAATTGGTAAGAACTTAATGCATGATCTATCAGATAGTGAATTTGTCAGGAAAAAAAATCAATGGAATTAGTATTAATTAGGAGAGAATACAATCAAGGTTTTAAGGACCTTGCACCTCCACTTTCTTGCTTAATTCCTTCCTCCCTCCGAATATATATATATATATATATATATATATATATATATATATCCCTCACAACGTATTCCTTGACTCATTAATATCAATAAAAGAAAGAAATAACAGAATAAAACAATAACTCATCGAATTCTTAACATCTTATATTCCCCGGCCCTCAAAAGATTTGAAATTAATTATTTACCCCCAAACTATCCCACCAGACCAGCCTAGCCTAGAAGACCCCTATAAGCTTACAATATTAATCCTTGCTAGCAGCTTCATTCCTCCTGACATATGTATGCTTAACCACTGGTGTATCAGAATGCTGAAACAGAAAATAAAGAAACGTTTTTGGGACCGAAAATGATGGAGCGGCAAGGTTTTTGCACATTACTAGTAAAATACACGGGTAATAAGTAGACCATAATACTTCATTGACATTAGCCACAGGTAATCAAACGAACGCCTTCTTACACTGACATTAGCCACGGGCTGAGGCAACAACGCCTACTGCCACCAAAGTTTACTATGCACACGTTTCCTCTACAATTAATATGACAGACATAATAAAATAATAGCTCATACATAGGTGACTAGTTAATAGTTCAACAGACTTCCTACAGAGTACTTGTACGTTACGCGGAGACTTGGATCTAAACACCCTTTATCCTTGTTCATTGAAGGGTCAGCCGTGTCACCATGATTAGAAACCCTAAACCTTCAGCTTCTATGGAGTAAAAATCTCAGCCCTGGCCCAAGGTTTAGCGACTAAAATGATGCCAATCAGATTTGTGGTGGACACAATGGTAGAAAGGAGCTTACTTGGAAGAACTCGAAACAATATTTCCAAGTCCACCAGCTTTCATCATCTTCTTAAACTCATCAAAATTAACCATACCATCACCATCTAAATCAACCATTCTAATCATATCCTGGCAATCCTTAATCCTTCTACCTTCCTTCATCCCCATAGAAGACAAAACCAAACTCAACTCTTCAACACTAATCAATCCATCTCTATCACCATCAAATACATCAAAAGCATCCTTCAAGTCTCCATCATCATCATCAACAACAAAGCTTCCTCGCCCTTCCCCTTCCTTGCTTCCTACTACCGCACAATTTCTGCTAACCGAATCAAACAGCTTGCAAAACTCGTCATGATCAATCAGTCCATCACCATTAGTGTCTAATCCCTCAACCATCTCTATAAGCTCTTTATCGTCGATGAAGATTCCGATCATCTTTAATGACGCTTGTATCTCTTGTTTTGTTAAGAAACCATCACCGTTCCTGTCAAATGTTGTGAAGACTCGCTTTAGTTCTTCATTTGCTTTCGTTGAAATACTACGAGGATCACAAACCTGACGATGATCTTCGTTGCCGTTGGTACACATCTTGGTGGTGGAGGTTTTGACAGGAACCCGATTATTCTTAGGAAGAAAAGATTGGAGTAGATGGGTTTTCTTGATAGGGAGGTTTGAAGAATAGAGGAATATGAAACTAACGATAAAAAGAAGGGAAAATAAAAGTATTGGTATCAGCATATCTTGTTATGAAGTAGGAAGATCAGGACAGGGGAGGGTTAGTTAGCTGTGGTAGCGAGTAGTTGAAGAACAAGGGGAAAACTATATAGCTAGATGAAATGAAAGGGTATTTTACTCTTGAATCTATATTAGCGAGTAGTTGAAGAACAAGGGGAAAACTGTATACGAGAGAGTTTAATTGGACTGGAGTGAGATACATAGTCTGTGAGGAGGAGAGCCTCGGAGTGGGTGGGTGTTATTAATTTTTGATGAGGTGCGTACGCGGTTCATACGCTGTGTTTCTTTGGTGGTGGAAGGAATAATGATCCCCAGAAACCGCGTGAACTGTAATTAACTAACCACATCCCAATTCCCAAGTGCTTTGGTCACTCAACACTCAACAGTGTGCGAAGAATGATGTTCCTATCCAAACAATAAAGTAAGGGGGTACAGAATTTGCTTTTATTAAACTGATCAAAATACGGACCACCGTACAGGTAAGGTTTAGACTTATGATTAAAACTTGGTTCCGGATAAAATCTTTTTTACACATGCCAAAAATTTCAAGTTCAATTATTCCTCCCTCCTCCAAAAATAAAGTAAATTCTATACTCTTTTTATATTAAAATAAATTATTCAATCACTAAATATTTATATTAAAAAATACTTTTAAAATTTAAAATTTTACTTTTTTTATTCATATTTTTTCTTTTATTATCTATACATTAATTACTTTATTATTTTTTTAATAAAGAATATAAGTATAATTTTAATACTATTTTTATTAGTCTTTTAATAAGTATATATTTTAATAGAATGAATTTATTTTTAATACGAAGAGAGTAAAAATCATGACCACTTACATACTCTATTGATTTTAGTAAAAAGAAGGATTTATTTAAAAAAATTATTTTAGATTAGTTCATGTTTATATTCTATTTTTATTTTTTATTTTTTATTTTGTACACTAATTATTAATTATATTATATTTTTAATTAAGGGTTTAATTATAATATTAAGGATTTAATTATAATATTAAAGATATATCATATATTTGTTTTCTCTTAAAATAGTGTAAAAATTGGTAAAAAAAAAATCTTTATGAATCGAAGGGAATAATTCCCTTTATTTGTTTTCATGGTTTTATATAAATAAATAAAATAGAATAAAATAAGGGTGGCATACACTTAGAATATAATGATTTATGAAGATCTAGTATAATGTCTAATATATATGATATTTAGTTGCTTTCAAATATTCACTAGATATTAAAATATTATAATTTTTTTCAAAGAATAATGTTTCTATTCAGACAATAAAGCGAATGGTATAAAATTTAGTAACTTGATTGAAGTAAGATTAACTGTGAAGTATTTGCCAATCCATAAGTAGGGATGGCAATTTTTCCCGCAGGTTTGGGGCCCCGTCGGAGATTTTCCATTCGGGTTCGGGTCCGCGGAAAGAATTCGGGGATTAGGTTCGGGTTCGGAGATTCTTAACGGAGATTTTTTCGGGGACGGGTTTGGGGTCCCCATCCCCGAACCCGCCTCGAAATTTATATATATATATAATTTTTTATAGAATATAAATTAAAAAAATAGTTTGAGGATTGGGGATGTGATAGGGGATCGGGTATAAAGTCGGGTTTCAGGGATCAGGTCGGGTTTTAAAAACGGGGAATAAATCGAAGATAGAAAATAGATCGGGGATCGGATCGGGTATGGGGATTTGATCCCGCGGGGATCGGGTCGGGGAATCCCCGATAAAAAAATATCAGGGATCGGGTAGGGTTCGGGGATTATTTTTCTTATCGGATTCGGGGATGGGGATGGAGTCCCCGTTCCCGACCCACTCCATTGCCATCCCTATCCATAAGATTAATTAGAACTATACAGCTTGAACATAGAATATACTATAACCAAAAAAAAAAGGGGGGGTCTGAGTATTTGATATAACTTTGCTATAATACATAGCATTCCACACAATATTCTAAGATTTAGTAAGATCAAATATAATGTCTAATTTGATATGATATAAATTTTTTTTAATCATTCGTTAAGTATTTAAAAAAAAACAAGTTTGCTAAAATAGCCCTAATTAAGGGTGAGTTAAGATAATTAGGCTCTTAAAGGGCATTGAAGTCGGGAACCGATAACAAATATATACATGTACAGATTGGTATTATAAAAATATTATTTGTTTCATATTTAGTATCCCCATGATCAAAATGAGGTTGGTTAACATATTAATTTAAATTTTGTCCGTTTGACACCTTTAGAAAAGAAAAGTCGAATAACTCTCTTTACTCAAACTCTGTGAATCGTTGAAGTGGACCTATTTATGAATGGGCTACGCTGCGTAAGACTGCCTCTTTATGCAACTTTTGACCTTGCAAAGGCAAGAGAACATTGTGTGTAATAATACCGGCATCGGCTATACAGCCTTCACTAAGGGTGAGATTCCGATCGGTGTACCCGGCCTTCCGCCTTCTTTTTCATTTTTGGTGATATCTGAGAACAATATATTCGATACCTTTCAAATTGACTCTATAAATATTCTTTAATATAAAACATATATATTATAAAATCAATTTAATTTTACATCCATATCAATTGTTCCCTCGTGAAGCCCCCTTTCATTTTTCATTGTCCTTTTTCTTTTCTCAACCTTTTTTGAAGAATTGGTTATATGGGTAGAGCCAATTGATATTGGTTCTTAACTTTTAGATAACCTAGAACTTCAATATTAGTAATCTTTTGTATTTTTTAGTTTTTTTTTAAACAACCCCTAATACAAATGATGAGAGTGACCATTCTTATATATATCAGACAATAATTTATTTAAAGATATAAACTTTGAGTTTGTTTACATAAAACCATAAGCGTTTTTAAATTTTATGTAAAAACACAAACATATATATTTTATTTTCGTTAAGACATAAATATTTTAAAAATATATAAAATTTAAAGCATAAATATTTAGACCATTAAGACATAAATAAAAATTATAAAATCACATAAAATTTAAAGGTTTTAAAACATTATACTTCAATAAAAATAAAATCAAAACATTTATTTGTCTTTTAAAAAAAATTATTTATGCATTTATAAAATCAAGCCCAAAAGGTTCGTCTTTAAATACATTGTTTCTCTTATATCACCTAACCTCAATTGTTTATTCGAACTATGACACTTTTACAAGTTATCAATCACCTACCACCTGACCTACCTTATGTATAGTGAATTAATTAATAACACCAAAAATACACGGATGGATATGATAAAGAAAGCATAGCTTGTATTTGCAGCTTTTCATTCATAGGGACTTTATGGATATATAAATCCTATTACCGAAGTAAACCAATACAAACACACGAGACATATATATCATACCAAACCTCCATTTTTAATTGAAAATCACAATCTAAAATACTTTTGAGGTTTTTTTTTGTTAAGATTTTTTCATGTTGGTATTTTTATTATTCTCTAACTCATAACATACTAAAATTGACATACAAATTATTCATACTAATGCTAGGAAATTAAGAGAAATTATTTGACTGCAAAAGTTGTAACTTTCCAAAATAATACATGCATCGTCTTTATTTGAATCATTGTGGTGCTACTTTATTTGGCTATTGTAGTATATTCATGTTTAGACTCATATAGTAAAGTATACCTATACTGTCTATGATAGAATATTAATTTCGATGTTGTGGTACTTGCATACAGTAGTGCATGCCTTGAATAATATTTAACTTCATATATGATTTCTATAGTGTACTTTTTATTTATTTATGTGTATGATAGTATACTTATGTGATTGTAATGGTGTTTTTGTTTGCACATATATAGTGGTATTTTTATCTTTCTATAGTAGTATATTTAATTAACATTGTATTAAGTAAGTGTTAATGCTTTTAAGTCTATTGCTAGGTTTTATGAGAAGAGAGTAATCTTTGATTGACAAAAATAGGAATAGTATATTGTGTAAATATTTTGTTAACAAAAATAAATAAAAGTGTATCTAGATAAAAAAAAATGTATCAAGATTCAAGAGGGACATATGGGTTAAGATACACTACTATATCTAGGTAAATTGATACACTATTAATATAAATCAGTGTAACTATAAATTACACATAATTTAAATTAATGTGTGCATTTAATATCTACTACATATTTCAATTGGTCTAATATATATATATATATATATAACCTACAATGATATAAACTTTGCATAGTAAACCTAATATATAACTACGTCCAATTTTAACCACTTGATTAATATTCATCCGTGTATTGCACTTTTACTTTTGGTAGGCTCGTGCAAAAAATGGGTATCCAAAAGTCCTATCTAACTCGGAAACATCTAGTTGTGGTTGGAGTAAATATATGATCCGAGTTTTTACTAGATTATCATATTCGATTAAAAATCCAATTCTTTTAGAATATTTTACTATATATATGATACATGCATTTTGGGCATATTGTATTGTATATTGATATATGATTGTATACTATGCTATATTTGAAACATATTGAATATATATTATATTGCATTTGGAATCTATTGTCTGTATTGTAACTATATGTTCATTTGTTTATAATTTATGGTTCTTATTGTGTATTTGAGTGAACTCGGATATTTTCAAATATACATTATATCTAACTCAATGTTCATTTGGTATGAGGGTAATAAGGGTGAAAAAACTACCCCTATATTTTATACATCATAAATAATCTATTTAAAATTAAATAATTTTTTTTAATGAATACCTATTTTATATCTTACTTTGATCTAAAATGGGTGTTTTATTAAAAAATAATTTTATTATTTTTATATACTTGATATAACATACACAAAATAGGGGAAAAAATTCACTCATATTATCCTCATACTAAAAACGTCCTCAATCTTTTAGATATTTGATGTAATGATCAAAATATAGACATGAATATTTTCTAATAAATAAGAATATTTGATTTTGTGCACGCCTGACTATTGTGGTTGTCATTTTTTTTTTGGTAAGTAAGTGAAATATTAGTACTTCTAAAAATGGACCATTAAGTACACTAAAAGAATCACAATGCGAACTAGAAGCTATCTAAGGTTATCGACATGGGTCACTAATGATCTATACGATTTACAATGGGCCATACTAGTTATTCTAGTGGCTAACTCCTTGACAATCAAGTGACATATATGTTTTGGTTTACATCTCTTTTGATGAAATATTCTCTAATTTATTTCGTGTAATAAATAATAGGTAATCGCTGCATATATACAAATAACGAAACACCTGCCTCCTTTAAATTGGACCTTGGCCACCTCTTTACATCCATATCAGCACCACATTGAAAGAGGTAGCATCATGAGCACGCCCAAAATTCCTGACAAAGGTAACCACAACCATTTAGAATAAGAACAATCAAAGAACAAATGCTCAATTGTTTCCTTATGGGCTTCACACAACGCACATGTATCATCTACATTGAGTCTCATTAGTGTCATTCTGTTATTAGTAGCCAATATTTTGTGAATCGTAAACCATAGGTGGAGCTTGTGTTTAGGTATAAAGATAGAATTCCACGCCACCTTATACCATTATACTACCATTTCATTGGAAGTTCTCAGCGCATTATATACTTTTGAAATATTGTATTCCACTAAATTACCTTCTTTGTTTTGTGGATTGGAATTAACTACGGGCGGTATTGTGGCTGTCATTGTTTGACAATGTTTTTATGTTTTTTTTTCCCTTCAGTAGAATTGTATGACTCTTTCGTTAACCTGTATGTCAAATACTAAAGGATGAGAATGCATGTGCACGAGTACAGCGTTATCAAATTATTGAGAATTGACTTGGGTGTGAATAGTGTAGGCTATCAATTTACTTACTAGAAGGGACACGTGGCAATATTTTTAGATTTTATCAAATTAGATCATATCATTACAGATCAAATTTTTTTTAACAATAATAAACATAAAATAAAATAAATAATGATGGTGGTGGTGGTGATAACAACATTAATAATTGTATGTTTTTTAAAAAATGTTAATGATGGTGTTACTTATATTATAATAGAACTAATAACTTATGAAAATATTTTCTTAGAACAGACCAAATCAACAAAAATAAGATTTAAAAAAAAAAACATAAGTTAAATGATACAGATTTTGCAATATTTTGTATCTCGCGGTATTTGATTATCGTATCTTACTACATCGTAAGTTGTCAGCTTAGATATTTAATTAGAGCATGATATTCGATTAGTATCGGATCGCAATATTCATAAACTTCATTGATTTTCGATCATTGGAATATGATCTCCACCTTCCTTGTCACTTATCAGCTTACATTCTTTTTTCTTTTTTTTTGGCTCTCTTCTGAAAAATACTACCGGAGTCAAATTACTTCTGTTATCATGAAAGTTGTTGTAGCAGGTAGGCTCTACGCAGGAAAATTCGTGCGGGCAGGTATCACTGGTTATCAAGAAAGGCATTGGTTGGATGGAGTGAAGTGATGTAGTGTATGCGCAACAATAGATTTGGGGTAAGATCAAAAAAAAAAAAAAAAAAGCGAAAGAAAAAATATTTATGGTCAAGTCCTGCTGTTGTCGGAACTCTGAAAAATATTTATGGTCTACCGCACATATGACATGACTCGAAGGAGCCAAAAAAAAAAAAAAAAATCGGATAAGAGGTGGATTCATGAGATTTTTATTAGGTCCACACAATTGGGAATGCGAAGGTACTTCCAATGTTTTCGGACCGTCTAAAAGAAGTTTGAAGGCCAGAAGACCTGCTTGCTTCGCATTTGATAAATAAATGGAAAAATTATTTTAAATTCTATTTAAGTTTAATTATTTAAAGTTTCATAATTTATTTAGTATTTAATTTACTTTTAATATTCAATTTGCATATATATATATATAGGAAATATTATCTATATATTTGTATATAATTAAGTGTATATATTAGTATAATTATATATACATAATATTTTGTACTTAGAACCAAATACTTTAAGACCATATTAATTTTTATCCTAATAATTCTACTCAAGTGGATCTCAAATTAATTTTTCCTAAATAAATTAACGAGATTATTGCGTTGAAGGGAAGTATTTATTTGAAGAAGCGGGACGGTTGTCATCTGGAACTTTGGATGTGCAGCAGCAAATTAAACAACTTAATTTTGGTACAGGGACTTGAACTATTCATCTTTCCTAGAAAATTTTAAGAGTATGGTACAATAATATCGGTGTCCCTAGCCTTAATTCATCTTCTTTCTTAAGCTACTTATAAAAAATATTTTATCGTTACTAAAAAAAATTATTCTATTAATTAGCATTATCTTTAAAAATTAATCACTACAAGATATATAGTCAAATAGGGCAATATTATTTACCCTATTAGATAAAAATATTGCCCTATTAGTCTAATGGGGGAGAAAATAATTGCCCTAATATTGCCCTATTATTTGCGTCCTATTAGGGTTATAAGGGTAAAAATTTTAATTGTCCTATTTGTTTTCACTCTAATGGGGCAATTGTAATTATCCTATTTGATTGTTGTCAAGGGGGGCAATATTATCACCCTATTTGAGTTGAAGCTATTAGGGAAACTTTTAAAATATTGCCCTATTTGAGTTACTTATTAGAGCAAAAATATTATCCTATTAAGCTTACCTATTAAGGCAAAAATATTGCCCTATTTGAGTTACCTGTTAGGGCAAAAATATTGCCCTATTTAACTCTCTATTAGAGCAACAATATTGCCCTATTTAATTCCTTAAACATTTTTCATATTTTATTCTAATAATTTATATGCATATTATAAATTAAGAATAATAAAATTTCACATAATCAATTTGACATAAGAAAGAAGATTATATATTTGAGCATTAAAAAATAGATATAATACATTAAGTAACAATATATATGTATTAATGATTTTCATATAGTAATATCCAATCAAATATGGTCAAACTACAAATGTTGACTATGGAATAATAACAAAATAAAATAATTTGGCAAATTCCTTGTTTATAATAATAGTTTCACATCCTAAGAAAAAACGAGCTGCAACTAATCCACATCGATCAAAGCATGCACAATCCTATAGCAACTTCATAAGTTCCGGCTTTTACTTCGGCATAACCCTTGTCTTTCACTTGAATGTTGTCCTGCTATCAAAAAAAAAAACAAGAACAATAGATGTAGTTATTGACAATAATATTGAAATATTATTGTTCTACCTATGAAAGCAAATAAACATGGCATAGAAGGATATCTGCAATATTTCAGTCATGTTATTTAGATGTATTCCATCGCAATTGCATATATACCTGCAATACCCATTAGTTGTGTACATAATATTTCACACACAATACTCAGTGTTAAAAAAAAATTACAAATAGTGAGCTCAGAAGTAATAATTCCTAATGAAATTAAATGAAAGATATGAACATTTTTTAATCTTCAAGCAAGATTAACTATTGTTGTGGTTTAGAGCCTTAAACGAATCAGTTAATTTAATGAGAATGCTGATAAAGACGGCTTATGGTTTAGATGAAAAGAGCTGGTAGTAGTTATGATCTTCGTATGCTTTGGATGTAAAATAATGGCTATTTACTTAGTAATTTTCTTATTTTGAATGAAATACAAATGAATTAAGGAGGTATTATATGTTTAAAGCCAAAACAAATGTTCGTACAATGTTTCTGCTAGAGGGTAAATCAAGTCACTGCAGCGTTTTCCAGAGCACAAGCCCAATGCAACCATCCAGTATGCTAGCAGATGTGTCTAAACTTCTAAACAAGTACTAGGGATGTAAACGGGGCGGGTATTACCCGAAACCCGACAGATTTTATCCGGCGGATACTTAAACGGATATGGATACGGATATGGAGGATAGAAAAAAATACCCGTCGGGTTCGGGTACGGATACGGGTATGCGATATCCATATCCGTACCCGTAACCATACCCGTATCCATATCTGTACCCGTTTACCCGATATATAATTACCCTTTTACCCTTAATTTTAAAATCAATATAGTATAAATTAAGGTTAAAATTGTCATTTGGCTTAACTATAAATGGGTTTATCCGTCGGGTAATGGATTTATCCGTTGGACAATATTCATTAACGGGTAAACGGATAATCCGTCGGGTAATGGATATCCAACGGATACGGATACGGATATGTCAACGGATATCCGTTCGGGTACGGGTACGGATTCGGATACGGATTTTCTTATCGGGTACGGATATGGGTATGGTATACCCGACCCGAACCCGCCCCGTTTACGTCCCTAACAAGTACTAATCCCAACTGAATAAAGCCATCAAATAAGCAGAGTATATATGTATGTCTAAAAGTGGAACAACATCATGGCATGTGCAATGCATCTCCTATTTTGCCACAATATGAAAACTAGACGCATATTAAAATCAATACTTGTTGGTGGGATCTTGAGCCCAGTGACCTAAAAACAACTGTCAGAAACTACCTTCAAACTCTACAGTCAATAGAAACTTCACTATTTGAAGCAATGTCATTGTGCTCACTGAAGAAGGGGAAAAAACAGCCATCATAAACTTGTCTAGCAAAGTCTGCGATGGTGGAACTTTATATATTTTCATGGTAGATTACCCACTAAATCATATTCAAATATCAAATATATATATCAGATGAACCATCAGCAGTTAGTACGATCGGGTTAAATATTACCGCTGATGTAAACCAAAGGGAAAGAAAAGAGAAGAGAATCCGAAAAATGAGAAAATGGGGAGTTAGCTGCTGGCAGAACACCGGGCAATTAAATATAGTTTGAAGAAAAAAGAATAAATGAAGATACTACTACTACTAAACTAATTAAGTACCCTCCAACTTGACCGTCATAATACCAAGGTCTCCATTCGTCAAAGACAGCAATGTCGAGTGACATAATCCAGTCTAACGTAGCACCCCATGGCACGGAAATATCATGGTCACCACTGCAAGAAATATACCAGACAGGAGAAGAGATTAATTACCAAAGAATATATGCACCTGTGTATGTATGTATAGGTTATCGAGGAAGAATGTACTGAATTAAAGTAGAATACATACATACAGTAATCATCACGGTGTTATTAGATACGACTAGTATTAGTTCTTTTTGTTTCTATCTTTAATAGTCTTAGTTAGTTATTGTGGTACGTTGGTTGGAGAAAAACCGATAGTAATTAGTAATTAATTAATTAATCAATACGAGTATTATGCATACGGAACGCAAGTACCTGTAAATAAGAGCGCGGATTCCTGTTGAAGAGAAGTTCTTATGATAAGCAATGGTACTGTTTACGTTTGAAGTGTAAGTGGATAAGCTTTTCGGACATCTCCTCCAAGTTTCCACCGTGTCCTGCAGTGTTTAGTGGGGAGAGAAAGAGAGAGGGACATATGGGAGAGAGATTAGTTTATGAGATAAGACATATGGCCGGCCGAAAACAGAGAAGTGGAAAAAAGCTACAGACCTGTCGAACGCCGAGAGCAGCGCGAACACGGTCGTCGTTCACCCATTTGTAGGAAATATCAAATAAAAGACAGCATCCGCGTACATAGTATCTACACTTCGTTCTAATTTTTACCAGAAATTGAAGCAAATTCCATATGTACGTAATGAAAAAAATAAAAATGACAAGACACTGTTGAGTTCCTCCACCACTGATTAAAATGACAAGAAGAAGAAGAAGAATGATGAAGAAGAAAATATTGGTTGAGGTGAAGCTTAGCTCGCATCACAACCAATAGCTAGATGGATAAAGTAATCAAATCAAGGGTTTTCAGAAATTTATACCAAACGAAACTAACACAAATCGGAGCAGATGAAGACCGGAAAAGATGCACCGGAGGTCGAGGACAGCTCGCCGGTGACCGGCTAGGCTCGCGGTGGCCGACTGGTGGCGCAACCTGCGCTGTCCGCCACTGCACGCGGCTACTGCTGCTGCGAGTGCTGTTGCGGCTGTTGCGGCGACTGCTGCTTGCTGCGGTTGCTGGTTGCGTCGCCGGTGGTGGCTGGTTGTGGCCGACGGTCGACTGGAGTGGAGGAGCAGGAAGGAGGTGAGGCTGGATTGGAGCTCAGGCGCAGGGAGCAGCACGCACGGGAAAGAGAAAGAGAAGAGAAGGGAGAGAAGAAGAGAGAAAAGGAAAAGGCAGAGAGAGTCGGGGGGTAAACGGTCGGGATTTTTATTTTTTTTTCAAATACACCTATATAAATAAATACTAAACATCTAAATAAAAATATATTTTAAAACAAACTTTAACTACTAATATATATTTTTTTGTATATATAAATACAAATATTAAAAATAATATTAGAACAATATTTTTGAACATAAATATTATAACAATTATAATTTTATATCATAACATATTATATATATTAGAATCAAATAGGGATATTTTAATATATTGCCCTACTAGATAGTATCAAATAGGGGGCAAATTTTCATTGCCCTATTTTATAAGAATAAATGGAGGAATTTTAGTATTGCACTATTTATTATGATTAAATAGGAGAACTTTTAATCATTACCCTATTAGATTGGATTAAACAGGGGATATTTTATATTGCCCTATTTGTTAAAATCAATTAGGGAAAATTTTAATTGCTCTATTTGATTATTTATAATAGGGCAATCTTATAATTACCCTATTTAATATCTTAAAATTGCCCTATTTGACTATATTTTTTGTAGTGAATATATATAATTAAAAAAAGTAAACGTAAAATTAAAAAATAAGCTGTAACTTTTTTTAAATTATTTTTTTTTTATAAATATTTAAAGACATAATGATTTTTTTATACGGAAAGAATAATTATTTATAATGAAAATAAGTTAGACCTAAAAAGATTATAAAATAAATATTTATTTTTAGTAAGTAGATTGAAATAAATTCTTAATCAATAAAATCTCCTTATTAAAAAAGTTTCACCGCATATGTTATATGATTGACTATATTGTGTCAAATTCTCAAAGCGTGGTAATAATTCCATAGATTTTCTCAATAAAATTGGATTTGTTGCATTTCCTTGTCATATAAAAATGAAAATTGTCAAGGAATGAAAGTGAGATATCTATTAATCCTAGAATATGGGTTGAGATTCAAACGTGGTGCTATATGCGCTAGAAAAATAAGGTTTTTGAAAGTGTTGGCTAATAATGCTTTATTGATTGGATATAATTATTTTGTTTCCATAAATCGTGTTGGTGTCTTGGGTTTGCATTAAGTTGACAAGACTAATTCGTAGAAGGTGGATGAAGATGTTTTCGTAGATTGTTTTGTGTGTAGTAATAATGCTTATAGTAAAAAAAGAAAAAGTAAAGAAACGCCACCATGGAAATAAAAATTAATGATAGTTACAATTGAATTTTAATAACAGTCTTAAACCATCATTGAATAGGGTGTCAATAAAGGATATGATGATGGTTTCAAGACTATAGTCAAAAGTTTAAAATAATGGAAAAAATAATACCATATAGTAAAAACCGCTATTAAAACTCAATAAAACTAGGGCTTTAGATGATAGTTCTTATATAAATAGTTATCAAAAGGCTTATAAAAAAAGTTAGGGTATTTTTAATGATGGTTATGCACAATACCATCATATAAGGTTTAAAAAAACAAAAAAAAACAAGCTTTTGATGACCGTTCATTTTAAATTTGTCATTGAAAGTCTTTTGGTAATGGTCTTATTGTATAGTTGTCATTAAAAGTCACATGTGAAGTGTTCCCTAGCTAGTTTTGATTATTGTTTTTTCCTAACCCGCATCTAAACTCTTTTTTTTATTTCTAACCATATACACATTTGTATGTTCATACATTCTCAAAACCTACTATATAAGTTCAATCAGACATCTCAATTAAATTCCTGCAATGCATCAACCAAACGCTTGCATTACATCTCAATCAAACACTTGCATCACATCTTAATCAATCACATGCAATGCTTCAAATAAAACTTAATCAATAATTTGTCTCTGTTCTCATTCTTCTAATAACACATAGCTAGATTAATAAACTATCATTTATACTCTATGAAATACTCTAAATTCTCATCCCTGATTTCACAAACCTAACATTAAAATCTTTGGGTCGCGCCTTCTTAGTCTCATTATGTAACACCCCCAAATTTACAACTGAAAAATTTCGTTTAACTCAAAAGTTTTTGCGGAAGCAAGAGAATTAAAACCGTAAACTCGGGGGCATTACCGCCACACTTAGTACCAGATCGATCCATAACTACCGACCCGATACTAAGTGCTAAGGCTAAAGAGAATAAAACGGGAAACGAATCATTCATAAAACACGAATCCTACAATCAGAGTGCGAAGGTAAGAAGTTACATTCCGAAATACAATTTAAAAGGTCCATATCTCAGAATACTTAAAATAACGGAATAGCAAGATACGATAAAACCCTTGAAAAGTTAAATACAACATTTGTATCCTCTAAAGACAAATACGATTAAATCACGCGATTTTCGAAGGTAATTATCCGGACCACTTACTCACTCATATCCAGCCTTCCACCCCAACTTAGTAAACGATCAAGACCTGCATCAAAGGTCTGCTCCCCACCATCGGTGGATCATCACAGGACCCGGTTAATCAAGGCAGTATCAGTACGGGTCCAGTACTGAGTAAGGCGTAGACGCTAAGCATACAATCACACACAATCATAAAAGCAACATGCATATATACACAAGATACATGATCAATACGTCAGCCATACATCAGGATAAGTAAACGGAAAGCTGAATCATGCTCATACAATGCCCGTCCTTTCTTATTATGATAATAATCTCTTTTCACACATTCTTTATTTAACCCTGTAAGCACGGGGACCCCACTATTATAGCCGGTGGACCGGAAATCAACACCCAGGGCACAAGCCTCTGGCCACTATTATAGCCGGTGGACCGGAAATCAACACCCAGGGCAAACGCCTCTGGCCACTATTCTAACCGGTGGAACGGACTGGCCCCGCACCTACATGGTGTTCCACTGTAAGTGATTAGTATCTTTCCCGTGGATTAACTTATTCGTTTGGATCTGTCGAGCCCGAATCCCCCACTATTATAGCCGGTGGACCGGAAATACACACCCAGGGCAGAACGCCTCTGGCCACTATTATAGCCGGTGGACCGGAAATCAACACCCAGGGCAAAACGCCTCTGGCCACTATTCTAACCGGTGGAACGGACTGGGTCGGGCTCAACATCTTTCGCTTTACGTGATTAATGTCTTATTCGTGTCTTATTGAAACACATAATGTCCTTGACATGTATAAATCATTCACTACATTCATTACACATCACATACGGTAAAAGTCCACATTCATAACTATACTTTACTCAATAGTACACATAGTAACACCAAACAACTCTAAACAGCCTTACGAACCATGATTGTCCACACCAAGCCCTGGTTAACCACTCTTAACCTTCTTTAACCGTAACCACCATAATACCATCACGAAAACCCTAATGACACCATCAGTCATTAATACCACCAAGACATCATAAATACTACTATATAAACCACAATACCATCTTGCAAACCCTAATACCACCATAAGTCATTAATACCACCAAGGAATCATTAAAACCACTATGTAAACCACAATACCATCTTCCAAACCCTAATACCACAATAAGTCATTAATACCACCAAGAAATCATTAAAACCACTATATAAACCACAATACCATCTTCCAAACCCTAATACCACAATAAGTCATTAATACCACCAAGAAATCATTAAAACCACTATATAAACCACAATACCATTTTGCAAGCCCTAATACCACAATAAATCATTAATACCATCAAGAAATCATTAAAACCACTATATAAACCACAATACCATCTTACAAACCCTAATACCACCATAAGTCATTAATACCACCCAGTAATTATTAAAACAACTATATAAACCCTAATGCCACCTTACAAACCCTAATACCACCATAGGTCATTAATACCACCAAATACTCATTAAAACCATTATATAAACTCCAATACTACCCATCATATCTCCAAGCAACAGACTTCCCCATGCAACCTTAATTTATACCCACCTTTTTGTTTACTTAATTCCACCTTCTCCTCATTATCTCACAATTGGTGAATTCCTTAGGTCGTCCTTACCTTGTTTAGCCAACATACTCCCCTTTGGTCATTCTAACCTCTTATTTTTCTTTTTCAAGTCCCCTCACTTCACCACACTCCCTCACATCACCCAACCTACATGTCGTAGGGGTCACGTCACATCACACCACATCACACTTGTACCACAACATATTAGTACACGAAGACAAGGGTACGGGGACGTACCTCGGATCCATGCAGCGCTTCACAAACAAGCATATAGTATACATATTATAACACCCAATTGTACAAAGCATATAAGACACTTAAAACATGCAGAACACACAAGAGGCCTTAGTTACGTCCTTACCTAAAACGGCGCCGGGCTTGGAGCACGCTCCTACACCTCCTGGGGTTTGACCCGGTTACCTATAAGAGGGAATTATTTAGAGTTAATCTCCCTCTTCCAGAATTATCAAAATTCCTATCCTACCCCTATCATGGCCTAATACCAAGGCTATTATTAATAAAGGGGTTTATAATTAAAAAGGATTAGGTTATTACTACTCTCATGATAGCTTATACGGATTATCACTAATTAAGTAGATTTTAGCAAATCCAAATACTAAGGTGAGGGTTTTCACAACATTAATAATAATTACCAATAATACCTACCATAATAAGAATACTATTTATAATAATAGTGCTCCTAATAAAAATAATAATAGCTATAATGGTGATAATGATGATAGTAATGATTGAAATCATATTAGCATTAGTGATAGTGTATTATCGATAATAATAATAATAATAAAGTACTAGTACAACCATAGTCATTTAGGTGACAAAATCAATAATAATGTTACTAACAATAATAGGGATAATAATAATAATGATAGGAATGAAGACAATAATAATACAAATAATAATAATAAATACAATGAAAATATTAGTAATAATATCAACGATTATAAGAATAATATTAATAAGGATAATAAGAATAACAGTAATAATCGATAAAATAATAGATGCGATAAACACAATAACGATAAAACAATGATAAGAATAATAATGATAATAATAATAACCATACTAATGATAGTAATGAAAGTAATAATAATAATATTACAGTAATAATAGTAATATGGGTAATAATGGTAATGATCATAATGACAATAATAATAATACTAATAATAATAGTAATAATAATATTAATAACAACAACAGCTTTAATAACGTTGATAAGAAAATAGTAAAGACAATAATAATAATAATAATGATATTAACAACACTACTACTAACAATAATAATAGTAATAGTGATAGCAATAATAATAATAATAACAATAATAATGCTAACAATAATAATACTAAAAGTAACAATAATAATAATAATAATAATAATAATAGTAAAATAATGACCATGATAAAAATAATTGTAATAATAATAACAATAACACAACCCTAAGAATAATAGCAATAATAATAATAATATCAATAATAACAATAATAACAATAATAGTACTAACAATAACAATAGTAAAAATAACAATAATAATATTAATAATAACAATTATCATAGTAATAATAATAATCATACTAGTGATACTATTAATAGTAATAACCATCATAATGTTAATATTAATAACGATAATAATACTAACCCTAATGGTAACGTTAGTACTAATAGCACTTAATAATAATAATGATAGGGATAATAATAATAATAATAATAACAATAATAACAATAATAATAATAATAATAATAATAATATCAATACTTATGTTAATATAATAATAATACGATAATAATAATAATAATAATAATAATAATAATAATAATAATAATAATACTAATTGGATGGGTGGTAGTATTAGTAGTAATAATGATATTAGTAATGATAGGGTTAATATTAATCATAATAATACTAATAATATTAGTTAATAATATTAATCCCACTAATCACCTTTTATTATTTATTTATTTATTTATTTATTATTTATTTAAGACTTAGGGTTCAGGGTGTTGGCAACCTGACTGGGGTGGTGGTGGCGGCGGCGGCGCGGCGGCAGCAGCGGCGGCGGCGGCGGTGGAGGAGGGGAGAGAGGGAAAAAAATGGAGGTGGAGGCTAGGGGAGGGAAAACCAAAGGGAGAGGGAAGTGCGGGGTGGTAGGGCAGGAGTTGCTGGTCATTTTGGGGGGTGGAGGTGGCGCTGCAAGCGGTGGTGTGGCTGGCGGTGGCGGCGCGAAGGTGGCGCCAGGCTGGAGGGGTCGATTTCGGGAAGGGTTTTTCGCACGGCCAGGGCGGCACGTGCGGCGCGAGTTAGGGTGGCTAAGATGGCTGGTTGCGTAGAGGGCGGTGCAGGGAGGATTGTGGTGGCGAGGGCAGGCGGCAACGGTGGCTGAGGGCAGAGGAAACGGCGGCTGAAGGTGGGGCGGCGCGACGGTTTGGATTTCTGGGTTCCCAAAAATCGAACCCGATTCAGGCCATTTCCGGGGCTATTTATAGAGGGATTGGGACGGGAAAACGACAAGGACACGTGGGAGGTTAGGTGGGTTAGGTCCGGTGAGCTGTCCGGCGCAGGTCTGCCGGCACAGACCAACCTTGTCGGGGAAGAAAAGTCAGGGCTTGCGTGCGGGGAAAACGCTGCCCGATTGGTCACATCTCAAGGCAAGGTCAAATCAGGGACGAAAAGATAGGAGAGAAGGCCGGAGAAAGGACGGGACGCTCGCCGCTGCGTTTTCCGGCGAGCTCGAGTTGCAGGCGGGGAGAAACGGCGTCGCGAGGAAGAAGAAGAAGGGGAGGGGCTGGACCGGCGGTCCAGGGGAAAGAAAGGAGAGGGAGGAAACCGGCCGGACCGCGCGGTTTCTTTTCCTTTTAAATGAAACGCTGCGTTTTAGGCGGAATTTGGCGAAAACGCGGTGCTCGCGTCGTCAGGCAACGGTCGAAAGTTCTTTGTATCGCGACGCGGCGTTTCAGCGACTTCAGCGTCGAAACGCCGCGTTTTGGGTCACGGACGGCCGGGCTCGCTGGGCCGCGGCGAGAAGAAGGAAAAGGGGAGGGGTTTGGGCCAGCAGGCCGGCCCAGGTCGGGGAAAATAGGGGCGAGAAGGGGAAGGAAGAAAAAAGGAAAAAGGAGGGAGGAAAAAGGAAAAAGGGAAAAAGGAAAAGGAGGGGAAAGTTAGGGGTTGGATTAATTAATATCATTTGGGTAATTTAGGGTATTTAATATAATTATCAAAACCATAATTAATTTCTACCTTTAGGTAAATTTTGGGATTTATGGAAAAATCTTCCTAAATTTATTTTAATTAACAAAACCCCTAAATTTTCCTCTAATTAAATTACTCATAAATTTTATATTAATTTGAAACTATTTTATCCTCCCTATTTTATATAATTTAAGGTACTTAATAAATTTCAAAAGTGAAAACCTTAATTAACTTAAATACCATAATCTCCCCTATTTACACTCTTATAATTCCCTTCTTGATTTATCCTATTAATTTCCTTTTTATTTCACTAAAAGTAATTTATTTTAATAAATTCCTTAATAATCTCCTATTCGGCCATGATTTTCTAAATTAGGAATTTTGGGGTATTTCACATTAGTAGTGCTTGTGCTTTGAATTAGTAGCGTCAATCAAGTCCTGAGAGGGTAGAAAAACTTGGCTTATATAAAAATTGAATACTTTTTCATTCATTCAAGAATGAATATGACACATGGAAATCAACAAAAAACCACATCTTATCTCTACAAACATCTAAAGTCTTTTTTCCCTCAACATTAGCTAACACAAAATCAATAGTCCAAAAGTAGCCAATATTAGTTAGTATCTAGTTCTAATTACTCAAAAACATATGTGAACATCCCCAACAAATTAAATTAGGCAAATATGTATGCAACAACGAACATATATAGGAATGCTAAGGTTAACCGATAGGCATCCATTACTTCATACATCCATCATATAAATTAGATATCCATCACATTGAAATCATAAAATCACAACTGATGCTTCAAAATAGAAGAAAAATTACTTAGCCATGACTTAATTATAGTCAAAATTACCTCGGTGATACATTATAGTCAAAATTACCTCGGTTACTTAATTATAGTCAAAATTACATGTACATGTACAAGCATGCCCCAATTATCTCTTATTTCATCAATCTCATCTTATGTGTATCGCCCTTTAGAAATCTAGCTAGAAGAAACTACAATTCACATTTATTTAAATATTAGATCAATTAGTAGGTGAATTATCAATTATGTCATTATTCATCATTTGAAACCACTAATGAAAACAAAACATACATTGCCTTCATCTATGTCTCAATATCATTTGTTAACTATCTTATACATGAAATTGCATACATAACAACTACAATCGATGTCATTTGGTTGTTTATGACATTGTTAAATCAATAAGATCATTCAATTAGCAAGTAACTATCGGCTGAAGTTCTAACTATACATACTAATTAGAATTGAAAATAAAATATAGAATAATAATGAAATTTTAACCTTCACAAAATCCCATTTATATCATAGGCCAATTGTAGTACCCCAATAGAATTGATACACAAACTTTACCAAAATACAACATTAATAAAGTAATGCATAAACAAGATGATGAATATGAAAATATACTAGTGTGTTAATCAAATCCTTCCCTTAGATCGAGATTGAGTAAAATACATTTTCAACTTAGGATTAGAATCAAACACATGGATATTTTTTTTTGCTAAGAATGAATAATATACAACACCCAATAGCCCTATGAAAGGTGGGGTACTAGAAGGACCTTATGTGTCCCTGTATCTATGATGCAACATGCTAGATATAGTTTGTGTTCCTTTACATTATGTCACTTAGGAAGTATAGAGATGCAAAATTAAACAAGCCTAACACTCTAATATCTCGAGAATGTCTAGCTACAAACCTATATATGCAAGGAATTTTTCATATGAATTAACTTATATGAGCTAGAGGCCACACATATACTTAAACATCAAAAGTTTCTAAGATTATATTAAAAAATACTTATTAAATATATGTGTCAATGAATACATATGCCACCCACTCTTTATTAAAAATTTCAATGATAGTTTACTTCCCAATAGAAATAGTAGTGGGACAATTGACAATACTAGAAGGATGATCATTATAAATGAAATCGGAGCTAAGAAATCATTCTATGTTTAATTCCAACATAACCAAATTTTGTATTGTTTTTCTTTTGGGTCCAACTAAAACGTTAGCATCTTCCTTTTCCTTTGATGGGGTAGTTGAAGCCATGGATTTTGGGCTTTTCACTTCATTCCCTTTATTTGTTCTCTCCAAAGACACACTTCTTTCAATTTCCACTCCTTATCCCTTTGCCTGAGATGTAATTATATTACTACTTACTTTGTTTAATCTAATAAACAAATTATCACTAACATTGATGGAAAGAACAATTACCTTTCTAGTGGTGGGTCTTATAATATGATACATAGGCTAAGGGAAAAAAACCTCATTTGGATCGTTCCATGGTGCAAACCTCTTTATCCTAGATAAAAGGTAGTGGCGCATCCAAAACTATATGATTGTTGATGCACATAACCTTGTGATTAGCCTCTAATGGTTTAAAATGAATCCTCTATATGGTGGTACCATCAGTTATGTGTACCCTTTCTTTTGGCACAGGACTTAGAGGCTAAGTGCTAACAATTCACACTTATGCAAAAATTGATATAATATATTCAATATTACACCGTGTTAATCATTTATTACACATGGGACATCTAATAACAATATAATTCATTAGTTTAGGATGCTTATGACTGGAAGAGAAAAAAGATGTGTATCAGCTTCATTATTATCTTTAATGCTAGATTGTATTAGATAGCTTATATCCTTGAGATTTGATAATAGAAAACTCTTGTTGTATGCTAGCCATCTGTTGTGTCACTAGCTTTAATTTCATTGTTAGATCTGCCATTTTCTTATCAATATTTCGAGATTGATGTGTTTGACCGAGCAAGCTAGTTCTTGTGATCTCTAACCCAACACCTCTATGCCTTCCAGGGTGCTCTTATATTCCCATTGCATTTTAAACAATACTATATTCATTAATACCATCATTCGGCTCCAATCATTTCGATACGTCTGATATGTGTACGGTATATTTTTATTTAGAATATCTAAATAATCATAATAGTTGTAAATGGAAAAACTAGGGTTAATAAAAATGATGTGAACTTAACTTTTTTCAGTTTCTTATTGTACATACCCATTGATATACGGTCCTTTTATACTTATTCTAGCCTTCTTCCACAAACTACAGACTAAAATTGATCATGTGTATGGATATTTAATTGTTCTTAAGTTGTAAATTTAAACATAAAACTTATAGCTAGAATAACTACACTCAAGCATTTAAAATCATAAATCATAACGGCATTCCAACTCCTCCTCAAGACCTACATAACCTTTATGAGACTTATCATGCTAATACTTATTCTTCTTGACCAAAGCTAAATTTTTAGCACTGGAATCCTATATAACTAATCCAATATCCCATCCAATTAAATAATAATAAAAAACAAGTTAGTGTAAATTAATAATTATAAAGTAAAAATACTTGAAATTTATCTATATGTCAAAGTGCCACAAATGCTTGCTAAGCATTTTGATCAATATAGGGATAACACTTATGTCATGTCGTTTATAAAGTTCTGCCTTTTTGTATAATTTTTTGTGGGGTCAATTATGACTTGAAAGTTCTTAGGTGCTCACCACAATGTCTAAGGATCCATTTTTCCTTGGACTTTGTGATGATGAAAGTTGTCTATAAAATAAAAAACATACACACATATAATTAAAATTAATGTATTGAAATTAATAATAGTTGACATACTAAAATAAATAAACCAAAACACTTATGTTGACATCTTGCCAAATATTTTCTTTCAATCCTTTATCAACTCACTTCCAATTGAGGATATTGATAGGAACACACATACGAGTAGCTAGAGATATGTAGGTAAAAATATGTCACTATCCTCACTAACGAGTAAAACTCAAGTGTTCCATTGTAACTCCACAATATGTTTCCTACTTTTTCATATATGTAACTTTCCTCAACATTATAGACCCATGATTGTCTTCTTCATTGCTACTATTAATTTGAACCTTCTTCTTCTTCTTCTTTTATCTAAAAAAATATCAATATAAATTTGCAAAATATGTAATCAAAGTAATAAGAATTCAATGCATTAAGATCATATATTAGAATCCATGTAATTACCCTCATGCCTTTTTTTCCTTCTTTTTTCTTTATTATTTTTTAACTAGTTTCATGATCTAATATATATATCATTTCACAATGATAATTTCTCACATAGATTTTCTCCTCAACAATATCATTGTTATCATTACCAAATGATTGAGTTGCTTGTATAACTATGGCACACACTCTAACCCAATTGGTATCATTTTCATCATCACATTCATTGACATTTATTTTATTTGCAAATAATACCACAAACCATCTTTTATTAGTAGGATCTGTTACAAAGGAAATTTGTGTTGCTTGGGATGCTAAGATAAAAGGGTCTTATTTATGCCTTACTTTGTCGAGATCTAATAAAATGAACCCTTCATTGTGTTTAATCCCATGACTATTATCAATCCACATGTACCCAAAAAAAAGGATTTTAATTGTAGATTACTCCCATGTATGTCAAATCACACCATACTAATTTATATCTGCACAGGTTAGATTCTTATCCTTTATATTAGCAATATGCATTGCATAAACCGCTAATGTCACTCCATTATTCTACATTGTATTATTCTCATATTGTTTTTTATTTTTATTTTTATAGATGGCGTAACTATTTATTGCATAGATACTATATGTCTCCTAATATTATTAGAAGGTGACATCTATAAGTATAGTGGAGGACATGAATGAGATTTATGTGACATTTCACTACCTATAAAAAAGGAGCAATAACTTAGTCTTATTATGTAGATTAATCTCCAAATTTTCTCTACTCCAAACTTTTACAAATTCATCTAACTAATTACGAAAACCTAAAAAGGTTACTGGTGTGTTTGATATTTTTAAGGCTAACAATGTTTATTATCTTTAAGGTTACTAGTGAATCTTGTGAATACTTAATGATGGTAGATATTTGAATTTTTGACCTTTAATGCTACTAGTGAATCATTTTTGAGTGAACTCATTTTATATTTTCATTTATTAACTTTGTAATGATCATGTCACAACATCAAGTAACCATTTTATTATTTAATATCATTAAATTAATTTTTTTCTATTATTTTTATTAAGTAGTGGTCTTATACAAACATAGATCTACACACTTATCAAGACCCATAACTATCTAGGCTACGTTGCCATAAGCCAGAAAAATATAAATTATTATATGATTAGGCCCATCAATGTCAAAAATTTCCACTATAACCCTAAAAAAGAGATACAATCATCATATTAAGGAAAAATAATTATCTTACTAAGATAATCCTAGACTAACACCGCAATAAATCAATAACCAATGTATTATGGGCCTACATGCTATAGAGTGTCATAATTGGTGTAAGCAAAGTTCAAAATTCATAAATACCTGCAAGAATGGGTCTCTAGGTACATGAATTCTCCCTTCTTCAAAGGTGTAAATGTATTGAGAGTCTTTTCTAGGCCCTTTTCTACAACAATGCTAATTCTATATTTAACCCTAGTAGAAAGGGAACAAAACATGTGATGAATGGGATATAATTTCATTTAAGAAACATGTGAGAGAGCATAAAATAAATAGAAGATGAGTAACCAAGACCAAAGCCACAGATAAAGGGATGCAAATTGCTTGGCAGGAAGATAAAGCGCACCCCGAAATAAAAAAAAGGCTATAGAAACATTGTATAAAGATGCCAAAATAAAGTAGATGATGCAAGCATGTGGACTATAGAGGAAATAAAAAATCAATGATATAAAACACAAGTCAATACAATCTAATGGACTGGAATAAACTATCAAGCTAATGAACCAAACTAACTAGCAATAACCACAATGAAGTAGCAAGGAGAGGATGGGGTAGTCGGAAAATGTCCATAACAACCACAACAAGATGGAACCACATGAAAGATATCAATCAAAGAAGAGGATGGAGTAGTATAATTTGCCAAAAATTTGAATACTGAAGAATGGGATGACTAACAACTAACGGATAGGGACAATGAATAATGAAGACTTATGTGAAGCTAACAACCACCGACTAACAAACTATTGAAGTGAGAGACAATATAATAGTGGGATCTAGTGAACCTTGTGCAAAAATTTCAAAGACTTAAAGAGGAGACATAGAGAGTAATGATCAACAACATCAATCACAACTAGCTTTGTTGGCCTTGCATGTGAAAAACTTTTGAAGAGAGAGAAAATTTACAACGCCTTCATTTTTAGCACTTGATCTTTATTAAAACGTTTAATTGTGGAGATAAACCATTAAAAACGTAGGGTGTTACCACTAAGGCTATGGAAAAAATCTAGGATTTAATATCCAAAAAATTTGATCCAACCATTTTTTGTATCTTATCCATTTTATTTTCCATTAAGATATTTGACTTTCAAGATATTTAATTTTTGACTAGATTATTAGATCAAAAAAAAATTGATATTTAATTAATTATTACAACAATATATCATATTATTATTATTATTATTATTATTATTATTATATATTAATAAGTTTTTTAGTTTATTTTTTTTAAAATTTAAATAGTAATAATAATATTGTAATACTCTGTTTGAATAACATATGCCACTCATATAAATATAAATGTGAATATTAATAGATATACATTCTTTATTTTTTTTAAGTCTTTAAAATTATTAAACTAGTATTTTTATACAAATATTGGATATATCCAATATCCTGTCCATATTCAATTTGTATTTTTTTGATATCTAAAAATTTAGATATCCAGTCTAAGGGATGTGAAGTGGATATCCATTTCATAGGATATGGAAATCTGGTTATGAACACTTCTAATTACCACCACACTTAGTATAAATTTGATTCCTCTAGCATTATTGCTCTAAGTTCTTATGCTAAAATGTTTATCCATTCAAATTAAGAAAAAAAATGATTAAAAGAAAATAGAGATTACATTACAATATTAAACTGCTCTGATAATAATATATCTGACAAATGAGTTAGAATTGAAAAGAGATATAAATACAGATTGGGACATAAGAGTCTAAGAGATATTTGTAACACTCCTAAAATTTATGAAATTTTTTTTCCCTTATTTAAAATGAATTTGGGGAAACCAAAAAAAAATGGAGGGGTTTTATGTCGCATACAATATACAAGAGTTATTCTCTATAGCTAATCAATATTGGGTGTAAGGTAAAAGTAACATTGTACCTAAGAATCAAGTGTGTGAAGTAGTTGATCCCACTAAGATATAGAATATAAAATAGGGAAAAAAAGAACATGTATAATGAAAATAGAGGACATAAAAATTCAAAGAGAGAGATACCAGATAACAATACTTTAGAATAAACTCGATAACACTCACCGTAAATAACACAACAAAAGTAGTGAATCGATGAGTATCATCAAAATATTTTTGCAAAGTTACAATTGTCCATTGAATAAGTAGGGGAATATAAAATGAAACCCATTAGTACACTAATACTAAATAAAACACTATATAGAACTAAGCATGCAAAGGTCACATGGTCACATGGACACATGGAAGGTATTTTATCCTCTCTAGAGTACTCAATCCTCAAGAGTAAATCATTGCCATATCTCGAGGTCTGGCACTTTAGATATTGGTATTTTATTGGGTAATCACAAATATCACGTAATACACGAATGATTACAATTTTCTTAATTAACCAATTTTTCTTCTTCTAATTGTTCAATTCAAGCCTAAGGTTAATAGCTAAATCAAAGTAAAATTCAACACTAAGGTCAATCTAATAATCAACTAAGGTCATCCTAGGTCCAATTATTAACTTTTAGATGCCTTAGGTTATAAATGACCAAAATTATCTTTGGACCATAATTACCATATTATTATCTATTTTAAATGCTCCTTTTTTATTTAATAATTTCTCATGAAAAGACTAAATTATGCTACTTAAAATATTTTAGAATGTAGGTAAATTACTAGACATGGCAAACAACCATTTTCCCCATATACATGACTTAGCACATAAGACTCTAACATACATATGTAATTCACCATAAATCACATATTCCACACTTAACATTATATAATACATATTAGGCATACATATTAATACAAATGGTACACTTAAATGACTAATTTATCCCTATAATAGTCATTCAAAAATAATCCAAAACATGCTAATTTTATTATATTATACATATACATCATGCATACTTAATCCATGACATTCAAATATTTTAGAAAGCTTTCTTAGACATAATATCATAAAAAATTTAACATGATCCATTATACATAATTTCATGCTAGCATTTTTAGGAAAAAGTACAACAAAATAAGATATGCTTAAGATAAAAATTATAACTTAGCACATAGAAACCGTAATATGCTCTCATGCAATTTTTATATTTTGGTAAGGCATATGGCCTACCCTAATTCCATAATAATAAAAAGAACACAAGAAAATTGACATCGACCCCTATTCTCTACAAATCCTCCGATACATTGATCACCTAGGAAGATAGAAAGAAAAAATGGTAAGGAAACTAATAGGGATAAGTAAAGAAAGAAAGGAAGGATAGAAAAGGAAAACCAAGGTGTGTTGTGGTTTCTAGGAGTTGCGTGAAACCTTGATGTAGGATTTTCATGAGATCTTGATAGAGTTAAAGGGGGAGTTGTTTGGGGTGGCGACAGAAGTTGGGGTGGTTTATGTGAATGGATGGAGCAACCATGGGGGTACTTTCGTGAGATACAAATGTTGGTAGGGATGGTTTAGCATGGTATAGTCACGTTGTGCATTGGTGGTGCTCATTGGATGGTGTCGGTAGTGATCAACATTATAGGTCACATTATTCATTACTCTTTAAGTGATTCCTCCACGCCATTGGAGCTGAGTTATGTGAAGATAAGATATTGCAGATGGATGGTTACACAAGGTGAATAAAGGGGGGGATGGGGTGTCTTGTAAAGAAGGATTGTGGATGGGTGGTGTTTAGTTGTGCAGAAGGGAGGAGGTTTGGGTATATGGTGTTGTGAAATAGGGTAGTGTATAAGCTAGAAGGGCAGAGAAAAACAAGGAGAAAGAGAAGGGAGTTCAAGGTGTAGGGAATGATTGTAAGAAAATGGACAAGGAAGGAAGAATTATAGGATGTGCGTGAAAAGGAAGATGTGAGGAAGATTGGTTGTAGAGAGAAGAAATGGATATTATAAGGAGTGGGTGTGTGTAGGAGATATATGACACGTCAGAGGTTTGTGTGATAAGGGATAAAAGTTAAGTGTTGAGTATTAGTTTAGGATTAGTCTATTTAGATTAAGTTTGGTTAGATTAGTTTGGTTGGTTTGGAGTTTCCAATTAGAAAACAAAACTAAGAAAATAGTCTATTAAGGGATGGGTAAAGGAAAATGAGTAAAGAGGAAAAATACTTAGGATAAAATATTTAATAAATTGCTTGAGTTGTGTTTTATGGATTAAAAAATAATTAAGCTAAGGTTTAGGGTTAAGTTTTGAATAAGAGGTTAAAAACCCAAAAATAAAGGTTGCAGAATTTTCAAGTGTTACAATAACTGGATTAAAAGATGTTGGAGCAGATACGAGATAGTCTTAACTTTCAACCCATACTAAAAATCATCAATTTGTGCCATCAAAGTACTCATGCAAGATAAAGATTCTCCATTGAATATGTAGGAAACTACAAAATAAAACCCATCAGTATACCAATACTGAGTAAACCACTTTACAACACTAAGTATACAAAGGTCACATGGACCACATATAAGGTAAAATAAGAATCGTGACATAACGCATCAAATAGTCCACACAATCTAAACACCTTAATCATATCATAGTTCATATCATAATATAGGTAACATGCTCATCTTATCAAATTTTATCGTATTACGATGGTTTCATTAATCCATGTTTACCAAGAGTGTCCCACGAAAGTGAAACAACAACCATAATTTAGTCTCTTTTTTATATTTTATTTTACAGTAACCACCTCTATACCACTCAAAAACATAAGGATGAAATCACTATTATTACCAATCAATATACCAAATCCATACAATGCACAGAGATAACTATCAAACTAACAATCAAGTAATGTATAGAGGTAGCTACCAAATCAACAACCCAAAACAATCCAATTAAATCCTCATATAAGAGTTACTTACATTTTTATTTACTCGAGGGGATACAAAGACAATCTAAAAATCAATAAAGTGTAATAGCTATAGAGACAAACTAAGGCAACACAATATCCTCCTTACTTCTAACCTAGAGACATAAAAGTACTCTAGTTATATTGGTGCAATGAAGCAACACACTATCTTCCTATCCTATGATACCTAATCCTTAAGTATTTATATCCCTTTATAGATCCAATCAACTATAGAATAAATTAGGGCCTTGTCTAAATGTTGAGGCATCTGATGAAACTATCAAACCATATCAAGGGCTCTTACTTCATCTCTGAGGTAAATAACCCTAAAGAATTATCATTCCCAATCTCAAGGTCTTCCACTTTAAGTATTATTATTTTATTGATGGTAATAAATATAAGATAATATACAATAATTCCAATTCAATACTTAACAAATTTTCCTCTATCTTTGATTATTCAAGTCAACCCTAAGGTCATTAGTCCAAGTTAAAGCCAAAGTTAACATTAAGGTCCACTAAGAACCTATTACGGTCCTAGTTCAGTTATTCACAATTTAGGAGTATTGGGTCATAAGCAACCAAAATTCCCTTATATGTTGTATACTCATTAGATTCTAAACTTAATCCCAAATGTTATTAGAATTTAATTAAGTTCATGGAATAGCTAAATAAATTTAAAATAAATAATTTTGTCCATATCGATCATTTTCTTTCCATTTTTCCAACCATGTGGAGTTTCCATTTATCTTGCCTAATATTATTCATATCCATCATATTATTTTATTCAAGCCTAAGTTGTGTTTCATTACTATTTTTTCAATACCATCACTTATCATAAGTAGAATGCCCATTTAGCCTTTACAATACTCATAGAGTAGGTCTTAAATTATGATCCATTTAATCATTTAATTAGTCCATTAATCTATGATAAAATATATATTTTATCCTTTTAATAATCATATGATAGTCTCAAACATAGCCTCAAAGCATAACCAAACCAAAAGGAAATAATTCACACAAATCAGTTGATCGGTTTGGGTTGACCGGTCAATCCGTTTGACCTAACCAGACCATGCTTTTCCTCAAATCGGTTGATCAGTTTGGGCAAACCATTTGACTGTTTATAGACCAGTCAATCGGTTCTGTCCAACTAGTCTATAGGTTTAAGTAGAGAGCAAGACCAATGTCTCTGCAAGCTTACTAGTCGATGGGTTGGGCTATTCTAGGAACCAACTAGAACCAATCGATCGGGTTGTCCTAAAATAATATCAACCCATTAATTTCATGAAGATTCATACTTATAAGTCATCCTTAACCATATTAGAACTTGTATCAACATAGTCTAACACGTTTTCAACTGAATTAACTTGCATATCTCACCTTGAATCATCATATCCTTTTTATGTTTTTAATCAATTTTCATACTTTTTACTCAAAGTATACAATCTCTCCATCCAAATCACTTATGCAGGCTATATACAATCATGCAATTATACATAATCAACTCAAAGGAACTCATATCATGTAGGAATACTCATAAATCATTTTAGAAGTAAGAATCATTTACTTGATACATACAAAATTTCCCTTAAACCAAATTTTCAATTTGTGAAACTCTCAACTTTTAAAACCTTTAAAAAACAAATCTTTAACTCAGATTTTCGCACAAAACCTTATAAAATTTTAAACTTAAACTAGAAGGGAAAGAAATGCATACCACACTTAAAGTAAAACAGGAAAATACTCAGCTAAAACACTTAATTTTTCCCAAATCTAAATATTCCTTATTTAATAATTGAAGTAAGAGGGAGCTAAAGACAGGATCATAAGAGTGCAAGGAAATTGATTGCAAGGTTTGAAGTGAAGAGAGGAGAAGGGTGAGTATAGAGACTTAGGGATTTCAGTGGCTGAAAGAAAGGTGCATAAAAGGGATGATTGGGGCTATTTATATATAACCAATCAAAATGAATAATAGAGAGTTCAAGAACAATTCAAAAATCCTAGAAGTTACCATTTGAATCCAAGCTAATTTGATGGATTTTTTCCAAGATATGCTGACCTATTCTCCAGAGCTCAAATGGTGTTTCTTGAGAATGCAAGTCAATTAAGCCAAAATTAGAATACACAAGAGACGTAATGGAAGGTCGACGTGGAAGGAATCTTCTAACTATTGAGAATTGTGCCTGAGATCAAAGCATTGATCACAGAAGAATGCACATGAGAGAGAGATGAGAGAAGATAAGGCTTAGGTCATCTCTCCCCCCTTAATTCTCCCAATCGACCTCTTGATTGATCTGAGGTGAAATTTCAGGCTAAATGCATCATGAAAATAGTTAGGAATCTTTTAGAGATAATTTGACATGGGTTGGTAAGGTTCCATTTCAATATAGTAAATTTTTTAGAAAATCGACTTCGAAAAATATGCCGAGCTCAATAACCCAGTCAATCGGTTTGGGCCTACTAGTCACTTGGTTCCCCCAACCAGTTGATTGATTTAGTCGAGAAAACTCATTTTACTTAAACGGAAAATCAGTCAATCGATTTTCCTAAAAAACTCAATAAGCTCCAATTTACAACCTTATTTCAAATCAAATTTTGCCTAACATTAAATCAAAATCAAAGGTCCAAAATATGACACAATTCTCATTCAAAAATTTTTAAAAATATAGGGTATTAAAAAAACACACTTAAGCCCATTTAGCACATAAAATCCTAATCATGATTATCTAGTAGACGATATTTCATATACTTCTCATGCTCGACATAATACAACGCAAACTGGGTATACATGCTGGAAAATTACATATTTTAAGTGATAAAATATCACTAGAGCATGCATAACTTTAATCACATATAGCTATACGTAGACATGGTCAAATCTCACCATAACATATATGAAATTGTAAGTAAAAAATAAAAGAGAATATCTCAACAAGGACAATAATCCCCTTAATCAAGCCACCCTAAGAAGACATGCATAAATATTCTTCAACATTCAACCTTATTTTGGCATGATATTATACATATATTAAAATACATAAATCTAGCTTTCTCTTACATAAAATTTCATGGTCATAACACATGAGGAATAATAATAATAATATATGGTGCATGCATATTTTTTTTCATGGGATTACAAGGAAGCATAAATTACACTTAAACATAACATAGGAAATCATAAACATGTTATCATATAAATCTTATATATTTCATAGGAGGATATAGGTTACCTCTTTTCTAAGAAAAATAGCATAATAAAAAGTAAAGGAACCACCCAAAAGCTTAGCCTCCAACCAATCTTCCTTCTCTTTTTGAAAAACAAAACCTAACAATAATTAGGAGCTAACACAATAAAATAATTAGACACTAATAACAATAACCAACATAAAAAAGGGAGAGACCATACCTAACAAGGGGGAGTGACACACCAAAGTGAGGAAGAAGGAGAAGATAAACACTTCAACTTCTCCTAAATCTTAACCCTACTAATTAAATAAAATTAATGGGTCTAGATAAAGGATTGGATGAAGAAAACCAAGAAAGAATAATGGATAGAAAGAGAGGAGGACGTTCAGTTTCTAGCAAGAATAACAAGATTGTTCTTCAGCACTTAGGCAATATTCAAAGGAAAAAGGAGAGATGAGAGACCAACAAAGTTTGAATAATAAAATAACAAAACAAATGAAGGTATAAAGAGGGGGATAGGCTCAAAAATCAATGAAATGGGGATAGAGGAATCGATTCAAGACCTTGCTTCATTCACACTTGAATGAAGAGGTTGAGTGCAAGTGTAAATTGTAATAGAGTGGGGTGAGAGGTGAGGTGAGGTGATTTTAACCAAGATCTTTGGAAAAGGTAATGGTAGAAGCAAGGATGTGAGGAGAAGGCCTTCAAGGATGAAGGTAAAAACCACAAATCCCAAACTATACAAAAAACACATGATTTCTTTAATCAATGTCAGGTTGTCCGCCGACCCCCTAATGTTACTTATTTATTCCTCAATGCTTGCTTGTCCAAAATATAAGCCCTAATCGACCTCCCAACATTAAAACCCTATTTCTATCAATTTTAATTTAATTAATCTAATATATTTTTTCCCTAACCCAAACACACATAATTAATACGTCAAACATATAGTATCCATCTATAGTTTCTATAATTAGATTCACACAACATATTAAGTTGTAATTATTTCTTAATTAAGCTTTACAAGAAATGAGGTATTACACACACACACACACACACACACACACAGAGAGAGAGAGAGAGAGAGAGAGAGAGAGAGCATTTGAAATCAGGTTGTGTGCATCTTAAAATCTTGGTCACGATTTAGATGACAATTCCCTAAAAATTTAACATTAAAGGTAGCATTTGATGATGGTTTCATATGAAATTATTATCTAAAGTTCAACTATAATTGTTTAGTATAAAGTTAAGAGGAATATATTGACCCTACCCTGCCTGAAATTTTAGTACTTTTTAATGATTTTGATAAAAAATTATCATCATTAAAAGTTCATAACTTATTAGATTTTAACGAGAATTTTAATGTCACTTTTAATCCAAACCATTATCTAAACCTTTTTTTAGTTTAGAAGTAATTGAACTAAAGTTTCTTAAAATTTCGATAGGGCTTTTAATAAGGTTATAGAGAAAATCGTCATTAAAAACAAAATAACTTATTAATTTTGAGCTATAGTAATTTAGGAAGATTTTTAATGAAACTGTTATGATATATAACATTTATCTAAACTTGTTTACATTTGCCCCGTACAAAAAATCTCACTTTTAATTTTGATTTTTTTCATAACTATCATCTTATAGGTGCTATTAAAAACCCATTCCATAGTAGTGAAACATATATCAGTAGTTTTGGGGACTACATACGACTCAAACCCTAAGCCACTACAATTTATATGGTGTCACCATACACACCATTGGCATTGTATTAACAACTTTTTTTTTAAAAAAAAAATGAAATATCTCTTATTTGGATGATAAAAAAAAATTATATCATAATATTCATGAGATTTTTGTTTACAAATGGATATCCATATTAATATACTTTTGGTTACAAAAATTCTGATGAAAAAGAGTAATAAAGTATAGCACAGTAGTGGTGATACACCAAATATATTGTGGTAAAACATAATAATGCAGTGAAGAAAGACTATATAATTCAAGACCATGGTGAATATCAAGCATATCATGGTAAAACACCAAGTATGGTGAAACACCAAGCATACTATGGTGAAATATAAAGTATATCATTGTAAAACATAACAATAGAGTGAAGTAAGACTATATAATGATGAACTATGGTGAAACATGAAGCATATCATAGTGAAGTATGAAGCAGATCATGGTAAAATACCAAGTATATCATGGTAAAACATAATAATGGAGTGAAGCAAGACTATATAATTCTAGACCATGGTGAAATATCAAGCTTATTATGGTGATACACCAAGTATGGTGAAATACCAAGCATATCACGGTGAAATATAAAGTATATTGTTATAAAATATAACAATGGAGTGAAGTAAGGCTATATAATGCTGTAATATGGTGAAACATGAAGCATAACATGGTGAAATATAATAATGGAGTAAAGTAAGACTACATAATACTGAAAAATAGTAAGATATGAAGCATATTGTGGTAAAACATGAAATATATCATAGTGAAATATAACAATAGAAAGAAGCAAAATACATAATGCTAGAACATGGTGAAATATTAAGCATACAATAGTGAATCATGAAGCGTATTATGATAAAAATATGAAGTATATCATGGTAAAACATATTGTATATTGTGTTGAAACATAAAAATGGAAAGGATCAATATTACATAATGTGAATTATGGTAAAACACCAAGAATACTATAGTAAAATATGAATTATATCATAGTGAAACATAAAAATGGAGTGAAGTAAGAATACATAATGCCATATCATGGTAAAACTTCAAGCATATCATGGTAAAATATGAAATATATTATGATGAAACATAACAATAGAGAGAAGCACGACCACATAATGTTGGACTATAGTGAAACATCAAGTATACAATGATGAAATATGAAATATATTACGGTAAAACATAAAGTATATTGAAGTAAAACACCAATATATTGTGGTGAAACATAAAGTATATAATAGCAAAATACCAAACATATTGTGGTGAACCATAATAATGGAGAGAAGCATGAATATAAAATGTTAGATGATAGTGAAACATTAAGCATAACTTGGGAAAATATGAAATATATTATGATAAAATATAAGTATGTCATTATAAAATATTAAGTATATCGTCGTGAAACATAACAACAGAGGGAAGTATGAGTACAAAATGTTGGACTATGATGAATCACAAAGCATATTGTAATTAAATACCAAATATACTGTGATGAAACATGAAATTAGTTTTATTTACACAATTGCTATCGCACAAAAATCACCATATAAATATTATTTTCAAACAATTATTTTTTTGTTTACTTAATTGCCACTATATACACCATGCGGTTGCACCATATACTAAATGCTAAGCCACTCCAGCCTGTTAGCTAATGAAAAACTTTCATACACCTCTATCCCTTTATGAAACTTGTGGTGCTCCATACAAGTAGATATAGAGTGTACGTCAACCATGAGAGCACCTTAGGATATTGGAAACAGCTTCATTCACTCTATAGGGGTCGGGAAGTTTTTTATAGTAGCTTAAAGCCAAATCAGTTATTACAATGATCTTTATTATCAGCAGGGGATGGGCTATATTCACTTCCCATTGTCTTAATATTATGTTATTCGTCATATCCCATATCGTTTTTACAGTTGGAAAAAGAAAAAAAAAATATAATCCTCCACGTCTTGCCTGACTTTTCCTTGTGCACCTTCCATCTATGACGTTTACCGTTATGTTTGGGGGGCTAGCCTTGTTTTCTTCGCACGGCTCATTTTTATGTGGCAACATAAAGAGGAAAATATGAGAATACACGCCTCGTTGCATTTCTTAGCTGATTCGCTACGATGGGTGGGAGAAGAAGTCGAGTTAGTTATGTATATTCATATGCCCATTGCCAGGCCCATGGCAGACTGCCGAAACAAAAAATGCCTACATTGAGCACTAATAGGTTTATGGAATTAAGCCCATATTGAAACATGAGCTCCCTAACTCCCTTTACTGTTCCTCAGACAGACCAAGACCCCAACTGTCGTGCACAAACATGGTCCATATGTCTGAAATATTATGGTTTAGTTCAAACACATAATGCTCGTTTTTATTGTCCGGGTGCGATGACATTACTCCGTGCGTGTGTTATTTCTTTCTTTCATTCACCGGGGGTCGTCCATGGGTGTTCAGGTATAGACTGCACTACAAGGAGTGTTTGCTAATGCATCTTAGTTCAAACCATAAATCTTCAACCCCAAGTAAAGATAAACAAATATTTTTATATATTTTATATTCTTTTATTTTAATTTTTTATCATTTATTTAAATAATATGTGAGATTTTTTATATTAATTTTAATTATATATTTAATTTATAATATTCTTATGTATTTAATTAATTTAGAGTTTAAGGTTAATTTTCGTATGAGTTTTGACAGCCTAAGGTATTTTTACCATAACTTCTATATGTATGAACTCGGATTTAAGTAATTCAAATTTTAGTGTAAAGATAAGAACTAGATATACAATTGTTATTTCTAGTATTTGTTAAATCAGAGTGTATTAGGGTTGAAATTTATATTAAAGATAAGGCTAGGATTAAATGTGGGTGATTAGAAAAGTTTAGAATTATATGTACTAATTTTTATTTACTATTTACTACTACTACTATTATTATTATTATTATCATCATCATCATCATCATCATTGTAATTTCAGCACATATTAAACCAACAACCTGCAGAAATAGCAACCAATTCATAACATAAAATATTGGAAAAAGATAGAAGATTGAGGAAAAGATATATATTTGACTTGTCAAGCATAACTTTTTTCAATATTTTGCAACAAAAAAAAAGAGACATTCGGTATGTGTATGTATATAGACCTATGAAGAGAAAGTTGAAAAAAATAAAAAAGAGAGAGAAGGTGAGAAAGAAGTGACAACATAGAGTCGGAAGGAAGTCGAGAAGATAATTTTAATATTGCTAATCATTTGTTCTATATAGTATTATTTTTTCGATTCTTATTTTAAATCTGACTATAATTTTATATTTAAATATTTTCACATTCAATATTTTATGTATATTTTATATTCCTTATTTAATTTGATTACTTTTATTTTAATTAATAACATGTTCTAATTTTCTATTGCCAAGGATATAGTGGAACTCTATTATTTATACTAATAGATTAATTGATTGCTTGATTAATAGATTACTTTAAGTTTTTTTATGCTATTGTTCTAGATTGTGCTTAATTAGTAGAGTGATCACCTTCAATTAATATTTAACAAGTTGAGAAAAGATGTCAGAGTTTATTGTAACACCCCAAAATTCACTATATTTTTTTTCTTCTTAAAGCGGAAGCAATTAAAATAGGAATACTTAAAACCTATGAATTCTGGGGATGTTACCGCCACACTTAGTACAGACCCGTTCTCTCCGACTGTTCCAGTACCAAGTGCTAAGGCTAAAGGAAAGATTAATATTAACACTTAAATCAACAGTTCATAAAAGAACTAGAAAGATCACATACAAAAATCAGAGTGCGCGTGAAGAATCACGAATCAAATAGAAAATCAGAATACGAAATCAAAATTCCTTGAAGGGTATTGTCTTACAATTGATAAAATGTTCATTTAAAATACTCAATTGAGTAATAAATCATAAGCGGGTAAATTCAATACACTGGAAATAACATAATGAAATAAAACCACGTGAAGAGGAAATATGGCCATGAAACTCTCGAACTTGAACCAAAATATGCTCAACACTCAGCCCTGACTAATGTTTCGCCCACCTGCACAAGTTCAGAATGGCATACTACTCGTGGGAATGAGCAGCACCCATGAAAAAGGTGATCAGTACGCTACGTACTGAGTAAGGTAACTGAACACTAAGGCCAACACATAAGCACATAATCCATGCAAATTAATAAGAGGGAATAATCCAAAATAACAATATAAAGGTATGTGAACAATTCAGGTAAAAGTACAAAGGCCCATATAATCCAAATTAATCATTTAATTAATCTCTTATTAGAATTCGATTCCCACCATGCCTTTTATCAAATCCATGTAATCACAGGAATACTCCACTATTATAACCGGTGGGTCGGTCACTTGCGAGACAAGGTCCACACCACTATTATTTGCCGGTGGACCGGTCACTTGTAGGCCAAAGTCCACACCACTATTATTTGCCGGTGGACAAGTCTGGTTTCTGCTCATATGGAGTTCCACTGTAAGTAATTAATATCTTTTAAGTGTCTTTAACAAACTCGGGTTTGTTTTTATTGAGCTCGAGTCCCCCACTATTATTCGTCGGTGGACCGGACACTTGCGGAACAAAGTCCACACCACTATTATTTGCCGGTGGGCCAGTCTCATATAGGGTAATAACCCTAACCACTATTCCTAACCGATGGATCGGTTGGACCCGGCTCAATAATCTTTCACTTTAAGTGATTAATGTATTAAATATTTTATTCAAAGATTTCACCCTGGACATGCATAAGTAATCACACATCACAAATCATAAAATTCCACCATCATATTACACTTAAGTCACCACATACACATGATAACACAAAAACCCTAATCAGCCACCACATACCTCAATTAACCACAAAAAACCATAGTTAACCACTCCAAACTCTATTTAATCATACCAACCATAATTAGCCACTCCACGCCTTAGTTAATCATAACAAACCACAATTATCCACTCCAATCTTAGTTAATCACAACAACCCAGAGTTCATTACTCCAAACCCTAATTTAGTCTCTTCTGTACCCTCATAATGCTCCACGTACTATTTTCCGTCCAAAATAGTTTAACACCCAAATAACACTTACATTACCTTCCTTACATCCCAAATTAACTTTCCACACTTAAATTTCATACCCATGCAGACATTAATCTCCCCATGCAAACCTTCGCATCTTTTTCATGCAAACCCTAAAATTCCATGTGAAACCCTAATTTCAACCATGCAAACCCTAATACCGTCATCCAACCATCAATGCCAACATGTAAACCCTAATACCACCAAACAACTATAATTACCACCATACAAACCTCAGTAACATCATACAAACCCTAATAGCACAATATAACCATAAATACCACCATACAAACCTTAGTAACATCATACCAATCCTAATACCACCATGCAACCATTAGTAACACCATTCAACCCACGATTCTGCCATATAAAACCCTAAATTCAATCTATAGCAAAACCCAAGATTTGTCCACATAATACAATTGATTAGATTCTCCCCTTTCATAACCACAATTTAGATTCCCCCATACAAGACCATAAGTTAGATTCTCCCACATAAAATCATAATTTAGAATCTCCCAAGCAAAACCATAAATTGGATTCCCCCAAACAAATCATAAATTAGATTCTCCCAATTAAATCATAAATTAGATTCTTCCATTTAATATCATAAATTACATTCTCCCAAATAACATCATAAATTAGATTCTCCCTAACAAACCACAAATTCAATTATCCCATATAACATCATAAATTATATTGTCTCCCACGAAACCCTACATTTCCCATATAACATCCTCACATGCATGTATTTTAGGGTCACATGCAAACACATATTATTCTATACACATAGTACACATGCCATATAGCAACACAAAAGCATGTTTGGACTCCATGCCATACCAAATATGCTATAATTACAATAATAACATAGGATGCATAACATATAAGGAACACAATGCACATTAGCACACAAAAGGCCTTAGCACCCCTTACCTAAATGTCACCGATCTTGGAGCACGCTCCTGCGCCTCCTTAGGGCTTTGACCAAATAATAACATACTAATAAAATAACCTTAACAAAATTATAACTTTGCTAAATAAAAATAAGAGAGATATTATAAACCTTGGTAATATAGGGTTAAAGACTTTACCCTAATAATAATAATGATACTAATATAATAATATCAAGGATAATAAAACTAATATCAATGAGAATATAAATAATAATAACAATAACAATAATAATAATAATAATAATAATAACAACAATAATAATATATAAGCTTTAAAATTTAAAGTGGGGTTTCGACCCTACTTATAACTAATGACTTACCATTTATTTAATATTAATAATAAAATTAATAAAAAATATAATAATATTGAAATAATAAAGAAAATGATAATAATATTATTAATGGTTATAAGAACAGTAGAAATAATAATACTAAAATAAATAAGTGTGAATGTTAATACAAAATTAGGGCCTAAGATTTTCCAGAATAAATAATAAAATGTTAATAATAATTATTCTAATAATAAAATAGAATTAAAATACAATAAGGCTTCAGCCTTCAACATAAATAATAATAAAACAATAATACTACTAATAATAATCATAAAACATATTAAGAATATAAATAATAATAATAATAATGGTATTTACATGTAAATAATTGAAATAAATTAAATCAAGGCTTATAATAATATGGAAAATGGTTAAGAGGGTCTAAGGTTTAACCTTAGGCTGGTGGGGATAGGCGGCACAGGCGCTGGTGGTACACGGCGGCGGCGACGGTGGCCGGAGAAATAGAAGAAAAGAGGGAAAGATGGATGTTGGGAAAAAGATAGGGAGAATTGAATTGAGATAAGAGGTGTTTATGGTTTCCCAGGAGGAGAGGAACAAAATGATGGTGGTGGTGCAGCCAAAGGTGGCGGCGCACGGCGGCAGACAATGGTTTAAGATGTCAGGGTAAAAATCCTGGCGAAACGAGAAACCAACTTTGCACGGTTATTGAGGCCCGTTCAAGAAGAATTGAAGGTTTAAAATAGTATAGTTAACTATAGGGCATTGCAGGGAAGAATTTGGGATGATGTGGTGGAGCTGAGGTTGGCTATCGGCGGAGGACGATGCGTCTTAAGTTGCGGTGATGGCAGCCCTCACCAAGGGTTTCGGGGAAGAAAAAATCTTCCACAACTCCTACAATCAGGCTTTTTATAGATTGTAGATGGTATAATAGGGTTTTTGGGGTCGGTAGGAAGTTATGGGATGCAAGAATTTGGGTAGCCGGCGGCGGAAAATGGTCGGCCAACGTTTGGGTGGATTTGAAGTTTCGCAAGGCTGGGGAGAGGAAACGGACGAGATTTAACGTCCAATAATTATGTCAATTTATTCTTCGAGTTAAGAGGAAGACAATGAGGTAAGAAACGACCGATATTAATCACCGTAGCCGGAGACGCCATGGATGGGGTCGGGAGCTACAGCGTAACGAAGGAGGAGGACGGAGGAAGAAAGAAGAAGGAAAGGAGGCGGACCGGTCGGCTAGGAAAAAGAAAAGAAAAGGGAGAACCAGACTGGTTGGCGTCGGTTTCTACCTTCATTAAACAGCGCGCGTCGCTTCATCATTAAAGAAGATAAAACGCTGCGTTTGGGCGTACACAGGAGATGTCAGCGGTGCTGGGCCGCGGGAAGGGAAAGAAGACGGTGGGTTGGGCCGCGTCCAGGCCCAACCGCGGAAGAAAGAAAAAAAGAAAGAAAGAAAAAGAAAAAGAAGAAAAGAAAAAGAAAAGGAAAAAGGAAAAATTTAAGGTTTTGGGTTTAAATAAATTAATTAGAATATTTTGGGTATTTAACATAAAATATTTATTTAATAAAAATATTAAATTTCCTTTTAAGACTAAATTAGGATTTTTAAAAGATTTTCCATAAATTCTATTTTAATTAGCAAAACACCCTAAATTCCTTCAATAAATTATTTATAACATTATTATTAAATTAAAACTATTTTCTCATTCTAATTTTAAATAAAATAATTTTTTTAATTAATTTCCAAAATAACATATTTAATTATCCAAAATACCAAAATTTCTCTAATAAAAATACTTACAAAATTCTTCTTAGTTTTCCTAATGAATTACTTTTTATTTTAATAAAAGTAATTTATTTAAATAATTTTTCTAATAAAATATCATTTAAATATAATTTATAAAATTATAAATTTTTGGGGCATTTCATTTATTCTCCATTTTAGGTTAAATAACATAAATAGGAATTATATAGGTTATGGGAACAATTACAAGATTTTTACAATAATAGGGAATGATAAATAATTAATTAAGCATAAAATATTGTCTTTTATTTAAACCATTTGACTTGTGATAGTGGGACTGATAATTGACAATAAAACTACGTAACTTGAAAGAGTTTGTTAGATAAATATTTCCGTTGATACATAACTAGTAATTAAAAAAATTAGATAATCAATTAATTGGTGAGTATAATTGAATAGAGGTGGATCTAGATTCCTTATAGCTTTTATTACTTGATTTTATTTTGATTATATTTTGTTTGATTTTTTTTAGTTTAATTTCGTTGATTTGAATTTTTTAGTTTATAATTAGTTATTTCTTTATTTGAATTCATTCACCTAAGCCCAATTAGAATAATTAGAATTTTTATATTATTATTTAATTTATGTAGAAATGATAATTTGATACTTTTAATGTCTTATATTACTTGCAACGATATATAGTAAGTGGTAGGTATATTTGGTCCGGACCAAGTAAGAGTCAAACTTTAAATTTATTCTCTCCTAAAAAAAAGTATTTTATATAAGGTGTCTATTATTTAATTATGGAAGGACAGACAACTGCAACGTACAGATAACTATAACACGTGTCCCTTTGTTTGAGGTAGCAAGCACCTGTAAAATATTTCCTTCTTTATTTCTCTTTATATCAATGATTCCTTATAAGTAGGGAATTATTGTATGCTATGATGCCCGAAAAAATTAGCATGTAAAGGAATAGCAAAAGTCACGTGCCTCAATTACAACAAGCATTATTTCCAAAAATAAAAAACCTTTTTAGATATATAGATACCTGATATGAATAATGTTAAAAACTATGAATGTCTAAAATATATCACTAATAGGAAGTTCGAATAATTTTCATATGAGATATGCATTTTTAGTGTGAATGCTCACATTATTTTATACATTGATCATTACTTATTATCAAGAGGATGTTTGAAATTGTAGTAAGGGAGGTAGAAAAAATACCACTCTACTTAATTTATGCCTATTATATAGATGTTTGGGAGCAAAATATTTTACAAAGATTACCTATTTTATATATTTGTTCAAAGTAAAATTATTATTTTTCGAAAATATTTTTCTCCATTCCAAACAAAATATACAAGAGATTTAAAGTATAGGGAATAGAGGGTGGGGAATAAACCCCACATGCATTACATCTAGGGATGTTCAAGTGGTCAGATTGGATATCCTACCTACTAATTAAATCAAATATCTGGATTTTAGGATATCTACAAATAATAATTGATTAGATATATAAATATCTGATTTTTGTATGAGCATTCAAATTAATCATTGTTAAAAGCTTCTATCATAAAATATATAAAAATTAGGATGAGAGTTAGATAATACTCATGCCTATATTCGTCTAAGTGACTTATTTTATCCAAAAATGGTGTAAAATATATTTTTGAGTTTTGAACTTAATGAATAAATAAACTATAGAAACTAACCAATTACCTAAATTATATATTGTAATGGTAATCTAATGACCATATAATTACTGGAGTAATTATATAATTAGTTTAAAATTATAAATAATATATTATTATTTTATATATGGTCACAAGGTGTTAATTTTATAATATTTTTTTAAATATATATATTTTTATAAATCAGATATTATTTATATTTTTTAGATAATATATTTAATTTTTATTAACAGAATTAGTGATTTAATATTTTTGATCAGATGGAAAAATATCAAACAACCTAAACAACCTTACGATTGGAATGCAGTAAAATCAAATATGTTTAGAGATCTACTGATTTTATATATTTGTTAAAAGTAAAATTAGTGCTATTTCAAAAGTTTTTTCTTCATTAATTTCAAATACAATATACAAGAGATATAAACATTATTATTATTTTTTTTTAAAGTCAAGAGTAAAGGCCCCATTTCAGATAATAAGTCCTTCTCGGTCTTCATTGTCGGCATACCAAAGAGCCCCCTAGCATTATGGGTTGATATTGCACAACCAGACCGAAGAGAGATTAGATTTTTATACTTTAACAAATGCTATAAGAACAGTAGGAAAAATAATTGCCATTCTCCGAGTCCCTTCAAACCTCCACCATCTCACCTTCTGCACTTAAGGCCCACACAAACAGAGAGCAACAAATGCATTTTAGCGAAAAGTCGTATGAACAATTGCTATCCCTCCATGCTTTAGAACATGCTTAGTTGCTGATTGGTCACAGAGTGGGAGGACCAGCACACACTTCACTGGAAGTAATGGGTCACCGAAAGCTATGGATTCTAAGTTCTAACCGCCGTGCGCGCAGCATGTTTAATGAGCCCGTGTCTTTTTCCTATGAACTCCTACAAAATATAAACTTGGAAGAGGAGCGCATACATTTTATGTCATTTCCCATCACTGCTTTTGATTTACCAAGTACAATGATTGGAGATTCAAATTCTTATCTACATACCATGGTAATAAATATTTTTCAGAACGCTTGCTTATTGTTACACCCATCTTATTTACCCCTTCCGTTTCCTTTGTTTCTGTTGCAATTCCAACTTGAACCAACTTCTGGCGGCATGTGTTAGTTGGGTTAATTCCTTTCAACTAAGATGTGAAATGATACCAGTCCTTATCCAACCGCTAATAGAAGAATCTATGTAAATTGCAAATTCTACCATGTATTTGGTTCCACCCTGCAGGATACTCTTAGGTCCAATGTCTTCGTTATGTCAGTTCAAAATTGATACGACCGACGCATGCCATTCTTCACTCGTTTTAACCTCGTAGACCAACACCTTATCCATCGAGACACCTACTCATTTCCCCCCTTTTTTTAGTCATCTCATCTCAAAAGGCTTTCTTTGATATCCTCTCCATTTCAACCCATTATAAAAATGTTGTCCTCATACAAGAGTAGAATTGATAATGGAACCAACCCTAAACCTTTGTACAAAACACATAGTGGTCAACTAATGTCTTCTTCAACACATGTTGAGTCATATGGTACTCAAACATCATATATTATTGTGTGAGTTTGTGACTCGTATTTGGTGTGTATAATAACTTAAATTGGTGTGTAAATTATTTTAGAGGAATTTGGAGTAGAATTGTGAGTTATGTTGGAAAGATGTGAATTTTTGACCTTGATGCAATCAGAATTTGGAAAAGTGTTGAATATGAAAGTTGTATATATTTCTATTATATTTCCAATACATCAAAAATCAGCTCGAATGAAGGTCAAACGAAAAAGTTGTTGCTGAAATACTAGAGACTATTAAATCTGGAAAGAAACATGGGGGGCGGGGTGTGTGTAGTATAAATACCATGTGATTAGAACCCTAATTAGCATAGCGCTGCCCTCTTCTATCCTCTTGAGTTCTTTTGTAATTTCTTATTGAATTGAGTGATTAGCTGAGGATTTCTTTGATTCTCTTTGTAATCACAATTACTTCACATCAATAAGATCATCTATTTCTCCAATTTGTGTTCTTGAGTGTTCTTCTCTTTTTAGTTTTTGTGTGTTCTATTTGATTTCAATTAGATGTTATTTTTTCCAATTGGTATTGATCGCCAACAAATTGTTATCCGAGTATAGGATTTGTCTTCGAGATGTCTACAAGATTTAATATAGAGAAGTTTGATCAATCGATGAACTTTGACTTATGGAAGTTGAAGATGAAGGCAATCCTACTTCAGAATGGACTAGAGAAGGTGTTACTTAAGAATTTATAGAGGCCAAATTTGATAAATGATGAAAATTTTGAGGAGACAGATCAAAAGGCTCTTTTCACCGTACAGTTGTGTTTGTCTAATGAGATCTTACGCGAGGTGGCTAAAAAAACAATAACATCATCCCTATGGTTCAAGTTAGAGTCTCTATACATGATGAAGTCGGTGACGAATCATTTTTTATTGAAGAGCAAGTTGCACAGGTTGAAATTAAGTAAGGGACGATCCCTAAAATCTCATCTTGATGAATTTGACTCTATAATTATGGATTTGAGGAATATAGATGTCAAATTGGAGGATGAAGATCTTCTTATTATATTATTGTGTTCTTTGCCTATTGATTATAAATATTTTCTTGATACCATACTATAGAGGAAGGATGATAAGTTGGTTCTTGATGATTCAAGACTGCCTTGCTACAATGGAAACTGATTGAGAATCGGTTGACCAGAAGTAGTTCTAGTGACTCACATAGTGAGGGACTTATAGCTAGGGGCAGAATCAGAAATGGGGTTCTGGTGAGAAGAATAAAAGTTTCAAGTCAAAGTTCAGGAATAACAAATCTAAGAATATCATGTGCTATGGGTGTCATAAGAGGGGCCATATCAGGAAGTTTTGTCCTAATAGGAAATTTGGAGATAAATCTAGTGAATCATCTGGCATAAAGGATGATGTTGCTATAGCCCAATATGATAATGATGGTGATGTATTGACTGCCACAAATAGTTAAACCAAGATTATGGACAGGTGTATCTTGGACTTTAGTTGCTATTACTATATTTGTCCCAATAGGAACTATTTCTAGACTTATGAGATAACTTGAGGTGGAGTTATGATGGGGTAATGATGTTGCATGCAAAGTTGCCAAGATTGGGGTAGTGAAGGTGAAGATGCATGATGATGTGGTCAGAACATTGTATAATGTTCGACATGTCCCTGAGATAACTAAGAACTTGTTTTCATTGAGTTCCTTAGATTGTAATGGATATCGTTGTGTGATTGAAAATGACACAATGAGGATTATTAGAGGGAATCTTATTCTAATAAAAGGCAAGAGGGTCGGGACACTATATGAGCTTGTTGGTTTCACTATTGAGGGAGCAGCTGCGGTAACATCATCAAGTATGTTTAACTCGGATGTTACTAGAATTTGGCATATGTAACTTGGACACATGAGTCTCAAAGGTATAACTGAACTCTCCAAGAGAGGGTTGCTGGATGGGTAGAGTACAAGTACTATAGATTTCTATGAGCATTGTGTGTTTAGAAAGAAGAAGCAGGTTGGATTTTCAAAGGCTACACATAGTATGAAGGGGCTTTGGATTATGTTCACTCTGATTTGTGGGGTCTTGTAAGGGTGGTTTTTAAGGGTGGTTCGCTATACCTACTAACATTTATTGATGAATTCTCTAGAAATGCGTGGTCTTATTTTATTAAAAATAAGAATGATGTCTTTGGTGATTTCAAGCATTAGAAGACTTTACTAGAGAAGTAGACTAGGAGAGAGGTGAGGTGTCTCAGGATAGATAATGGCCTCGAGTTTGTCGAGTATAGTTTCATTGATTATTTTGAGGACCATGGTATTGTTAGGCATCACACTTGTGTTGGAAGACCATAACAAAATGGGGTTATTGTATTTCTATCTCCTACAATAATTGTAAGCATGTTCCAAAAGGTCACAAGGAACATATATTTTATGAATTCATGGTAAATATATATATTCTTTTGTTCATTTTGGATGTCACATGTTATTCATTTTAATACATTAAAATTAGTATAAATATTTATTTCTTATTTTGTAGAGAGTGTTCATCCTCCTAGAGGTGAGGAAGAAGTGATTTCTTAGACATTGCAGTGAATGTCTAAGAATATTTATGGCATGGTTGGAAAATAAAAAAAAATATATAAAGAGGGATTTTACTTTATAAAAAAATCCTCCTAAGCATTATGGTTTCGTTAATCATTGCATATCGTCTTTCATATAAGTTTAAAGTATTTATTGCATAATAATTAAGCTTTTGGTTAAGAATATTTCATTGATATGTAAATAATCACAAGAGTAACTATTTTAGCTTGTAATATGTGATAAAAGTGTCAAAATAAATACATTTCTAAGGGAAATATTTGTAGTCATAATATGGCTAAAAAAATGCTATACAAGCCTTGAAGAAGGGTTGGTATGATATTTTGATTTGTGTGTTTAAATGTTTATGTAAAGAGTATTATAATCATATTGCTAATTTAAGTGTGTATTTTGGAATTATAGCTCATAGACTAGAACTTGGATTCATGTACCTCTTCCATCAATATTGGTACATTATGGAATAAGGCTAGAGCAATAAAAGATAGATATATTAATGAATATGTACAAGATGCTACCAAAAATATTGTAAGTTTGAAAATATCCCTAACCTTAGTTTTTTTAGAGCAAACTATTATATTATGTTTATTCCTTTGTTTTAAATTGCATACATTGTAGAATTATCTCAAAACATCAAATTCTATTGAGGGTGTATATCAATATGGCATCATGTCACAAGTAACAATAAATGAAGAATACCCCGAAAAATACAAGGGTCTTGAATAAGGGGTTATGAGAACAAGTGAGTGTGACTGATCTTATGGACCTCTAAACACAGGTGCCTAAGTGGCTATCCTAACCCAAAAATTAAGCATGACATTTAAACGGATGGCCACAATAATGAAATAGTTTTTATATATTAAATCTCAAGGGTTTAAGCTATTTGATTTAGATGCACATGATCTACTTCACATACTCAATATAAATAACATTAGAGAAAGTTGTGAAGCTTATACTCATTTTTATTCTCTTCTGGAGGTAAGCATATCAAACTATGAATTTCTATAAAATGTATCTAGTTTCAACTCAATAATTAACAACATGTAATCTTTTATTTTAGGGTTTGCATAAATGTGACTTGTTAGATAATGAATCCTCAATTATTTTAGTGAAAGGAAGGGTAAGAATCAATCATGTCCCAAAATTTTGATGATCCATTGGTATATCTTGGACCAAAGTATGAGGCCTATAAGTATTGATATTCCAATGATTAGAGATGCACCATTGCCTTGTCATAAAGAAGGAAATGAGGCAGCCACATTTTTTTAAGCTCATGGAAGCTTTGTGCTCACTACTTAAGAGGTAATGAAATTCACCATCCATGTTATAACTAACATGTTACATATTATTTTTTATAACTTATTAGTATATATATGATCATTATATTCATTTTAATACTATGAATTAAGAAATTGAAAAATAAAAATGTTCATAAGACAAATGGAAATAGAGTTATTAGTGGAAAGAGCAAACTAAAATAGGGTGCCGAGAATGGAAAGAGAGAGAGAGAGAGAGAGAGAGAGAGAGAGAGAGAGAGAGAGAGAGAGAGAGAGAGAGAGAGAGAGAGAGAGAGAGAGAGAGAGATAAAAAATTAGTTTCCCCACAAAATATTACATCTTCAAAAGAGAACTAAAAACTACAATAACCCCGCTGAAGACTACTAGCTTTGGTGATGTTGTATTTCTACACCTAAAGTTACCTCGATAACGATCTAATTATAATTGGTTGTCCTTCCAAGTATGTTAGGAGGAACAAAACCATTTACATGGTATCAATGGAGGTTATCAATTACATTTATAATTAGGAATGGATGCCAACAATAAGTGTTGTTGTAGATGTCAAGTAAGCATTATTTCATATGATATATTTTGATACTTTATGTTGATTTGTATAATTTTATGACATCTTATATATGAGTTATGAGACATTAATAAATATGCATAATTATTTTCATATATGGTTTGGTAGCTAACTATTTTATAGTAAAGGGGATGATGCCCTCTATTGCGTTTTTGTGTCCATACTACATATCTAACCATACTATAATAAGTGATGGTAGATACATAAACTATATAACGAATCACACATTAAGTATGGGGTACAACAAAAAAAAGTATCTTAAACCTCACCTTGCAAGTGGGCATTGGATTTTGTACCTTATTTGTCCTGATTAAAACAAAATATATGTGATTGATTCCCTCTAAAAATATTACATTCCTTTTGTAGTCACTTGTTCTGAAGGAAAATATTTAATTGACATATTTATATGCTTCTTACTTCTTAGTTTATTAGCTTATTTATGCATATACTCTGCTTTAATTTTTTTGAGGTATATAAAGTTGTAATATTGTGTATAATAATTTTTTATCAGGGCACTAAGGACGGCTCATATGAGGAGAGGCGGAAATAGTATACTAGGCCCAAGGAATCTTGAGTATGAGCCTATGATGGTATGCAACAAGACAAGTATTTTTTTATTTTATTTCAATTCCAATTAATTTATAATATAAAAAAGCTAAATAAATTTATTTTTGAGTGTCCACAATAGTAAAATGATAATAATTATGGATAATATATTTGTAAAGAAATGGATCTTATACTCAATAATAAACCTATACATATAGACCCAAGCGATGTATGTTTCTTTTCCCATATTTTTTCATTAATTAATCTATGTTATAATAATTACTAAGCAAACAATCCAATAATTTCAATTTTTATTTTGGCAATGGTGGATATACACAAGGCTATAAATACACAAATGATGAAATTAATAAGGTTAGAGATAAATGGGCCAAGTTTTTATACTCACACAATCAATATTAGGGATCTACATGCATATTATGGTTTGTATTATATATGTATTAAGTTCTTTTATACAACTGGATATGAACATGCATGCATGCAAGTGTTTATAAGTTTTTGATAATTAAGTCTTATGATCTATGAACTTTGACTTTGGAGTGTAGGGCTATCAACTTATGGTATACCTACTAATTTTCATTCCTATGTGCAAATTATGCATGAATTGGTGTTGTTTTACATATTGAAATCTTGCTAAATATTGGAGCATACAACTGTGTATGTGGACTAGAATAAAATTACATAATTTGTTTTAAAAAATAATTATGTTTTAATAATGGTTATTACATAAACTATTATTAAAACCTAATGTATTATATATTTCAAGAGTTTTAATAACGATTTTAACCAAAATCATTATTAAAACTAGATATTAACAATGTTTATTAAGGAAAAACCATTGATAAATGGTGAATTAAATGCTCATTAAAATACTAATTTGGGTTTTAGTTCTGCATAATGACATATTTAATGTTAACATGCATGTTTTAATAAAATTTTTAGGAAAAACCCATTATTAAATCATGAATTTAATACTATTTAATAATTATTTAGGGTTTTATTTAATTCTTTATCAAAATTTAGTTACTATTTTTAGGATTTTATGGCTATTAAGCCATTAGTTTTAATATTGGTTTCTCGGTGGAACCATTATTAAAACCTCACTTTTGACCTAAAATTTGCATATTTTTTAGATATTTTTATGATGGTTTTTGAACCATTATTAAATTTTTAATAACATAAGATTCAATAATGCTTGAAAACCATTATTAAAACCTTTTTAAAGCCAATATTAAAACCCTTATCCGAGGTAGTGATACTTCATGTCTTAGGTTATCTTGTAAAGTAGTTTATGCATAATACATTTAATTTTAGTCCCTTGAGACTTTTTAAAATTATCTTTAAATCTTATTTGATATAAAATTATTATTGATTTTAAATCCTAAATCCTTTTAAAAGTGTTTTTGAACATGTTGGTTCTAGTTAAAGCCAAATGACTGGTCTTAAAATTGATTGATTGGTTTGGTCCAAACCTAGAACTTTAAATGTACAAAAACTCAAACAGATTAACTAGTTCAAAAACTAATTGTTTAGTTTAAGAAATTCATCAACTGGTGTATATAAATAGGCTATGGATTTTGCTCATATACAAACCCATTTCATATCCGATTGAACACTTTACCAAGTTCATAAAACCAATTAGTTATGGATTTTACTTCTATAGAAACTCATTTTGTATTTGTTTGAACAGTTTGACTAGTTCATAAAATCAATCAACCGGCTTACAAACCGATCGACTTATTTAACTAACTGGGCTATGGGTTTTTCTCTTATAGAAACCGTTTGCATCTCTGCCTGAATAGTTCAACTAGTTCATAAAATTGATTGATTGGTTCACAAATTGATCAACTTGTTTGACTAACTAGGCTATAGGTTTTACTCCTATAGAAACACATTTCATCTCGGTTTGATCACTGCAATTGATTTCATAAAACCTATTCGCTGGTTCACAAATGGATCTACTAGTTTGAACAACTAGGCTAAAGTATGAGACAAAGTTCAAAATGATTGACTTGTCTAAATGACCTATTGACTAGTTTACTAAACCATTCAACTATTCATATATGTTCATAGGACCAAAAATATACGAAACAAAATTGATTGACTAGTTTATGTAATGGTAATATTTGCACTTTAGGATTGAACATATTCCATCAATTGGTTTGACCAACTGATAGACTAGTGAGGAAAATATGTCGACTAGTTAACATTAAATGGTAAAAAAAATTGCCCATTACTCGTGTAATGAATATATGGTTTGTACACGAACGACTAAATTGTTGGATATAAGTATAAATAGAATTTACGAGGAAACTGATAAATTAATTTTCACCTCTTATTAATTGATCTAATCATTTTTTTACTTCTACTTATAATTAATTCTCAATCAATCACTTTCATATTCATCTCAAGTTGAAATATTTTTTAAAAGTGCTTATGATCACTCTACTTAGCTAAAAATTTCTCTCTAATTGTAATATCTAATTCCTTCTAAATATATTACACTAAAAAATTGTTCCTTCATTTTCATATTTGTATCATTTGTGAGATATATTGTAATCAACACAACTTTACTCAAAACTCATTACATTGAGATTGTGTGTTTCCTAGCATTTCTCATAATGATCATTAGATTAGTAAGTCCATGAACCTAAAAATAATAACTATTTACCTTGTAAATTATCTTATAGAAGGTAATTGGATTTTTAGGATCATAAAACAAGAGATTATTGATCATAAATAAACACACAGAGATTCAAAATCTAAAAGAAAAACCTTTTTTGTAGTAGATGTAATGCAATTTTATTCTCAAACCACTATACATTATGTGTCAAAATTTTAATTTCTTATTTGTTTCCTATGAATCCTATTCATACCTATAGGTTTATTTCATATATCTTTGGTATATTTCCAAAACACCTAAAATGAGCTCAATTAGAGACCTAATAATAACTTTATAATCGAAATAACAAATAATATCAAAGCTATCAGAAAATCATTGCAATTAGAGTTAAGATGGGATGTTTTTAGCCATTTTTTAGGCTTGATGCTTGGGATGGTGTAGGGTAGATAGGGAGGGGAAGACATCCTAATATATGAAGGATGGATATTAATTAATTAACTATTAAAAACATCTCAAGTCTATTCACCACTAGTCAAAGAATAAACACCTTTTTTTTAGTAATTTTCATTCATTCTTTATGAGTGATTTTTGTAGGTGATCGACATGGATGAATAAAAGGGTAATATAGGTTTATTTTATTTCATCTAATTATGATATCTATATCCTCTATTTACATACCTTATATCCTAATATTTTTAATCTAAATAAAAATGATTGATTAGTCTTGATATGAATTATGAAGAAAGGGTATTATATATTTAATTTTTTTTCTCTACATCATCTGATTATAATTAATACCCCTTATTTTTCATCTTATGTTTAATGATACTCATTAATTTCTAAATCAATCTTGCTAAGGTTAAAGAAAATTCCCTGATTTGAATGTTTTGAGAACCTTTACCCTAATTGATTCCATTCATGATATTATGTGTTGTGTTATTGATTTTATTTATGAAATTATAAAACTTATCACCTTCCAATTAGGGGTTTAAATTAGCAAATTAGATTAAAAATCCCTAGACTTGACTTTTTTAACTAAATAAATAAGCTGAGTCGAGCTGAACTCATGAGGCAAAGACAAAAAATGAGTCAATAGTCACATTTTTTTAGCCCAGTCTCGACTCATTTAATAAACAAGACCAAAAGTGAGGCCTAGGATTAGAAAATTTAACTAAACGAATGAGATGGTTTGAGCTTTTAATGAGCCAAAATGAGTCGAATACTGTGTGAGCTTAGCTCATTTACAACCCTACTTCTAGTATTAGTGTTAGAGTTTCTAGTGAGATTTGAGAGTTGATTCAGGATTAGATCTAATAGCATAACTTGAGATTGAATCACAAGATTGAGAGATGTTGGTTTAGCCTCTACAACATAAAAAGAGAGGAGTTATTGATGAATATTAATGTATTACTTGTTATTTGTATTCATGCTTGAGATAGACATGTCATATTAGGTTATAGGGAATGGTTTCTAGAGAGCATTACACTTTATATCATTTTTGACATAATTTATTGTGAAATGAGATTGGGTGGAGCATTAAATTGCATTTAATGTTGAGAGAATTGATTGGATCCTTAATCATCTTTGTTATCCAGAAAAAACCACTTGATTTTTTATATTCTTTTCTTTATTTGCATGGTTTTATATAAACTATATAATCACTTCAATTGCCACAATTAATCATCTAGGCATAGAAGATTTGATTACTTTCCTAGTGCTCACTATTAGTCACTATGGGATGATAACTTGATTACTACATTAATATCGTGTACTTGTAAATTGAGTCTATCAAATAAAGTCACAACAACTAAACACTTTTAGCTATAAATAATCCACCTCTCTATTGAGATATACACTATTAGCAACATCACCATGAAGAAGGCTTGAGGGAGATGAATTAATGATGACATACTATTAGTAATACTACACCCTATAATAATATTAGGTGATGTGTTTTAAGAGTAAATCTCAATCAGTGTTTGATTTATCCACTCTATCACTCCATTATATTAAGGATTTTAGGAACAATATTATTATGGCAAAATCAATGAGCCCTACAAGACTTAATAGACCAACATATTCACCTTAATTATCCAAGTGATTGTACTTCAACTTCCTCATTATTTCATACTCAACCATAGCATGAAATACCTTAAATTTATTCAATGCTTAATCCTTTATCTTCCTGAGATACTTTAACACCCCCAAACTTACAAAATAATTTTTTTAAAACAAGTTTGTGGAATCCAAAACATAAATTTGAGGGGTTTTATGTTGCATCCAACATAGAATAGGTAGTTCCTAAACCTACTCTATGTGTGGTGTAGGGAAAAAGTAACCTCATACCTAGGAATCGGATGTGGGAACACTTGAATCTACTATGATAAAATACATAAAAAAGAGGAAAATAAAATATGTATAATGAAAATAGAAGACATAAAATACCAAATAGAAAAAGAGAGATTCTAGATATCAACTCTAGACCAAATCCAATCACACTTACTGCAAGCAACACAATGAAAGTATTGAATCACCGAGTGCTATCAAATATTCCTACAAATTCACCATTTGCCATGAATAAGTAGGCAATCGAGTACTATCAAATATTAGTACAAAGGTACTGAGTAATCCCCTATGCAAAACTAAACATGAAAATATTACACGAAACATGTAGAAGGTGTCACGGTATGACATGGTATAAAATACTAAGATACACATTTGATAAAAAGTACGATGACCATGTTTGATAAATAAACATCACCAAGGCCACATTATCCTTATGCCGACTCATTTAAACCATAACTGAAACTTATCAACCAAGCATCCAAGGGATGCATTCTGAAAGAATACATAGAACAAACCTTAACTCAATTTCCATAACATTCTCATTATATTTCATAAACTCAATATCTATATTCGACTATTCCAATTATTTGGTCATATTGAGTTGATAATTATTATCAATTTGATGGAACAGACTGAAACACCTTCTAGGGAAAAACTGAAATGCCCCAAAAACCCTAATTTCTATTATTTATTATTAAATAATATTTTATTTTGAAAGTTAATCAAATAATTTACTTTTAATAAAATAAAAGGAAGTTAATTAGTGAGCGTTCCACCAGCTATAATAGTGGGGTTCCCGCACTCACATGGATTGATAAAGACTATGATGTGAATCGATTATAATTATCAGAGATCTAATGAGAAGTTATCTAGTTCATAACCAGTATTGTTTATCTATGTTATTCCATATTATTTACGTAAGTCTGCTACGTCTGCTATGTCATGTATCTCTGTGTATGTGGGTCTTAGTGCGTCTGTTACCTTACTCGGTACGTAGCGTACAGATCACCCGTTTCATGGGTGCTGCTCAATCCCATGAGTAGAAGACCCATCTGAGTTTTGGAGGTAGGGGGCGGATGTCTTTGTTACTTACAAGGCTGAGAGTTGAGTTTGGACCTAGCTTGGGGGCTGAGAGTGACGTGGCCGGAGAGCATCCCCCGTCTTTTTTCTTTGTATTATCGTACTTTGTTTTATTCCGTTATTTTGTGTCCTCTGACATTTGGTACTTTTCAATTGTACTTTCGATTGTAACTTTTGACTTTTGCACTCTGATTCCTTCGAACTTATGCTTTACTAATGACTCGTTTTTGGTGTTATTCTTATTTAGCCTTAGCACTTAGTATCGGGTCGGTAGGAGTGAATCGATCTGGTACTAATTGTGGCGGTAACGCCCCCGAATTTACAGTTTTATCTATTTGTTTCCGCTAAACACTTTTAAATTAAACGAAATTTTTTAGTAGTAAATTTGGAGGTGTTACAAGTTGGTAACAGAGCGGTCGGTCTTGTTGGCCACGCTCGTTTTCGGAAATAAAATTTGGTTTACAAAATTTTATTGGATTTTGAAGTATGTTTTGCTGTCCTTCTATTTTAATCTTTTAAGTCGATACTACTAGCCACATCATTTGCAAAATGAATTTGAATTGCAAAGTTTTTCCTTGATTTCAAATCGTTTTGAAGCCAAAGAGATTTTTCATTTTTGAAGCGTTTGATTCCGGCCACGGTGAGAAACGAAGGGTAGAATCTTAATTAAGTTTATTCTTAAGGGGGTAGTTTTTATAAGTATTATTTTTCGTAGGGTGTCCCTATTCCCTTAGACCTTTCCAACCCTAACCCTAGGCGCTTCCAGAGACTTCAGGGATGAATTGTGTTTTTAAGGGGGTAGTGATGAAATGCCCCAAAAATCCTAATTTCTATTATTTATTATTAAATAAGATTTTATTTTGAAAGTGAATCAAATAATTTACTTTTAATAAAATAAAAGGAAGTTAATTAGGGTAAATCAAGAAGAAATTTAAAAGTGTTTTAAATAGGAGGAATTGTAGTATTTTAAGCTAATTAAGGATTTTATTTTAGAAATTAATTAAATAAATTACTTTATTTAAATTAATAAGAATAAAATAGTTTCGAATTAATATAAGCTTTATAAATAATTTAATTGGAGAAAATTAGAGTGTTTTGTTAATTAAAATGGAGTTTAAGAAAATTCTTTCAAAAATCCCTAAATTAACCTAAAAATAGAATTTAATTATTATTTTAATATTTATATTTTATTAAACATCCCAAATTACCCAAATTATACTAATTAAGCCAACCACTAATTTCCCTCCTTTTTCCTTTTCTCCTTTTCCCCCTCCTTTTCCTTTTCTTTCCTTTTCTTCTCTTCTTTTTTTTTTCCTATTTCTCTCCCCCCGACTTGGGTTGGCCTACTGACCAGCACCCGCTGCGTGGCCCAGCTCCCCCCACGCACACCCTTCCTTCCTCCTGGCTGGTTCGGCCTTTTTCTTTCTTTCCTTTCTTTCCCGCTGAACCACCGGTCACCCTTACCTGCACTTCGTCTTCTACCTTCCGTATCTGCCACCGAAAATTTTGCCGGAAAAAGCAAACCTTCAACGCCATCCCAATATCACCGATCATTTCATCCTCTCCTCCTCGTTTTCTTCCCTATAGACGTGACCCATCGATGCAGCCCCTCCCCCGCACGTAAGCCCTCCATTTTCCGACAGATCACAGTCTGCAAATTCCAGACCCTACACTAGCCATTCTCGTCGGACGACCTACCTTAACCCTAATCCCCCTACCCTCCCTCCAAGCTTTGTCATTTCCCATCCCAATTGGCCTATAAATAGCCCCAACCACTGCCTGGATCGGGTTCAAAAATCTGGAACCCAAAGAAACCCCGTCGCGCACCGCCCCACCTTCAGCCGCCCTTTCCTCCGCCGTTAGCCACCTTTGCTGCCTGCCCTTGCCACCACAATCCTCCCTGCACCACCCTCTACACAACCAACCTCCTAGATCCTCCTGCCTTGCCCTGCACGTGCCGCCCTAACCGTGCGAAATTGCCTCCCCAAAACAGCCCTTTCAACCCTTGCGCCACCTTCGCGCCGCCACCGCCGGCCATACAGCCGCTTGCAGCATCGCCACCACCCGCCAAAACAACCAGGGGATCCTGCCCTACCACCCTACACCTCCACTTTCCTCTAGTTTCCCCTCCCCTAGCCTCCACATCCATTTTCCCCTATTCTCCCTTCCTCCACTGCTGCCGCTGCCGCTGTCGGCGCCACCACCCCCCAGCCAGGTTGCCCAACTCCCTAAACCTTAGATCCTAAATAATAAAACTGATTAATGATTTTAATAATATTAACTACAATTATTACTGTTATTATGATTAATATTAACATTATCATTATTATTACTAATATTATTATTATTACTAATACTACCACCCTTATTATTATTATTACTAGGACCCAACCTTACCCTAAGAACCTCTAATTAATGGTATTAATTAACTATAAGACCTTGTTAAGTTATTACTATTATTACTATTATTACCACTGTTATTATTATTATTACTATTATTATTATTATTATTATTGTTGTTGTTGTTGTTGTTGTTGTTATTATTATTATCATTATTGTTATTATTATTATTATTACTATCGTTATCGCTATCATCATCATTTTCACTATTATTATTATTATTGTTGTTATTATTATTATGTTATTGTTCTAACTATTATTATCGTTGTATTATCCTTATTATTATTTTTAGTATTATTATTGCTATTAGCACTACTATTATTATTATTATCATTACCATTATTATTATTATTATTATTATTATTATTATTATTATTATTATTATTATTATTATTATTATTATTATTATTATTTTTGTTGTTGTTGTTGTTGTTGTTGTTGTTATTGCTGTTGTTGTTATTATTATGATTATCATCAGATCATGGTTGTTGCTATTATTATTATTATCATTATTATTATCGTCACCGATACTACTACGATTTTAATTATTATTGTCAACATTATTATCATTGTAACTACTATCATTATTATTAGTAGTATTTTTACTATTATTATTAGTATTAATAATAACATTGTTATTAGTAATATTAAAACCCTTTACTTTAATAACTATGGATTTTACTAAGACTTACCTTGATTAGTGGTGATTTGCTTAACTACCTTAAGAACGACAATAACCCTCCCCTTTTAATTATAAACTACTATTATTAATATTAGCCTTAGTATTAGGCCATGATAGGGGTAAGATAGGAATTTTGGTAATTCCGGTAGAGGGAGATTGACCCTTAGTATTTCCCTCTTATAGGTGAAGCGAGTCAAAGCCCCCAGGAGGCGTAGGAGTGTGCTCCAAGCTCGGAGCCGATTTAGGTAAGGACGTAACTAAGGCCGCTTGTGTGTATTACATGTTTTACTCATCTTGGATGCCTTGTACGGTTTATATGCTGTATTATGTATGCTATCTGTTTTACTGTGTAGCGCAGCGTGGAACCGAGGTATGTTCTCGTGCTTATGTCTGTATGTGCTAATATGGATATGATGCAAATATGATGTGATGTGACCCTTAGGACATGCATGCTAGGTTATTTGATGAGGTGTTGTGGAATGAGGGCTTGAAAGAGAAAAATGAGAGATTAAGATAACCAAAGGGAAGTACGTTGGCTAACGAAGATAAGAATGACCTAGGCAATCCGTGACCCATAAATGGACGAGAAAAGGGGGAATTAAATAAAATGGAAGAGTGGGAGAAACTAAGGTTATATGGGAGAACTAGGGTTTGCATGGAAATCTTAGGGTTTGGCATGGTAGAGATCAAGGGGTTTGCATGAGGAGGTTAAGGTCTGCATGGGGGCGAACCTTACGTATGGAAAGTTACTTTGGGATGTGGGGAAGTTAATGGAAGGTTTGGGAGTCTGGAGGCTCGAGGTGGAAAATAGTATGTAGGATAATATAAGGGTAGATAGGGACCGACTAGGATTTGGGGAGGAAACCCTAATTTGAGAAGGTGGAAAAAGAAAAAGAAAAAGAAAATAATAAGAATAAATGAGGAGGAGTGAGGTATGAGGGAGAGTTGAGTCTGAGGGTCATGATATGTGGGGTGTTAAGATAATATGGGTTGTTGGAGACACAGAAGGAAGGGCCACATAGGCCTAGATTAGGGTTTTTGGTGCAAACCCTAGGGTAAACTGGTGAGTAGACCTCGAGGTATAAGGTGGTGGGCCTTGACCCATACACCTAGAGGTTGGGTTTTCGATGTGAGAAATGTATTAAGTATGATAACTATAAAGGGTGTTTAGTGGCCTAATATAAGTGTGGAAGATAGCTCGGTAACCTAAACCGAGTAAGGGTGTAGCTAAGGTCGAATGTGTGACATGTATCCTACGTGCCTTGGATGTTCTATATAATTTATGTGTCGTGTTTTAAATGCCATTATCGTAACTGTTTCATGTGTGGCATGGCTTGGAATCGAGACGTGTGCATGTGACCTCATTAGTATGTGATAGTACGAATATGTCATAAATTATGATGTGATGTGTTGAGGCCCTTTAGCCATGCATGTCAAAGGTGAAATACCCTCGAATAATATACGTTAAGACACTAATCACTTAAAGAGGAATATGTTGAGCCGGACCCAGACCAGTCCACCAGCTATAATAGTGGTAGGGTATTTTACCCTCGCGACCGTTCCACCGGCAATTATAGTGGCAGGGCATGTGCCCTCGTGACCGTTCCACCGGCTATAATAGTGGAGGATTCTGTGCTCAACAAACCAAATGCAAAAGTGATAAGACATGGAAAATACTAATATTTACAGTGTAACACCTTGTGAGTCGGGGCCAGACCGGTCCACCGACAAATAATAGTGGCAGGGTATGTTACCCTCATGACCGGTCCACCGGCTATAATAGTGGCAAGGCATGGCCCTCAGGACCGTTCCACCGGTTATAATAGTGGGGTTCCCGCACTCATATGGATTGATAAAGACTATGATGTGAATCGATTATAATTATCAGAGATCTAATGAGAAGTTATCTAGTTCATAACCGGTATTGTTTATCTGTGTTGTTGCATATTATTTACGTAAGTGTGCTATGTCTGCTACGTCATGTATCTCTGTATATGTGGGCCTTAGTGCGTCTGTTACCTTACTCGGTACGTAGCGTACTGATCATCCGTTTCATGGGTGCTGCTCAATCTCACGAGTAGAAGACCCGTCTGAGTTTTGCAGGTAGGGGGCGATGTCCTTGTTACTTACAGGGCTGAGAGTTGAGTCTGGACCTAGCTTGGGGGCTGAGAGTGACGTGGTCGGAGAGCATACCCCGCCTTGTTTCTTTGTATTATCGTACTTTGTTTTATTCCGTTATTTTGTGTCCTCTGACATTTGGTACTTTTAAATTATACTTCAAATTGTAACTTTTGACTTTCGCACTCTGATTCCTTCGAACTTATGCTTTACTAATGACTCATTTTTGGTGTTATTCTTATTTAGCCTTAGCACTTAGTATTGGGTCGGTAGGAGTGAATCGATCTGGTACTAAGTGTGGCAGTAATTCCCCCAAATTTACAATTTTATCTATTTGTTTCCGCTAAACACTTTTAAATTAAACAAAATTTTTCAGTAGTAAATTTGGGGGTGTTACAAGTTGGTATCAGAGCCACTATTGTTGTACAGTGAAACATACACAACATCTCCCTTGGTAACACACTCCTAGCCATTATTCTTAATCTAATGGAATGTTCTGATGCATCTCTTAGCATAAAACGATCATGGCTACTATTAGCATATGGTAGAATGAACATAACACCTCAGCCCTAACTCGTGTGGTCTTTCACTTTAACTATTAATGCTTTATTAAATTTCATGGAATAATAATCTATAGTAAATAATATTAGAGGTAGTATAAAAGGGAATCTACTGACTCTCCAAATAGAATCATTCCACACTAATAATATTTACTTCCATTTTAATTACTCAAGGGGATATCATGTCAACCTGGAGATAATAAGGTATTTTGGTCATGCCGGCATACAAAGAAAATATAGTGTCCTACGGACAATAAAGCTAAGGGCACTAAGGTAACCTAGTCAGACGGCACATGAATGATGTATAATACCATAACAACAAAGAAACCTAATCCATAAGCATGCATAATCTCTAAGGAGTTTATAGAAATTAATAGAGTAAGATATATGACATGAGACTAGATAATAATGATCCTAAAGACTTAATCACCTAGGAGGTTGTAAGCATAATCACCAGAGAAGAGCCCTAACTCTACCAAAAAGCAAGTTCAAGAGTGGAGGGTGACTCTCTCATGTAAACCATCCAAAGATCCCCTTAGTCTTTTATGCGAAATCACATCAATATTATTTTTCAATGGTTGTGAAGATGGTGATCAAGATATTATTAGAACTTAAGTTGGAATATAAGAATAAGGATTTTGGTGTTTTATTCTGTGTTAGAATTTTATAGTTTTTGCTTCTAGTTAATGTGAGTCCTCTTGTAACATTGTATTTAGTTTTTTAATGTCCAGAGTTTTACCTATCATGGTATTTTATGTTTCTTGTTGTTTAATGTTTGTTGACCCAAAATTGCATATGTCATAGGCTAGGTGAATGGTCTTACCACTTTTATGATAAATGTGACAACAACATCCTTTATTTTAGGTTTTTCCTTCTACATTGTACTTTCAATATGAAATTTTAAATTTGAGAAAAATTGGGGTGTTATAGACATATATTGTGTATAGGGTGTACCTATTCTATGTAAGGCATAATATCTTGGATTTTTATCTTTGGCTTCCAAAAAATATGTTTTGTTAAAAAAATAGTTCATAAAATGGGGGTGTTACAATGGGTGCCTTAGGGAGTTAGGAAGATAACCTAGTGTTAACATACTTAATTTTTTGTGTGATTTTTTTATACGTTTTGACCTTTTGTGGTAAAACTTTTAACTTTATGGTTATTTCTATGACCTCTTCTTACCTTAAATCATAATTTTGCTTGTACTCCAACCTTTAGTCATGATATTAACCTTGTATTATTTCACCTTACCTCATACCAAATTTCTTACACACTATACCTTCCCCATCACCTCCTTCATTCAAATATAGTTGAAGAAACCTTAGGTAAACTCTTTCTCTCTTTCCTTGGTATTTTTTTATATTTCCTCTCCCCTCCATTTTCCCTCACATGCTTTGTTCTTCATTCATTCAACTCACATGTGCAAAGTGTTCTCTTCTCCCTTCTATTGATTCTTACCTAATTATTTGAAGATCTTCATCCCTTGTTCTTCCATTGTTGAAAATTGAGCCTTCTCACCTCTCTTTCTTCCATTTATTTTTCTTCTTTTTTCCCCTATTCCTTTATATAACCTCTTTATATTTTTATTAAGTATAGGGGTATTATATTAAGGAAAAATTTGAAGATTATCTCCTTCTTTTTTCCTCCTCTTTATGTGCTAACCTTGTTGTGGGTATGACTTATTTTCTTATTTGATTCTTTTTGTTGATGTTGTTGCCTCTTTGATATTTTATGTGCTTTAGTTCTGATTTTTGGGTCTTATTTTTTAAGGAGAATAATGAGGATATGATGGAGGCTAGAGTTTGAGAGACTATTTATTATTTTCTTTTTCTTATTTTAATTGAAAGAAGGTAAACTAATTCTCCTACTAAAAATGTAAAGATTACATGGTTGTGTGTTAGGTTTTGTTATTATTATGCTTAAAGTATGATTTTATGATTGTTGTGGCATTTAAAAAAAATATATACACGTGTCATGATTTGTCATGATTTTCTTAAGTATGCAAGAATGAAATAATATGTATGAACATGCTAATTTATGAGTTTTAATGTATATGTGATAACATGCTAATATAAGGTTGAATGTGGTAAAATAATTATGCTTGTAATATGTGAGTAGTTTGTCCAAGGGCTTGTTTGTCCTTTCTAAGTTACTTGCTTATACTTTTGATCTCCCCATTGAACTCATCACAAATTTTACTTATATTTTGATTTATAACATGATAGGTTTTAAGCATGTTTACAATTACTTATACATGGATTAAATTTTGTGAGACTTAGGGAAAATGTGTCTTTTTTACATTCCTCATGTTTTCATTTTCAACATGTGTGATGAAATTATGCCATGACTTATTATGTATATTCAACATGTGAAATATGATATGCTATGTACTATTTGGGCTAAGGTGTGTTTTGCCACAACTAGTTTCTAAAATTAAGTTTTATGTTAAATGATTATTTTAATATTAAATAGCTATGACATGTGTTTAATTCAAACACTTTACCCTTTGGTTTATTTTGAAATGGCTTTAGTATGATAGTTTGGTAGTTTCCTCTATGCATTAACCCTTATTTTGTTGGATATGAATTTGGTATGTGGTTTAGTATTTGCCTCAATGCACTACAATTAGGTGGTTTTAATATTTATGATTGATAGTTACCTTAGTGCATTATCATTTATGTCATTAGTAATATGGTGGTGGTAATTAGATATAGTTATGTAGGGTTTTGGTGGCCCCCTTATGTGATACCATTGGTATATTTTAAATTAATGAAATAGTTATAAATTGTTAACTGTGATGACATGATAAGTATGTGACCTTTGGTGACGTATGTGTTATGGCATGATCACCATGTTTAGACATCGCATGTATTCAATGATGTGTTTATGACATGATTTCGTTATGATTACTTTCTATGTGCTTTATATGGAATTTGCATGCTTGGTTTTGTATATGGTTTGCTCTATACCACTATACTGTTAATCTTCATTTCATGGTTTAGTGCTTATTCAATAGGAAATTTAGACTTTGTAGGTGGTGGTAGCTTAGGATTGAGTCAAAGGGTTTAGGGCTACCAAGTGTAGCTTATGGTCCCATTTCAAGATCTGTTTTTCATTCTTTCTTAGGACATCAAGTGTTGTAAATGTTTTTCTTTGTTATATGTAATTTCTCTCTTCCACTCTTGTGAATTTATCTCAACTTTGGACTAAGTGCTCAACACACTGAACTCATGTGTTTGAGTTATTTTTTCCTTACATGTGACATGTGTTAGATATTTTTCATATCTCTCCTCATGTTGGATGTGGTGGTAACACCTAATTATTTTGTATAACTATTTATGCTAAAATTAATTTTTTTAAGTACTAAAAATGGAGGTGTTGCTGGTACTTAGTGGTTATTCATGAGTATTTTGAAGACTTTATGATCTATATAGTTACTTGTAAGTGTCCTAAGTACCTATATTTGATCTTGATGTTTATTTTGTGGGTTTCTTAAGCCTTTGTTCTCTTGATGATTATTTCGTATGCTCTGTAAATCTCTGAGATCTAGAATATTAGAAGTAAAGTATGTGTATCTGTAAATAGTATAAATAGTATGATGAGTTCCATGATAATGTGAAAGTTACATAGTAAAAGCATGATTCTTCTATGTATCTTTGTAATAGAATGATTATTATTTCTTTTCTTTTTTTTTCATATAGGCATGGTCCTTCTATGTTTCTTTATAATATGTCTTTTTTATAGCTTTCTATAAGTAGGTGTATCAATGCAATTATTTAAGTATAATTAAATAGAGCATTTTAGTAGCATTATCATGATAAGGAGGAGTAAATAAGTGGATCTTATGATAAGATATTAGTGTTATATTTTAATAAAGTGGTTATGTCTAGTGTTGTGATTTATTTCAGTATTGTGATGTCATAAGTGATGTCAGTGAATACTATTTATGACCCCTTATAAGTATGTTCTTTTATGTTTTATGCAATTCATGCTATTGTTTTTAGTTACATGATTTACTTAGTATGCCTATCTTATTAATACTACACTAGTATAATTTTCTATACATGGGTGCAACTTTTGTTTCCACAACTTTTTGTTGGGTTAGGCTAGTATTGTATTTATCTAGTAATAGTTGGGGCTTGTCAATCAGTTTTCTTTAGGTTCTTATTCCCTTTCTCTTTATTATATTTTCCTCCTTATTTTTGTAACTTTGTACCATTTGGGATGAAGTGCCAACCTCACCTAATCATTGCATACGAGTTTACATTTTATCCTTGCATCCAGAATGAGTGTAGTATGGATTGCACTTTCTTTATATTAAATATGGTGGTAACATCTTACATTTATTATTTGGATTCTAAAAAACCTTTTCAAAATGATTTTTTTTAATGAAAATAGGGATGTTACACTACTCTGCCCCTGATCATTTCTCTTCTTTTACTCCCAAAATTCCTTATAGCATTCACCAATATTTATAATAATGGAAGCACGAGTTATCTTTTTTTTATTTAGTTTCCAAACCTACACTTAGACCTCCCCTATTCTATTTCCCATTCTTAGCTCTCTCTAGTTTAGCAATCAATAATGTATAATATGTTGAAGTTGGTGTCCTATCATTGATATTCATTCTTGCCGATTTTCTCATAAGTAATTATTCACACCTTTACCAAGGCCATTATTGGCTTTTTGACTGATGAGGAATTATTCACAAACCTACACACACAAATCTCAAAACTATAAAGTAAAGAATGAAGAACCAAAACCATTTATATTTCCTCCCAAAGGGTGATCTTCAACTAGATTGAAATATTATGGAACTTGATTAAAGGTGTTACAATGGGGTTTATTTCAACGTAATTTAAATAATACCACTTTACCATTAATTGTACCTTATTTAACTGATTTTTTTAAAAATATAGCACTATCTTTGACCAAAATCAATAGGTCATCAGCTCTCACTCCACATGATGAATGCCATTATCATATAAAGATTGATGGATAGTGCACATGCTTTTTGAGAGAGGTTATTACATATGTTTATTTATCTCTCATACTTTTAGAGATGATCCCATTATTCTAAACTAACTCCAAATTTTTATATATATATAGCAAATATTTTATCTTACTCTTCCTTATCCAATAATTTATGGTGTTCAACATTTCCATAAAAAAACTATTTTGGTGTCATGGCATTCAAATAAATACCTTAACTTCTTTTCAAAATACATTTCCATAACTAACTATTTCCATGTCAATAACCGCCTAAAATCCTTAATGAAACTATTAAACACCAACAATATGTCAACTCTAATACTATTTGATGGAAATGTTTGTCCTAGAGCTATAGATGAAAGACTTTAGCTCTACACTCTAATGATTAGATCATCTATCACAAACAAAATTATGAGAAAATTTGTTATATAAAGTGGAAGAAAAAATAAAGAACAAAAATTTTATGTGGTTCAAAAATGGTGTCTACACCTTTGGGAGGGAGGTTATATATATATATATATATATATATATATATATATATATATATATATATATATGTTTGAAGATGGAAGAAAATAAATTACATGTCCTCATATACCTAATTAGCTAATAATTACATATATATATATGCCCTCTAATGTTGATCTTTTAGCTAAAAGGTCAACCACTTATCCTTAGTTTTTGGAATACACACAAAATCCGTAATATAAGGAGTGCATGCAATAAATCCTACAAAGATCTGCTAATACATGATGATTACTAGCATGTCCCTACAACTATAGGAATTTTCCTAACCACTATGTACGTTACATCTTTGATCAATCACCATTGAGAACCATATAGTGTGACATGTTGTAACACCCCCAAAATTCAATCCTAATTTTTTTTTGAAAGAATAAAGCGGAAGCTAAAATAGAATTTGGGGAATGTTACCGCCACATCTAGCACAAGATAAATGTCTACCATCTATATCATGCTAGATGCAAGGCTAAACTTGTCAAAAAAAATTTCAAACATCTAGGCCGTGAGGATAAACTCCCACGAGGAGATATCCACAAGCAAATGGGAAGTGAATATTTTTATTGAATAAAAGCATCGCTGAATGAATCAGCAAAACCTGTGAAATAAATCCAAATTTTAAAAGCTTATCGGAGTATGAGGAATTAAAAGTCAATTACAATACCCGTCAAAATTTAAATACAACACTTGAAACTTCCGAAAATAAATACAATCAAACAAGATAATTTCCGATGGGCCAAATTCCGGATTGCCTACTCTCTCAAACCAAGCCTTCCACCCAATTACCATATCCAATCTCAAACCTGCACAAGAGGTCTGCTCCCCACCATCAGTGGATCATCACAGGACCCATTAAACCAAGGTAGCATCAGTACGGGTCCAATACTGAGTAAGTCCCACTACCCTATCTTACGGGAGAGACATAAACTATAACATCAAGTGCATGTTGAATCATGATACATTACGTTGATACAATATTATGCATACTCAAAACCCATATCATATGTCCTACCATACACATATAATAACATGTGAAACATATGTAACATTTTATACTAATAATAGATTCAGATAACCCAACCGAGCATTTTTGGACAACACCTAAACCAAACCAAGCCGAATTGAGCATTTATCAAGCGGGCATTTCTGGGCAATGCCAAACCCAAACCAATGAGGCATTTAGCCCCATGGACATTACTTAGGGACATGTCCAACCCCAGTCGAGTAGACTCATATTTTAGATCTCTGGTAAATATAGTTGATTCACATCAGAGTCTTTATCAATTCATGTGAGTGCGGGAACCCCACTATTATAGCCGGTGGACCGGTCATGCAAGGCAAAATGCGCCTGGCCACTATTATAGCCGGTGGACCGGTCATGCAGGGCAGAACGTTCTTGGCCACTATTATTTTGGACCGGTCTGGCCCCAACTCACATGATGTTTCACTATAATTACTTTGTGTCTTTCCCCTGTCTTATTGTTATTACGTTCAGTTTGTTGAGCATGGAATCCCCCACTATTATAGCCGGTGGACCGAAAATCATGCGGAGCAAAATGCGCCTGCCCACTATTATAGTCGGTGGACCTGTCATGTAGGGCACCCCGACCCTAACCACTATTATTCGCCGGTGGATCAGGCTGGGTCCGGCTCAACATCTTCCTCTTTAAGTGATTAGTGTCTTAACATATCTTGTTTGAAGGTATTATACCCTTGACACGCATGGCTAACTATATCCACACTTATCCTCCCAAGAGGGCCCGTCCCATATCTTGGGACACTTGCACCCCTTATCACACCATGATATCCATTCCCCTTTACACTTATACACAATGAAAACCAACTCTTAAGGGTGTGGTTTGAGGCTCAACACCTTGTGACATCACACTCCACCCACTATCACTCTCTAGGGTTTCCCTTAAAACCCTAATTGGACATATGTGGCCCAATTTCCTCTTACCTTACTACCATTAATTCATTTATCGTCCAACACTTCATCTCATTTAAATTCAACCCCAAATCATATCACTTTACTCATTGATTTAGCAGGTGATCGACAAACCCTAGTTGTCCACTCCAAACCCTAGCACATTTCTTCCCCCAAAAGTAATCTCTCTACTTTCCACCTAACATTACTTACTTCCTATGGCACCCATACTCATCCCTTATATATTAAATTTCCACTCTTAACCCATTACTCCACTCTTCCTTAATTGTTCTTACTTCCACATTTTCCCCCATATTAGGGTTTCCTCCCAAACCCTAATCAAAGTCTCCTATACCCCCTTACACCAACCTACGTACTATTTTTCATCCAAAGTTTCCAATCACTCTAGAATTCTCCCCTTACCTTACTTACACTTTAAAACAACTTTTCTCACGTAAAGGTCATTCCCATGAAAACTCCATCCACCCCATGCAAATCCTAGAAATTTCCCATGCAAAGTTCACATCCCTCATTTTTAATCATAATCTCCTTTTAATTTTCCCTCATGGATCATGAGATAATTAGGTCAATCTCATGTCCCCCTTTAGTCAACTCATTTTGCATTTCCCCTTTTTATCCTTTCACCCCACATCATATTATTAATATCTTACCATGCATGCCCTAGAGGGTCACGTCATAAAAAACCATAAACACAACAAAATAATCATTATACACATGTCATAAGGAATTAATATAAGCATACCTCAACTCCAAGTTGCGCTACAAGTAATTAGTCATTAAAATCATATAGTACACAACAAGGCATAACACATGTCACACAAGGCACATAACACACACATAATGGATCTTATCCACATCCTTACGAAACACCCATAAGTGGAGGTAAGTAGAGACTTACCTAAATCCGAAGCTAGCTAAGCGAGACAAAAGGGAGAGAGAGATCACTAGCTCAAGAATCCACAATAAAGCTTTCCTAGATCGTCGATAGAAATCGGAACTAGGTTAGAAACTATCTTATCAATTAATAATTCACATATTATAATTAAATAAACGCAAACAAACACAAATGATCTTTATTGGTAAACGTGTCCAAAACTTAGGACTTAAAAGCATAGCTCTATTAAGATTTAAGATTAAATATAAATCAAAACGGATTAACACAAATATCACTTAGGACATTTCAAATTAATTTGGAAAGACTGAGAAAGAATAATCGATCATAAGTTAATTTATCAAAAATAACTTATTCATTAGGTTTTACAACTAAATAGGTAAACCAACCATTTACATAGAACCGAATCCAAACCGATTATATTAAAACATAATTTAAATGATTTAAAACCCAAGACAGAAATCAATTAGATAAAAGACGCATAACGAAAATCAATTTTATAAAACAATCCCCAAAGATTAGGGTTTTTAATCCCTAAACTACGAATCGACCAAATCCCTTCGATTACCTCAAATTGATAGTTTTAAAACATAATTAAACTAATTTTAGATAAATCTAGATAATTAATTTCAACAAAACAATCTTCCTAGTAACCAATTTAAGACTATTCGTTTTTAAAATTAGGGTTTTAAAGCCCACAACACAAACATGGATAATTCAAATCAATTAATTCCAATTAAAGATATTAGAAAGCAATTAGGATCATTTCAACTATTTCTACAAATTTAATTTTAGAAAAACAATTATACACATAATCAATCTCATAATCTTACTTGAAATCTAGGGTTTTTGGCCCAAAAATGCAATTCCGTAAAATTATATAAATTTAATCAAATTGAATTTTTAAAAATGCAACTAAACATATTTTATAACATATCAAATAATCAATTGATTATAACCGCTAAAGTAAATACCCAATTTCGCACAATTAGGGTTTTTGAGCCTGAAACGCAAATCCGATCAATTCTTGCTAAAATATATAAATTGACGTTTCGGAAATGTAATTAAATATATTCTAATATAAATCATATAGTCAATTGAATAAAATAACTTGATTATACAATCCAATTTGGACCCGCAAGAGTTTTGACCTAAAAATCTAATTTTTATTAATCCTGCATAAATTTCTCAAATTGACGGTTCCGACATGAAATTAAATACATTTTAAAACGTATTGTGTAATCAATTTATCCAAAATCGCCAAATCGGGTGAATCCAAAAAAAAATTCGGGCATAACCTGGCAAAAAATCTAATTTTTTAAAATTCCAACATAACCATACAATTAACCTATCCAAACCATTCTCGTAGCACATATATACATAACCAAACAATTAATTTAACTTATCACAAGCTAAATCATACTCAATTAAATTAAATCAATGTTAGAGTTTTTCAGAAAATTATACCAAACGAAAATCAACAAATCGAAGCAAGGGAAGGCCAGAGAAGCTTCGCAGGAGGCCGAGGACTGCTCGCCGGTGGTTAGCGAGGCTCGTCGGTGATCGGGCGATGGCGGTGCAACTTGCGTTGCTGCTCGTCGCTGCTGCAGCGTTCGGTGGCTGCTGCTGCTTCGATGGCTCCTGCTGCGGCTGTTGCGTAGCTACGGCATCGTCAGTGGTGGCCGGTTGGCTGGCGACTGTCAACGAAGGGGGAGGGAGAAGCTGGGAAGAAGGAGGCGGCTAGGGTTGTGGGACAGGAGCAGGGGACAGGAGCAGAGGTAACGAACAGGAGAGTCGGGAAAGAGAAGAGAAAGGGAAGAAGAGAAAAAGGAAAAGGAAGAGGGGGTCGGGCACCAGTCGGGTTGGGGTTCCTTTTTTTTTTATATTTACAAATACAAGTAGAAAATAATTACTAAATATGTAAATTTATTATTGGATGATTTTATCTAAAATTTATTTAATGAAAATTGATATAAAAGCTATATAAAGAATTTCGGAAACATTTTCGGAAGAATTTACAAATGAACGTAAAAATTTATATTATTTACGGAAATATATTATAGGACCTCGAAAAATTATTTAAAAATATATAATAAAATATTTAATTCAAATTCTAATAAACCGAGACCAATTTAAATAATTTCCGAAATCGGTTTTTCGTAAATCAAAAGGCGTAGAACAGAAGAAAATTACTTTCGGAAAGAAATTCTTACATCATCTCTGAAAAAACTTTTTAATTTAAAACCTTCCGAAAATATTAACGATTTCCGAAAACAATTAAATTTAAAGTCAGAAATATTTTCTACAGATAAAATTATTAAAATAAATTTAACTATTTAAACAGAAATTCCATAATTTAAATAATATATTTCGTTAACGAAATATAACTCCTGAATAAATTCGTCATCACAGGACGAAGTTATAATCGAAAACGAGTCTAAAATATAAAAATCAAAATACGAGAAAGAATGGAAATACATATTTTCAACCGAAAATTGAAATCATAAGAATATAATAAAATCATAATCGTAAAAAAATTTATCTAGAATGGTTCACAAGGATAATGATTAATTGAATTCAAATATGAATTGGAAATCGTCGATAAATCCATAAAATGAATAAAAATTAAAATAATTAAATATTTGCATCAAATTACGCTAATAAAATCATTAGGCTTAATAAAATTAGGTTTCAAGAATACGGGGTATTACACATGTTATTTCCATCATTCAAACATCACGTTGAGATAATCTATAATACATGCCCTTTGACACTTGATGAACCCTTCCTTAGTTTGACCTTCCCAAGATCATCAATTGAGTCAACCCACATTGATCATATTTTCCTAGAATCATGCTCTAGGTGTCTTCTTCTTAAATCTATGCTTATATCACAACAATATAAGAATAATGGGGTGAATGCTAAAGATGACGTTGTTTTTATGTATCCCACATTGGTGGCTTACTTAGTTCTTGTTTAGTTTTAATACGCCTCATATGAAATAATGTTTGAATAAAAAGTATATTTTTTTTGTGGAAGACCATGGATTAGGCTTTCGACAACACATATGTGTGCAAGTAACATGTATTCGGATCAATCTAGGCATGGGTGTGGGTGTGGATCATTGATTGTAACTATAATTCAACCCATCTTAGTTCTAGTGACTTAAATTAAACTTTTATCATTTAGTCAAGTCTTTCCATTATAATTTTTCTTTCATTCTTTTTGAATGTTTTAAAAGTGGATAGTTGAAGGATTTAGTCTTCAAGGAGCAATGGGATTTTCACATTACTTTTCTTAATATCTATTCATCGGGAATTAGTGGAGTCCTTCCCCTACATTTTACTAATCTTTGAATGGGTTACTTTGTTACATTTTTATCAATCTTCTTTCCTTATAAATTATTAGCTTGGGGTTATTCTTTCATAGATGATCCAGCCATTTTTCCCTATTATTCTCTTTAATATCAATATGATCCCCCAGTTTTCACATTATAATTTTTGGGCATTGTTTTTGCAAATTCCATTATCTTCTAACTTGAGTGCATAATATTAAGGGTCAGTTTGTTACCCTTATTAGGTTCTAATATAGAACTTTATTGGTTTTGGATTTTGTTGTTATACTTTATTTTATTTCACTAATATAATAAGGATTATTGTGTTCAAATTTTGTTGTCCTTTGTATCTTATTTTTTCAGTACTACATCTAATTGAAGTCAATTCCTAATATCTTCAATACTACTAAAATTGGCATTATGTTCTATTTCATCTTGTGTTTCATTACATTCATTTAATTTGTTGGGTGTTACGCTTGATTAGTGTTATCAAGTTCAATTACATTCATTTAAGCATTATAGATCTATATCGTTTTTGTTCAATTATGAGAGTTATTTTTTTTTTTACAATTTTGACTCTTATATTCTACTATTATAAAATTTTAGCTATTTAGCATATGTTATGCACTATTATTACATTCAAGATTTTTTTTTCCTATCCTAAGTTATTGCAATGACCAATTATAGTTGGTGATTTCTATTTTTCTTAAGTGTATAGGCTTCAAATTTAGGTTGTTCTAAAAAAAATTCAAAGTTTTAGTGCTTTTTTTATTTATTCTTGCTTGCATAGATAAAAAAAAAGGAAAAAAATGTCTACCAGATTAATTTGCTAACATAGGAAGAATTGTTTGTTGACTATTACTAGCTTCTTGGATCTTACAATTTATTTTTTCTTCTTAACCAATCTAGTTCTTTTTTAGAAATGTCTTCTTTTACAATTGTAGTTCTATTTTTTTTTCAAATGCTACCATTATTAAGTTCACTAAGGCAACTAAATTTGCATTTGATCCTCAAGCAAACAAAGATTAAAAAAAATTATGATACTGAAGTTATTTTTTTGGAGCTAAAAAGGGTGAACAACAAGTGGGATTAGATTTTGGGCACTGGTACTTCAAAGCACTTATGTGCGAATAGAGAGTTGGTCCATCAGTTCGAAGATACAGCTGATGGAGAATTCATCTACATAAGGAATTATACTCCTATAGGCATGCTTGGAAAAGGAAGGGTCCTTCTAAAACTTATATTAAGGATTTATTTATCTTTAAGTGATATTTTATATGCCCCTTGTCTATGTAGAAACTTAGTTTCATGTAGCTTGCTTGATAATGCTGGACATAAATTGTTTTTTGAGGCTAACAAAGTCAAACTTTCTAATAAAGAGGGCATTGTAGGGAAGGGGGCACCTAGTTGATGGCTTGTTTGTCTTGAACACTATTGTTGTTGTTGTTGTTTTTTTTTTATGAAAATGCTTCTGTTGGTTCTTCATATATTATTGAGTTTGTTAATTTGTGGTGTGATAGGCTAAGGCATGTAAATGTGGCTTCCTTTACTAAACTTAAATATATGAATTTGATTAATGTGTTGGACATTAATGATTTTGAGAAATGTCTTATATGCGTAGAAGCCAAATATGTTAAAAAGCCTTTTAAACTTGTGACTGAGAGATCATCTGAATAGATAAAAATGCTTCATAAAGACTTAGCTAATTTTCATAACATTGTAACTAGAGGAAGAAAATGGTATTATGTGACTTTTGAAGATAACTATTTGAGAGATACCAAAGTTTACCTCCTTAGGTCTAAAGATAAGATCGAAGGGATGTTCTTAAAATTTGGGGACCTTTTTTTTTATCTACATGTTATTTTAAACCATGCCCCTAAAAAATCTATACAAAACACCCAATGAGATGGAAAGACTTTGAGCCAAACTTGAAATTTTGAAAAGTGTGGAGGTATCTTGCTATAATTTGTTTACTTGGTTTTAGGAGGACTAGTATAGGATCTAAAACTTCTGATTGTGCATTTATTAATGATGCTTAGAATAATGATGCATATAGATTCTTGTCTTTGAGGGATAACCCTATTTGTGAATCTAGATATGCATAATTCTTTGAAAATTTGTTCCCTATGAGAAAGAATATGTGTGATGTGGATTGTTATTCTAATGTTTCGCTTATGCCTTTTTCTTTACCTTCTTCTTCAACTGCTATAAATGAGCTTAGAATAAGTAAAAGATGAAGGATAGAAACTAGATTTAGACATAATTTTGTTCTTGCCTTTCTTATTGAAAATGATAATATTGATTGTATTAATGTGAACTTCATTTTTACTTATCTAATTGAAGAAGATCCTAAATCTTATAGTGAGGCAAAAACTTTTGTTGATGCTAGTTTTAGAAGAAAGCAATTAATAATGAATTGGTTCAATATTGACAAATCACACATAAGACTTATTTGACTTACATATAGGACCTAAACCAAGTATATGCAAATGGGTCTTTAAAAATAAATTGAGGACCTACGGAACTATAGATAAGTTTAAAGTTAGATTGGTACTTGTAGGCTACAAGCATAAGAAAGATGTTGATTATTTTGATACATGTTCTCCTGTAACTAAGATTGCCACCATATGCAATCTAGTTACCTTCCCTTCTATATATGGAATTATGGTAAATCAAATGGATGTGAAGACAATCTTTTTGAATGGTGATTTAAAATATAAAATTTATATGAAGCGAACTAAGGATAATGTGGTTTAGAGTTAGGAGAACAAAATTTTTATACTAAGAAATTCTTTGGGTGGCTTTAAATAAAATCCTAAAGAATGATATAAAAGATTAACTAGGATTTAGTGAGAATTAATTATTCTATGAAAGCATCTAATTCTTATATTTATTCTAGGATGTTTGGATAAGAATGTGTGATTATATGTTTATATGTGGATGGAATGTGAATTCTTGGTACTAATGTGATTGGGGTTAATGAGACCAAATCATTTTTGTCTTCTCATTTGGATATGAAAATTTAGGAGAATCCAATGTAATTCTTAGTGCTAAGATGAGAAAAACCAAGAATGAATATCCTTGAGTTAGTCACATTATAAAGAAAAGATATTGAATTATTTTGATTGCTTTGATGCCATGGCTATAAAAGCTCCTTATGACCCTAAAATACGATTGAGAAGGAACTAATGTTTTAGTGTCTCACAACTTGAATATGATATATTCATTGGAATTATGATATTTATTATGAATTATGCTAGACTTGAAATTACCAAAGTAGTGAGTAAACTAGGGAGGTGATGTGATCCAACATTGATAATTGAGAGGATCTTTCAATGGTTTAAATGGGGGGGGGGTTCAATCCTCCACCCTTGAGTTAGTTTTTGGGTGGATTTAGGGATTTTCTTAGGCAATTACGCTTAGTTTCTCCTAAGATATTATGTCTTTAGGGTTTATATTAGCTAGTCTCAGATAATTACATCTTGGGCTTTCAAATGAGGTCCATTTGGCATGACGATATCTAATCCCTAGACAGGATTTGCATCATTTGACATTAGAGCTTAACCTTAGTCAAAACCTTATAGCAAACTCATGTTGATCACTAATAAAGGACACACAATAATGTTTTATCTAAAGGGGGTGGGAATGATGTGATCTAACATCCACAACTGAGGGTATCTTTGACCTGTTTATATGGGGTGCCAACTCTCCTCTCTTGAGCTAGCTTTTGGGTTTAATTAGGGATCTTCTTGGTACCCTTAGGACCTCTCGGGTGATTAATTTTTAGGATTTCATATTAGCTGGTCTTGGATAATTACACCTTAGGATTTTGGGTGGAGCCCATTTAGCTTGACAATATCGAATCTCTAGACAGGGTTCACATTAGTAGGCATGCTAGCAACCTAGATAGTGACCATTAGATTATAATTTATCATTTACTTAGATTGGTGCTTGCATTTTTGTAAATTTCCTACTATTTTAAAATGATTTACATATGCATATTAGGTTGCTAACAATGATGAGATCAGTTCTGCTAATAGCTATATTTTACCCTAGGAGGAGGGTTTAGGTCATGGAAGCCTACTAAGAAAACATGTACATCTCACTCTATTATGAATTAGAGTTTATTGACCTTGAGTTAGCTAGTTAAGAGGTAGAGTAGTTGAGGATGTTAGCTGATGTGCTGTAATGGAGGAAGCCTGGTATGATGGTTTCTTTGCATTGTAATTTACATGCAACCATTTATGTTTCCAATAATTGTGTGTATAATGGTAAAAAAGATATATATATATATATATATATATATTCATGTGTGATAGAATTTTGTTAGAAAGTTGTTGGAAAATGATGTGACTTCCTTAGAGATTGTCAAATTATAGAGAAATATGATAGATCATCTTACAAAAGGTCTAATAAGTAGTGTAACACCCCCAAATTTACTACTGAAAAATTTTGTTTACTTTTAAAGGAGTTTAGCGGAAGCAAGCAAATAAAACTATAAATCTGGGGGTATTAGCGCTACACTTAGTACCAGATTGGTAGGCATGAATCGATCTGGTACTAAGTGTGGTGGTAATACCCTCGGATTTACAGTTTTATTTGCTTGCTTCCGCTAAACTCCTTTAAAAGTAAACGAAATTTTTCAGTAGTAAATTTGGGGGTGTTGCAAGTTGGTATCAGAGCGGTCGGTCTTGTTGGCCACACTCATTTTTGGAAACAAGGTTTAGTTTACAAAATTTTACGAGATTTTGAAGTACGTTTTGACCCCTTTTCTATTTTAAGCTTTTAAGCCGATATTACCATTAGTATCCTCTAAAAACGAATTTGAATTATGAAAATTTTCCTTGATTTCGAATTGTTTTGAAGAGGAAGGAACTTTTTATTCCGAAGCGTTAGGAGTCCGAGCCACAGTGAGGGACGTAAGGGTAGACTAGGAATTCTTCTTAAAGAGGGAGGGTAGCGTAGCATGATTAATGCGAGCTGGTGGTTCGCTTCTAACCTTGTTTTTCTTTATGCAGCTTCCGATGGCGGCGAACGACCGAGTAGCACATTTGGAGGAGGCCTTTGAGGCGTTCATGTAATTTGTTCAACGTGCCCACCACCAAGAGGGTGTCGGTGAAGATTGGCTTTGGAGGGTTATCGGGCATCACCCTCCTACGTACTCCGGCGAGGAGGACCCTATGGTCCTCGAGGGGTGGATCAAAGACTTAGATCGTACTTTTGAGGCGGTAGGTTGCCCCGTAGCTCGGCAACCCAGCATAGCTGCTTTCTTCTTGAGAGGTGTGGCAGACGCCTGGTGGGTAGAGCATCGAGCCCGAGTCGGTCCCCCGGCAGATTGGGAGGCGTTCAAGGGTGCTCTTCGTTCCAGATTCTATCCGGAGAGCCTGAAAAGGGACAAGCTTCGCGAATTCATGCAACTCACCCAAGGGTCGATGACGGTGCGGCAATACTATGCTCGCTTCATCGAGCTGCTTCGCTTTGCCCCAGGGATCGCTGCAAATGAGTTGACAGTAGTGTTCCAATTTGACCAGAGGCTAAACTTTGATATCCGTAGGATGATGGGAGTGGTGCCATTCATAGATATTTCCACACTCTATGAGTGTGCCTGCCTCGCCGCCACCCTAGTCCAAGAGTAGGCCAGCATCCTTGGGAAGAGGAAACTTGAGGGCCAGAGTTTCGGGGGTAGGACCCAGCCAGGGTCAGGAGCACCGAGGAGAACCCCACCACGAGACCAGAGTAGGGGCCAGGGACCCTCGGGAGGATTTGCGTGCAGACGTTGCGGCCACAGCCACCCCGGTCGAGATTGTGGAGGAAGACTTATCACATGCTTGAATTGTGGTAAACGGGACCATAGAGCGTTCGAGTGTCGAGGACCGACACGTACCTAGCAATACCTCCAGGTTGCACCCCCACAGCACTACCAACAAGCACCTGCCCCAGCTAGAGAGGTGCAGGAAAGGCCTCAAGGACCCAGACCTTTTCTTTAGAAGGGAGGCCAGTCAAACGGGCGCCTGAATGCGATTGGCCAAGCAGAGGTTGATCACCAGCTAGACGTCATCATAGGTATGCTCACTTTCTATTCTTTAGCGGTGTACGTTTTAAGGATTCGGGAGCTACGTTATCCTATATTCTTCTGTTAAGGCTAGATAGTCACTTGCTGCTAGTATAAATTATTTGCGATACTTCTCTTCGATATTAAATTAGAGTGTAGCTAATTGTTCCTAATGTGGCCTTAGTGCTAGGAGGGGTAGAATTCCTGGTAGCCTTAGTCATAGACAAGGTAAAGATCACCCATAACCTTTTTTTTAGGAAGCTCTTCTTTAAGGGGGTAGTTACCCCCCAAGTATTTTAGAATTCCTTTTGGTAAACCCTAGTGCTAGGCGTAAACCTCGGGGACGAGGTTTTTCTTTAAGGGGATACTGATGAAATGCCCCAAAATCCTAATTTCTATTATCTATTATAAAATAAGGTTTTTATGTGGGAGTTTAACCAAAATAATTTACTTTTATTAAAATGAGAGGAAGTTAATTAGGGTAAACTAAGAGGAAATTTATAAGTGTTCTAAAAAGAAGGAATGTTGGTATTTTTAAGCTAATTAATGATTTTATTTGGAAATTAATTAAATAAATTACTTTATTTAAATTAAGAAGAATAAAATAGTTTCAAATTAATATAAACATTATAAATAATTTAATTGGAGAAAATTAGAGTGTTTTGTTAATTAAAATGGAATTTAAGAGAATTCTTTCAAACATCCCTAAATTAACCTAAAAATAGAATTTAATTATTATTTTGATAATTATATTTTATTAAACATCCCAAATTACCCAAATCATACTAATTAATCCAACCACTAATTTCCCTTCTTTTCCTTTTTTCTTCTCCTCCTTTTTCCCTCTTTTTCCTTTTCTCTCCTTTCCATCTCTTTTTTTTTCTTTTTTCTCCCCCTCCCAACTTGGGCCGGCCTGCTAGGCCTAGCACACACCCCTGCCCAGCCCAGCTCTCTCCCGCGCCCCTCCTTCCCCTTTTCTCCCGGCCGGTTCGGCCCGCCCCTTTTCTTTCTTTCTTTTCTTTTCTGCTGGACCGCCGGTCCAGCCTCTTCCTCTTCTTCTTCCTCACGACGTCGTCGTCCCCTTGCCGCCTGTAACCCGAAATTTTCATCGGAAAAGGAAGCTTCAACGCCACGCCATTAGCACCGGTCATTTCGCTCCTCTTCTCCCCATTAACTTCCCTATGGACATGACCAATCATTGCAGCCATTCTCCCGCACGTAAGCCCCTGTGCAGACAAATCATGGTCTGAAAATTTTCAGACCATGCGCCGGCCAACTCCGCCGGACAACCTACCCTAATCCTAACCCCCTAACCTCCCCCCTCGAAGCTTGTCATTTCCCGTCCCCTTTGGCCTATAAATAGCCCTTACCTCTGCCGAAATCAGGTTCGAAAAACCTAGGAACCAGAGGAACAACTATCGCGCCGCCCCACCTTCAACCGCCACTTCCGCCGCCGTCAGCCACCCCTGCCGCCTGCCCTTACCCCCAAAACCTTCCCTGCACCGCCCTCTACACAACCAACCCCCTTAGCTTCCCTGCCTCGCGCCGCACGTGTCACCCTAGCCGTGCGAAAATCCCTCCCCAAATCGACCCTTCCAGCCCTACGCCACCTTCGCGCGCGCCGCCACTTGCAGCACCATCACCACCCCCCAAAACCATCAGAAGTTTTTGCTCTACCACCCTACACCTCCACTTTCCCCTAGTTTCTCCTCCTTTAGCCTCCATAGCCACCTTTCCCATTTCTTCCTCCTCCACCGCCGCCGCCGCCGCCGGTGCCACCACCCCAGCCAGGTTGTCCAACCCCCTAAAACCCTAGACCTTGAATAAAATAAGTGGTTAATAAAATTTAAAATTATTATCTATTAATGTTAATGTTATTATAATCATTATTAATCTATTTATTATTAACACTATTACTATAATTACTATTAATACTACCCTTATTATTATTATTATTATTATTATTGACAGGCCCTAACATTACCCCTAAGAACTTCTAATTAATGGTATCAAGCAATACAAGACCCTATTAAGTTATTATTATTGTTAATATTGCTAGTATTACTATATATTATTATCCTTATTATTATTATCACTACTATTATCATTACTATTATGATTACTATTTTTATTATTATCATTATTATTATTACTCTTATTAATCTCATTGTTATTATAATTATTATTGTCGTTATTACTATTATTATTATTATTATTATTATTATTATTATGGTTGTGTTGTTGTTGTGTTATTATCATTATTATTATTGTCATTATCTTTATTGTTATTATTATTATTATTATTATAACTATCATTATTGCTAGCACCATTATTTTCACTATCATTGTTATTATTATTATTATTATTATTATTATTATTATTACTCTTATTACCATTATTATTATTACTCTTATTACCATTATTATTATTATTATTATTATTATTATTATTATTATTATTATGTTATGGTTCTAACCCTTAATATCGTGGTGTTATCCTTATTATCATTATTTTTAGTATTATTATTGCTATTGCACTATTGTTATCATTATTATCATTACCAATATTATTGTTGCTATTATTATTATCATTATTATTATTTTTACTATTAGTACTATTATTATGAGTATTATCATATCGTGGTTGTCACTATCATTATCATCATCATTATTATTATCATTACTATTATTATTATTATTATTATTATTTTACTATTATTATTGGTATTAATAACAATATCATTATTAGTAATAATAATAACCCCACCTTTTAATTATAAACTATTATTATCAATGTTAATTATAGTACTAGATCAGGATAAGGGTAAGAAAGGAAAATTATGATAATTCGGGTAGAGGGAGATTGACCCTTAGTATTTCTTCCTTATAGTTGAACCGAGTCAAACCCCAGGAGGTGTAGGAGCATGCTCCAAGCCCGTCGCCAATTTAGGTAAGGACGTAACTAAGGCCACCTGTGTGTATTGCATGTTTTAACTATCTTGTATGCCTTGTGCGGTTGTATGCTATAATCTGTATGTTATCTGTGTAATTATGTAGCGCAGCGTGGAACCGAGGTATGTTCTCGTGCTCTTGTCTGTATGTGCTAATATGGTAAGGTGCAAATATGACGTGATGTGGTGTGACCCCTATGACACGCATGCTAAGTGTTTTGATGGGGAGTTGTAGACTGGGGGCTTGAAAGAGAAAAATAAGCAACTAAGATAACCAAAGGGAAGTACGCTGGTTAACGTAGGTATGGGCGACCTAGGTAATCTGTAATCTGTGAAATGATGAGAAAAAGGGGGAATTAAATAAATAGAAGAGTGGAAGAAAATAAGGTTTCATGGGGGAAACTAGGGTTTGCATGTGAATGATAGAGTTGGCATGGTGGAAATGATAGGGTTTGCATGGGGAGGTTAAGGTCCGCATGGGGGCGAACCTTACGTATGAAAAGTTACATTGGGACGTGGGGAGACTAATGGAAGGTCTATTTGGGAGTCTGGAGGCTCGAGGTGAAAAATAGTACGTAGGGTCATATAAGGGTACCTAGGGTTTGGGAAGGAAACCCTAGTTGGAGAAGGTGGGAAAAAGAAAAAGAAAATAATAGGAATACGTGAGGAGGAACGAAGTACGAGGGGGAGTTACGTCTAGGAGTCATGATACGTGGGGCGTTAAGATAATATGAGTAGACTCGGGGTATAAGGTGGCGGGCCCTAATCCACACGCCTAGAGGTTGGGTTTCCGATACGAGAAATATGTTAAGTCTGATAACCATAAGGAGTGTTTAGTGGCCTAATATAAGTACGGGAGATAGCTCGGTAACCTAAACTGAGTAAGGATATAGCTAGGTCTGGATGTGTGACATGTATCCTATGTGTCGTGGATGTTCTATATGATTTATGTGTTGTGTTTTGAAATGCCATTATCTTATCTGTTCCATGTGTAACGTGGCTTGGAATCAAGGCGTGTGCTTGTTTCCTCATTAGTATGTGATAGTACGAATATGTCATCAGTTTTTATGTGATGTGTTGAGGTCTCTGGCCATACATGGCAAAGGTGAAATACCCTCGAATAAGACATGTTAAAACACTAACAACTTACAGAGAAAGATGTTGAGCCGAACCCAGACCGGTCCACCGGCTATAATAGTGGCAGGGTATCTTATCCTCGCGACCGTTCCACCGACTATAATAGTGGCTGGGCATGTTCCCTCGCGACCGTTCCACCGGCTATAATAGTGGGGGATTTCGTGCTCAACAAACCAAACGTAAAAGTGGTAAGACATGGAAAGATACTAATATTTATAGTGGAATACCTTGTGAGTCGAGGCCAGACCGGTCCATCGGCAAATAATAGTTGCAGGGTACATTACCCTCGCGACCGTTCCACCGGCTATAATAGTGACAGGGCATAGCCCTCGCGACCGTTCCACCGGCTATAATAGTGGGGCTCCCGCACTCACAAGGATCGATAAAGACTATGTTGTAACTCGTTCTAATTATCTGAGATCTAATGAGAAAGTCATCTGATTCTTGATCATCTATGACATTGTTTATTGGTTACGTGCTATGTCTACTTGTCATGTATACCTGTGTATGTGGGCCTTAGTACGTCTGTTCCCTTACTCAGTACGTAGTGTACTGTTCACCCGTTTCATGGGTGTTGCTCATTCCCACGAGCAGAGAACCCGTTTGAGTTTTGCAGGTAGGGGATGAGGTCTGTGGCATTTTCAGGGCTGAGAGTTGAGTCTAGATCTAGCTTGGGGGCCGAGAGTGACGTGGCTGGAGAACTTCCCCTATCTTGTTTCTTTGCATTACCGTACTCTGTTATTCTGATATTTTAATTCCTCTGACATTTGGAACTTTTAAATTGTACTTCGGAATGTAACTTTTGATTTTCGCACTCTGATTCCATAAAACTTATGCTTTACGAATGATTTGTTTTGATTCTATTCTTTTTAACCTTAGCACTTAGTATCAGGTCGGTAGGCATGAATCGATCTGGTACTAAGTGTGGCAGTAATACCCCTAGATTTACAGTTTTATTTGCTTGCTTTCGCTAAACTCCTTTAAAAGTAAATGAAATTTTTCAGTAGTAAATTTCGGGGTATTACAAGTAGAATCACCCTTGAGTCATCAAGGGAGATGAGGCCTAAGCCTTTTAGTTGAGGGAATTATGGTGGATACTACTAGTGGTTAAATAATGCCATATGATTATTCTTTTATACTACATTCCCTATCCTTAGGTGTGTGCTAGTGTATTGTACACAGGTCAAATTCTAGGCACTCCATGAGTTTATAGCCCTATGCTTGGGTGGGCCTAGAAAGACATACTTGATGAACTCCTTGCTTGATTCATATAAGGTTAAGCATACATATACTCTTAATGATTCTATAACCCTTTGTGGTGCTACTAGTTAGACAAACTTGATGGACTCACCTAGGTGGGTGTGAAGGTAGGTTACCTTCCATGAAATATTAAGGCCGCTCTAGAGCACTCGCGAGTATTCAAGATGTGCTCATGACCATTAATAACACTTGTTTTAATATTATGAAATTTACATAATTTCAAGACATGTGTTGTGGGGGTGTCAATCTATGTTTAAGTAGTTTAAAATTCATTCATTCCTTAGGCATGATTGTTGCCTTACTTCACTATGTATCAATTCAATCATTGTGATATTGGTAATTAAGTGTTATTATTATTTTTACCTAGCTATTCTTTTGTATATTTTTTTTCATTGGTGGAGGGACTATTATAGCAATAACAAAATAATAGTGGTGATTGTTGAAACTGCTATTGTATTTTTGTCCCACATCAATAGGTTACTTAGATTTTGTTTAGTTTTAATATCTTCTTCTGTAGTAGTGTTTGAATTAAATGTTTTTTTTGTGTGGAAGACCATGTGTTAGGCTTTAAATAACACATCTGTGAGCGCTACCTATCCATCCGGTCCAAGATAGACACAACCGTGGGCATGGATCATTTATTGTAACTAAACTTTAACCCATTTTTGTTCCAACGATTTGAATTAAAATTTTCCCATTTGGTTAGGTATTTTTTATGATTTTTATTTTTATTATTTTGAATGTTTTCTAAGTGGACAGTTGAAGGAGCTAGTCATTACAGAGTAATGGATTTTTTCCATTACTTTTCTTAATGTCTGGTCATCATGGAGCAATGGAGTCTTTTCGCTACATTTTACTGATACTTTAATGAGGTCTTTCCATTATGGTTTTGCTAATCTTTTTTTCCTTCTTTCATATAGGATCTAACCATTTTCTCTATTGTTCTCTTCAATCTTGATAAGATCTCCCATTTTCTGCATTAGAATTGTCAGGCTTTGTTTATGTGAATTCTATTGCCTTCTATTTTGAGTGCACAAGGTCAGGGGATGTTGTGTTGACTTTGGAATTAAATCAAGCATTTTCATTAGCACCAAGCCCAGGATGTAATTCACTTCAGGAAAGTAAAGTTTTTCACAACACAACAAATAATTGATAAGTTTATTTTTTCATTTTTTATATTTTTTTATTTACTATGTGTGTTGTCAATTTACTAACAACTTCAACTTATGTTCTTGACCTTGTCAGCAAACTTCAATGATTGGAATTATTAGATATTGAAGATCTCAAATGAGACTTATATTTATAAGATAAAGGAGTTGGTAATGAGTTAAATCTAGCCTTCACTAAGTCTATAGTTGATCAAACCAAGCTAACTTATTAATTATCGGGAACTTACACGAATAAAGTAAATAAGCTCAGTTGATCCATAAACTAGCTAATGGTTTGAATCATTGAAGCTAACTTGTTTGAGCTCATCTTGCTAAGCTGGTATATCTAAACTAGTGACAACTGCATAGTGATTGGAGCTTAAATTGTTCTTCTGAGACTCAATTCAAGGTCAAGCAAGCACACCTACATATTTCTTCAATCAAGTTGAATTAAAACTTTATCTTTCTTAGACTAATATAATTGACAATGTAGTATTAGCAAATATTGTTTTAGTAGTAAATAAGATTTTTTGAGCTATATCAAGAGTTGCCTTTCTTATGAAGAGCTAACATTGTTGTATTGTTTTAATTAACTAATATAGTCAGTTAGTTTCTACTAACCATTTAAACAATTCCCTATAAACTACTTTCCCTCTTTTGTAATACAAGGGTCTAGATTTTTTAAAATTTGTTTCACAATATAAACTATTTAATGAAGAGTATCAACAATTATATGCTATAATTACAATTATACCCTTATATTTTTTTCTCTAATATTATTATATCGTCCATTCAAAAATTAAATGAATATTATTTTATAAATTTGCGCAAGAAAGTTTAAAAAGCTTTAGATAACTTTAAGTTCGTATGCGAATAGATAGAGTAAAAAATGTATACAACTATGGATCTGCCAGTTGGGTGGTAAAGGACATTATGCTTCTTTTCGGCTCATCCAGAATTGAACCGAAATAAAACTTGAATTAACTAAGTGGGTAGATATATTAATTGTTTTGCCTAAAAACTAGAGAAAATAATGGGTTGGGTCCAACCATATCCAGACCCGACCCCATTTATATTACCTAGACCCAGACACGACCTAGACCTGTCGGGTCTTAAAAGTTTAGATCCAGATCCAGATCCAAATCTATCGGGTCTAGCGGGTAAACATGTCCTAAAAGGGTCCTAAATGGGTCCAGTTATTTTTTTAAAAAATAATTAACAATCTATGCTAATACAAATACATTTATGTTTTATATAACTTAATATGTATTTTTTTTGTTAAAAAATTCATCTAAGTGAAAAAATAAATATATTAAAACAGTTATATTAAATTTTCAAATGGTGTTTTAATGTTATTAGTAGGGATGTAAATGGGGCGGGTTCGGGCGAGTACACCTATATCCGTATCCGATAAGAAAATCCGTACCCAAATCTGTACCCGTACCTAAATCCATATCCGCTAACATATCCATATCCGTATCTGTTGGATATTCGTTACTTGACGGATTATCCATTTATCTGTTAATGGATATTATCTGATGGATAAATTCATCACATGATAGATAAACCCATTTAGAGTTAAGCCAAATGACAATTTTAACTTTAATTTATACTATATTTTTTTTTAAAATTAAGGGTAAAAAGGTAACTATATGTTAGGTAAACAGGTACAGATATGGATATAGGTATGGTTACGGGTACATGTATGGATATCCCATACCCGTATCTGTACTTGAATCCGACGGGTATTTTTTTTCTATTATTCATATCCGTATCCATATTCGTTTATCCATATCCGTTTAAATATTCATCGGGATTCAGGTAAAATCCATCTCATTTACATCCCTAACTTTTAGAATACAATGTTATATATATTGTTTATAAAGTAAGTATACAAAATAAAAGTTTTAAAAAAATGAATAAGGAGCTTATAGAAGATTAACACAATAATGACAAACATAATATTAGTATGTATTTATATATATATATATATATATATATATATATATATATATATATATATGTATATACACACACACACATATACTTATATGTATATTAAACGAGTCTAGCGGATTGGGTCTGAATGTAGAACTGAACCCAAACTCAGATCCTTTACAATATATTTAGATCTAAATTCGATTCAGATCCATCAGATCTAAAAATTATGAATCCAAATTCGTTAAAAAAGAGACGGGTCTAAGCCAAATTTGAAATCCATTACCATTTCTACTAAGAACGTGTTGTGGTTCGTGGTTCATGGTTCATGTCATATACGTAGACACTACCGATATGCAGCGGAAAAAAAAAAAACCAAGAGTTGTACACAACCATTAGTACGGTAAAATGCATCGCAAATGATGGGTAGAAGTCACTTCCAAAGTTTGCACGAGCGAGGCCGAATGATACTAACAAAATTGTACGAACGTTATCACAAACATCGATCGTCCGTACTCCTTTACGACATCGACCAGTCCAAAGACAGGAAAAATAAATATTTTCAGTGAACTTTGTTTGTGAAGTGGGGTCGCTAGTTACTGGCAAACTATTATTACTCCGAAGGAGCGTAAAACACTAAATCCGATAGGTAAAAAAAAAAAAAGAATAAAAAAGAAGCAGAGAGAAATATCATGTCATTCTTTCTGTGCCTTTTTGTTTCTGTCCTTTTGGACTGTGGCACTGACCACACATTCTGGAGGAATCCTCCCACACGAGGGGTCATGACTCATACGTACCTTCTATCGTATTGGCCGATTTTTTCCATCGTCCTATAATTATTCCTTTTTGAGTGAATGTGTGCGGAGTATTTTTTTATATCTAAAAAAAAAATTATATCGCTATATTTTTAGAATTTTTTTTATATTATAAATAGAGATTTATATTATTATATCATTTATTTAAAAAAATTATATATTTATATTTTATTATTTTATAAACTAAATTTTTATTATTATAATGATAATATTTTTTATTTTTATATTTTATCATTTCATTCTTAATTATTATTATATTTATATTTTATTTTTTAATATAAATTTTTTCTGATATAAAATATAAAAATAATATTAGTAATATATATATATATATATATATATACAATAATAGTAAAATAATGTAAAATATCAGCAATAAAATATAAATCTTGCAATGTTAAAATATATTATATAATAATAGTAATGTGAACTTATATTTAATATCGGCATACACATTGATTAAACATACATATATATACTATCAATATAATAAAGATAAAGTTTTAATATAAAAATAGTAAAATAGAAATATAATTTTTTTATACTAAAAATATGTTAATATAGATGTTTGATTGTATAAAAAAATATCATAAATATTATAATATAATTTTTAATCATTATTCTTAAAATAAATTATTTTAAAAATAAAGAGACGAGGAGATCGCACCTTGTTCACTGTGTGTGGGGCTACGAGGTAGAAATTGCCAGCCGACGCTGCCATGTCCGATTACCACAAACAACCGCTTGTAATCATTTGTTTGTATTATTTTACCACGAGCAATGTTGTCGTTGCTGTTTATATATATATATATATATATATATATTGCTCCTTAATTCTAGTAGCCTGCTCCATCTTAACGTCTTGTATATTTTGTTTCACAAAATACTTGTATTTTATTTTTATCTTTATTTTTTTTTCTATGCATCATTTATTATGTTATTTTTTTAATAATGGTTATAATTATAATATTATAAATATATTTACTATCACTTAATATAATGTGTAATTTTTTTTTAAAAAAAAATTGAGGGAGTAAAATCTAATTAGACCGTCCACAGCAACGGCTAAAAAAAAATTTTACGCACGTTACTTCGACGCAATATGTCACAGCAGTGGGGCAAAAGTATCAAAAAGAGTAAGCAGACGTTATTTCCTACGTTCGAGGCAAAACTTCACAATGCCTCATTTGTCAATGCCTTTATTATCAACACTTTAACAAAAAATGACAAACTTCACAGCAATGACTCTTTATTATTTGATCAACGAAAATAACAAAAAAAAAATTTCAACATTTTCCGCCAAGTGTCAATGCCTCATTTGTCAGTTAGATTTTTTTTGGATAATTTATTATCCTCATTATTATCTTCACAATTTTTTAAATAATGGATTTTGGAATCTATAAATAGGTTGTCTCTATATCATATTTTTCATAGCATCTTCCATCTTTTATTATTATTGTTGTCATTATTGTTATTGTTATTATTATTAATTAGCTATAAATCTATTTGAATGCCTCTTTTTTTTAGAAAGAGACTAAATTACTCTTATTTAGTTACTATTACTGTTATTATTAATGTTATTAGTTATAATTTTATTTACGTTACTCTTATTTGGTTATTGTTATTATTATTGTTGTTACTATCTACTAAAAATTTATTTAGTTACTCTTATCTCGTTATTTTTATTGTTATTATTAGTCTTATTAATTAATATTTATGTTAGTATATTTAATTTCTATTGTCATTGTCTTTATTATAGTTGTTAATATTATTATTAATTACTATTAGAAATTATTGATCTTCTTTATTTTTACTATTACTACTACTGCTACTACTATAAACTCTATTAAATTTTTATTTAACATTAATATTGTAATTATTGTAATAGTTATCTTCAAAATGGACTCAAATCATACCATTAACAAAGGCAAAGGTAGAATTAGAAAGCAACTAATTCCACAAGTTCATCCACCTCGTCAACAACCACAAAGTAGTCAACTTTGTCAAGGTACACAACATACTCAAAATATGTAAAATTATGGAGTCCAAGTGCCCAATATGAAATATTAGGAAAAATTCTCAAATAAATTCCAATACCCCAAACCTTTCACAACAATTCCAACAATTTGATTGTTACACACCAACTCTAGATCAATCACAAGCTCGAATTTTTCCACCCACTCAATACATTCAGAACTCACCACCATTTTCTCAACATTAACCTCAACATCCATCATCTAGACAATTCGATTCGTACTCACCAAACTACTCTTATCCACAAGCTCAAACTTTTCTACCCATTCAATCTAAAAGATGGAATTTTAATCAAGGAGGTTATTCACCGGAACCTTCGATAGATCAACACCCTATGACCCCTGGTTCTAGTAGAGGTTCACAGATGTCACAAATACTTTTTTCTACTTTCTCGACACAACTTGGTATGAATGATGTCAATGAAAAAATTGCTAGAAATTTTGATGGTGGTGGCAATGATGATGATGATGAGGAGGAGAAGGAGGAGGATCCGGAGGGGGAAGAGGAAAGCCCTGTTGTTGACATACACTCGAGGAAAAAAAAGCACCCAAATTTTACTTGGTCTAGAGAAGATAGCAAGACATTAGTCCATACGTACATTGATGTGATGAATAATATCTTTGTAGGAACTAATCAATCATCTGATACTTTTTGGGGTAAAATCGCTGAAGGCTATAATAAATTTAGAGGTTCTAGTCGTGGTTTATACGGATGCACAATTTCATCATAGATTTTGAAAGAGGAGACCTGTTTTCCTTCGTATAGTGGAAGCTTTAGGTAACCACACTCCATACTTTACTCAAAGATTTGAATCATCAGGGAGGCGTGGTTTATCACCATGGAAAAAATGCATAGCCACTTTGCGTATGTTGGCATATAGAATGCCAACCGATAGTTGTGATGAATATGTGCATCTTGGAGAAACCACAACAAGAGAATGCATTGTGAAGTTCACTGAAGGTGTGATAAATGTTTTCGGAGGAGAGTACTTGAGGAGGCCGAACCAATCAGACCTCCAACGGTTACTTTATGTGAATGAGCAACATGGGTTTCCAGGTATGATTGGTAACATTGATTGCATGCATTGGAAGTGGAAGAATTTTCCAGTTGGTTGGCAAGGTCAGTATGCTCGAGGACATGGGAAGCCGACGGTCGTTCTTGAAGCTATCGCTTCATATGATCTATAGATTTGGAATGCATATTTTGGTACTCCTGGTTCGTGTAATGATATTAATGTCCTCGATCGATCTCCTATATTTGATGATATTTACAATGGTAATGCTCCACATGTAGCATTTACAGTTAATGGTAACCAATATAATTTAGGCTACTATCTCATAGATGGTATCTATTCATCATGGGCTACATTCATCCAATTTATACGTCATCCACAAGGTGAGAAAAATAAACTATTTATTCAATTATAAGAGTTAGTTAGGAAGGATGTTGAGTGTGCGTTTGGAGTTTTGCAAGCACGATTTGTTGTTATACGAGATCCATCACCATTTGGGGAAGTACAAACATTGAGCAACATTATGAATGCCAGCATCATATTACATAACATGATTGTTGAAGATGAGCGTGACACATATTTACTTGCGGTAAATATGTTTCATTTTGATTAAAATAACATAGATGAGCCATATTTTTGTGAGAGTACAGTAGAGCATGAACAATATATTCGAAATATTATCCAAGTTCGAGATAGAGATTCTCATCATCGATTATTACTGGATTTGATCGAGTATATCTGGCAACGTTTTGGTCCCGGTAGAAACTAAAATATTTTTTTGTTATTGTATTTTTAGTTGTATTGTTGCACTATCTTTAAATTATTGATGTGTTTCGACTATATAATTTCAATTTTTAGAGAATCATTGCTCTACTTTGATTATGTAGTTTCATGTTTTTGTGTACTCATTGTTGTTGTACCAGTAAAATATTTTATGTTGTACTCTTTTAATTAATATTATGACTTTTTATTAAAATAAAAACTTATATATATAAATATTCGTTGGAGAAAAAATAGTCGTTGACGGTATTTTAGGAATTTTTTAAATATTTAAAATGTAAAATAAAATTTAATTACACCAAAACAACATACATTAAAAATATTCAAATATTAATTTTTATTTTAATATTTAATATTAATATTATATAAATATTATCGAGAAGATAATTAATTTTATAATTAATTAAAATGATAAAAATATGTTAATATGTGTAAATACAAAAATTATATCATTTTATTAAAATTAAAAAAATATTTTTTTAATAATAGAAATTAGCATTTAATTAACAATATAATTAATTAAGTAAATATTTTAGTTGTTTAAGGTGGGGTATAGATTAATAAGATAGTATATTTGAATATTATAGTATTGAGCCTTTTTTGTGTAATTAAAGTTTAAAAGAGGCAAAAAGATTATTTTTTAATTTTAAAAGGTGTATTGATTTTTTTTTGCTCCTTTGTTGTGGATGCTCTTAAGTCTAGCTTAGTTCACGTAGTGAACTCTCTCAAGTTGTCATTCACAAACATAAATTTTCATGGAGCGTGAGAGGCACCCAAAACTTGTTTAGTTGGTGCTAAAGGATATATTGCATCTCTAATGTTTTGACTTGGTTCAACCGTTATTTTTAATAAGAAGATGTGATGATCCAAATAGCAAACATATCCTCATGACTCAAATAAAAATACGTATAACATTATATGTATGTGTAAGAGAGTGTGTGTGTGTGTGTAAAAAATACCTATCCTCTTTTCTTTTCAATATATATCTCACCAATTATAAAAAAAAAAATACGACTAATAGTTACTTCAAATATAATAACGGAGTCTTCTTAATTTTTAGCTACTTGATGTCTTAGATTATAAATTAGGGATTGATGCAAATGAGTCCATAACTCAAAACTTGAGTTCAAGCATGCATGCTATACTTCTTCAATATTTTTTTATGCTTATTAATTTATGATGTTTAGACTAATAAGAAGTTGTGTATACCGAGGGAGATAAATGAGCACCAAGAGAAGTATTGGCAAGAGAACAATTATTTAAAGATAAATTAAATATGAAATACTTATAATTTGCATGACAAATGATCCCTGTAAAGACTAGTCATCCCTTATTTAAACTTGGTTTATTTAGTAAATAGCTTAGGTAGCTTATTTATAAGAGTAGTAAATAGCGCAAATAGCTCAAATTTAACTAATTTACTAAATAAGTTAAAAAATTAAAACAACTTGAGATATTTCTTTTCTTTGATTTTTATGCTTGACTCAACTTATTTATGCATAATTTTTTTGATTATGCTTAAGATTATTGAACATGATACTTAGATAAAACTTATAGTTATAAATAACATTTCATCTCCTTTTTACTGTTATTTTTATAATTAGTAGTTCATAAAAGCACTAGAAACATGACACTCAGAAAAACATACAGTACAAATGAAACCTCCTAACTCAGTAAGGCTTGAACATTGTGGACCACTTCTTCCAATGCATAAGGAAATTCCTTCCTACCATTTTTAATCTAGAACCTAATTCTCATATTTATAAGCATAATCATCCATCCACTGTACACATCAATCTTGTCGAACACTTTTCTGTTTCTGAACTCCCAAATGGTGCCCATAATAGCAAAGAAGGCCGCTTGCCAAATCTACCCCTTATACCCTTTACCGAAAGCTCCTAACCAAGCTATAGCGTTGTCTTCAACTAACTTTGGGATTACCCAGAAGTAGCCACCCAATCACAAATCTCGTACTAGACCTTTCCTGTCACAGAACAATGCAGAAATAGGTGATTGATTGTCTCCTACTCCGAGTTGCAAAAAGGACAAACGACTTCACCCGTATTGATGATTTGCAATCTAGCTAGCTTTTCCTTAATGTTGAGCTTCTGTTGAACCGCAAACCACACTGTGAGCTTAAACCTTAGGGGCACTAAACTTCTCCACATTAGATTGGCTAGACTAGTACTCAACTTTTTCCCAAATAAAGACTGATAATACACCTAATAGAAGGAACTCATAGAGAAGACCCCAGTATCTACATGCTTCCAAACCACAGAATCCCACTTATCCTTACTCGGACAAATTTGATGGATTATTACCTATAATTGCTCCACGTGGTTCTCTTTCCACCTGAAAAGCTGTCTCCACCACCCAATGTTCCAAACCCAAAGTGAGACATCCCAACTTCCCATCTCTGCCACGTTTTTATCTTGCTACCCTGATATGCTAAAAGTCTAGGAAAAAATATCCTAAAAGGACATTTCCCCATCCAATCATCATGACAAAATCTAACTATTTTACCATCCCCAATCTTGATTTTCATTCCGGCACTCAGGATATAGCTTCCTTTCCCAAATCTAACAATATCTGTCCACAGAGACCACCTTATCCTTGAAGTAGAGATCTCTAGTGATCCTAAATTATCCCTTGAGTGAATTGAAGAGATAAATCTCTTCCATGAAGCCCCTTCCACAATAAAAAATCTCCACCACCATTTGAAAAGCAAAGCATTGTTCCTTAAGACTATATCCCCCACATCCAAACCCTCTAAGGATTTGGGCCTTTGGATCAAGCTCCTTCTAACCAGTGGTAACCCCTTCCTGTCCCCTCTCCCGCTCCAAAGGAAGCTTCTCTAAATACTTATGATTTTTTTTACGACCCCTTTTGGCATTTTAAACAAGCTCTTATAATACATCAGAAGACTATTCAACACACTTTTAATAAGGAATAGTCTTCCAGCTCTTGAGAGAACTCTCACCTTCCACCCAAATAATCTCTATTTTAACTTCTCAATCACTGATTTCTAGACTTTTACCCTTCCTGTATTAGCCCCCAAAGGCAGGTCAAGGTAACTAATAGGAAATGAGCCACCTTACACTCCATTATTTCTACAGCTTCCATCTTGAATTCCTCATCTGCACCCAACCCGATAAGAATAGAGTTGCTAAAATTTACTTGAAGACACGATAGTAAGTAGAAGCAATCAATCAATCTTTTCTAGTTCCTAATGTTACCAACCGAGGCTCCACAGAATATCATCGTATCATCCGCGAACTAAAGATGGGTCACTTCCAAACTATCCCTACCCACTCGGATCCCTTGTAAAAGACTTTTTTCCAGTCCTCACCTAATGAGTTGATTAAACACCTTAACTACTAACACCAACAAGAAAGGTGATATGGGGTCACCTTGTCTCAACCCCTGCCCATATGAAAGAGTGCTGAAGGAGAGCCATTTACAAGAATCGAAATGCTTGCAATTGAAATACATTATTTTACCCATCCTCTAAATCTGAGTCCAAAGCCCAAAATACCCATTATGCTGTCTATAAATTCCCATTTGATTCCATCATACGCCTTTTGAAAGTCTAGCTTGATCATCACTCCCTTCGACCTACTCCGCCCCCTTTCCCATTGAACAACCTCATTAGAAATCAACGCTCCATCTACAATGCTCCTCCCTCCAATAAAAGGTGACTGAAATACACTCACCAGCTTATCAACTACCTATTTCAACCTAAAGGTGAGGATCTTCGCAATCACCTTATAAATACATCCTACCAAGCTGATAGGCCAAAACTGGTTAACCTCCTCCGCATCATCCACTTTAGGAATCAAAGTGATCAATGTTGTATTGAGAGCAATCAGAAGTGTGCTTGATTGAAAAACTCCAAAACATAATTAGTGAAGTCCTCCCCAATAATTCCCCACATCTTCCAGATGAACCCCATATGATACCCATCATAACCAGGTGATTTTGTTGAATCACAAGACCAAAATGCTTTCCTAACATCCTCCCTACCAAGAATCCCCTCCAACTCCAAACTTTCCTCCCTTGAGAGCATATAGAACCCATCGGCTGAAAGACTAACATCTGAGAGATCTGCATTCTTGTACAGATCTTTGAAATAATATGCAATTACCTTCTTCAAATCTGATGGCTCTACAATCACATTAATCTTCTCCATTATCTTGAGTATGGTAGCTTTCTTCTTCCTCACTACAACGAATGTATGGAAGTACTTTGTATTTTTGTCTCTATCTTTGAATCCTCTAACCCTGGACAACTACAACTAGTATGCTTCTTTCCTTCTATGCCATTTCTAAAGTTGAGACTACAAGGCCACTCTTCTAGCTATAGATATTTCATTGCACAAGCCATCCTTGATTGATCTGCCAACCTTCTTCACCTCCTCTTCCAGATGATTGATTTTCGAATCAAGGTCCCAAAATACCTCTTTATTCCACTTTCTCAACATGCCCATCATCTCTTTGAGTCTACTCTGACATGAAATCCCTTTTAGTTTTAACTAGAAATCAAACATAAAGCCTCGAAACTAGGGATACAAAAACCACATATCCCAAGTCCTGAACGGTTTCATCCCAAACCCAATGTTCTTAACACATTGGTAAATAAGATTATGGTTCGAGAGTGATTTACCCAACCCCAAACAATAGAGCCTCGGGAACACAGTCAACTAAGAAGGGCTGATTAAAAATCTGTCCAGTAGGCTAGCCAATCCTGCCATGTGCCAAGAGTACTTCAGATTTGAAGGTTTAAAATCAATAAGGCCCATTTTGTCGATCCAATAATTAAAAAGACGAACGAAACTATGATCCACCCAGCCACCCTTTCTTTCACACTGGCTTCTAACCTTAGTAAAATTCCCCATTACCATTAGAGGACTGCTACACTGCTGGCCCACATCCTATAAGTCATCCCATAAGCCCCTCCTCTCACCTGGATCTAAGGATCCATAAACAAGAAGAACCCCACTTTCCACCCTACGAGGCCCCAGACTACCTTCAACCAGAATCCACCTCCTGCCGCTCCTAGACTATCGAATCGCAAAAAACTATGAGTCACATCCTAATATTAAACCTCCACTTCTACCAAGTGCTACCGAGTCTCTCCATTCAATTGACTGGCTTCTTCGGATCCTATTCTTCCATGAATCCTCTAGGGAACAATGTTTAGTTTCAACCATCCCGTCAATCCAAGGTCTCTCCTTGGCTATCAAACTCTGGATACTAGATATTTTTCCTAGTGCACTTATTCCCCTTACATTCCAACTAATGATAATCATTAGCGAAAAAACTCCAATCTCCCCTATCTCCAACACACCCCTTTACCACTACCTTTTTTGAATCTTCCTCTGGCTTCTTCTCAACCCCAACAACTTTTCCACACATTTCTCTTCCTCTCTAGATGATAACTCAATCCTTTTACTAAATTGCCAAGTTTTTCTTACCTCACTTATCTCTTCCTCCTCCACTCTTCTCTCTACTATTTCAGGATCGGCCTTTTCCTTCCCCTAACTAGGCCTATGAAAAGTTTCAAAACCACCCTCCTTAAAAACCTGGTCGTATATCATCTGCCGACACATTAGAAACACCTACTCCCAAAGTCTTGCCCACTTTAAAACCTGCCTCATTACCTTTGAGAGCTCCCACTTTGCCATCCTCCTTCTCCCCATTTCCCGTTCACCTCTCGATTAATCTCTTTTCTCCCTCAAGGTCGTGGTCCACCGGTGCTAATTTTTTTGTAGATTCTACATCCTCCTCCTCCTCTTCCCCCAATTGCTCTTTTGATGTCCTTCCATACCACTCCTTTGAAGACTCCCTAATATTTTTATCCATAATGAAAAACCCTTCTAGTATCTCTACAACACTTTCTTCCTCCACCTCTACCACTTCTTCACTTATGAAAACTCCTTTGGCTCCTCCATCCTTGATTCCCTTTCAACTATTCCGATACATGTTGCTCCTTTTCCTTCTCTAAATTCATTACTTTCGTACTCCACCAATTTCTAATTAATTCATACCCCCCCACTCTCCTTGAGAGCTTAATCCGTAATTGTGTCCCTGCCCGCACCGCAATCTTTAGTAACAGGTTCCTCTCTTCCTACTACTCCTATCTGCTGGTCCTCTCTCTTCCTTCACATGATCTCATTTTGCCGCCCCACTACAGTCCCATCAAACTATGCTGCCTCAACTTCATCAATACATTGCATTATTGATGTTTGGTCTTCCTCATGTGTAGCTGGAGCACAATTTTGACCCCATGCATCCCTTCCCGCACTCCTATCTGTCCCTCCTTTTATTTTACCAAGCCTCCCAAACATTTTCCTGGTAAGTCCTTCTCCTGCCTCCATACCGCACGCCTTTTTCCACTCCCCCATGGATTTTTCCTTCGATCCTGGACCCTTCAGCCCCTTCGCATTCAATATCATGCATGCTACAAGAATTCGAGGAGCATGCAAGCTGCCCTTCACCCTTGGAGACCTGATTAGACAACCGATCAGCATTTTCCCTAACTGATGAAGATTCTAACCACCCTCCACAACTCACAGGATGCTGTTTCTACCAAGGAACATAATTCTGGCCAACCTCCTTTGTCATCACCAACACAAATGCCTCCCCCAACTACAGCTCTAAGACCTCTTGGATTTCCTCCTTACATGTAATATCAATAAGGATTCTTGTTGTCTCCATGGATAATCCATAGTATCCCTCTTCTTCCCAGCAAAACCACCTTCCCTAAGGTGCTGCTAAAGACCTCAATACTTCCTCCCTCCATGCTGTTAATGGTAAGCCCTCAATCTTTATCCAAGTGCATCTCAAGACACATGCGTCATCCTCCCTCCATCTCCTCACTATTGGGAAAGAATCTTGCAGCAAACTCCCTTCCTCTATGGCCACAACACATTTTTCCTGGGTTTCAAAGGTGATTAAAAACTTAAACCTTCCTAAATCTCTTACCTTGGTAGCATACCTCCAATCTTGCATTATCTTCGGGATTATGACCTCTAGCAAAAGGGATTGGGTTGATTCTACCACCACACTCCTGTCTAACCATTCTCAAGCACTGTCCTCCACTTGTATGGAAACCAAACGTCTCTTTTTCCCTTGTATAGTTCTTTCCTCACCTCTAACAATCTAGGAAAACATCCTTCTATCCCTGAGGGCAGCAAGTCGTCCACCATTCCCCAAGATACAAACACCCTCTTTTAGCAGCTACTTACCTTTGCTTTGCTCCTTATCATGCCTTCGTTCATCTCTCGTAAATAGAGCCCTATGAACATGTAGCTGAATACCTTGGAGCTGCATATTATTGATCCTCCTCACTGCCTCCACTACCTCCCATTCTCTACCAAACCAAATGAAGCCAAAATGTAGGCTCGATGTTCTTCTTATCTTCTTGATAATAAAAACTTCCCTCACTGTACCAACAGAGTTGAAAAACTCCCTAAATTCCTCTATCTGAATTCCTTTTGCAAGGTTGTCCACAAACACCATGTAAACAAACCTTTCATTTTGCCTTGAAGTGTTGAATAAATGTACCCTCTTTGCTTCTATTTTTTGTATTAGAGGGTTGAAAGCCTATAGAAAGGGGTTGGATCTATGGGAGGGGCTACTAGTTATGGCGACGTGAGTGAGCTTGGTTCCCTATTTGGCTATGATGTTAGGTTGGAATAGGATGAGGTTAGGGTTTTGGTATCCTTATTGTCCCTCTCCCACCCCAACTCAGCAACCACTACCATTAAAGAGTCAACACAGTTCATCAATTGAAGAGAATAACCAAGATTTCAAGGTAATTTACATCTAAAGATACAAGTATTTTTATTTTTTTGGTGTTAAAATCCCTTATTTTCAAATTGAAGGAGTCAATAAGATTTGTTGCATGGATATTCAAATTTGATATGTTATTTTCTTGAAATTAGTGTTTATATGCATGGATCAAACATATGTTACACTACTACAAAAATGGAAAATAATAACAGGACATTAATAACAGTGGTTCGGAAATCGTTTCCAAATGCATGAAAATTAATGCGCGAGATAGTTTTGATAATGGTTATTGTTGAAAAATGTTATTAAAAACCCAACACTAAAATTTATATGGTAGTTTTAATAACGGTATACGAAAAACTATTATTAAAAGGTCCTTTAATAACAGTTCCTACAATAATTGTTGTCAAAAGCAATGCTAGTTTTAATAACGGTTCCTATATGAACCGTTATGAAAGGATGTTTTAGTAACCATTCCTATAAGAACTGTTATTAAAACCCCAGTTCTGCCTTTTATTTCATTCAGTTCTTGTTTGTACCAAAAATTTCAGACTCTCTACACCTTCCCTCTTTCACTCTCCTTCTCTTGGAAACCCTCTCACCACCACACCCTGCATTACCACTCTGGCTCCTTTCAAGTCAGGGAAACCACCACTTGTTCTCTTTCACACCGCCAACTCTCCTCTTCCTTGCAGCACCACACCTCTACCATTCTCAGCTTTGCATGTGATGTTATTCTTCTGCACCTAGCCAACACTTCTTCCTTCTTCCTCCGCAGTGTTTGTAGGTGGTCGTCACTCCTCTTGCTCATCGCCGCTCCTTTTATGTATGTTTTTGTTCTTGATCGTAGCTTTTTCTCTTCTTATGTATTTATGTATGTATATGTATATATATATATATATATATAAATGTATGCATGTTGATATAGGGTTGCGTTATTTGTTATTGAAAAATTGTAGTTTGTCATTCAAAAATGTGTTGTTGAATATGTTGGTGAAAAATGTTGTTGTTCATTGTTGAATTTGTAGCGGTACTGTTATATATTAACAAATGCATATGTTGGCTGGCCGAGACCTATATATATATATATATATATATATATATATAACATGCACGAGTAGTGTAGAATTATATACGAAGCTAGATAAAAAAAATACTTCAAATTATTAGTAATGTCACTCATAAAAATTGGATACACACACACACACATTTTGATTAATAAGTATAGGACACTATAAGATATAGGAAATTTCATATCATGAAATGAAAATATATTTTACATATGCACATCATTAAATGAAAATTTCAATTAGAGATGCATATGTTAATGATTTTTATTTGATGAGGATTAAATAGATATAGAAAATAAAGAATATATAAAAGTGAATAATTAAATAGAGAGAAATAATTGTGTATAATAATAATAATAATAATAATATAGGATTTAATTATAGTTACCTTGCTTTAGGATTATTATCTTATGTGGTTTAGGATTATTTTTTAATATAATTTAGTAGGGTTAGGGTTAGGGTATGGGTTTGGGTTAGGGTTAGGGTTAGGGTTTAGCATTTATTATACTAAATATAAAAGTGAGTAATTAAATAAAGAGGAATAATTGTGTATAATAATAATAATAATAATAATAATAATAATAATAATAATAATAATAATAATAATAATAATAATAATAATATAGGATTTATTAGGGTTTAACTATAGTTAGCTAGAGTTAGGGTTATAGTTAAATTAGGTTTAGGGTTAGTTTTTATTATAATTTATTAGGTTAAGGGTTAGGGTTTGGGTTTGGGTTTAGTGTTTATTATACTAAATATAATAATTAATATGTGCTCTTATAACAAACTATTATATACATTATTCCCAACTCTACTTTTAATAGTATAATATTATTATACTTAACCTATATATATATATATATATATATATATATATATATATATATATATATATATATCTTATTAATATCTACTTGATTTTATTGTGTGCTGCTTGAACGATTTGTCGATAGTTTTATGTTTAGCCAGTTTGTTAAATATATAACTAAAGATTATATCCTTATTTTAAATAGTTTGATGTTGCTAGCTTTACATAGTTGGTTATGATCTGGTAGAATATATTTATGATTTTTCTAGCTAGTTGAATATAAGTTTATATATTTTGTAATTTAGATCTTTTCGAGAATAACCTTGATGATAAGATTTAGTGGTTCTCATTTGTAGGTAGTGAGATGACATACCTTCCACCATATATTTGTATGGCGCCACATACAGATCTACAGACTCATGTTATATGGTTATACAACGAGCTACTTCGGTTGTATGCTAGTGGATCATCCTATCACCCCTTCCATTTTATATCATATCATCTATTGTTGACCCTGCCTCAGATAGAGCCATGGGCGTTGGCTACGTCTACTTTTTTTTGCATTGGTCTGTCCACCACACTAATGCACCACACCAGAGATTTATTGAGGGTGAGGTGTTTGTGAGAAAGCATGATAGGAAATCGAGAGAGTTGATGGTCATTGATGATGAGTAAAGGTTTTGTCATAGCTTGCCTCCAAGTATCCACCTTGGTTACCCTAGAGTATCTGTGAGTAGACTCTCTAGCAATGATGTCAGGGATCAGATGATATATTGTGATGAGTGGACTTTTAGAATTATAGTAATTACTCAAGCTCGAGGAGTCTACCAGGGGATTTAGTTTTACGGTTATGAGTTTTTGGTTTTTAGGTGTTTGGGCTGTAGCAACCTTTTGATGTTTATAGTGCTGTTGTTGCTTTAATCATGTAGTATGTATATCTTTTGTAATTTGAACCATTATAAAATGTTTTTCTATGTATGTATGTATGCATGTATGTATGTATGTATATATATATATGAACTTTTCTATGTATGAGCAGTTTGAGTATTCATATATTTTTGGAAACGTGTTAGCATGATCCGTATATATATATATATATATATATATATATATATATATATATATATATATATATATATATATATATACAGAATAACATGATACATTTGAGATTAATTCTTTCTAAGCACGAGCGATTTGTGAATTATTAAACTTATAATTCAATTGATTTGTAATTATTACTTTCGTATGTGATACATCTAGATTGAAAAACTATAGATTGGAAATGGTTATCTGTAAATCTGTGTCTAGAGAATATAACGAAGGATTAGAGTTTTTCATCAAGTTTATAGTTGAACATGCTCAGGACTCTAGTAGAATAGTTTGTTCTTATTTGAATTGTGCTTATATTCAACATGTCAATGTTAATGATTTGAGATATCTTTTGTTTGTGTATGGAATTGGTACAAGTTACACTTGTTGGATATGGCACGGGGAAACAGAGTCTAAATATGATAATGACAATGTTTGGAGGGATAGTAGTGGATCATCATTTAAAAATTATGAGGGACATTCATTAGAGGAGATGACTCAAAATGTTGATGAAAGTGTTTAGGATTATCCAAAAATATTCGAGAAGTTATTGAATGAATCAGAGAAACCTTTGTATGATCATGGTAAGACATTTACTCGATTATCCGCTACTTTAAGGTTGTACAATTTAAAAGCATGTAACGGATGGAGTGATAATAGTTTCACAAAATTATTATCACTTGTAAAGGATATGCTTCCTAATGACAATGTTATACCTGATCGTACCTCTGAAGTAAAAAAGATTCTATCCTCTATGGACTTGAGTTATGAGAAGATACATGCATGCCCTAATGATTGTATTTTATATCCCAATGACAATGCATCTTTGGATAGTTGTCCTAATCTTTAATGTAAAGCACCACGATACAAGAAGAATAAGGTTCCCGCTAAGGTGTTATGGCATTTTCCTATAATACCAAGATTAAGATGGATGGTTAATGATATTGAAGATTCAAAGAACCTAAAATGGCATGATGGTGAGAAAATAGATGACGGGCTTCTTAGATACCCATCTGGCTCTCCACAATAGATGACGATTGATGGCTTGTTCCCTGAATTTGGTAAAGAAGCAAGAAATATGTGCCTTGCACTTTCTACGGATGGAATGAATTTGCACAGTCAAGACATCTACACTTTATGGCTGGTGATTTTCGTTATATACAATCTACCTCCATGGATCTATATGAAACGTAAGTATATAATGTTGTCTTTACTCATTTCGGGGCCAAAACAATTTGGGAATTATATTGATGTTTATTTTTCACCTTTGATTGATGATTTAAAGTTATTATGGGACATGGACATTGAAGTATTTGATGCATATAGTGAAGACAATTTTACTTTGAGAGCAATGTTATTCTGTACTATAAATTATTTTCCAGCGTATGGCAAATTGTCAGGTTATAGTGTGAAAGACCATTATGCATGTTCGATATATGAGGCGAATACTTCATTTGTTTAGCTAACCCATGTCTAGAAGACTGTCTTCCATGGGCATAGTAGGTTTTTACCGAAGAATCATCATTATTGTAGGTAAAGAAAATCGTTCAATGGCTTCCAAGAAGAAGGGCAGGCACCAATCTGGTTGATAGGTCAACAAGTGTGGCTGAAGATGAAACATTTAAGTATCAAGTTTGGGAAAAAGAATACAGATAAGCCTCCGTCAATTGGGTGGAAGAAGAAATCAATATTCTTTGACCTTCTTTATTATAAAGAGGGCGATGAGTATTGAAACTCCAATCGTTGGCAGTGCGCCCCTACCTTATTATAAAGTGGGTGATGAGGCAGCCACAGTGCTAGAAGCTCATGGAAGCTTCATGCCTTGGCATGTGGATTAGATACATCTAACTACTAAAGAGGCAATGACATTTGACATATTCATTAGACCTTATTTATTAGTTACACTATTTATACCTTTTTCAGATATATATATATGCTCAATACATATTTTGTTTATTATTATCAATTAAGGAATTAGAAAAGAAGAATGCTCCTACTAGTAAAACCAAGAGAGGTACTAGTAGAACGAGCAACACAAAAGAGGGTGCTGCGAAAGAAAAGAGAGCCAAATTTGAAAAATCAGTTACCCCACAAAAGATTCATTCTTCAGAGAAGAGCAAACCTCCACCAACACTAGCTTTATTGTATTTCTATACCCAAAACTACCTCAGGAACAATTATATTTTCATTTATTGTCGTCCTGAGTATGTTGGGAGGGACGATGCTATATACATGGTATCGATGGTTGACATAAGCAACATTTATAATCAGGAATGGATGTCAACCATGAGTATCGCCATCTATATCATGTAAGTACTATTTCATATTTGAGATTTTAGTACTTCTTGTACTATTAGAATTTTTATGACCTCTTATATGAGTTATTAGTTATTAACAAATATGCATTGTTATTGTCGTCCATAGGTTATTAGCTAGTCGTGCTGCGATGGAGGGAATGTTGTCTTATATTATGTTTGTGTACCCATGCTACATAACTAATGGTACTACAATAAGAGAGGGTAGGCACATAAACTATTTAGTGAATCACATTTTGATTGAGGGACACAACAAGCTTTATCTCATTTCTCACATCGCAACTGAACATTTAGTTTTATACGCCATCCAACCCGATCTTAATAAAGTCTATGTGTTTGTTTCCCTTTGAATCTATGATGTGTCTTTTGAAGTCGCTCGTCGTGGTCGGAAGGAATTAATCGACATGTTAGTATACTTTTCACTTCTTACTTCATTAGCTTATTTATTCATATATTCTACTTTCATTATTTAAGGTATATATGCTTACAATATTGTGTATTCAACTCTATTTATTAGGGCACTACAGACAACATATCATAGGAGAGGTGGAAATGGTGTCCCAGACCCAAAGAGTCTTCAATATGATCCTGTCATGGTAAGTAGGAAGACAACTATTTTATATTTTGTTTTAATTCAAATTAATATCTAATAGTTAGAGAGCTAATTGAATTCATTTGACAGTGTCCACAACAGCAAAACGGCGATGATTGTGGATAATATGTATGTACAGAAATGGATCTGATAGTCCAAAACAAATCGGTCAACATAGATCCAAACTATGTATGTTTTCTTTTTCATATTTTCCATTAATGAATTATGACATATATATTTGGTACTTGACCTAAGTGCTAACTGTATATTAATCGAAACTTGAGTGTTGTAGTTTTTCACCGATGACTACGCACGAGGCCAGAAATACAATGTTGATAAAATTGATGAAGTTAGAGAACAATGAGGCAAGAACATGCACTTATTTATTCGGTATTAGCTAGGGATCTATATTCTACATGCATGTTCGGGTTTGTATTTCGTCTACATATTTTGGTCTTCTAGGCTATGATGTATGAACTTTTGACTTTGGAGTGTAGAGCTACCTAATTATGGTACACCTACTAATTTTCACTCCTTGATATGCACAGTGTATGCATGTATATACGAATTAGAGCTTGATTAAAAATATGGAGTATCATTTGGGAGGAAGACATGCATGTATATATGAATTAATGTTTTTTACATTATATATTTGGTAAATATTTGAACATACAACTATATATGTGGGTAGAAACAAAACAATAGAAACATAAAAAGAAAACATATAGTTTTAATAACGGTTCTTATTAAGAACAGTTATTAAAACCATGTATTTGATCTCAAATTTATGCTTATTTAATACGTATTAGGGTATAATAAATGCATAATCAATCACCGAAACCATAATCGGATCATATAGTTTTAATAATGGTTTTGAATGAGAATTGTTATTAAAATTATATATTAAATCTCAAATTTATGCTCATTTAATACGTAATAGGGTTTAATAAATACATAATCATTGATTGAAACCCTAATTGGATCATATTTTAATAACGATTTTTGTAATAAACGTTATTAAAACCTTGTTTTTAACAACAATTTTTACTTGAAAAATGTTATTATATATGAATTTTACGCATATATTTGTGGGTTTTTGTATGTTTTTTTTTATGATGGTTATGAACCGTTATTAAAGATTTCATAATAGGTGGTTCAATAACGGTTTACAATCATTATTAAAACCATAAAATAACCATTATTAAAACCCCTCCCCGGGGTAGGGTTAGTAGTTTTATAGTACTTTTTTTTGTTGAAATCAGAGATTTGATTAATAACAAAAAGATTGGGGATGACAAACCAATGTGGCGGTAGGTAGCTCACCCGTAATTCATGCTTACCAATGGGTGACTTACTCAGTACCCCCCACTCCTATGTGTGGTTCATCTGTCAATCATATACCCAAACAAGAGAGTTACCTATTGCCCTCTCTGACTCAAGTATCACCCGTCAACCCTAGCTCCAAATGAGTGACTAGTCAACCCTTTAACCCCAAAACCCTTAACCTTAAACCCCATAAACCTTAAACCATTATCCTCAAAATCTAAACCCATAACCACAAAATCTCTAAACCCTAAACAATTAACTACAAACCCCAAACCTTAATCCCAAACCCTAAACTTAAAACCTTAAACCATATAAAACCTAAAGCGTAATATTTATTAATGATATTTTTGTTATAATTGGAAGATAAATGGTAGAGATAGAAAAGGCAAGGATCTAAGGCATGTTACTATTTCTACCACTAAGGTTACCACTAGTTTAGGAGCACGAATTGCCATGGTGCATGGTAAATCAACTCGTACTCCTATGCACATATCATGTTCCATTTGAGGATGATTATGATGTCCATAACAAGGAAGCTTGAGCTGGCACTAGAACCTCTTGCTATATAGTAAAATATGTTTCATTATCATCATCAAATGGTGATTGGAGATTGATAAGAACTATAGGAAGGGGTCCACTAATTTTTGATCTTTTGACTAGTTTTAAGGGTCATTTGGCATATGCTATATGGAACGATGAATTGGTAATTTTTATTATAATATAGATTGGTTACTATTTTTTTACCATATAATTCATCATTCTAATATTCATTTTGTTTTAAAAACCATGCCTTGTGTTGATGGTTCAATCTAGGACAAAAAGCTTGAGAAGACTACTATATGATGATGATGCAATAGGTCTTGCCTATGATTACATGGATATCACAAGTCAGAAGCATCTGTGTAACACTTAATTTGACCATCATAATGCTCCTTTAATCTCCAATTTTGTTGAGAAATGAAACCCAAAGACTAACATGTTTAACCTTCCATTCAGTGATATGACTATTACCCTACATAACATGATTTACATTATGGATCTAAATTTTCATGGTTATGAGTGTAATGGCAAGAATTTTCCTAGTGATGACAATTTTGTGGAGCTTATGGATGACATGTGGGGTGAACCCAAAGTGTTGGTGAAGGCATCTTTTATAAAGGGTACCTCATTCACATTAGATGATATTTTTTTTAAAGCACGATTAAGTGTGTGTTTTGATAATAAGTCTTATACCTGGATTGATTTGTGGTACGTGATATCTTAAAATATTTTTGTAAAAATGTTTAGAAACTATGATCCATTATTAGTGCTAAGGTTTGTAGATGATCTAAGTAAGTTAGGTGATCAGGCACTTAGAGCTAGTACTTAAGAATTTTTATATATGTAGCTTGGGATATCATCGAGGATCATGTACAGGTATCTAGATGGTTGCATAAAAATATTAGAGGTAATTATTAATTATAAAATTTGTTTGATTGTTATTTTATTTTGTTATGTGTGCATTATAACTATTCACAAGTATGGATTTACGAGTATTTTCCTTACTTTTGGTGGTGTTATTCTCATATATATAGGTAGATATTAGGCTGAGTTATTTGTAGGTCATTTTTCTTTGCTATCCAATTATGGGTTGGGTTGGGTCATTTTGGATTGTCTTATTGTTTGGGTTCGGATTCAGGTCGTTGCAGTTGTATCAGCTTAATTTACCAAGTCGAGTCGGGTTTGGATTGAGATAGCTTGGGTTCGAGTTGGGTTGGGTCAGGTATAGGGATGTAAATGAAGCTAATTTTACCTAAAAACTAATGTGTTTTATCTATCAGATACTTAAATGAATATGTATAAATATATATGGAGGTAAAAAAAATACCCATCAGGTTTGGATACATATTCGGGTATAGGATATCTATATCCGTACCTATACCCATACCCGTATCCATATCCATATCCATTGGCTAGATATATAATTACACTTAATTTCAAAATAAATATAGTATAAATTAAAGTTAAAATTTTTATTTGGCTTAACTCTGAAAAGGTGTATCTGAAGGATAATGGATTTATCCATTGGATAATATCCATTAACTGGTAAACGGATTATTCATCAGGTAACAAATATCAAACGGATACGAATATAGATGTGTTAGTGGATACCTATTTGGGGTACGAGTATGAATTTGGGTAAAAAATTTATTATCAAGTATGGGTATAGGTATGGGAATACCTACCTTAAACTTTCCCTATTTATATCCCTATTGAGTCAGGTTTGGGCCGAGCAAGCTCATATTTAGATAATTTCGTATTCAAGTTAATTTGACGAGTCATATTTGGGTTAACTTGATGAATCGGGTTTTTTAGATTTTGACGGGTCGAATTGGGTTTGGTTTAAGTTAATCCTAAATTAAATCACTTTAGATTTGGGTCAAATAAAACATTAAATACCAAAATTAATTTAACTCATTAACTTTGTAAGAAAGCATTATGTTTAACTTCATATAACTATGTGATTAATAATGTGTTATTAACTACTATTTGTTTATTATTATGACTTTTTAATGTTAAGTTTTTACATAATAAAATAGGTAAAATTAGAATACCATTAGTGAATAAGTAAGTTTACAATAAAAGTAAAAACAGTTATGTAAAATTTAAATAATAATATGTTTTTAAAAGTTTTCAATAAATAATAAGGCATGTGTATTATTATTATTATTATTATAAGTGGTTAATATCAAATTTTGTTTAGTCGAGTTGGATTGGGTTAATAGCTGGTCGAGTTGATAATAGGTAGGGTTAATAACGGGTCAAGTTGATAATGGATCGGGTTGATGGCAAGTTATGGGTTGGGGTCAGGCTGTGTCACTTATATTTGAGTTAGCGTCAGGTCGAGTTGATGAGTTTATAAAGTTAAGTTGGGTTGGGTTTTGTGCAGATCGGGTTGAGTCGGTGAGTTGGGTCGATTTTTACCAGCTCTACTCATACTTATAATCTATCATTTGATATTTCAATGATGAGGTAGGATACATTTTGTAAGATGCTTCCCCCTAAGTTAATGGATGACCTAATTCAATATAGGAAGACACTAAATTCATTAAGGGCACGACAAGTAGGTCGCATATTTTATTAGGTGTTTTTCAATTATAGTAAGTGATATGAATAATATTAATATTATTTTATATACATTTGTAGGTTGATCTCTTATCATTTCATAAATATTTGTGGATGAAACATCATGAGTTGACTTATCTAGGTGGCTTGCGCTTCATGTTTTTTGTGGAATCGTATAGGCTAGATTGAGTTGCTCGATAGTTTAGTGCTTGTTTGGAGCTAATTATCAAAAGTAGTTATCTTAGATAATTAATTTTTATAAGTAGCTCCAAACAAGCACTTAGTTATCCCTGATTCATCTCAATTCCTTCTATTATATCAGCATATGGATTGTGTTGTAGTGCAACTATAAAGAAGTATAAGGTAGATTACTCAAGTAGTGCATCATTCTAGAATACCTAGTCACACCATCCACTAGACTACATCTCCAAATTTCACCATTTCACATATCAAAATCATGCCTTTGCTTATTACCTTCCTTATTTTCAACCTCAAACCAAAACTATAATCCATCTTGTACTAGTAGACAAATTCCCAAGTGATGCCTGATACATCCGAATAGAAGTAGAGATGAATTAAGAATTGATGGGTGGGTATTAATACTAGTTCAAAGAAGAGAAGAAGGATAGAATTCATAAGGCTAATGGATTTGATAGGCTAAAGATGGCCTACTTCACCATGGGTAGGCATAGACTTTCCTCTAGTGAAGAGGAGGAGGTTGATGAATCCCCTATAAATGATATTTTGATGATAGTTAGTATATTTTTTTCTTATATTTTTTATTATAAAAATTTGTATAGATTGTTATGAAGTTATATATGCTAATTTGTTTGTTTTCTAATTTTAAATTTTCATGGATATTTATCAAAAAGTACATAACATTCCACAACAAAATACTTAATAGATATCCAAAGACATTACATTATAATAAACTATCAACCAAAATTTTCCTCTTGGTTGGAAAATGCCACCCCTACCCATTCCATTATGATAAAACTAAATGTGATCACAATATGGCTCATCCCATCCAAAAAAAAACTTAGATGAACATGTTTGTACCACTAATTAGACATAAGTGGTAACATTATATTTTCCATCAAAGTTAATTGCAATCATATAAAGTATAATAAAATGAGTATGATTAATATACAATTTAGTGCAAACTATGCGCAATATTAGTGTGAGTAAGAGACATATTGATAAGTAATGTAACCAATTTTTGACACTTAAAATGGTAATGATTTGATTAGGTTGTCAACAGCTAGGTGATGTTCTGTGTTGTAAACATGTAATTGATCCCAGATGGCTCAACAAAATGAATACCACATTGTACGTTGTCGCAAAAAAAAAGAGGTTAGGCTACTACCATCATTTCTCCATTAGAGCTTATCCCCTCTATGTATTAGACGTTGCATGTTAATTTTCAACAATAAGATCTATAAAAGCATGATCATATAACCCTTGTTGAGTCACTAATTCCCTATATATTGCAACTCTAACCTTTGTCCATTATTCTTTAGTGCCTAAGAGTTGCATTGAATTGCTCTAAACCTAAAGTGATGCAAGAACATCTCCATCTCATTCTTCTCATGTTGAAGGGTAAGAATTAGCGTATTTGGAGGTGGTACCAATTGTCCTTGAAAATATTAAACACCTTCATAATAACTCTAATAATGTTTCATTAAGTGATTATTGCAGGTATTACATATGTTTGCAAGAAGAAGAATTTACAAATTATATATAGTGTAATACAAGGGTTGCAAAGTTGCATGGAAGACAAAGCTACAAGATATGAAGCTTGATTACTTGATTATTCAATGTATTATCATGATTAGGTCTTATGTAGCTTTGATATTTTTTGTAAGCTTTGTAATATCTTGACATTGTAATTGTAACTCATTATATATACCATATGGACATGTGTTAGTTTAACTCTTTATTAATTAGGTTGGTTTATTTGGGTTTAATTAATGGGGCTTAGGATCGACCTTATATGTGCGTATATATATACACTTGTACATTCGGTGATGATGATCATTAATTCAACCTCTCATCTAATGAAACGAAATAGTTTTGAGTGGAAAAATCTTGGTCATTCATCTTCCTACTTTTTCTTCAAGTGAGGTGAATCTTTATTGAGTTTTAGGAGCTATTATATAAAGAAATTAGAGGTTTCTTTTTATAATTCTTTTAGTCTTTGAGAAGATCAAAACCTTCCAAATGAATGTTTCATTTGAATCATCCATGATATCAACTTTATTCCTAATTTGTTTGACATTATTGTTATACAAACCAAACACAAAGATTCTAAATTTGTGAAATATAAATCATCCATCATCTTGGAGGGAGAACTGAATGTTTAAGATATTTTTGAGGCAATATAAAAGCTCTCAATTAATTTGGCAGCAACCAATGCTCAACTTCAACAAATTCCTACAATGCAAACTCAATTGCAAATGATGGAGTCTTGCTTTGCCGAGCATAAGTTGGTGTAAAAATTTCAATAACAAAAGGATTTCTTCAGAGATCAAGTTGGAATTGTTGTAAAGTCCATCAATACAGCAAGGAAGTTATTTGAACTCATGAGTAGAGTATGAAGAAGAGTCACAAGGTAGTGTAAATAATAGAAGTAACTATGATCATCAATCAAGGCATCATCATAAAGAAAATAAATGTATTAAACATAACTTCCTAATTTTAATAGTAAACTTGATGTTGAGTTATTTCTTGAGTGGTTATATGAGGTAGAGACTATTTTTTGAATTCAAGGATTATCATAATGAGAAAAAGTGTAAATTAGCTACTCTTAAGTTTAAGAAGTTTACTATAATATAGTATGATATTTTGAAGAGAATTAGAGAAAGAGAGGGTAAATCTACAATCAAATCTTGGGATAAGCTGAAGAAAAATTTGAGGATAAATTTTGTACGTAAAGAGTATGAGAAAGACAATTACATTACCTAGGTTAAATACTCTTAGACAAGGGATTTTAAGTGTTGAAGAGTATGTTAGGAAATTTGAGAGGTTAACACTTTTATGTGACATCCATGAGAGAAAGGAACAAACAGTGCTTAATATCTATTTGGCCTTAACATGGTGATTTGAGATAAAGTTGAAACTTGTTTATATGATTCTCTTGATGACATGATTAAGCTACCTGTGATATTTTAAAAGTAAATTATTTCTACTAAGCCTCACGCTCAATAAAATACTTTTTCTACAAAGTACTACCCAAGTACTCAAGCTACTAAGTAAGAGGTGGGTACCTCAAGCTCTATACATGTTGAGATGAAACAAGGGATTAACCGAGAAGAGAAGGGAAAGGATAAGGTTAATGAAGTCTCTATAAAGCAATGCTTTAAGTGTCAAGGATTTGGACACTTTGCTAGAGAATGTTCCAATCAAAAAAGTATTATCTATATAAGATTTTGAAGCTATGGAGACTTGTGATAAAGACCTTGAGTTTGAGTCAAATGAAGAAATTTTAAGTGAGTTCAAGAATGAAGGCAATTCTTTTTATGTGCTATAAAGAGAACTTCATGTTCAAGCTAATGAGAAACCTAATCAATGAGAGAAGATATTCAAGACTAAAGGAAGAATGGGAGATATAGCTTATCTGGTTATCATTGATAGTGGACCATGTAAAAATGTAGATAATGAGAGGATGGTGAAGGAATTAGGGTTAGAGACAACATCACATCTAAAGCCTTATCCTCTTCAATGGATTAACAAGGAAAAATGAGTCAAGTTAATAAAACAAATATTAATCTCTTTTATAATTAATGCTTATCATGATGATGTACTATGTGATGTTTTGCTTGCGGATGTATATGGAATCTTATTAGGTAGACCATGGGAATATGATCAATTTGCTATTCATAATGGTATTATTAATGAATATATTGTTGAAAAGGATAATAAAAGGCATAAACTTAAACCTTCTAAATGTGATAATGATAACATGGTAAAAAAATAAAAAGAGTTTATTTTGTATGGAAAGGCTATGATAGAATGTATTAATGAATAAGGTAGTTGCTATACTGTGATTATCAAGGAATCCCTAAAAGGAGAAAAAAATGAAAATAATCCTCAATTAGATGAGCTTATTAATGAATATAAAGATATATTTCCTAATGACTTACTACCAAGATTACCACCCAAAAGAGGGATAGAATATTCTATAGACTTAATGCCATGTATATCTTTATCTAATAAACCTACCTATAGATGTAATCTAGATGAGGCTAAGGAATTATAGATTCACACACAATAGCTCATATGAAAACGATATTTAAGAGAAATCATGAGTCTATGTTGTGTACTTGGATTACTTGTTCCTAAAAAAGTGGATTGGTTATAATGTAAGTAGTGAAGGTATAAAAGTATATTTGTGTCATCTATAGAGTAATATGGAATAATAACCCACAACTACTCCATCTCTTTTTTCACCTCATTAATTTATAGTTTTATTAGTGTGCCAATATTAGGGTATAATGTGTCAAAAAGCATATGTGTCAAAAAGCATATGTGATGATGATATATATATTTTTTTAATTTGCCATGTTTATTTTCTACCTTATGATTAGAATTGAAAAATAAAGTAATGGTTAATGGTTATTTAGTAATAATTTAAATGGCATTGAATATCTATAATAAAAAAATTATACTTGTTTTTTATAATAGTGCCAAAGTGAATAATTTTTTTAACCTACATGGAAACAAACCTAACTTAACCAAGTCTCATACACATATTCTATCAGATATGGAAGTATGTCTCATTTATCATGCATAATTAAAAGCTCATTCTCATGTCTCAATTATAGTCACTTGTATAATCTTCCTCCATCTACCTAGGAAAAGTTATTCTGCTACTATACTTCCTAGATTTTTTATAGTATGAGAGAGAACATCCTTACTATTGCGTCATCTATATTAGAAGGGTGATGAATTAGGAAAGACTTTTGGTACTATTTGTGTTAGTCCTAGCTCTTTATCAATGATCTATTATTTTATTTACCTTATCAAGAACCAATTTGTAGGTATCGTTCTTTTTCTTTATCATAAATTACAAGGTAATGGTAAAATTATTACCACTAGACACACAACCAACAACCTCCAAGAAAGGAGTGTTTAATTATTATATGCAATCCAAACATATGAAATTTGGAAATGCATGCAACAAAGTAATAATATCCATGTGTGAAAATACAATATTACTACCCACATCAGAGTCGGGCAAATGATGATGCCATTAGTGATATTTGTTGGTTTCTATGAAGTTCATTAATTTTTTCATGATTGTATGTCCCATCAATCTCTCCACCTTTAACTTATATCTAGCATTGTCATATTATTCCCATCACCCCCATTTCAACTTGTCGATAATCTCCTTTGTTTAACATTTATCAGGGTTAGTGCATATACCAATTAACACTCTTTAGATGATAATCGATAAGCAAATTAATTTCCTAACAAATACTTTTCTCATCTATGATTTTACAACCCACATTCTACTACTAGTATCCAACCATTATAAGCATATTTCCTTCCACATATCCTGATTTTATAACCACACTTTTTGGATCTAATAGATCAAACACTTTCCAAATTCACGTAAGGTTGTCTTCTATATGCCCCACCTCTCTTAAAATATATCCAAACCCTATATTTTTTGACCTCTTGATACCTAAAACCATATTATGTGGCCTTCCAATTTATTTAATCCATTAAATTCATGACTTACAATCATTGAAAATCTCATTCATAATAAACAATCCATTCTAATTTGTATCAAGTGGATATTAATTCTATAATTAATAAACAAAAGGTTCTAAGGAATATATAATTGTAAAAATGAATAACATACATTTACAAAAGCAGGATTTTTGGATAATTTATTTGCCATAGTTTAAGGTTAATTAGTGAATGGCTTGTCAAATATTACTTTCTAATGGGTGAATGACACACCTCAACTACCATCTAATAGTTAAAACTATCATCTAATGGATGATATGCTCATTAGGATTACCTTATAATGGGCGAGTTATCTGTTAGTCGTACCTTATGATGGATTAGCCACTCTTTAGGTTGCCCTGCTGATGGGTGAGCCTCCCATTAAGTCTAAAATTATTTAAAAAAACATATGACATACCATTATTTCATTAAGCTCTTCCTAACTAAAACAATCATTATTGTCATTTTCTTATTCCATAGTCATTATATTTAAGATTGATTGAATTAAATATTGAAGATTAAATGAGGAAAAGAGAGAAAAAGATAACTAAACAGAAGAAGATAATGAACTAATTAAAGGGGCAAAATGGTAAAAAAAAAAGGTATAGGGTTTCGAGGGGTATGAACTTAGTAATTTAGGTCTACATATAACAACACCCTATAAATTAATATAAAAAAATTACTTATACATAATGTGATTAAAGCTGTAAAAGAGCTGAGCCAGTTCAATATTCAGCTCATTAAAAGCTTGGTTCGGCTCGTTCGTTTAGTTAAATAAGCTGAGTTTGAGCCTCACTTTTAGGCTCTTTTATTAAACGAGTTGTGCCTAAGCTCGAAAAAGCTCAACTCAGTTCATTTTGTAGCTTTGGCTCGTGAGCTAGGCTCACCTCGGCTCATTAAAAACTCGGTTTGGCTTGTTTATTTAGTTAAAAGAGACAAGCCCAATCATTATTTTAGGCTCGTTTAGTTAAACGGGTCAAGCCCAAGCCTAGGGGTATTCGGATCGACTCGAATCGTTTATAGGCCTAAATGTGATGAATGACATCATATATATAATGCATTAATTTTATTTGAATGTCTATGGTTTGCACTATAACAATCCATATGATTGGTTTAGGTCAATTTATGCAGTAATTTCCTATGGTTGATAATAAAAAAAAAGGCTTTCATCTAAAAGCTATATATCCTAAATATGTGTATGAGTCTCAATAAAAGAGGTAGTTAATGCATTTGTAATGATAAAAGGAGTAAGGGCATAAAGCATAAGATGTAAGCTGTAGTAATCAAAGTTCTAGACTTAGCTCTCTAAAGTATAGTTTGGAAGAACTATTACTATTATTTATTACACTTAGTTGTTTTACTTTATTTATAATGTAAATATACTAAAACTAGTATATATATATATGTGTGTGTGTGTGTGTGTATGTGTGTATTAAAAATCCATAGCTTAAAATTTGTAGTTTTGAGTTGAAATTCTTTCTTAATTAAAGTCAAAGAACTCGAATAGGAGTTTCTCATCCAGGGTTTCTGCTATGATATTTTAGACCAAACACAAAAAAATAATTATTAAATGTAGTTATATTCCTATTTAATTCAACATTTGACTACTAATAAGCTCATTTTACTCTTACTCCTTTCTCAACAACTGATCCTTCCATCTCCCAACCTCTACAAAGATTAGGCTTATTCAAAATGTTTTTTTTATTAGACCAATGTTATAAATATTATATCATTTTGTACATGAATATTTTAAGCTAGGCTTATTGCATTAATCCCTAAAATGTAAATTAAAGTTCATTCCTTTGATTCTAAGTGAACTAGGCTTAAGAATTTTATTTTATTTTATTATTATATTTTAAGCCTATTTCACCTAAAAACTAAGAAAAATAATTTATATATTTGTAATGGATGATGTTATGACTTTAGTAAAAGTGGTTATTAAGAAAATGTGAGATTTGATATTATCAAAGTTGATGGAATAAATTAACACAAGGAAGGTTATTCTAATTATGTGTACTTTTGATTTCTATAGTTGGGGAGAAAATAGGAATAAATATATTTCTAAAAATGACATTAAGATATTATTATAAGAAGCTAAATTTATTATTATAGATATATAAAACTAAAATGATATATTGATCATATATCTAGCTATTTACTACATTGCTCATTTCTTAATATAGGTTATATTTGGATTGGGCGCATAGATTAAGAATTGATAAAGTTGAGGAAATGAGTAAAATGACTAGCATTCCCTTTCATTAATATACACTTTGATAAAATGATCATCAATTCTTTAATTTTAATAAAAGAAAGAATAGAAATATATTATATCCAATTCATATTAAGTGTCATTTTAGTAAGGAAATTTTTATTTAAAAAAATGTCACTTCAATTATCAGTTGAAAAAATTGAGTTATTATTCCCAAGTTACCATTACTTAGAAAAAGTTTTTGTAATATCTCAAATTTCTCTAATATAAATTTCTAGATTATTAGTCTCTTAATATTTTTTAACCCTTTATCATTATTTAATCACCTTACCTTAAACCTAAGCCACTTTCTTTTAATCATAATACCCTTTAAAGTCCTAATTTTTTTAATCGATCAGTGGTTAGCTCGACAAACCACTCATCTAGGGAGTTGACCACACCTGGGTGAATTTGACCCATCATTAATTATTATTCCTAATAATTTTTATATATTTGAGTTCCTTAGAATTTTGTACTTTTTATAAATTTTTGGCAATTATTTGGTTATTTCTATAATTTTTATTGATTAAATGAAAATTTTGCCTAATATAAACCATTCTCATTTAGTATCGACTTTTTTTTAGCTTTGTTAACCACAACAACTAGATCTTCTTACCTCCCATGATATAATCTACCTTATCGTTACTCAATTATCCAATTTTTTTTTACATAATCTTCATTTTACACTTTCTACATATCCTTTTACACACCTTATTTTATTCTAATTATCCAATCACTTCATTTGGTTTGCAACCAACCTTAAATATTATTACAATCTTCCCTATCTCTTATTCTTTTTGGAACACTTAGAGGTATCGTGCCCTTTTTTATTTTTTTATCATCATTCCATACTTGACGAATTTTCTACTTCCCTGACTTACCATCTCCTATCTCCTCTTATCTTGTTTCACTACAACATTATATAATAAGATATAGTAACAATTTTTTTTGTGAAGGCCAAAGTTGTCATAGTAAATGGGTATATAATTATGACAGGTTACTATTAATAAGATGTTTTAATGGCTGGGAAAATTATAGGGGGTCATTTTAATAAGTGTACAACAATGATTAACATCATTTTTATATTTATTTAACTTTATCATATAAATTTTACAAATATTTGAATTTAATTTTTGAAAAAAAAATTGTGACAATGAGTCATTGTAAAATGTAATCGACCGTAAAAAAAAACTTTGGTAGAAATATTCTCTACCATGTTAAAAATTTTCTCAATATATTATGAGAAAAAAAAATACACTAATAGGGTTGTCTTAATGCAATAGGTAGTCGTTGTAATACACCCCATGAAAATGACATCGTTTTTGTATGATGAATGATATGAAAATATGTCATGATAGTTGCTGCAATACATATGAGCACAAATATCCCACCATGCTAAAATTTTGCTCGTAAAACTAGGGGAATAAGAAGCTTCAAAGAAGAGTTAATAGATTTAAGAAAACATATAAGTAAAATTATTTTATTAATAACTTAAAATAATTTAAAAAAATATAAAAATAAAATTATTTTTGAAATAAATTAATATAAATTTAAAAAAACATATAAGTATGTTAGGAATAAGTTAATCTAGTTTAAAAAACATATTTAGATAAGTATGTTAGCAATAAGTTAATAGAATAAAAAAATTTAAATAAATATGTTAGTAATAAGTTAAAAAAATTAAAAATTTAAATAAATGTGTTAGTAATAGGTCAATAGAATTAAAAAAAAAATAGGATAAGTATGTCAGTAGTAAGATAATAAAATTACATAAATGTAGTAATATAATTAATAGAAATAGTAGTTATAAGATTATTAATATGTTAAAAATTTTAATTTTTAAAATTAAATTAAAATAATAGCAATTAGTAGAGATTGTGACAATAATATATATTTTTTTGGTTGCTAAAATCTTTCTAAAATTGATATAAGTATGAGTTAAAAAAATTAATAAAATTAATACTATGTATTTTGTTAAATGAGTATGAAAAATAATTTAAATAAATGCACAATTAAGTAATATGTTATTTTTTTGAATATGCATATTTGTGATAATTTGTTGATAAATTATATTTAGTATATAATATTATGAATAAATATGTATTTGATTATGGATATGTTGTAAATGTTGGTAATTGTTTTGAGTATTGGATTTATATGCTAGTTTTAGATATATTGTCATACCTAGTTCTCTCAAACCCTAGTTACCATACATTATTGGAGTAGTAACAAATTTCTTAAAAACATATATATTCTACAATCAAATACCAATCTGTTTGTATAAATTATAAATATTTCATTGATCATTTTTCTCGTCTATGGAAAACATATTCTATTGCAATTTTTCTGATTTGTGTGTTTTTACTCTTTTCAACATGTTCAACATTTATGAATCAAGCCATTGATATTCTTGATTTAATCCATCCATTCTATTTATTTATGTTTCACTCATTCCAATAAATCACAAAAAAAAATTATTTACATGATTAGACAAATTTTTTTTGTTTTTATCATTTTTAATCCATTGGTTATTAAATAAGCACTGAGATCAAATATTTATATATATTGAGATTTCTATAAATATTTCGCATCAATCCATAGCAAATTTAATCCCATGTTAATCATTTTATGTATTAGCTAAAAAACACATTTCCATAATTTTTTTATTTGTTTATAGTTTTTACTTGTTTTTCATTCGTCAAGCTTCAAACTAACCCAATGTTTTTTGTATATTTAAGTTTCTAAAATTATTCTACACCTTTCCATAATATTTTATGATTTTTAGAATTCAATTGATATTTTTCCCAATAAGTGTCCATTATAAGATTTTCTCACAATTTAATTAATCAAAATAAATTTTTACAAATCTTATAACTATTTTTTTTAATACTAAGTAGTTTATTAACAAAACCAAATTATTTTTGTAACTCGGTTACCTTGAACCTAACAAAAAAGTATAACAAATACCATAATCACGAGTTTATGTTATTTCTCTTACATATTTAACTATAGCCTAACATCTCTCTTATATCCCTAATCCTAGAATTCAACCGAAGATAAATTCAAACTTAAAACTCACTCCATAATCCTACCTATTTTATATCACTTTATTTTTTCCAAATTGTGCATTCTATTACAAAAAAAATATAAAATCACAACATTTCAGCATAGTTTAAAGTTGATTTATTTCTAACTTGCAACAACACACTCTCTTTAGCTGTTATTTTCCTTTGTTTTTTGTTTTGTTTAAAATATTGCATTTATACTAAAAATCGAAACCATTTATATCCCTAAAATTGAGCCCCTTCAAGCTTTTTCTTAACCAAACTTTTGATTCCCGACAAACTACACAACTCTAACAAATCTTTTTTTTTTGTGACTTCTAACAGGTATCAAAGCTCAACCTTGCTTCCTTTAACCTATATTATCATTTGTTGAGGACAATTGGTTTTGGCCAATGGGATGTAGGGTGGTTTCAATGGGTTTTTTTGAAGGGGTGTGCTTTGGTGGATTATACAAAAAGAGGGTGGGTTGCTTCTGGGGGTTTTGCCGATAGTGAGGGTAAGGGAATGGTGGAAGTGGCCAGTGCTTGGGGTGAGGGAATGATAGTGGTCATTGATGCACTAGGGAGAAAGTGAACCCTTGATTGACTTAAATGTTTGTTATTGATCATTGTCTCAAATAATTAGAGCTAATGTAAATTAAGATCTAATTTTATTGGGCCTTTCATGGCATGGAACTTAGACTTTAATGTCTCAATAATCTATCTTGGGCTTTAATACCTTAATAATCTTCCTTGGACTTTAATGCTTTATATATTAATTTGGTCTTTAATGGCATGTTAATGGGAATTTGTGATATAAATGGTTTAGGCCTTGAATCCCTTGTGGATCAATTGCATGTATAATATAAAAAATTAATAAAATAATTGGTTTATTTTTATTGAAGTGATTGAGTCAGGACTTGCTCTACTCGGGGTATTTATCTAAGTCAGGTTTGGTATTCACTTGGTATAATTTTGGTATTCACTTGATATCATTATAGTATTTTATATTTTGTGATCTTGGATGTCTTATGAGGTCTGAAAGGCCCTATTTTACTCTATCAGTGTATCGATATATTTCAGTCCTATAGGGAATATGCATACTTAAGTGATTAGGTGTCAAGTTATTTGGTGGTCTGGTTACTTTGGGGGGAGGGGGCAGCTAGGGTTAATACAATTTATGTACTGGATTAATTTTTATGAATTTTTTGAGTCTCCGTCCTTAAGTTAATATAATATATTGGTTGTCATTATGATAATAAAAATATAATAATAAATGAATCACATCTATCCATAAATTCGTATTATATTATTTTATACTTGATGGTTAAGTTTTATTCTTATCAATTGACACACACACACACACACATTTAATCATGTTATCATCTTATTTCTGCATGTTCTATTGCTTTCTTCATATGTGCCTAATGCATAGTGCCCTATCTCTTTAGGATAGCTGTGTTTACTTAGTAAAAGATACGTACTAATACTACACATTTGTAGAAGTTGTGTCACCTTTATTTGATAATGATCCTGCTAAATTTGAAAAGGTTCCTTGAGTAATGCAAGTTTATTCACTGAAGTTAGGGCATAGAGTTATATCTATCCAAAGTTGCACATGTTATGTGCCCTAGATTCTGGATATGTTTTAGACTTTTTATCAATTTTGTCCCCCCTTTTTTTATTTATTGTATTATCTAGAGTATGCACTCTGTACTCTGATCCTATGTTTAATTTTTTAAAGTCTTCTTCTATTTCTATCTATTTTCATAATTTTTGATTTATTTGTCATAAAGCTTTAGCCTTACACTTAGTTAAGAAAGGTAAGGAATATACTTGTTCTAAGTGTTGTAGTAACACCCGCTATATTTTATTATACTAATGCTCCACTCAAAAGAAAAAAAAATTAGTAGGAAATTTTGGGATATTACATGTTATTAATTTAATAGAGTTTGATATATTATTGTTAGAAATAATTCACTTTCAATTATATAATACAATTGTATGTTCCAAGAAAAATATATTTTTATGTATAAGGAAAGATAGTACATTCATATATATGTATGTATAGATTAAGTATGAGATATGTGGATGTGGTGGAAATTTTGTTGACATTCAAAGGAAAGAGTTTTCTTATTGTTTTTATTCAATGGGGGCGGGTTAGGCACGATAATTGGGGGGATCTAACTTATTGTTCACTAATGTGAAATCAGAGGGGCGGATGGGTGAGGTAATTTTAGATTTACTTGAATGAAAATGTGATGGGTGATTGAGAGGGTTGGGGGAAGTTGAGTGAAATTTAGAGTATAGTGAGGATTGGGTGGAAAAAGCCTGACTAGAGTAAAAAAATTAATTTACAATAGAAGAGGGGAGGTCGCCAATTATGGGAGGGGTAATAGGGTCATTTCACAATTTTCTAGCCAACTAAATTATTTAGAATATGGGTTATTTAGTTATTTATTAGAAAATTATCAAAATAAATCTCAAAAATCAAAAAAAATTATGAGGAGTGGAATAATTTTATAAATCTAAACATATGAAATAATTTGTTGTAGGAGTTGGTTTGAAGTTTAAAGGATGAAAAATGAATGACAATGACAAAATCAAATAATTTACCAAAAATGTTTTTTTTTTGTAAATTTGTAAAATAAATAATGAAAGGTTATGGATGGATGAAAAATAATTTTATAATATAAAATATGTAAAAATAAAATTTGATCTTGGATTCTTTTTAAAGTCCTACAGGATAGAAATTATGAAAATCATCTAATCATATAATCAGAGATTTTCATGATTTAATATCAGTTGGCACATAACTTAGTTGGTATCATACCATGTACTCCTATTGAAAATTTAGATGTATCATCAGGATGTGGGTTTGAATTTTAAATATGCCTATTTATGTAACAAGTAATATGTTGTGCCACTATTGCACATGTTGCAATTTACCTCTTCCACAATATCCTACGGATGGGGCTGTGAAGGTCCTAGAGGCGAGGGATTCACTTTTGGGAGATTTTTGATATTTAAGGACTCAAAAAGAATAGGAAAAAATGGAATGGAAAGATTTAGTAAGTTATAAATAATTTGAGGATGATTTGGAAACTTTGGATGAGTTGAAAATCTGTGCAAATGCATAATAAGAAGAATCGTGAAAAAGATAAATTTTCATAAATGAATTCTATAAGGGTTGAATTTAATATGAATTACTTGGAAATAAATACTAAATATTTCAAAAGTTGATTACAAGCCTAATTACCAAGTAATTAGGGTTATAAAAAACATGAAAAAGAAAGTTATATTACTATCCCTTAAAAAAGACTTTGCCCTTGAAGTCTTACGAACAAATGTTTGATGGAAGCACCAAATATGGGGGTGATGGAATAATAAGTCAAAAATCAAAAGATTTGAAAACCAAAGAATCCAATAGCATAAAATATCAAAACAAGAATATTCTACAAAATAAGGGATTGAGAGAGAGAACTCTCAAGTGTAAGGGTATTGAGAAAAGAGGAAGCAACAAGGTAAAGGGTTAGAGGGAAGAAAATAATATAGATAAGAGTTAGAGGAAGAGAAGTTAAAGTTTTTAAAATAATAGTGAATTATTCAATGAAAGTAAGAGTTAGAAAAAAATCAAAGGTGAAGTAGAAGGAAGAGTAAATAAGACAATGACTAAGATCAACATAGAAAAAAACACAAAAAAGAAATAGGGTGTATGAATTGAGATACTAGCCCCTTAAAAGAGGTCCTAACTAGGCGAACACCTAATGGAAAACTATGAGGAAGATGTGTATATGTGTACAAACATGAGAGGAAATGATGTTAATAAAAAAAAAAGGAAAAATAAAAATTACTCAAAAAAGATAAAACTTAAATAAGGTGAGGGAAAAGAAAGGAATACAATGAGAGCCTTAAACTAGAAACCTTAGTTTGAATGTGGAGTGGTTGTAATTGACAATTGATTTAAACCCTCTTGTTGCGTAATTATAGTATTAGTGAGAATGGTATTTTTCTAAGACAATGATTAATAAGGCTCACCATTATTTGCTAAAACTCAAATAAAATGAAATTAAATACTAATTATGACTATAAACTCACATAAAATTACTAATAATAAAGCACGTATAAGGGGTTTAAAATAGAAAATGAAAAAAAGCAAATAAAACCAAGTGAAAAATATGGATGAACAAAATAATGATGAAGATGTTATGGGAGTCAATATCTACCATTAGATTGGGTTAAGAACCACCAAATAAATCATGTGTCACCTATTATTCAGGAAAAATAGATCGACTAAGTTGCAAGCCAGAAGTAGGTCTATTCACTTTATATTATTTTCCTAAATTGATTAATATGACAAAGCACCAATACTAAATCTTATTGAAATATAGAAATATGGTCAAAAAAAGTGACTCCTATATTTAACTAGATCCAAAACATTAAGCACAAGTGACAATGTAGAAATCTAAGTACCCAAACTAGTACCTCTAGAGTTTTTAGTTGTATTTCCCACCTTTGACCTAGAAATATCTAAATATTCCACTATTCTAGTTAGAATTATAAAACTATTATGTGAATTGTTATCTAATCTAGCTATAGTTTATACACATGATTTCTATCATGTATATAACCACTTAGTAAGCATATAACTCTACATATTGTCATATTGAGGCATGAACCAAATAACTATAGCTTGAAAACATCACACATATAAACTATAGTAATTAAATTAGAGTAAAATTAAATTCTCATGACATATAGAAAATGAATAAATAATCATTAATATCTTAAACCATAATTTAGGGTTTTAATCTCACCCCTAATAACAAGGATTTTGGCCCCACACCATGTCAATGTTAATTACACAAGTATATATAAGTGTAGAAATAGAAAATACTAAAAAATCAAAGTAAAAATGAACAAACTATGGTGGGTGAATGATTCTCAAATTAGACTTGATTGACTATCGATCTCATAGTGCATCTTCTTCCTCATGTAAACTAATATTCTCCTCCACTTGAAGTTCGTTTTAATTGGATGCTCATTTGTGCAAATTGAGGCACAAGATTAACAATTTAAGGCTGTATGGATATAGAATTAATAATTTTGTGGATCAATTGTGATAATTAACCCACTAATTGAATACATTATGAATATGAATGAAGGTTTGAATATGGTGGAACCTTGACTTGAAAATACTATGATGGAAGTTAAATTGATGGACGAGAATAAAATAGGCATAGATGATGGAATGGTTAAATGAATTGATGATATAAAAGAAAAAATGTATGGAATCGATGAAGGGGGCAAAGGTTGAATATGATGGAAACCCTAATTCTTGAATCTAAAAGGTGGAAGCAATTAATTTGTGAATTGATTTGTAGTTTGAGTAATGCTGATTATATAGGTGTTAAGAGGGCTAAACTTCATGTATTTGATTAGTTGAAAGATAATATAGAAGTTATGAAATATTTGAAAAGGATTTGTAAAAAGCTTAAGACATCCATGGCTAGTTTAGCGGCTCTAGAGGGCCTCCAGTCGACCTCCTATCATAGGATAAATTTCAGCATATTCCCATTAACAACTTTGACTTTTAGCTCAATGTTTACTATGATCCATTCATATTCATAAAATTTTGTGAACAATAAAGTTTTATATATTCATCGCATCTTTCTAACAAAACTTGAATAACCTCAATTGGAGTTAGTATGAAAAGTTTATGATTGAAATACGAAAGGCTTTTTTTTATGTGAATAATCTTGGTGACCTTTTTGCTTGCAAAACACTTTTCTTGGATCATTTTTTTCATGATTGATACAAATGATTGTTTAGTTTAATAATGGTTAAATTGGATTTAAAAAATTTAATGTAATATATGAGGATTAACATAGTAAAAATAGGGTATAAAATACACTAATTGAATTCTCTCATACTTAGCTTTTATTAATCTCTTAGTAAAGCCAAAACCAAAAATATTCTGGCTGTGAAAGTGAGGGTGTTATACTAAGTCTCTAACCTGCACATCTAGCATAGAAAAAGTATTTTCTATAACCAATCCATGCCAGGTTTAAGAATAAAAAGAATAACATATAAATTGAGATTAGATGTGGGAAACACTTAAAAAATTATGAAATAAATATGAAGAACGTAAGGTTAACATATATATATAATAAGAGAAATGAAGAATCTAGATAAATAGAGAATTACACCCATAACCTAGATGCACATTTTTTTATCACAAACACCATGTTAAAATACTAATATCAACAATACTTGCCAAAATAAGGGGCATTTATTCATGGGAGTGTGTAGGTGTCCATATAATAGATCCATCAATACTTGCATACAAAGCAATGTGATTAATTTAATATACATAGCAAGATGCACTCAATGCACATATGACATGACGATCACATAAGAATACACACATGATAATGATAATGGTGACATGGGATACTAAGTAATATGATTATTCTAGGGATCTAGCATGACACATATAGATCATGATACACTTAAAATAAAGAAAGTTATAACACACATTATGATCACTTTCATAAAAAAATATAGAATACAGAGCATAAACCATATTATATTTTTTACTTATTTGTAAAGAAACTAAATTCTTATTTACATTGAGTGTTAGGAATTGATAACAATGTAAAGCTCCTTCCAGAGCAATACACTCATAGGGAACACAAAACTAGGTACTTATTCTTTAATTATGAATACCCTTTATATAATAGTGGAAAAGATTAACATAAAGTAGATATAGGGTCACTCTATTTTTGATAGAATGGGGATGAATGACATATAACTACTTCTAAGGTATAATGCATCTAGGGGCCACTTTTACTTTTGGTGGAATTGATAAACTTTCTCAATCCTAACTCATGTAATCTTTTACTTTGATATTAATATTTTGTTCAATGGATATCATATAAACACTTAACATCATGGGTTCACAAAATGATAAACACTTATTATCATTACTATCCATATATCACTCATGTGAATTCATACCAACAATTATGTTTTATTAATGTAATTATGATTACATTAAGGTTGGTTAAGAGGATAATGTCACATAAAATAACAAACGAGAGATATTAAGAACACTAAACCAAAAATTAATAGCAACTAAAATAAATCAACAAGCTACTTAACTCAAAGGTTTTATTAGAAAGATCCTTAAGATTATATTGAATTCAAACATGGCCTAAGAAGATTATAATAGTAGAAAAAGATCAAAAATCTTTATTAACCTTTATGCTTTAGTTAAGTTATTCAACCATAAATTGAACCCATTAATTTACCAAATTCAAGACAACATCTAAACATGATTAAGCCAAAAATAGAAGTTGAAGTTAAAAATTAAATTCATAAAATAATAACTTTATCCTTAAGGTTCTCGATGCTCATTTTAGCCTTTTTATTGCAAAAATTTAACTTATGATATTCATAAATACTATAGTTAGTTCACTCACTATAATTAACTCACCATCTTATCATAATACAAACTTTCAGTCCAAAATTTATGTTTAATGGCCAAGTTACCCTTAATTACACTAAAACCTCCAAACTTAATATATTCATACTAATTTCAATTTTATTCCATTGACTCCCAAATTACACCCAAATCTACTATACTTAAACATCCACATGAAGTCATAATTATACATAATTACAATAGCTTAAACCCATATAACATAACAAGGCTAAGAGCCATTCATCTCATGTCGATGCATATTTATCACTAATCTACTACATGTTCATCAATGATCGATATAATGTTTATCACACATCAAAAATATATGCATCAAGGTTTCAATATACATAAAATCATTTTAAAATTAAGCAACTCATTCTCTCATCCAAACTTTCATGCTTATATGTAAAATAAACATAATCATTGCTATGGATCTTATATGGAATTGAAGATTTGAGGGTTTAGAAGAAGGAATTTGATTCAGTGGGTTGAAGGAAGAAGATATGATGTGAACCATCAAGTAAGATTCAAACAAGAACTCAACAATGAAACCAAAATTTGAATGTCTCACTTAGAACACAATTAAAGGATCCTATCTAAGAATACATAAAGTAATCTTAGCTAGTAACACTCACCCACAAAGAAAGATAACCATGTAATTCAATTGTATTTTATTAAATTTTCAAAGTTATTCATATGCTACAATGGTTGACACCATGGCTTATATAGACATCTATAAAATTGTTAAAACTAACTCTGACTAATCACTAACCAACCTAGTTGTTAAGATAACCAACTATTTGTTATTAATAACCAATATAGACATTCCTCCTATATTGTTACAAAACATTTCAAGCATAAATAACAAATATAGACAATAGGCCTATTAGTTATCTAACTAATTCTAATTATTTGTAATAGCCCATAACTATCCTTTATAGTATATGAAATAAACTAAATAATTTGTAAAGGAATCGTAGCAAATATAACATATGGAATAAACTAAGAAGATCCCTAATTTATATAAAAATGATAATTAAGTCTCTTGACTTGAAAATTATCTTCAATTAAATTATAACCTAAGGTATCTTATGTAAGTTGGCGTCTTAAGATGTGTTAATATTTTCCTTGCAAATATGTGATATACCCACAATAATGACTCAAAGTGAACTAATTAGTTAAGGTAGTAGTATTATGATTAAATACGTCTAAGATAAATGATTCCATTACAATAAATGCTAATTCCTCTAGAGAGCTTTGACATGGTCTTGCATCAAGCATATAAACATGCTATTAACCTATTCTTAATAAGTAGCATATAATCCCATATCTAAAGAGCTAATCATATTACCTAATAGGTCATCTTCAAGTACCCAAAAAAACTCTTAAATTCTTTAGCTAGTCTCTTGGGCTTAATCATCTTCGACAAGGTAAAAAAAATTAGGAAAAGATAATAGAATTACTAGGGTTGTGTAAATAGCTCACTTTCCCAGCTTGGAGCTACATAAGAGTCTCATGTTGTTCAGCGCTAGCTATATTAGATTCTAAGGGGAAAATGGTGGAATGGTGGCATTGGTACCTACAAGGAGTCAAACACATTTGCAAAAAAAAGGTAGGGGAAATGTAGGTTTGTGGAAAAAAAATCAATCTAGATAGTCAAATAAGAATAAGGGTACTTTGGTGGTAATTAAGAAAGGAACTTAGAGAAAGAAAGCTACAAAACTGATGTGTAATATGTTGTAAGAGGTTGGTAAAATGGGAAAGAAAAGAAAGTGTTACCATTGTGGGTTTTGTGTGTTTCATAAAAAATAAAATAGATGGGGGTACATAGGAGGGTTAAGGAATTATATTGGAGTCTAAATTTCTACCAACTCATGTGAAATTTGAGGAAGGAATTGGTGAGGTTTGTGAGATTTACTTAAATGAAAATGTGATGGGTGATTAAGAGGATTAGTGGAGGTTGAGTGGAATTTAGAGTATAGTTAGGATTAGGAGGAGTCCTAAATAGAATAAAAATTTGTTTGAAAAACAGATAGGTCACCAACCATGAGAGGGGTTTAGGGTCTATTTGACATTTTTGGCCAATTAAATTATTTAAAAAAGGGGTTAATTAGGAATTTATTGGAAAACATATCAAATAAATCCCATAAACCATTAAGAAACATAAAATATTTGAATAGTTTTAGAAACCAAAATATATGAAAATAATATGTATCATAGTTGGTTTCAAGCTTTATGGATATAAAATGAGCAAAAATAGTAAAATAGGATAATCCTTGAAAATAAAGTTTTCTAAAAATATGAAAAATAAATAAAGAAAGGTCTAAAAGGATATGAATGGATAAGAAATAATTTTATAAAATTAAATATATAAAAATATTTGACAACTATCACATAATTCACCACAAAAGGTCAATGATCTAAGCCAAAGTTAAAGAGAATATAAAGGTCAACCTAAAAATCTACTAAGGCCATTCCATTTTTTATTGTTCACACTTAGGCACATTTTGGTTATAAATGAACAAAATTCCCTTATACCCTAATTTTCTCAATTTTAATGATTCTCATGAAAAGGTTAAAAGACATTAATAATAATATCACATTATCATGGAAGATATATTTATGAATTTTTTTAATAATGGAAAATACCAATTTTGCCCAACAAATGAATTAAGCATATAAGAACATAATTACTAAACATGCATACTTAACATATCCCAAATAACATTCAAATCATACTTAACATAATATAACATGTTCTAGGCATACATGTTGAAAGTTAAAATTTTCATGCAAAAAGACTAAATCACCTTTAAAGCATGCAAAAATTTAATAACTTATAAATATATCTAAACATGCTCGTATCCCAAGACATCATATGTTAAACTTCAAGTAAATCATGCAAAGAATATAATGGAGAGCTAAAAAACCCAAAAAAAAATTCCTTGACAAATACTTCCTTGGTTGAGACGTCCTCACAACTCAAGCATATGATTCTACAACCTTCAACCTATTTCTAGATTGCTATTATGCATATATTAAAATACATAATTCTAGCATGCTCTTACATACAATTTCATGATTATATTCATAAGGGGAACACATATACAATATGGTATATATGTGTATTTCATGAAATTAAAAGGAAAGCATAAAATTGCAACTAGATATAACAATCAAATCTTATCATGCTAACACATGAATTTTCACATATTAGTAAGATCATATGGATTACCTCTTTTCCAAGAAAAAAGAAGAAAAAAGAGTCACCAAAAGCTCTATCTACCAAGCTAAACTTCCTTATCTTCCTAAAAAAACAAAACCTAACAAAAATTAGGGTTAATACATCAATAACAATATAAAAGGAAAAAAAAAGAGGAGCCATACCCATTGATTGGTGGTGCACTAAGAGGTAAGGATAGACAGCTCTTTAAATTTCTCCCAAATCTAACACCATTATATTTAAAGAAAGTATAATAAGGATAGATAAGGGATCAAAGGAACCAAGCAAAGAAATGGATGAAAGGAGATGGAGAAAGGTAATTTTTCTATAGTTTAAGAATAAAGGTTGAAGGTTAAAAAAAATTGGCAATATTTAACCAAAAGGGAGGAGAGATGATAGAGAAAAAAGGCCCAAAGGTTGAAGACCAAAAAAAATGAGGCACAAAGAGGGTAGGGATTCAAATATTAATAAATAGGAGGGACTGAGAAGTTGACGTGAGAATTTCTTAAGCCCTAATTGAATGAAAATGGTGGTGGGAGAAGGTATGACAAGAAACAGAGTGGGTGAGAGGTAAAATGAAATGAATCTTGCTAGATTCTTAGTTAAAGGGAGGATTACAAGTAACAATCTAGTCCAAGGTGAGGGAAGGTCTAAGGGGAAGACTACCAAAAGTCAAATGAAAAAAATAACTTTATTTGATGCTATTTGATCCCCACCCAACCATTGATGGTCTGCCATACCCCTTAATGGTGTGCATTATACTACCATGCCCGGTCATCCAGCCCTAAGGCTCTAAATGACCACCTAATACTAAAATTGTATTTATACCATTTTTAACCAAGGTTACCTATTTCATTTCAACTCCAACTTAAACACACATAAATAACTCATTAAAAACTCATTTTCCACCAATGATTACTGTGATTCAATTCACATAACATATTAAGTTATAATTATGTTCTTAATTGAGGGTTAACAAAAACCAGCGTATACCAATCTCATTAGTTAATTTATATTTTCCTAATAATTTATTTTACATGAAATCAAATTTTGATTTAAACTTACATAAAATTCCAAGTATTTTAAGGGTTTTTGGTTTCATTCAGAACTAATTGATTGGTTGTTAAATTGATCAACTGGTCTTCTTTTAAACTTCAAGAATTCAACTTTCAAAAATTCTATAAAATTAATTAACTTATTTCCAAATTCATGGAAATACCTTAGGAGTAATTTTCTTAGAAAAAGTGTTTGATCTCAGACTTAATACATTAATTATTTTCTAAAAAACCAATAAACTATTTTCTTCAAACCAATCAACTAATATGGTAAATCAACCGATGGATTGAATTTCAAGGAAAACTATTTTTCTTTGGCCCAAAAACATCAAGTGAATTTTTCCAAACGAACTAACTAGTTACCCAAACTAGACTATTGGTTTGTAAAACCAATCCCTTTAGTTTTAATTTGTTTAAACACCATTTTTTTTAACTTGATTACATCGACTAGATTTGATGCATAGTAGAATCGTAAAATATCAAAGTATGGATTTTGTTACCAAAAATAATGTAAATGAATTAAACTATGGTAGATTTATGAAAAAGAGATATAAACTTCATGACTAGATGGTGGTAGATAAATATGATAATCTATTTATATGGATGTGAAGTTTAAATCCATAAACAACACTAACTAAGACTTTGATTTAGCTCATATAGAAAATGACAAAAGGGTTTCTAAATTATAACGTATACAAATATAATAAAATAGAGAGGATTATAACTTATAACTCACACATATAATAAAGAAAATCATACACAATTTTAACAAGAGTAAAAAATCAACTAAACTCAAATCAATTCAACTTGTGATCTTTGATAGTTTTACATAGGTTTATGTAGCATAATTTCCATTTCCTTAAGCAAAATATTCCATACATAAAATAAATTAAAATATAAATATAAAAATCACACAATATCTCTTAATATCTACTCCACACCCATAGAAATTAATAAGATAAAACACACTCTAAAAGATCAAACTTTGTCTAGTCTCAACCAATCTCAAAATAAGATACTTAATCATTAAAAAAACAAAATAAACAATAGTAACACCCCAAAATTTTGTAACCTTAATTTTGAGTGTTTAGTTTTTTATTCGAAATCCTAAATCGTAAATATTAGCTTAATTATTTTTGTTAACCTTTGACCCACAATCCTAGAGAAATTCTTTAATAAATGTATCCCACTTATGTTTATAATTTTTCCTTTTATTTAAACCACCCTAAACTAATATTTTAACTTGGATTATTTTTTCTAATTGGATATCCTAAATTTGGATAAATTAATTTTGACTTAAATATAACTATAAGCTAATTCTAATTCTCACTCTAAAATTATTTCCTTTCCTTTTTCTCTATTTTCACTTTTTTTCTTACATTTCTCCTTTTCCTTTTCTTTTTCCTTCTCATTTTGTCTTCCTCTCTACACTTAGCCCACCCATTTTCTTTTGATTATTCTTCTCTACTATGGGCTGCCCAACCAAACCCACTTCTCCTTTTTCCCTCATCTTTCTCTCCCTAGCTTGTCTTGTCCAACTGTCACCGGTTTTCTTTTCTTCCTCTTTTTTTCCTACTCCCATGCTTCTACATCCCCAAACATGCTCCAACACCCCTCTAAAAGCCTTTGGCATGCCTTCCCTAGTTTCCTCTACATGCCAAACATGACCCTTGCTTGCACCCCATTACATACATTTCCTTTCCCCTTCTACACTATCCCTTCCACTACCCACCCTTCTGAGATCTTGCACCAAGACCTACTTTAATACCTCATCCTAAAATCCTTGAAAATGTGTAAAAATGATGCTGATATAAAATAAATTACTTTTAGTTTTGGAATGGGATTGAAATTATAATAAAGATGTGGATTTCAAGCATACCGATTAACTAGTTTACCTAACCAATCAAATGGTATGCTAAAAAATTGACAATTTTGTTCTCGATAAACCAGTCGACTAGTTTTTCTAAACCGATCAACTAGTTATCTTATGAATTTAGATCCATTTTATATTTTATTTCGAATCCCTTTCTAATGTTTAAAAAAATTAGAGTCTATTTGTGCTAATAAGCATATTTTATTACTATAGGATTATTTTTATATTATATAGATCATTATATGATTTTAATTAATTATATTTTCCTAAAATTACTTTAGAAACATGCCTCACCTTCTATCTTCTCCCTCACCTATCCCTCTCTCTTTTGGAAACAAGGCTACAAGGTTGATTTTACACACCCATTCCCTAACTCAACAACCTATTGCCATGTCCCTTCCTAACTACACTCACCCTTCATCACCTCATCATGTCTATTCTTACATCTTGGTTGCCCACACTCAACCATATCAATCTTCTCTCCCCACCTCCTGTGAATCTCGACTAGCACTCACCTCTATACCTTTTATTCTTGATCTATTTTCATTGCAGACCTATTATTCTTTCTATCTTCTCCCTTTTCTTTGTGGAAAATTTTCGTAAGTGTTGAGTATTCCTTCATTCTTTCCTTTCTACCCTCTATAAAAGAAAAAATAGAGGGTTGCTTCTACTTTCTTCCTTCTTTGGTTGAGAATTATCTCCCTTTTCTTATTCTAATCTTGGATTTATTTCTCCCTTATTTTTCTTAATTAAGAAATGATTAATAAAAAAAGGTTGGGATGTGTCTTATTCTTCTTTTTCTTCTTCTAATTCTTCCTTGATTTTTAATATAGTTTTAAAAAGGGAATTTTAATGATTTTGACTTTGGATCTCTTAGGAATCAAGGTCCTGTTAGATAGGCATCAAGTAGGAGTTTTTTGCTAGAATAAGTACTTTAAGGTAAGACATTCTTATCTTTAAAATGGATGAGGTTTTGTTTCTTATTGAGGTTCCATGTTCTTATTGTGTTTTGTGTTAGCATGGTCTAATTGTATTATAGAATTTGAGCATATGGTAGGATCGCTTTCTAAAGTTAAGCATTATTGAGTTTCTTTGATTCTATGCATGAATTGGCAATTTGAGCACGATTCATTTAATTTCTTACATTTTCATGTATCCCTTTGATTCTATGTGTGCACCATGAATTTTTGTGTGTTTTATGACATGAAAGCATGTTGGGATTAATATGGTAAAGTTTGGTAAATTTGGTTGTGTACATCACAAGTTTGGGTGATATTTATCCAAACCAGTCTATTGGTTTGTTGAACCCATTGATTTGTTGTGCTAGGAGTCACATAGTTTGGAAATTTTGATTTTTTGTTGTGAGAATAGTCAATTGGTTTGATGAACCAGGTGATTGGTTTCTATGAATAGTCGATCAGTTCAAAAACCCATCGACTGGTGACCCTACAACCAAAGTTGTTTGGTCTCTTCTTAGAGCCATCAATCACTTAGATTAAACCCATTGACCTCTTTCCTATAAACAATCGATCGGCGGAACCAATCATTCAACTGGTATGCTGGTGTTATTTTGGTTTTGGTCCTAAGGATTGATCAACTGGTCCATCTATATGCTGCTTGGATCGTTAATTGTGGTTCTTCTTTTGACCCTTTTATATTAAAACCTCCATGTGATTACAATATTGAAATTATGATTTAAACCATGATTGTCCTAGAATTAATAATAATTATAATTATGATTATTGGGATTGAACTATTTAAGTTTGCTGTCATCTCTATATAACCAATTGGTGGCTTTTGTGCCTTATGATTTGTTTGGACTTATCACTTGGAAACACCGAATTTGGTTAATATTCAAATTTAATTGTGTTTGGTGTTATCACTTGAAAATATCTAATTGGATTTTTGTGGGCCTTATATGTGATTTATGATATCACTTGAAATTGTATAATAATAGAATAAGATGTCATTTCAGTCTCTTTCTCCTACACTCACGATAGTTGACAGAGAGTTAGTGGGTGGGTTGCCTTGTGGTATATATCTTTCACTCAATACCTATTTCCTTCTCTACAGGGTCGCGGATGGTAGGGGTATGCACATATCTTTGAGGTATAGGATTATATTGTGGTAAGCTAACATGACATCAATGTCTAGTATGGTTGGGTGAAGTATCCTATGTGCAATACCCCCAGCACTTTATATTGTCCATTTCTTAGGTGAGTGTGGTATCCTAACTTTTTATCCCTTGTGGTAGAGGCATTCAAGGCGTGGTGGGTGAGATATCCTGGTACAAGCCCCCTTGATGTACTTCGACCACATGTGGTGGGTGTGGTATCCTGATTTGTGTTAGCTTTAGCAGTAGGTGCACTCAATGTGTGGTGAGTGTGGTATCCCTAGAGATAGTCCCATTCAATTTATCCTAACCCCAAGTGGTGGTTGTGGTATTCCATTGTATTTATTTACTACCATGAATTTTGTTCATGGTGGAGAACTGAGTATGGTCAAACAAACTATCTTAATAATGGGAAATTATGTGATCACTAAAGGAAGAAGTATAATATGGTTTACATTATGTGGATTTTGTGCACTTCCATTATTAACTATTCTTCCATGATTTCCATGCAATCATTCCTTGTTGTATTGCTACCATGAGCCTAAGTATTAATTTATATTGGTATGCTTATCACCATGCTACTAATCATGCCTTGTTGTATTACTACCATGAGCCTAAGTATTAATTTATATTGGTATGCTTATCACCATGATATTGTGTGACTTTAATATGCTGCATTAGCCTTACCATGTTTTGGGTCGTATGTTTTACTAGTACTTCACCATACTAATACTGCATTTATGTGGTCATTGTGATAATATGGCTTCTTGTCTGGGGAGAAGAGGATGATTTGCAAATGTATGACTCTTAATTAGAGTATGTTGAGGGTGATGGCATGGGCTAGTAGCTTGCCATTGCTTGGGGTTGGACATTTATGTTTACACTAAGAGGTTAGCTAACAAGCTAGAGATGTTTTTCCCACTTCGCTGGGATGCTTTTGTTCTTTCGTTTATTTAAACTCTTAGTTTTGATTTCTTGTATTTGGATTTATAAACTCTCATACTCCCTCTATCTATAATATAGTTCTTGATTTTATCATCGTATACTATTCTATGAATATTATGAGCATGCATATTTTCATTCGTTATTCCATTTTGAATTGCATTAGACATGGGCTAGGTGATAATCACATCTCTCTCATGGTTGATGAGACAATAACATTTCCTAGTTTTGCCTTTCAAATGCCTCCACATTATCTTTGAAACAAAATTTTTTAGTTCATAAATTAGGGGTGTTGCACCTAGAACCACTAACCCTCCTACCTCCATCACCCCTACCATTACCTTTCTCTACAACCCTACCATCCTAGTCATTGCCTCAAACTCTTCCAATCCTCATCTCTACATATACAAACATATATAAACCCATTCCCCCTTAGTTCGTTAAGAATCCCCGAGCCTTACCTTCTCCTTCTTCTCCTTACCTTCCTCTTCTCCCTCTACCCAGTTGTGACTCATGGCCAGCTTCCCCTACCTCTATTTTTCTTCTCTATTCACCACTCGACCACCATCCACCACCTCTTCTGCACCTCATCTTCTTTTGGTTCAAAGCCAAACCTAAGCCTTCCTTCCTTTCTTCTCTCCTCATTTCCCCTTCTTCTTATCCTTTACCCTATTTAGGCTCGCTAACCATAACCATTAACTAGCCACCTCTACAACCCTCCATCATTGCCTTCACCTTGCTAAAGCCTTTTTTAGACTCATCCAACACCACCACTATACCATCGCATACCCCTGCCTTCCTCTTCCCTTCTTCCTTATCCCTTCTCATTCTCCATTCCCCTGCCTCTATTTTATTTTCCCTCACGACCACCATTAACCATTGACCATCCCAAAACTCCCTGCCTCACTCTCCAACCACCGCAACCATTCCATCCCCATCTCTCCACCAGCACACCACTAATCACCCATTAACCTCTCCATACCCAACACTGTTACCCTTCCCATCACTCTTTCCTTGCATCAAGCCAGCAACCACACCACCATACCTAGCCATCATTGTCCCTCTCCACTACCTGCACTCCATAGCCTCCACCCAACTAATATTTCTCCCTCACCCTTGAGCCTTCCACCATCGTCTAAACTCATGCTGCATCGACATCATGAGGTTCTGCCTTTTAATTTTTACCCATTTTCATATTACGGGTATTTTGGTAATATTTTCCTTTAATAAAAATTATTATATTATTATTTAAATACTAATTTAGTTAATGTGGTATTCTTTTTAGGTATATATGTTTGATTAACGGAGCCCAATAATGTTTAGAAGGCCACCAACAAATTTGTGCTTTCGCTAGAAATTGGGTAGTCATTATAATCTACTAAAATGTTCAAATATTATAGGATAGCATATTAGGATTTTGATATATAATTTATATTAAGCATTTTTTCACATTAAAAATTATTTTCCTAATAATGTTAGTACGGAATTTGGAAAATAAAGCATGCTAACTTGTGGAAATTATTTTGTGTGTTATATGGTTAAAATGACGGGAAAAAAGTATAAATGTTATGAATGTCCAATATGATAGGCTGAGCATGCCTAGAAGTATTTTTTAATATAAATATTATTATCATATGTTAATTTGATCATTTAAGGATATTGTGATATTTAACTCGATAAGAATGCCTAATACACCTCAATTGTTGTTAAGTATGGAGAAGTGTGATTTCATGTTCTAGAAATGCATGTTTCAACATGATTATTATTGTTGTTGTTGTTGTTGTTATTATTATTATTATTATTATTATTATTATTATTATTATTATTATTATTATTATTATTATTATATGTCTTAAGGGTATTTTAGTCATTTTTATTATATCATGATAATTATTATTATAAGCATGCCTAATATGTGTTATTTATTATTAAGCATGGGAAACTATGGTTTGAAGTTCTAGAAATTCATGTTAGGGTTTTATGTGTAAAATTATATATACGAACAAAATGATCATTTAGTGTATCTAGTAATTTATTAACATGTTAAATAATTTGATTATTTTATTTTTTCATTTTCTTGATAATTTAATGATTAAAATAGAATTAGTAATTTAAATGGATGATAATGTGGATATTTTGGCCTTAGAGACATTTTGGTCATTTTTAGCCTAAAGTGCCTAGTTGTGAAGAATTAAGCTTAGGATGGCCTTAGTATATTCTTGATGATTAAAATTGGTATTGACCTTGATTATGGTTGTATTAGATGCTTGGAGATAAATAAAAATGGTTAGTATAAAAATTGGATTTATGTGATTGATATTTGGTCTCACAGTCACCTTAATTAAAATACTAATATTTAAAGTGAAAGATCTTGAGTTTAGGAATGGTGGATCTTTAGGGGTAGCTACCTTGAAGATGTGGTTTAGCCTATAATTGATTATGGATTATTGTTAGTATGTCTTAGTGCCCCACCTAGGCCCTATATCTTACTCTGTTTAGCTTTATGGACTTATAAAGAGTATACATACTTATGGATTAGGTGTCTTTGTCGATAAGGTATTGTGCTTCCTTTGTGAGCCAATACGACTAGGGCATCTTAGTATCATTGGCTTGATAGTCGATAAGATAATGTGTTGTCTTGGTGCATTGGTATGATTGGATTACCTTAGCGCCTTTGGATTGATATGTTCTTCCCTTGAGTAAATGAAACAAAAATAATTCATAGCTATAGTTCAATAGTAGACTTTATTCATACTTGTGGTTCAGTAGTAGGCACTGTGTCTACCTATAGTTTGGTAGTAGTATTTATGTCTACTTATTGTTCGATAGTAGTCTTCGTACCTATCTATAGTTCAATAATATCCTTCGTGCCTACCTATATTTGATATCGTGTCTTTAAGCTCTACTTGGTATGCTGTGGGTATTACTGGTGTTGATTTTGATATATGATATACATTATGAAACATATGGAAATTGTATTGAGGTTGGTTCTAATCATTACTTCAAATAACATCTTTTTGATTCTTCGTTGGTAAATTTTATTATATTCTCAATGAAAGAGTATGAGTAGTATATAACTTTGGTGTTATTGTTTATCTTATATGATTATTATATTTTGTCCATCACATGTATATTTTAATATTTTATACCATGTATTGTTCTGATTTCTTTTATATGTTCCATGCCAACTTTTCATATAAGCTTTGTATAATGGGTTACTCAATACCTGTAACACCTTGGTTTTTACGAATAGAAAAATTTTGTTTATGGAGTTAAGCATGGATGGTAAAATAATAAAACGATGGATGTTACCACTGTACTTTATACAAGTTTGGTTACCCTTACCATTATTATACCAAGTGCTAAGGCTAAAATTACCACTCCTCTTAAATTAATAACATGATTACAAGAATAGAAATAGAGATAAAATTAAATAAATATGGTTCTAAGTAAAAGCAACATCAATGGTTTACAAAAATTAAAAAGAGGAAAATATAAGAAGACATAAGGGACCAAATACAATAGGAATTAACATAACAAAAGGCACACCAGATAGTCCAACGCTATCAAATCAAAGTATTAGCTTTGACTTAGCTCAAAAGTTGACCATTGTATATATATGGGCCTACGAAAGGAATCCTTCAGAACAACGATACTACGAGACCCTTTATACTAAACTAGAAAGAAAAACCAGAATAAAATACATGCAAGGCATCAAAATATACATGGTATAAAGCATCGACTATATAGGCATCAATTAACCATTCATATAATCGCATACCACCAATACCTCATACCAACCATACTCATTCATCTTGAATTAACTAAAACTTACCAATGGAACATATAAGAGATGCATTTTGTAGTATAATTAGAAACACGTCAACCTTAAATACAAGATAATAACCATATGCCACATACCTCATCATCAATCTTGATAAATATCATAACATAGACAGGCCCACAAGCATATATCAATATCAAATCATCACCTCACAGGTAGGAAAAAATGTTGCTACCGAAATATAGGTAGTCACAAAGCCTGCTATCGACTAATCCAATAATCCATCAATCATTTCTATTTTTATTTACTCAAGGGGAGATCACATTGAACCTGGAGATACTAAGGTACTTCGGTCATAATGGAAAACCAAGGTATCATAGTATCCTACCAACTATCAACCCAAGTAAGCAAAGGTACCTTAGAAGCACTGGTACACAAAGATAACATAGTACCCTACCGAGAAGGACACCTAATCCATAAGTATGCATACTCCCTAATTAGGTCTGTAGAGCCAAATATAGTAAGATATAGAGCCTGGTTGGGGTACTAAAACACACCAGGAGAAATTTAGAATCAACCATGGGCTAAACCATATATTTAGGATAGCGACTCCTAAAGATTCACCATTCTTGGTATCAAACTCTTTCACTTTATATAGTACTATTTTATTAAGGTGACCATGAAATCACAAACAACGGGGATAAATCTAAGTTCCATACTTAACCATTTTACTCTTTTATAATTATTCTGAGACAATCACAATCAAAATGACCACCATAAAAAAATATTCTAAGGTCATCCTAGGTTCAAATATTCACTTTTGGGTGCTTTAGGTCAAAAATGACCAAAATAACCTTGAGGTCAAAATTACCATATTAACATTCTCTTTAGTTAATGTATCCATTTTATTTATAAGTTTATCATGAAAAGGTTAAAATATAATAATTGATCCACTTTATGATGTAGTTAAATTATCAGATAAGTTAAATGACCAATTTATCTTTATTATAGATTTTTGTAGATAAAATCCAAGCAAGCATATCTAATACATACATGATCACATAATATCATGCTTACAATATATAATACACATAAGACATATTGGCCATGGTAGATTTCATAATAAATGTAAAATGACCAAATTTCCCCTAGGGCACACATCCAAAATTATATCTAAGCATGCTCAATCAACTATTTTCCACATACATGTCATATATAATCATAAAATAATTTTAGTCATACATTTATAGCTGCAATATTTTACATCATCAAACATGCTCATTTTTTTAGTATCATAATAACAATAACTAGCTCATAATTATAACGCAAGGAATCACTCTTAACATATTTCATACACCAAAACCCTAATGTACTATCATGTAATATTTATCATTTTAGTAGAGTATAACGGTTACTTGAATTCTAGAAAAAATGTAAATAGAGGTATCCTACTAAAATTATAAAGTCCCACTAATCAAACTTTCGTACATAAAAATAATACCACAATTAATAAATTAATATATACCAAATAAAATAATAATTTATTTTTTAAATTACCAAAATACCTTTACTTATTAATAATAGGTACCAAAATTTTTATTAGAAATCAAAAGCTCACTCACACTGCATCGAGGGGTTTGGCTACAAGGATGGTGCATTGGGCTTGGTGGCGATGGGGTGGTGTTATCGGTGGAGGAAAAAGTGGGGCCATTGGTGGCTAGGGAAATCAAATAAGAAAAGAGACGGGGAAGGAGGTGGTTGTGTTAGCGATGGAGGCAATGGTGTAGCGTGACGAACCTCAGGCAGATATAATGTGGGGCAGGAAGATGGTGGAAATGGTGGCACATGAAAATGGGGGGTTGAAGGAGAAGAAAGGAAAGTGGAATAAGGTGTGGTGTGATTTGGTGATGGTTGGGGGCTACAGGAAGGTGCACGCAAGGTGGGTTGTGCATGTAGGAAAATAAAGGTGCAGGAAGAAGAAGAAGAAGGGTGGTGCGTTGTTCGAATGGTAGAGGGTGGTGATAGGTTTGTGTAGTGGTGTTGGTTGATGGTTATTACCGGTTGGTTTGGTTGAGAAAAAGTAGAGGGAGAAGGAGGTATTGTGGTGAGGGTTATGGCTCAAAGAAGGGTGCCAAAAAAAGAATAGAGAGAGGGAAGGGGTTATTTAGTTGAGAAGGGGTGTGTGTGTATACATATATATATATATTTGTACATGGGTTGAGTGTAGCGTGAGGTAAGGAGAAGTTAAGGATTGTTTTAGGGGAGGGAATTTAGGCACGACAAAGGGTTACGTGAGGGAGGAGGGTGTTAGGGATATGATAGAAAATATATATTATTTGATTTTTATGTCTAGCTTGGGTAGTTTAGGGTACCGAGTACGAAAAATGTATTGGGAAAAGTAATTCAATCTAGGATAGGTTCAATAGAGAGAATAAAAGGTAAAATATTTGAGGATAAATTTTAGGAATTTTATTTCAGGTTATAGGTCAAAGGTTTAAAAATTAAATAATTAGTCTTAGGTTTAAGGGTTAGTTTTGAATAAAAAGGCTAAACACTCGAAAGCAAGGGTTGTAAAATTTCAAGGGTATTACATTACTAACCCCTTAAAAATAAACTTCTTATAGGAATTCTATGTCGCACTACTAATAAAAACACGCATAGACATGCAAAGTACCTGAGGGAGCAACTGCCCCCCTTAAAAATAGGGAACCCTACTGCACAAAACATTATAGAAAATGTAGACACAAAACCTAACACGCTTAAAACAACTGAAGAAGCAATGTTAGCTTACCAGAAGGAGAAACATCGGGATCTAGCACTTCCTCATCTTCCTATAGCATAGGCTAAATGAATTACTCCAAACATTGGGTCTTGCTGAGCTGGTTGTTGCTGGTGGATTGGTCCTAAAGACTGCACCTGAGTCCTCTGAACTCCATCATCGGGCGCACTATAGTACTCAAAGCTCTTGTACTAAAGCAGTCCACAGTCGTGGCACTGAATCAAATTCCCCATACAATCATTTTCTGGATAATCTCATCTGCAACGATAATAATGGTAATTTTGTATTGGTTTTAGACTAGCTCTTCTACAACAACCACTCTAACCGATCTTGTGTTGAACCCTAGTCTGATTCTAAATACTCAAAATTTGACACTATGTTGCTGAATCTTTCCCCTACAATCTTGCACCTTAGGTTTCTTCTTACCAAAAAATAAAATCTACTCCTAGACCAAAGTTTTGGCGACAAATGCCCATTTATAGTGCGTAGCTAAGTAGTGAAAAACAGTTTCACCCATCGTCCTCCAGATACTAAAGTGGTGTATTTTCTTAAATTTGAAGACGATTGTAGCCTCGCTAGCGGCTATACCTCAAGCAAATGTTAGCAACTCTATAAACCACATGTGATAATCCCACATTATTAGACTTACCCGAGTCAATTGCATGAACTCATTAAGCTTATCCCTCTTGAGGCTCTCGGTGTAGAAACACATATGAAGGGATGCCTTGAAGTCTCCCTAAGAAACTGGTAATTCTGCTTCAGCATGAAAATCTACCAATTAGGAATCTATAGGTCCTTGAAGAAAATACATGGATATGCTTACTTTTTGCGCTTCTGAGCAATCGATTGCATCAAATGTCCTATCAAAATCCCAAATCAATCATTCTAATAGAATGGCTTCTTCCTCTCTAGTGTAGGTCAAAGGATGATGTCCTAAAACTCTCTAAAGCTAATCATTTCCTATACTATCTTGAGGGTGATATAAAGCTTGCGGTGGTTGAGATGGAAGCAGACACTGAACAAAATCCATGAAAGCCTCGAACGCCCTTTCTAAATGGCTGACATGTCCATTCAAAGCCATGTTGAACTAGCTACAAAACAATAAATGTGTTAGGAGAGGTCTTATCTTATTAGCACATGACACATAAACACTAATCAATACCACTTAGTCTACCCACACTCAAAAACTCACAAGACTAATCTAGGTTTAAAAAAAATAAGAGAGGGAAAAGATGTTTTCCAATTATAACATTTAATATCATGAGAACAAAGTAATTGATTGAAACCTAATTATTAACAACCAAAAGCTCTAATACCAACTTATAATACTCCAATATTTTTCAAACAAAAAAAATTCATTTACAAAATTTAGCACAAAAGTAAAAATAATAAAATGATGGGTGTTACTGCCATACTTGGTATAAATTAGGTTACCCTTACCATTTTTATACCAAGTGCTAAGACTAAAATAATTACTCCACTTAAATTAATAACATGATTACAAGAATCAAAATATAGAGAACATTATATAAATGTGGTGTAAGTAAAAGCTACATCAACTGTTTACAAAACTTAAAGAGAGGAAAATACAAGAGGACATAAGGATCCATATATAATGAAAATTAAAATAGAAAAATGTGTATTGGATAGTGCTACATTCTCAAATCAAACTACTAGCTTTGACTGAGCTCAGACGTTAACCTAAAAAGAACAATGCCCATTGAATAGACATGGGCCCACAAAAAGGAACCCTTCATTACAACGGTACTAAGCAACCCTTTATACCTAACCAGAAACAAAAAACCAACATAGAACACATGCAAGGCATCAAAATATGCATAGTATAAAGCAGTGATTGTACAAGAATCAATTAACCATTCATATAATCACACACCACCAATCCAATACCTCATACCAACCATACTCGTTCATCTAAAATTAACTAAAACTTACCAATGGAACATCCAAATGGTGCTCTTTGTATTTTAATTAGAAACACGTCAACCTCAAATACAAGATAATAACCACATGCCACATACGTGATCATCAATCTTGACAAAGCTCATAACACAGGTAGGCTCACAAGAATAGATCAATATCAAATCATCACCTCATAGGTAGGCACGAAAGTTGTTATCGAAATATAGATAGGTGCAAAGTTTACTACCAAACCACAGGTAGGCACAAAGGTTAGTACCGACTAATCCAATAATCCATCAATCATTTCCATTTTTAATTACTCAATGGGAGTTCACATTGAACCTAGAGACACTAAGGTACTCTAGTCATACAAGCGCACCAAGGTAGCACAATATCCTACCGACTATCAAACCTAGGACCCAAAGGTAACCTAGTCAGATTAGTACACGAAGATAACATAATACCCTACTAACAAGGAAACCTAATCCATAAGTTTGAATACCCCATAATTAGGTCTATAGAGCTAAATAGAGTAAGATATAGTGCCTTGTTGGAGCACTAAGGCACACCAGTAGAAATCTAGAATCAACCATGGGGTAAACCATGTATTTAGGGTATCAACCTCTAAAGAACCACCATTCCCTATCTTGAGGTCTTTCACTTTACATATTAGTATTTTATTAAAGTGACCACAAAATTGCATATAATGTAGATTAATCTAATTTTCATACTTAACTATTTTTTCCATTTTCAATTATTTCGATATAACCACAATCAAGATCATTACCAAGTTCAATCATAAAAAAAATATTCTAAGGCCATCCTAGGCTCAATTATTCACTTTTGGGCGTACTAGGTCAAAAATGACCAAAATGCCCCTAAGGTCAAAATTACCACATTAACATTCTCTTTAATTATTATACCCATTTTATTGATAGGTTCTTTATGAAAAGGATTTTGAACCACTTTATGACGTAGTTAAATTATCAGATAAGTTAAATGACCAATTTACCCTTATTTTAGGTTTTTGTAGATAAAGTCCTAGAATGTGCATATAATACATCCATGATCATGTAATCTCATGCTCTCATTAGTCATATTCATCATGGTAAAGTTCATAATAAAGGTAAAATGACCAAATTACCCCTAAGGCACACATCTATAATTATTATTCCACAATTATATGTAAGCATGCTCAACCTACTATTTTCCGCATACATGTCATACATAATCATAAAATCATTTTATTCATACTTTTATACCCGTAGTATTTTGCGTCAACTAACTTACTCATTTTTCTTATTCTTATGATAACAATATTAAGAAAATAATTATAATGTAATGAATCACTCTTAACATATTTCATACACCAAAACCCTAATGTGCTATTATGCAATATTTATTATTTTAGTAGAGTATAACAGTTACCTATATTTCAGTAAAAATACAAATTAGTGGTATTTTACTAAAATTATAAGATTCCACTAATCATACTTTTATATCTAAAAATAAAACCACAATTATCGAATTAATATGCACTAGATAAAATAATAATTTTAATATTTTAATTTCAAAATTAACAAAATACCATTATTTATTAATAATAGATACTAAAGTTTTGATTAAAAACCAAACTCTTCACTCACGTTGCACTTGGAGCGTGAGCTATGTGAACTAGTGGGTTTGCCTACAAGGATGATAGTGGTGTAAGGTGAGGAAGGGGCAGAGATGGTGGATTTGGGATAAGTGGTGATGAGGTGGTGTTGTCAATGGTCGATGGTGGAAGGTGGTAACGGTGGATGGTGGTGATGGCTTGTGCTATCAATTAAGGAAAATGTAGAGGGAGAAGGAGAGGGTTGTGTAGGAAGTGGGGCTAATGGTGGTTGGGCAAATAAAGTAAGAAAAAAGAAGGGGAATGAGGCAATTATACCAGAAACAGAGGTTGTGGTCTAGGGTGACAAACTTTAAGTAGGTAGAATGCAAGGAAAGGAGGTGGTGGAATTGGTGATGCATGAAAATGGGGAGGAATGAGAAGAATGGAAAGTGGAATAAGGTGTTGCGTGGGATGGGGGTTGGGGTTGGGGGTTGGAGGAGGAGGAGGAGGAGGAAGAAGAAGAAGAAGAAGAAGAAGAAGAAGAAGAAGAAGAAGAAGAAGAAGAAGAAGAAGAAGAAGAAGAAGAAGAAGAAGAAGAAGAAGAAGAAGAAGAAGAAGAAGAAGAAGAAGAAGAAGAAGAAGAAGAAGAAGAAGAAGAAGAAGAAGAAGAAGAAGAAGAAGAAGAAGAAGAAGAAGAAGAAGAAGAAGAAGAGGAGGAGGAGGAGGAGGAAGAAATTGGTTCGAATGGCATGGGGTGGTGATGAAATACACCAAAACCTAATTTTAATAATTATAGCTAATTAAGAATTTATTTTAGAAATTTATTAAATAAATTATTTTTATTAAAATAAAAGGGAATTAATTAGGGCTATTCTAGAAGAAAATAATAAATATTTTTATTAGAAAATTTTGGGGTATTTTAACTAATTAAGGATATTATTTTAGAAATTAATTAAATAAATTATTTTATTTAAAATAATAAGGACAAAGTAGGTCTAAATTAATAGGAATTTTATAAATAATTTAATTGGAGAAAATTAGAGTGATTTGCTAATTAAAATGGAATTTTCAAAACCCCTAAATTAGCTTAAAAAGAAATTTAAATATTATTATTTTTAAATATTCCCAAATATCCTAATTTATTTAATTGACCCTAACCGACCTACTTTATTTTCCCCTTTTTCCTTTTTCTTTCTTCTTTTTCTTTTCTTTTTCTCCTTTCCTCTTTCTTTCTTCTTCTTTTATTTTTCTTTCTCCTTCCCGATTAGGCCTATCGGTGGCCTAATCCCCTTCTTCCTTTTTCTCTTCCCCATGGGCCGCCCCTCCCCTTCTTTCTTTTCCTTCTCCGATGGCCCAAACTCCTTTTCTCTCTTTTCTTTTTCCTTTAGTAGCCAGAGAGCCGCATTTTTCCTCTTTTTCCCCACAAACATGGCATTTCAATTAAATTCTCCCCCTCACCGCCCGACCGGCCAGCTCCCCTCTTTTTTATTTTCCTTCTTTTTATCCTCGGATCACCAATCCATCCTTTCTTCTTCTTCTTCCTTCCTTCCTCGCCGTCAACTTGCAACTTCTTCCCTCACCTGTGCCTAGTTTTTCGCCATCGATCGTGCCCCTTTGACCGACCGTTTTTCTCCCTTTATCTTCCCCCTAATCCGGAGACCACTTAGACCCAACCCATCTCCCTTCCTTTTCATGCACGACCTTCCCTTTTCCTGTGCATAACCCTACCTCGATTTGAATTTCACTAGCTTTTTTGCCACCGGTGACCCTAACTCTACTTGCATTACTCCAGACCCGACCCACAGAACCCTACCCTCTCTTCTAAAATCTATAAATACCCCCATAATGAGTCCTGCATCAAAATTTTGATCCCTAACCAGAAAAACACTCGCGTGCACCGCCACCACTAATTTAGACACTTCTTCCGCCGCTGTCGGCCAACTTCGCTTTCTTCTCTACCTACTTAAGTCTTCCCTACACCGCTCTATAACTAACCTTTTCTCTGTCTCTGCTGCCCTTCGTGTCGCCTTTAACCACCAATCCCATATCCCTCGATTCTCCCTACACAAGCCACCCTGGTTGTGCAAAGTAACCCCCTCAACCAACCTTTTCTCTGTCTCTGCTGCCCTTCGTGTCGCCTTTAACCACCAATCCCACTGCTACCACTGCCTCCTACACCTCCCAAAACCACCTACAGACCCTCCTCTATTTCCCCCAACTCTCATTTTCCTCTTCCTCCCTCTCCTCCTCTCTTTTTCTTCTTCTTCCCCATTCGCCCACCGCCATCACTGTCGTGCGCCGCCACCATTGGTTGCATTGCCACCTTCATTCAACTTCTTTCCCTCTAGGTAGTCTCAAAACCCTTACTTCCACCCTCATTCTTCCTATTTTGTTCCCAGCCTTCACTTTTTCCCCTTTTCTTCTATTTTTCTAGCCATTGCCATGCACCACCGCTGGCGACGCTTGTCACCACCAGCCTAAGGTTGAACCCTAGACCCTGTCAACCCTTTTACCCTATTTTTACAGGCTTTAAATTATTTTATTTCAATTATTTGAATATATATACTATTATTATTATTATTATTATTATTATTATTATTATTAGTACTACTACTACCACCACCACCACCACCACCACCACTACTACTACTACTACTACTACAATAACTACTACCACCACTACTATTATTAATGTTACTATAATTATTATTATAATTAATGTTTTTATTATTATTTCTATTGAGGATCGAAGCCCTATTATATGTTTTATTTTGATATTATTATTATTATTCTTATTATTACTATCATCTTTATTATTATTAATAATATTTTATTATTATTATTATTATCATTATTATTATTATTATTATTATTTTCAATGTTAGTATTCTTATTCTATATAGGGATGAAATCCTATTGTGCATATTTTGAATTGTAGTAGTAGTATTATAGATATCAAGTCTTATTATTATTAATATTTTTATTATTTTTATCATTAGGATTTATTATTATTATTATTATTATTACTAGTACAAAATTATTATTATTACAACTATTTTATTAATAGTGTTGCTATTATTATTATTATTGTTATGAGATGATTATTATTATTATTATTACTATTATTATTTTTATTATTTCGTAATTTTGATTATTATTTCATTACTATTATTATTACTATTTTTATTAATAATGTCCTAATGATATTATTGGCATTATTCTAGTGAAGGGTTAAAGCCCTTATCTCACCATCTATTTTGAATCATATTAATATTACTATTAGTATTTTTAGCATTAGTATTACCATTATGATTATTATTATTTTTCAATATTATTATGGTTTTTATCATTTATATTATTTCTATTTTTTTTCATGTTATTGTTATTCTCATTATTATTATTTTGTTAAAGTGGCCGAAACCCTTATTTCACTTTATCTTTGAATAATTCCCTTATTATTATTATTGTTACTATTATTATTATTCTTATGAATATTAAAATTGATATTATTTTTAGTATCTTTGCGATTATTATTTTAATATCATTATTATTATTATTAGGGTAAAGTCTTCAACCTTATATTATCAACTTTTAGAATATTACTATTATTTCTTATATCTGTAGCAAGATAGTAATTAGTTAATGTCATTTTTATTAATATGTTATTATTTTAACAAAAACATAGTTTTAGAATAAATTAGGATTAATAGTATTTTTAGTAGGAGGAAATCTAATTTTAGCTTTTCCCTCATATAGGTGAGACTAGTCAAAGCCCTAAGGAGGCGTAGGAGCGTGCTCCAAGACCGGTGTCATTTTAGGTAAGGATATTAACTAAGGCCTTATGTGTGTTTATATGCATTATATGGTTCGTATGCTATATATTATATGTTTATCATTATAACTATTTCATATATGGTATGCCGTGGAGTTGAAGTATGTTTCTGTATTATTATATGGCATATGTACTATATGTATGTGATGAAATATTGTGGTATGTGATGATTAGTTTGTGACCCTTCAAACATGCATGTGAGGATGTATAAAAGTGGTATTGTGTGGAAAAAAGGTTGAAAATGGAAAATAGGAAAGAAGTTGACCAAGGGGAGTAAGTTGACAAAAGGGGTATAAGTTGACCAAATGATGTGAGTTGACTTAAGTATTTTAATGATCCATGAGTGGAAGAATAAAATGGGAAATTTAGGGTTTCGTGTGGGAGAATCTAATATATGTTTTGTATGGGAGAATCTAATTTATGGTTTTATATGAGAGATTTTAAATTATGGTTTATATGGGAGAATTAATCAATGGTTTTGTATAGGAGAATCTAGTTTATGGTTTTATATGGGAGAATCTAAACTAGGGTTTGATATGGATGGGTTTAGGGTTTTGCATGGCAGATTTTATAGTGTTGCATGGGAGAATCTAAACTAGGGTTTGATATGGATGGACTTAGGGTTTTGCATGGCAGATTTTATGGTTTTGTCTAGGGAGATCTAATCTAGGGTTCTGTATGGATTGAATCTAGGGTTTGCATGGAGGAATCTAGGGTTTTGTATAGTGGAATCTAGGTTTTTGCATGGTTGAATCTAGGGTTTCACGTAGGAGTTTTAGGGTTTGCATGAAAAAGTTCGAAGGTTTAGATGGAAAGGTTAGCATCTGCATGGGAGTAAAGTTTACATACGAAAAGTTGATTTGGGTTGTGAGGAAGGTAATATAAGTGTTGTTTTGGTGTTTGAACACTTTGGATGAAAAATAGTACGTGGAGCCATATAAGGGTATGTAGGAGATCGAGCTAGGGTTTTTATGGATAATTAGGGTTTGGTGTAGCTACTTAGGGTTTTTGTGATATTATATGTATTTGGTGATTAAAGTGTAATTATGAGAATGAAATTTATGAGTTGTGATGTGTGGAGTGTTAAAATGATTTAGGTTGTGTGAAGTGGAGTAAGATGGGCTACTAAGGCCTAAATTAGGGTTTATGGGGAAAACCCTAGAGTAAGAAAATAAGTGGACTTAGAGGTGTGTAGTAGTGGGCTTTGAACCACATTTTTCGGTGTTGGAGTTCTTGTGTGAGTTTGAGTATAGAGGAAAGGTTATAGGGAAAGTTAGGAGGTGCAGGGTTCTCATGATATGATATAGGTTAGTTGGAGGATTAGTATAAAGGGAGTGATTTATGCTTGTCTAGGGTAATGTTTCTAAATAAGACACTGTAGTGCATTAATCATTTAAAGTGGAAGATTGTTGAGTCGGGCCCAGACCGATCCACTGGCGAATAATAGTGGTTAGGGCATGATGTCCTATATGTGACCGGTCCACCGGCGAATAATAGTGGTCAAGCTTTGTACCTGTGCATTTCCTATCCACCGACTATAATAGTGGGGGATTCCATGCTCAACAAAACCAAACATATTTATGCTAAGATATGGGAAAGACACTAAGTACTTATAGTGGAACACCATGAGAGTCGTGGCCAGACCGATCCACTAGCGAATAATAGTGGTCAGGAGCTTTATGCCCTATGTGTTTCCGATCCACCAGCTATAATAGTGGTCAGGAGCTTTATGTCCTATGTTTTTCTAGTCCACCAACAATAATAGTGGTTAGGATCTATGTACCCTGCATGTATCCGGTTCACTGGCTATAATAGTGGGGTTCCCATACTCGCATAGATTTGATAAAAAAAGCATGGTGTGAAATGAGTTTTGATTAGAGATTAATTACTTAATTAATTCGGACTGTAATTGGGCCTCTATGTATCTAGCCGAATGATTATACGATATTATGTAATCATAATGGATTATGCTCTTTTATTTCTTATTTATTATTTGTGTGATTTTGTGTGTTGGCCTTAGTGCACGGTTACCTTACTCAGTACGTAGAGTACTGATCACCCTTTTCATAGGTGCTGCTCATTCCTATAAGTAGTAGGCCCTTTTGACTTTGTACAGGTGGGCAAGACATCAAGCGGGGCCGAGTGTTGATGTAGATATATAAACATGGAGGAGTATGCATGGCTTCATGCAACGTTTGTTAGCTAGCGTAACATTTATGTCTAAGTACTAGTTATTGTTATTTACTTTTAGTCAATTAGTAACTAAATATTAAATAGCTACTCTTAAGGGAATCAATGCTTTTGGGAGGGAGTTATTGTTATTTACTTTTAGTCAACTAGTGACTAAATATTAACTAGCTAGTCTTAAGGGAATTAATTCTTTTGGGAGGGAGTTATACTTTTAGTCAATTAGTGACTAAATATTAACTAACTAGTCTTAAGGGAATTAATGGTTTTGCAAGGGAGTTACTATTATTTACTTTTAGTCAATTAGTGACTAAATATTAACTAGCTAGTCTTAAGGGAATTAATGCTTTTGGGAGGGAATATGCTTGTAATCTTTTGAAAAGATGCTCGGTTCCTTGGCTATATAAACCATAGGAACCTGAGTAGAAAGACACAACTTGAATAAGAAGAACAACCTTAAGCATTGCTTAAAACCCGAATTCTGTGTGGATTCATCTCGTAACAAGTCGAATCTGTGTGAACGATTTGTTTCGAATCATCTCGAAATAAAACCGAATCTATGTGAACGGTTTTGTTCTCGAAACCTTAATCTTTATTTCTGTGTGGTTTAAAGATTAATTTATCCTTCTACCTCGTTTTCCATCATTATCCACCCCTTTGAATCCCCATCATCAACCTCCATAATCCATACTCATCAAATACTCCATATAAACTCCATCTAAATCTAAAACTCTAACCGTGCACGCATCAATTTGGTATCAGAGCCAGGTTGTGGTTAGAGTGAACAAATTCTTCAAGACCAACCATGACAAGTCAAGAAGAAGATTTGAGAGATATTCTCAAAGCCTTGGCGAAAGATTTTAAGGATGTCAAGATCCGTATGGGAAGAATCGAAGCTTCCCAAGCACAAGGGTCATATGTGCAACAATCCTACCAAAGAGAGCCAATCGAAGTAGAGCATATGAGGAGAACATCGCATCGGTTGGAAGGGGAAGAAGAAAGTGTAGGAGACTATGGAAAGGCACATGAGTCCTCTAGGAAGACATATGATGACGTAGAGAAGGGGATTCATTTCGACTTACCCGACTTTGAGGGTAATCTCGACCCGAAGTTGTTCCTTGAATGGTTGCAAAACGTGGAGTCGATCTTTGAGTATAAGGAGATCGATGATGAGAAGAGATGTCGTATAGCAATCTTGAAGTTGAAGAAATTTGCTAGAGTATGGTATGAAAATCTAAAACGAAGAAGAGAAAGAGAAGGGAAAACAAAAATCCGATCATGGGAAAAGTTGAAGAAGCATCTAAGGAAGAAGTTCATTCCGAGAGAATATGAGCAAGAGAACTTCATCAAGATGACCACTCTGAGGCAGCGCCTACTCAGATTTGAAGAGTGCATCCGAGAATTCAAAAGGCTAACACTTGTATGTGACGTGCAAGAACGAGAAGAGCTGCGATGTGCACGGTTCATAGGAGGTTTGAATATGAATCTCCGAGAGAAGGTAGAAGTGTACCCATACGAAGTTTTTGAAGATTTGGCTAAACTAGCCATCAAGTTCGAAAAACAGTTGAAGCGGGGCAAGGTTTCAAGTAAGTCCATCAATGTTCCGTACGGGTCAAATTTGAAAGGAGGATCCAAGCCACCAATGGTGCAATCCACAAACACCGATGTGGTTAGAAGATTCACTTGGGAGGAAGAAGGCAAGGAGCAAGCGGAGGAGAAGGTCCACAGGCAATGCTTCAAGTGCCGAGGATATGGTCACTTCTCTTGGGATTGCTCAAACCAACAAGTGTTATCCCTAAAGGAAATCGCCAATATGGAGACATGTGAGGAAAGTGAAGACCATGAGGAGGATGAAATCAAAGAACCGAAGGATGCCTTGGAAGAAGGAACCGTAGATTGTTATGTGCTGAGACGAGTTCTCCAAGTGCAAACCCGACCTCTACCTACTCAGCGGGAAAGACTTTGTAAGGCCAAGTGCCAAGTTGGAGATCGGGCATGTGAGATCATCATTGATAGCGGCTCATGCACCAACGTAGCCAGTGAGAAGGTGGTCAAAAAACTCGGATTGGAAATAACGAGTCACCCCAGGCCAAACTCACTGCAATGGCTCAATCGTGACAAGGGCATATGGGTAACAAAACTATCTCTTATCTCATTCAAAGTTGGAAATTACGTAGATACTATTCGATGTGATGTCCTGCCTATGGATGCTTGTCATATTCTGTTAAGGAGACCGTGGCAGTATGATAGAAAGGTTACACATGATGGGGTCCTCAACGAACACATCGTGTGTAAGGATCAGAAGAAGTACAAATTAAAACCAAACGAGGATGAGGAGAGTTTGGTTAGAGAGAAAGAAGAGAATTCGAGCCGGAAGAGTAAAGAAATTGAGGAGATTAAAAGGGAAGAAAAGGAAAGTGTGAATGAGGAAGAAAATCGAGTATGTAATGATGAAGACAATCATGCTATTACTACTATTGAAGCGAAAGGAGGGCAACCAAGTTTTTACATGCATCACGTTGATTATGTGGAGAATGATGTGCATTATTATCCCATGGTTTCCTTGTCTTTTTATGGAGCAAATGTTATCATGGAACCCTTGTATCATTCGAAGCAAATTGAAGAAAAAAACATGGTGAGTTCAAAGGTATATAATGTGCATGAAGACATATGTGATGTGAAGAAGCAAATGAACCATAATTCACCCCATGCATTCGGTTTATGTTCATTGATGTGTGCTTATGAAGATCCAATGTCAAGGCTTAAGAGGCATTGGAGGATTTTCAAAGATAACTTTAGTGTGAAGGAGATATTCAAAGAATACAAGGACCAGTATCACATTGAAGAATATGTCCTTTGGTGTTTGTTATTCCTCATCAAAGTTGTGAATTTGAGGACAAATTCAAACCAACCTAGGGAGAATGATGCGGGAGCAGAGTCGCAGGACACATCACCAACTAAGATGGCTACGCTACTCTACGTAGATACATAAACATGGAGGAGTATGCATGGCTTCATGCAACGTTTGTTAGCTAGCGTAACATTTATGTCTAAGTACTAGTTATTGTTATTTACTTTTAGTCAATTAGTAACTAAATATTAAATAGCTAGTCTTAAGGGAATCAATGCTTTTGGGAGGGAGTTATTGTTATTTACTTTTATTCAATTAGTAACTAAATATTAAATAGCTACTCTTAAGGGAATCAATGCTTTTGGGAGGGAGTTATTGTTATTTACTTTTAGTCAACTAGTGACTAAATATTAACTAGCTAGTCTTAAGGGAATTAATTCTTTTGGGAGGGGAATTAATGGTTTTGGAAGGGAGTTACTATTATTTACTTTTAGTCAATTAGTGACTAAATATTAACTAGCTAGTCTTAAGGGAATTAATGCTTTTGGGAGGGAATATGCTTGTAATCTTTTGAAAAGATGCTCGGTTCCTTGGCTATATAAACCATAGGAACCCGAGTAGAAAGACACAACTTGAATAAGAATAACAACCTTAAGCATTGCTTAAAACCCGAATTCTGTGTGGATTCATCTCGTAACAAGTCAAATCTGTGTGAACGATTTGTTTCGAATCATCTCGAAATAAAACCGAATCTGTGTGAACGGTTTTGTTCTCGAAACCTTAATCTCTATTTCTGTGTGGTTTAAAGATTAATTTACCCTTCTACCTCGTGTTCCATCATCATCCACCCCTTCGAATCCCCATCATCAACCTCCATAATCCATACTCATCAAATACTCCATATAAACTCCATCTAAATCTAAAACTCTAACCGTGCACGCATCAATTTGGTATCAAAGCTAAGGTTGTGGTTAGAGTGAACAAATTCTTCAAGACCTACCATGACAAGTCAAGAAGAAGATTTGAGAGATATTCTCAAAGCCTTGGCGAAAGATTTTAAGGATGTCAAGATCCGTATGGGAAGAATCGAAGCTTCCCAAGCACAAGGGTCATATGTGCAACAACCGTACCGAAGAGAGCCAATCGAAGTAGAGCATATGAGGAGAACATCGCATCGGTTGGAAGGGGAAGAAGAAAGTGTAGGAGACTACGGAAAGGCACATGAGTCCTCTAGGAGGACAGATGATGACGTAGAGAAGGGGATCCGTTTTGACTTACCCGACTTTGAGGGTAATCTCGACCCGGAGTTGTTCATTGAATGGTTGCAAAACATGGAGTCGATCTTTGAGTATAAGGAGATCGATTATGAGAAGAGATATCGTATAGCAATCTTGAAGTTGAAGAAATTTGCTAGAGTATGGTATGAAAATCTAAAACGAAGAAGAGAAAGAGAAGGGAAAAAAATCCGATCATGGGAAAAGTTGAAGAAGCATCTAAGGAAGAAGTTCATTCCGAGAGAATATGAGCAAGAGAACTTCATCAAGATGACCACTCTGAGGCTGCGCCTACTCAGAGTTGAAGAGTACATCTGAGAATTCAAAAGACTAACACTTGTATGTGACGTGCAAGAACGAGAAGAGCAGCGATGTGCACGCTTCATAAGAGGTTTGAATATGAATCTCCGAGAGAAGGTAGAAGTGTACCCATACGAAGTTTTTGAAGATTTGGCTAAACTAGCCATCAAGTTCGAAAAACAGTTGAAGCGGGGCAAGGTTCCAAGTAAGTCCATTAGTGTTCCGTACGGGTCAAATTTGAAAGGAGGATCCAAGCCACCAATGGTGCAATCCACAAACACCGATGTGGTTAGAAGATTCACTTGGGAGGAAGAAGGCAAGGAGCAAGCGGAGGAGAAGGTCCACAGGCAATGCTTCAAGTGCCGAGGATATGGTCACTTCGCTTGGGATTGCTCAAACCAACAAGTGTTATCCCTGAAGGAAATCGCCAATATGGAGACATGTGAGGAAAGTGAAGACCATGAGGAGGATGAAACCAAAGAACCGAAGGATTCCTTGGAAGAAGGAACCGTAGATTGTTATGTGCTGAGACGAGTTCTCGAAGTGCAAACCCGACCTCTACCTACTCAGTGGGAAAGACTTTGTAAGGCCAAGTGCCGAGTTGAAGATCGGGCATGTGAGATCATCATTGAAAGCGGCTCATGCACCAACGTAGCCAGTGAGAAGATGGTCAACAAGCTCGAATTGGAAATAACGAGTCACCCCAGGCCATACTCACTGTAATGGCTCAATCGTGACAAGGGCATATGGGTAACAAAACAATCTCTTATCTCATTCAAAGTTGGAAATTACGTAGATACTATTCGATGTGATGTCCTGCCTATGGATGCTTGTCATATTATATTGGGGAGACCGTGGCAGTATGATAGAAAGGTTACACCTGATGGGGTCCTCAACGAACACATCGTGTGTAAGGATCAGAAGAAGTACAAATTAAAACCAAACGAGGATGAGGAGAGTTTGGTTAGAGAGAAAGAAGAGAATTCGAGCCGAAAGAGTAAAGAAATTGAGGAGATTAAAAGGGAAGAAAAGAAAAGTGTGAATGAGGAAGAAAATCGAGTATGTAATGATGAAGACAATCATGCTATTACTACTATTGAAGCGAAAGGAGGGAAACCAAGTTCTTACATGCATCACGTTGATTATGTGGAGAATGATGTGCATTATTATCCCATGGTTTCCTTGTGTTTTTATGGAGCAAATGTTATCATGGAACCTTGTATCATTTGAAGCAAATTGAAGAAAAAAACATGGTGAGTTCGAAGGTATATATTGTGCATGAAGACATATGTGATGTGAAGAAGCAAATGAACCATAATGCACCCCATGCATTCGGTTTATGTTCATTGATGTGCGCTTATGAAGATCCAATGTCAAGGCTTAAGAGGCATTGGAGGATTTTCAAAGATAACTTTAGTGTGAAGGAGATATTCAAAGAATACAAGGACCAGTATCACGTTGAAGAATATATCCTTTGGTGTTTGTTATTCCTCATCAAAGTTGTGAATTTGAGGACAAATTCAAACGAACCTGGGGAGAATGATGCGGGAGCAGAGTTGCAGGACACATCACCAACTAAGATGGCTACGCTACTCTACGTAGATACATAAACATAGAGGAGTATGCATGGCTTCATGCAACGTTTGTTAGCTAGCGTAACATTTATGTCTAAGTACTAGTTATTGTTATTTACTTTTAGTCAATTAGTAACTAAATATTAAATAGCTACTCTTAAGGGAATCAATGCTTTTGGGAGGGAGTTATTGTTATTTACTTTTAGTCAACTAGTGACTAAATATTAACTAGCTAGTCTTAAGGGAATTAATTCTTTTGGGAGGGAGTTATACTTTTAGTCAATTAGTGACTAAATATTAACTAACTAGTCTTAAGGGAATTAATGGTTTTGCAAGGGAGTTACTATTATTTACTTTTAGTCAATTAGTGACTAAATATTAACTAGCTAGTCTTAAGGGAATTAATGCTTTTGGGAGGGAATATGCTTGTAATCTTTTGAAAAGATGCTCGGTTCCTTGGCTATATAAACCATAGGAACCTGAGTAGAAAGACACAACTTGAATAAGAAGAACAACCTTAAGCATTGCTTAAAACCCGAATTCTGTGTGGATTCATCTCGTAACAAGTCGAATCTGTGTGAACGATTTGTTTCGAATCATCTCGAAATAAAACCGAATCTGTGTGAACGGTTTTGTTCTCGAAACCTTAATCTTTATTTCTGTGTGGTTTAAAGATTAATTTATCCTTCTACCTCGTTTTCCATCATTATCCACCCCTTTGAATCCCCATCATCAACCTCCATAATCCATACTCATCAAATACTCCATATAAACTCCATCTAAATCTAAAACTCTAACCGTGCACACATCAAGTTGGCTCAACGTTTGAGAGTGTCGTGGTCGTATCTAATCTTTATGTGATTTATTCCTTCTATAATCCTTTTGTATCTTAATTACCCTTTTATGATTTATTTCCTTGTATTGAGTATTTCAATTAAACCTTTTATCGATTGTAAGATTATTCCCTCCGAAGAATTTTGATTTCACACTCTGATTTCTATTTTATTATTGATTACAATTCTTTACGCGTACTCTAATCTTTGGTGTTATGATCCTTCTAGTTCTTTCATAAACTCTTGGTTTAAGTTTAATTTTAATCTTTTCTTAGCCTTAGTACATGGTACCGAACGGTCGAAGAGAACTGGTTTGGTACTAAGTGCAGCAGTAACATCCTCAAAATTCACAAGTTTTAAATTTTAAATTCTTCTGCTTTTAAAAAAAATAGTGAATATTGGGGTGTTACAGGTGATGGGTTTGCATGATGGTTGTTTGGTTGAGAAAAAGTAGAGGGAGAAGGAGGTATTTTGGTTATGGCTTGGGGAAGGGTGCTAAACAAAGAACAGAGAGAAGGAAGGGGTTGTTTGGTTGAGAAGGTGTGTGTGTATACGTGTATACTTATATATATATGAGTTGAATGTAGCATGAGATAAGGAGAAGTATAGGAGTGTTTTAGGGGAGGAAATTGGGGCACAACAAAGGGTTACATGAGAGTAGGGTGTTAGGGGTTGGATAGAAAATATATATTATTTTAGTTTTAGGCTTATTTTAGGTAGGTTAGGGTACCGAGTAGGAAAAGTATATAAAAAAAATAATCCGATCTAGGATAGGTTTAAGATGAAGGAAAAAAGGTAAAATAATTGGGGATAAATTTTAGAAAAATTATTTTAGGTTGTGGCTTAAAGGTTAAAAATAAAATAATTAGGTTAAAGTTAAAAGGTTAGTTTAAAAAAAAGGTTAAACACCCGAAAGTAAGGGTTACAAAATTTTGGGGTGTTATATAGTACCGCTATACTGAAGGGTTCCTTTTCATAGGCTTCTTTTTATTCAATGGATAGTGGTATTTGTAAATTAGTTTGTGATATGACTATAAGACTATTAATTAGGTTAATATTTGGGTATATCTGGTGTTTTGTACAATATCTTTTGATCCGGGTGTTTTGTACTCTTATGTCTTCATATATTATCTTTTGACTGGATTTTATGACCATTGATAGTTAGTTTTATTTAGAATGATTTTAATTTATATTGATTCTCTCAACCCTTATCTTTATAATTGTGTTATTCATTTACATGGAATAACGTTTTTAGCCTTAACACTTGGTGCAAGAATGATAGAGGAAACCAGACATGTATCAAGTGTGGCAGTAATACCCCACGTTTTTATTTTTTAAGCTTTCGCAAGTAATTCTTTAAAGAACAAATTTTAATTCATAATTTTGGGGGTGTTATAATAATAACTAATAACTCCCTTATAGCTGGACACTATTCATAATAATATTCAAATGAATAGTAACTCATGAATAATGGTTAAATAAAATCCTACCAAACTTTATTTTATCTTAACTAATAACCTTTAATATGATAATTCACACCACAAGATAAATTAATGTAATGACTTCTTAGATAAGGTCTGCCCCTAAGGCATAGTGTCCTCCCATAGGGCATACTATTACTTCTCTAGGGTAAACCATCCTTTAAATTATAGGGCACCATATGTATTTTTTTGTTCTAGTTCTTCAACCAATAATCTTATAATGGGTCTAGTGAGTTCATTATATTCCCTTTACATGTGTAGGAAAATTTTTAGAACTTATAGAACATGCTCTTGTATCATTATTTCCTTTTTGAGAAGAATTTATCCTCAAATTTCCAAGTTTGGTATTGAAGCTCTTTACAACTCTATTGATTTTCATCTTCATAGGTAGTCTCAATGGAAAGTCATTATAAATCCTATTCAAAAAATTTCCTAGCCTCTTATTTCCTATAGTGGACTCCTCCTTTTGGATCTCTTTGGTAATAACAGTGTAAGGTCCTCATTCCTTAGATTCATCTTGAGTTAATGGCTTCAAGTTGTACTTCTTTCCATCCTTACATACCAAATACTCATTAAGGAAACCATTATGAGTCATATGTAAATTGTATTTCCATGGTCTTCAAAGTAATATGTGGCACACATCAATTAGTAATAAATCACAAAGAACATCATTTGCATAGTTAGCGATTCCAAATGAAACTAGTGTTTGCTTCTTCACCTTTATTGCTTTGTCCTTTTGAAACCATTGAAGTGTATAAGATTTATGATGATTTTTGGTGAATAATTGCAACTTATTCATGATTTATTCTCTAGATATGTTTGTTTATGACCCACTATCAAAAATCACCTTGTATATGTTATCACCAAATTTCCACTTAGTCATAAAAATATTTTCATATTGATGAATATGTTACTCTTGCTTTGCTTATAGGATCCATTTTAAAACCATGAACCCCTACCCTTTTTCTCCATGAGTACTCACTAAATCATCACTACTTGTCTCCTTGTCCTCCTCAACCTCCTCACAAGGCTCCATACTAATAATGTCCCTCAAAGTCAAAGAATTTTGGTTAGAAATATCTCTAGTGTAGTGCCCATAACCTTTACACTAGTAATATTATCTTCCAACCTTCTCAATAACCTTATCTTTACCATTCTCCATTTGTTCCTCTCCTCATTTATTTTTCAAAATAGCCTCATATTTAGGAATAATTTTGAAGGTGGATGTACTTTGTTTGGTGTGCATCTTACTACACTTTTTATGCTTCTCAACCTTGATAGCTTATTTAACTAAGTATTCAAAAGTATCATACTTTTAAACCTCTACTCTCTTTCATATATTCAAGTTGATATCCTATTGAATATAGAACACATTTTCTCCTTCATTTATTTCACATCATATGTGAATGATAAATTCTCAAAATCTCCTAAACTCAAAAAGAGAATTTTGCTGAAGTGTATTCATCTTGATAAAGTTCTCTTACTCAAAATCCCTTAGCACACTTTTTCTCTTGATATGTTTTTAATTTCTCCCATGACATAATTTTCTCCTTTAATTATTTTTCATGTGCACTCTTCAATTTCTCATACCAATTTCTAAAAGGCATTTAAAATTTTAAATTATCTATTTTACACATTATCATCATGTAATTCATTGTAATCAAAGATTTCTTCCACCATTTTTTTCCACTCCAAATAGGATTTCGAATCCATATTCTATTCAAAATAAGGAATATAAAAGTTTATACCTCTCTCCTTCATCATATTATCTTCTTAGAAACAAACCATAAATCTAATTATTGCCCACATTATATTCTTCATCAAAATCAAATAGGTTAGATTGTGGTGGTGGTGTGTGTGTTTCCCTCTTCCTTGGGGTTTAAAATAAGGTTTTAACTTCCTTGAGGATATAAGTAAGTTGTAAGCCATCTTGTCTAGGTTAGAATACCATGACTCAATAGTAGTGAGCACCTTACTTGTGTAATATATTGGCCTCTATGCTCCAACCTCAATATCTTCCATGACAAAAACAGAAGAAATTGCTTATGCCGATGTTGTTAGGTATAAGAGTTATATATCTCTTGCTACTAAGGAAGTTAGGGTTGGTAATTTGGATAAATAGACTTTTAAATCATGGAATTCCTTTTGGTAATCTCTTATCTAGTGAAAACTATCATTTACCCTAATAAGCATGATGAAAAACAAACTCTATCCAAACCTTTAGATAAGAATCTAATTAGGTTAGCCAACTTTCTCGTTAGCTATTGAATAATTTTCTTCCCCACTGAAGGCTACATATTCAAAATTGTAATACCCTATTTTTAGAAACCTTAATTATAAATTGATAATTATACTTAATTAGTTATAATAGTTATTTTAGGATGTTTTATACTAAATGTGATATTCATATGTGTATTATTATAACATAGTAGATATAAATTACATTTGGTTAAAATTTGATAGAAATTGAGTTATTAAATTTAATTCTAATTTAGACCCCAATTGTTATCGAGTGACTCTAATTTTGGTTGCTGAATGTTTTTAACTCAATTAATCTACCTAAATTATTACCCTACCCAATACCATATTCTTGGTCTTACCCTATCCTCTATCCTTGGTGTATTCTTCTCTACTCCACTATACCTCTCGCACATCTTTCTTTCCCCCATGCTTTCTTCTCTCATGTCTTGCTCGACTCTTCCCTTCTCTTCATTACACCATCCATTTGAGTGTTCCTCCTCCCATTTGGTTTTGCACTTTACTCCCCAAACTAATCCTTGGTCTTTATTTTCTTTTCCCTTCCTTTTAAGCTTCTATTTATAACATATGCCTATATTTTTTATTCCTTATTTCGCCATTATCATCGAAACCTTATGTGTCAAGCATTGTAACCCCACATTGCCTTCCATTTGCTCCATGAGTAACTCACGTTGCACCTCCATTGGTAGTGTGAGAAACTCATGTTTCTTGGCCTCTTGTTGTGTAGCAACTTTACAAAACCTCTCTACCTTTCTCGTTTTTCCTTGGTTACGTTTACATGTGTTGTTGATCCCCCTTATGTTACATCCAAATCCAACATTCCACCATTCCTTATTGTGTTAGGCTTGGGTGTTACTGCCCTTTGGCCTACTTGACATGCAGACGCTGCCCCTACCCTTGTTGTATGAGAAACTCACATCATTAAGCCCTTGTAGCATGAGTTTCTCCGTTTTTTCACTGTTGCTACATCATCAACTTGCGTAGTCTCCTTTAGTCCCAGTTATTTCCTAACCTATTTCTTAAGTGGTTTTGAATAATAATTTAGTTATTATTTTTGTTGTTTTATATGCTAAAATATGTCTTGGTTGTGTTGATTTAAGGAGGTTAAAAAGTTTGAGTGGATATTTGGTGAATCTTTCTTTAATTAGTTACTTGGATAATAGGTAACCATACCCTTCTACTGAGATGTAAAATCATGTAGTGACACATAAAAGTTTTTATGTGTTTAGGGTATGATTTATGCATTATTTTTTAAAAGGATATAAGTATGTGTTATATGTCAAAAGTTTTATAGTAGGTATGCAAGTGGTACGAGTAGTTGGAACATGAAAGTATAATGTCGAATATTTATCATGTATTCTATGTGCTATTTAACAGAATAAATACACATGTTTATTTTGTTGAATGATTATTGTATGCATTTATAGGGTTTAGTTAAGGTTTATGATCTAGCAAAATTATGATGTAATTACCATGATTATCACTGCATGGTATCTAGGGTTGATACAAATAGAATAAAAAAACATGCACACATGATTAGGATTAGAATATAATAATTGATATTCACATGCTCTAGGACTAGAAATGCTTCCTTACATGCACCATTATGTTAATTCCCTATTAAATGCTATATTATGCTATTGATATGTACGCATGTGTTTCAAGGAATATATATTGCATTGGAAATGCATGATTAGGATTTTATGGATGTAACTTACTAAATTCATGAAAAGTAAAAAAAATATAGTCAATTGCTAAATCATAAAGTTTACCTACGTACTAAGATATTAGAAATTATTATCTTTTAGCCTTTTCATGAAAAATTCTCATAATAATAATTTTTGGTACAAAATTTGGATAATAATGATGAAATTAGAGTGTTGATGATATTTTGGTCATTCTTAACCTAATGCACCTATTGTGAATAATTGGACATAAGATGACCATAGACTTTTGATATGATGATCTTAGTGTTGACTTTGACTTTAACATAGACTGATGACCTTAGATTTCACCTTCATAATTAGAAATAAAAGAAAATGGTTAAGTATGGAATGAGAATTATTGTGTTGTGTATGAAATATGTGATTACCCTATAAAATACTAATACTTAAAGTAGAAGATCTCAAGTTCAAGAATGGTTTCTCTTGAGGGATAGCTAACCTATAGGTGAGGTTCGAGCCCTCAGTTTGTCTGATTCACTAGTGTGTCATTGTGCTCTAGTAAGACCCTAGTCTTCTCTATAGGTCAGCTATGAGCCCTATAGAAGGTATCAAAAATTAAGGATTAGGTATCCTAGGTGCGGAGGGCACTATATCACCTTGTACAGTAGTATGACTAGGGTGCTATTATGTATTTAGGTTGGATGGTTGGGAGGGTACCATGATGCTTTTTGTACTAGTATTGTAATACCCCATATTTTTGTATAATGGTTGAATGATAATTTTTGTCAAATTTTGGGCCCGTGGTTTTGGTTTAATGTTATAATTTGGTTTGGGATGAAATTTGATTTGAAATCATGATGAATAATGAAGTTTGTTGATTTTTACAGACAAACCCATCTTCTGGTTCCATGAACCGATCAACTAGTTTATCATTCTATCAAAATTAATTCCTTGACTAAACCAATCTTTTGGTTGTAGGAAATCGATCGATTGGTGGATGAATAGTCAACTGATAGACCCAAACCCATCAACTAGTTTGTCAAGCTATTTACATTTTTGAGCTTGATTTTTATGGAAAAATCCCTTACCCCAAATTAGAACCTTACCAAACCATGAGAGATTGTTCCTAAGAGATTCCTAACCATTTTTATGATGCATTTAACCCAAAGTATTGCCTCGATTTAATCTAGAGGTCGACTGGAAAAAAAAATAGGGGGAGAGTTGACCTCAACAATGGTCTTCTTCATCTTATCTCCTCTACATGATTCTGAGATCAAATTCTTTGATCTCATGCATACTTTTGAGTAGCTGGAACATCTCTTCCATGATGACTTCTTATTGCTCCATTCGTAAATGCAAATTCTAGGCTAATTGACCTGAATTCTCTAGAGTTGTCATTTAAGCTCTGGAGAAGAGGTGTGCAAATCTTAGATAAATCTGTCCATTTTGATCAAATTCAAATAGTCAATGGTAGGGTTTTGAGTTATTCCCTTGACCCTTACTAATTCCCTTCAATTGATTGGATATAAATAGCCCTAATCATCCCTGCATTTCACCTTTCTTTCAGCCACCGAATTTCCTTAAGTCTTGATTTCCCTCTCTTCCTTCCACATTTCTAACCTTGTTAATCTATTTCTGCACACTCTTCTAATCATGTCTCTAGATCTTTCTTGTTTAGATTCTCAAGCAAGGCAGAGTTAGCTTTTGGGAAAAAGGTTAAGTAGTTTAGTTATCCTTTTCTCTGTTTTGACCTTAAGTTGTTATGTTATTATTATCTTTTTTTTTCAAGATTCAAAACTTGATAAGATTTTGGTATAATTTCTAAGTTTGAGACTTTGATTTTTAGGTTTTCAAAACTAAGAATTTCCATAGTTGGAGTTTCTATTTTTAAGAGTATTTTGCCTGGATCAAGTAAGTGATGCTTGCTTCTGAAATTATTAGTATGGGTCCCTACATGATAGGTGTTATCTTTAGTTTATTGATGCATGTTAGCATGAATAAATGCAATTGTACTTATTATTTGCATGGTTAAATGGCATGAATAGAGCAAAAATCATGAAAATGTATAGAAGTAAGCTATGACAATCTTATGATGAGAAATGCATGTTAATTTGGTTGGAAATATATTAATTGATGTTGATACATGTCTTAACATGACTAAAAATGATTTATATGAAACAATTTGCATGAAATTTGTGATTTGGTGTTGTATTAGGGTAAATTGATTGATTGGTTCATAGAACAATCGACTAGTTGACCTAACCCATCGAAACGTATACCTATAGAGACCTTAGTCTTACTCTCTACTTAAACCCATCGATTGGTTTGGCAAAACCAATCAACTGGTCTATGAAAAGTCGACTGGTTTGTCTAAACCAATCTAATGGTTTGAGGAAAGCATGGTATGGTTGAGTTAAACCGATTAACTGATCAACCCAAACCGATCGGCTGGTTGAGCCATACCAATTAACTAGTTCGCTTCATTTGTTTGATTATGCTTTGAGATTTTGATTGAAACTATACCATGGTTATTAATTTGGTAAAATATAGATTTTATCATAGACTATTAGCCTAATTTAAAGATTAAAATGGATCATGGGTTATGATATAATTATGAGTAATGAAAGGACTAAATGGGCATTTCACTAAAGCTAATTGAGAAGAGATAATAAAACTTAGATTAGGTTAGAATTAAATATAATGGTGGATATAAATAATATTGGCCAAGAATAAATTGTAAACCCACCTGGTTAGGGAAAATGAAAAAAAAAGGGGGGGTTCATATAGATTAACCTAGAAGGTTGACTTGCTTACTTTGTATAGGCCTTGTATGATCACCAATCTTTATGAATAAAACACTAATCATGTAAAGTGAAAGAAATTTAATAAATTTAAATGGTAACTAAATGAATGGTTGATAATTGGCTAGGGAATGGAATTAATGATATGATTGAATAGAATGATATGGTGGAATGGAATATTAATTGAGTGATTGGCCTCTCTCTTACATGGATAAATGGATGACATATCTTAAAGGAATTGGATATTGGGAATAACCTTAGGGGTTGATTGGATACTCTCTGCTATTGCTTATGTAGGCATTATGTGAAAGTGTTATGATTCTTAAGCATGATGTATTCTACTCTACTGAAATTGTATACGACGATATGTTATTGCATTGTTACCCTTTATATAGTCTTATTATGATGCATGTTGTAATTTATACTCCTACATGCTAATTTGGCATACTTGTGTTACATTAAGGGAGAAACTTGGTTAACTCAATACATAGCACACTGACTTGCCCGTTTGCTTAGTCGCCTACTCATTCCCATAAGTAGAGGACCATGAGGATGGCTAGTAAAGGGCCTACCTCAATTGTATTGGGGCTTGTGAGCAAGAACATACAGAAGGTTTTGGTGGAATCTGTGACTAACCCTTGGTTTTAATTTGGGTATTATGCTCCAACTTATATTTTGTAATTTCATACTTATTAGTATGTATTTTGTAACGATTCGATTGAAACCCATTAGGGTTGTCTGATGTAAACACTTTTGGAGTTGTTTAATTAAATTGTCCTTTGCACACTTTGTTGGTTTTAGTGTTTGAATGCTTTAGCCTTATATCTGATATAGGATAGGTAGCGGACGTCTATCCTATGTCAAGTACGGCGGTAACACCCCATTTTTCCTAAGTATTTTCTACTTCTACAACTTGTTATAAGAAATTTTTTTTGTAGTAAAAAATGGGGGTGTTACAAGTATGACCGGTGTAATTTTATGTCTCTAGGTTATTATTATATCCCCCTCAAGTAATTAAAATTGGAAGTAACAATTGTGTAAGAATGTAAATTGTTTGATCTGCATACTATTTTGGTAGCCTCCTTTGTGCATTACCTAATGTGGTATATGGTTTGTTAGTTATCTTAGAGACCTACCTTCGTTTTGGAATTGATTTGGATGTGTTATTTCAGTATCTTTTGTAATGCCCTACCTTGGTATTTGGAGTAATTTGGATTTGAAGATTCGGTAGTTACCTCAATTCCCTACCTTTGGTATTTGGAACTGATCTGATTATGTCAATTGTGGTCATTCTATAATTCCATGATTTTCTTTATATATCCCTACCATGTTATTACCAATGTGATTCATATGGTTTTGCATGTTAGTATTTTGTAATGGTTTACTCAGTACAACAATATCGACAAGTTCCATTTGTGATACATTGCTTATTCAATGGGAAGTGTTCACCTTACAAGAATAGTTTGAAGATTCGTTTTGATGGAATCCTTTAAGGGTTGAGAGTTAGGATTATTCGATGTTTGCCTTGGTATCTTTTGATCCGCATATTTCTTGAACTCTTATGTCATTTTCTATTTTCTCCTTCTATTATATTGTAACTGAATTGCCTAATCCTTTTGTATTTATGTGGACAAAGTTAATTTGTAATTAAATTGCTGTTTTATCTTTCGTTGTAAATGTTATTCAAGTAAAGCAATATTTTAGCCCTTGCACTTAGTATAAGAATAATAGAGGATACTAGACTTATAATGAGTATGGCGATAATACCCATTATTTTTTGTAATTTTTCTCCCATAAAATGATATTTTTGAGTAGTAAATTTGGGGGTGTTACAAAAAACTAAGACAACCTTTTATGGATTTACATATATGCCCTTGTTAGACACCAAGAATCCCAAGAATTTGTCGAAGCCTATTCCGAATAAGCATTTGATAGGATTTAGCTTCTTTTTTTTTGGAAAAAGAGTTAATATTATAAGGCTACAGTAGCCAACCATTCCAACAATACAACCATTCCAACAATATTAGCTTCATTTTATATCCTCTTATATTATTAAAAATAGACTGGAGCCCTTGTATATGGGCTTATTTTTTCTTGTTTTTATGATCATGTCATCCACATAAGCCTTTATCTACTTTCTAATAATTCCTTGAAAGATTGCATTCACTAACCTTCTGAAAGTTGCCCCAACATTCTTCAATTCGAATGTCATTACTTTATAACAATAAAACTCGTCATCTATGATGAAAGTGGTTTTCTCCTAATTTCCCTCAACCAGTTTGATTTGATGATACCCAAAAAAGGTGGCCATGAAACTTGGCATTTCCTACCTTACCATCAAGTTGATCTACTAATCTATTTGAGGGAGTGGTTAGCCATATTTAGGATATTCTTTTTTTAGATATGTGAAGTTGAATCCATTTCCTATTAGTCTTATTTACTAGGTCTGGATTAGCTATTTAGTTAGCATATTTCACCTTTCGAATGAAGCTTGAGAAAAGCGACTTCTCTACCTCCTCTCAAATTTTGTTATATTGTTTCAACTCCAATGGGTCTTTTCTCTTGTGTTTACTAGTTTGAATCCCTCCATTATATTTGATTGATGGTCAATGACTTTGGGAGGGATTCCTTCCATGTCTGACACCTTCTAGGTAAAGGCATCCTTATTACTTATGAGAAAATCTAGCAACTCTTGTTTGTTAATTTCAATATTATCTTTGCCTATGATCACTTTTTGTTTCATGTCCCCCAAGAACTTTCCTTTTGTATCTATAGAAAACTAGATGCCTTTCTATAGGTATTAATATCCTCAATAACCAGGATCTCTAATGGTTTTTTGGTGTCTCATCACCCCAGGGTGCCTCATACTTATATTACATAGCATTAATACATCATTCTCTAGTTACCCTAGACTTCTCCTCATCAACCAAAAATATCATTAAGATTCCATCCATAAAAATGCTAGCTTAAATCTTGTTAAGGAAGGGTCTCCCTAGTATCATGTTATATGTTAATAGGAAAGCAATAACTACCAAGTCTACTTTGATGCTCTTCGAATCCCCTGGCTGACTGATCATTAAAGTGAGATCCACCATTTCTTTTGATTTTATGGCGATCTTATAAATCCCACTAAAGATGATGTTTTATTTACTAAAAATCCTTCTGGCATTTCTAATTATTTTTAAGCTTCTTTAAAGATAACATCAACAAACCTACTTGTATCCATGAGGACCCTTTCCATCACAAAATTTGCAATTTTCACTTCAATAACTAAAGGGTCATTGTGATGCTTTACCATACTCAGTCCTTCATTTCTTTTTGTGAAATTAATTTGTTATTTATCCATTATTGCTCTCCTATTTTTTTCCATGGAAGTCGACCTTTTTTACATATGCTTTCATTGTCATCTTACTTACTTCCGCCAAAGAATCTCTTCCTAAAATAGTATGGATAATTTTTCTAAGGCTCCTTTCTTTGAGGCAATAGAAGGAATTGTCGAGTTTATTTTGTTTCTTGTCTGGGCAAAGGTACTTGTGCATAGATCTTAAAATGACCCTTACACACCAATTCTCCTACCACATCCTTTAATGATCGATACTCCTATATAGTGTGCCCATAATATTAATGATAAGCACACCACTTTTTGAGGATCTATGTTTCGTATCAGCTTGTATAGGAAAAAAGGCCTAAAAAATATAAGTCAGCCATTTTCAACATTGTACATGTATGAGAGGGTAGTCACCAATGGTTTTTATTTGTCAAATCTACCAACTTGAGTCACTTAGGTAGCTAATTGTGTCTTCAACCTTAGGTCCTCACTATCTATTTATGGCATATACACCTCTTTATCTAGTCTCTTTCTTAGTATTGAGAATGTATCTATCCTTCTCGACATCGGCCACCATCCCTTACTCATCTCTTTAGCATCTATTTTTTCTTGCACATCATTCCTTAGAAAAGTGTACAATTTATGTTTGGCTAGGTAAAAATTTTCCACTAAATCTTTATTAATTAAACCTCTACAAAGGGAATATTTGTTAATGCCATTGTCTAACTCATCTATCTATCAAACTTCTTTATCAAATATGTTCTAAAATTATTAAACATACTCTACCAAGCACTGGAATAATCCCATAAAGGAAGAATAATCCTTTTTGGTCCACTGACATGTATCAAATTGCTCAATAAAAAGCTATCACGAGTTGTGAAAAGGATTTTATTGACTCTACTCTGAGTTGCTCAAACCATCTTAGCCCTTATCCTTTTAGAGTGCCCAAAATTCTTTGCACAAGATCTTTCCAATGCACTAGCTAGCAATATGGTATTCTTGAACACAAACAAATGGTCCTATGAATCCATGAAACTATTGAAAGATTCAAAAGTTGGGATTCTTATTCTTTGTACTAGTGTTTAAGATATGTTTTTTTGTGAAAGGTGTTTGCTAACTATAGCCATCATTGTTATCCTTCTTCTCTCTTGTGGTATCTAATGCATCTTATATCCATTGATCTATCATCTTAGTAATCTGGTCCTCTTCATCTTTGTTTGTCTGACAGACATCTTGTCATTTAATCTCTTCCTCATCTTTATGAGTCTATTAGTCATCATGCCTTATGTTTTGGCATCAATCTATTTCATCTCCATTTTTTTGTTTCCCTCACGACTTGGAATTTAACGCCTTTCCCTCATGCTCTATCTTGGAGGGATAAGGAACTCCTAGTGTATGTCACTTCTAGTCCTTCTTCCTTAATCATCTTCTATATTATATGCCTCGTATTCTTGGAAGATAACACAAGACAACCTAGTTCTTGGATCCCTTTCTAGAAGGTCTTGAGTATTTATTAGAGTTTCTTATAGAGTATCTTGTTGAGGCATATTAGAGAGATGCTAATCTACAAGTTGTGGGAGCTACTTGAGTGTTTAGTCTAGGTGAGCCAATAGATCTGAGATCATTTCTTGAATGGATTCTTGGAGCTTAGCATTAACAGCTTGGAGTTGAGAAACATTAACTAGATTTTTGTCCCAAGAAGGTTCACTAGTTCCAAGATTGAATCGATCAAAAGGTTAAATGGGAGATATACCTTTTTGTAAAGGATCCCCACAAACTGCAGCTATTGTTGTTAGTATCCTGTGAACCAAGAGGTTCTTGAAATTTTGGATTAGTAGTTGGAAGTTATAATATATCTAGAGGGAAATAAGAGGATATAGGAGAGAGTAAAAGTTATAAAGTAGTATTATGATTTTCGATGCACCAAATGGATACAATACCCCATATATATAGGGGTAGAAGGATGGAAGAGGAAGAGGAAAAATACAGTGTGATCAAGAACATTAGATTTCCATATCCTAAATAGAGGATTTGCCTAACAATGGATCAATGTGGACTAATAGTTTGAGAGGATGCCTTTTAGGCTAAATCTCATTCTTTGGAATAGTAAGGTTGAGTAATTATAGTTAAGGAAAAATCCATATCTATAACCTTTGAGAGTGCTTAGAGTTGAGCATATTTTGTGGTACAAGAGTACTTTGAGCACAGTTACAAAGTTGTAAATTGGGTAGCTCAACTAGAGGTACTTAAGGGGTGTTAAGTTTAGAGTTAGGTTTATGTGTTCATTTTGTGAAACCTAACATTGAAGTAGATTAATAGTGATACTAAACTAGCCATGTATGTAAACTAAGTCGACAACCCAGTTACCTTATGCAAAGCCACATTCTAAATGACATACTACATCTAATATTACTTCAATATCATTGTTTGGAAGAGCTTTACAAATCTATTATTCCACAAATGTTTTTAGGATTTGTGTACACTAAATTCCCCTTGTCAGGTGAATAAAAGTGAATGCTCATCTTATGAGAAATACTAACACAAAATTTTCACACTTAAAATATTTACATATAACCCATAGTATAACATACCTAATAAGACACACATGGATAGATATTGCATGTGAAAGTTGTTGAGTCTCTATAACAAATAACTTATTGGGAAACAACAAAAACTCATTGTCTAAGTCTAAAATAATCTAAACCCTTCAAGAAATTTGTATTCATCGTTGGATATATCTAATAGTAGTTACATTGAGGTAAAATAGATTTCTTATTTCAAGAATACTAGATCTATTTTCTCATGTGCCATATAAGGATAGTAAATTTTCTTCTAGGAAACCACATGAAGTTATTTGGATAAAAATTATATAATTTTGGTTTTATTTAATATATCATTAGAAAGATACACTTCTTTGTTTTGAAAGTAATTACTATTTAATTTTGTAACAACCATTAATGACAATTATAATATGTAAATAGTTCCCTTTTTAATACAAATTAATTTTTGTCTTTAACAAAATAATAATAAATTCAAGGATGAAAAAGATGATAAAGAACAATTAAAAGTTCTCATTAATTCCTTCTTTTATTCTAGAAAGTTAATAAATTATTTTTTATTTAGTCTCAAGAAAATAAAGTAAACTGATTATCAAATAGAATATGATAGGGAGGAAATGATCAACTAGATTTAATTGGAAATTCCGTTATTTCTTTAATATTGTGCTTTTCCCCCTCTTATTGCATGTCTCAAATTCATATTATTCTCCAATCATTTGAAACTTTACTTATTTTTCAATGTTCAAAACTTATTAGAAAATCAACCGATTGAACGCAACTTGTGCCGGAGACCACCAAAATCAGACTGATGCCAGACAGGTGCCGTGTGGTGGGACCTGACATAAGAACAACGGGTTCCCTGAGTTGGGCGGGACTGGACTGGACCTATGTGTACATTCAGTAGGACGAGCCCCACCGTCCACCATCTTTATGGAACCGACCGGATCGGAGCCCCACTCCTATAGTCTCACTCATGATCAACCACACAACATATTCGGATATCGTCATCTCACAATTTCAAACCTTGGTTATTTTGTTTTTATACTTTTGTTGAGGTATATGTGTGCATGCAGAATCACTGACAGCTCTGCTATTTATAAGAACGGGACTACACACAAATATAAGAATTAAAGTTTCTTTATTAATGGGATAAGAGGTAAAAGAAGAAGAAGAAGAAATGAAAGAGCTTTCAAAATCAATTCAAGATTAAAAAAGGGATAAAAAACTAATGACTTATTTGAAATGATATATAAAAAATAATTATCTAATATAATTATTTTTAATGAGTAATTTCGAACAATGAATAAGTAATTGTTGTTATTATTAGGAGTCGACAAAAGCATTTAGGACATAGAATAATATTCATACATATTTAAATAGTGCATTTATAAAGCTTTGATAATTTATATTTAATAGTAAGAGATGAGTTGTTGACAAGAAAAATAAAATTACATCTTTAAAATTTGTGGTTGATAGCTTGAAGACCCCTCTCTTTCCTCTATTTCTTGGTATCTTAGATCCATTTACAATCAATAAATGTAAATTAATTACAACATAATTAAATAATACAGATGAAAATAATATGATTACCAAACAAATTTTACTAGTGTGGTATATATATACTACTAATACACTACTATGTTTTATGACAAGTGTGGCTCTCTAAGATGCACACACAAAACTTAAAGCTTATTTAAAGAAGAAAACTTGAAGGAAAAAAGAAATAAAAGAAATCTACTAGGCCACAAGTAATAGTTTCCATGATTGATGATGGCCAAATTTCAGTTTAAAATGTCATTAACACATATAGGTTGCAACTTGAATTAGCATGAATAAATCAAATTAAGTATATCAAAAAGTGGCTTTATGGATACAATTTTACATGAGATAATCCAGAGAACATCTATCAACTTGCTCCTCATAGTCATAGGTGTATACAATGGCATATTTCATACTAATTTAATATATATATATATATATATATATATGGATGGCACGTACATACAAGTACACAACTTAAGATGCCCCTAATGGAATTTATTTGATAGGATTACTTGTTGATCCATCAAGAATACTAATCAAAATAGATATGTGGAAGCATACCTGAATCCGTAGTAATGATTGATTGAATTACCGTCGAATATCTAGTGAGATCCGAATGGGTGGTACTGTGATCTTTCAGATCATGTATGTACTCTCTTATCTCTAATTACTAATGGAAATTAATTAGAACAAGGTATGTGTAACCTGGGAACCACAACCACACACACACACACACACACAGATAGATAACTAACATATTATCTATTAGGTCATCCTAGTTCGATCTATTAATAACCTAAATTTCTCAAAATCTCTATATATATGAGTCCACATCCAATTATACATATTCATCTAAATTCTTTTAACTTAATTTAATCACTTTTATATAAGTTCAACTTATACGACAACCCATAATTCATATTGATCGTATATAAGTCCAATATTGGATAAAAATCTAACAATCTCCCACTTGAGCTTTATGTGTGACCTTATAACCACGAATTACAAAATAATTGAGTGAACTTAATATTATTATCATTATGAAATGTATCTATAACCAATTTGGTCCATTAGTTAGACCAACATAGGATAAAAGCAGTTTTTGTTACATTTCTTCATTACTAAACCTTCAATGGTTACATGTGCATATACAACTAAATGATACAGACCACTATGTAGATGTGTAGTATGAAAATTTCATGTAAAGCAATCTCAACATGCCTATTTTCAACTGATCCATCTTATTCCTTAGTGAGATCAAACTTTATTATAATATGAGTGTGATTAACTTTGAAACCTTATTGTGCATAGAAAATAAATGTCAAATAATGTAATAAGCGAAGTATATCTATATGAAAAGAGCACCAAAATTATAAACATCCACTAAATCTGAACATCCTTATCACACAAAGCACCACTAAGAGAAATATGCTCAAGAAACCAAATGGACAACACTTCCTTAGTAAAGTGATCTATAGTGATGGAGGTTATATACATGTGTTTGTTAGACACTCATACATTCTAAACTCTTTATTAAACAACTAGAAACTTGTTTGTCAATATACATTGATTTAATTGAGTTTTCTTTGTTATTGGAATACTATACTGCTAATTTATTGACACATAAAAGAAAACTAAGCGGTATTCTAAAATCATCCATTATATGCAGCCATATGACAAAATTCTATAGTCATATTCCATGACTAGATGTCAACATGCTACAAATTTGGGGGCTATAATGTTAATAGATAAAGGCAGCCTAAAATATATATAATACTATGATGGTATCCAACTAAATCAAATCAAAATACTATATGATCTCAAACTAATATGATTTTCTATATGTACGCATGAAACTTTAAGTCTTATATATTTTGCAAATATCTGACAACCCCTTTGGTTGCACTTAATGATTCATACTAGGGTTGCTTACATATATGTACCTAACATTCTAGTAATGAATGGTATATCTAAACTTGCACAAACTTGAGCGTACATAAAATTTCTAATATCTAATATGCATGGAATCTTTATATATCTTTAACTTCAAGGTCACCTTTTGGATACTTATTGAGACTAAATTTGTCTCCCATAGTGATAGGGGTGTCACATGGTTTTTATATATGCTTGTCAAACCCTTAATAACCTTGTTGATATAGCTCTTTCATGATAATTCCAAAATACACAAAGAATATCTAGTTCTATATGAATTTCTAATACAAAATATGCCTATATCATTGTTCACAAGTAGTATGCCAAAAACATGCGATATCAGAAAAAGACACTTACTCCCACAGTACTTGAGATACACATAATTACCAAAAACATTTATCTCAAAACCATATAAAATAATTGCCTAATGTAATTTATGATACTAATGGCAAGATAATTGCTTGAGTCTATTGATGGATTTCTTTAGTTTGCACCATGTGTATAGTTTCATCAATGTTACCATTGAGAAACATTATATTTACATCTATCTAATATAGCTCATGGTCAATATATGTAACAAGAGTCATGATTATACTAAAAGAGTATGTTTAAGAAACTGAAGAGAAATTCTCTTCAAGATAATGACTTCCATTTGAGTAAAGTCTTCTACTATAAGACAACCTTTTTGTCTTTTCACATTACCATTTGAATCCCATTCAACATTAACTAGTGAGATTTTAACCTTCTAGTAATGAGATAAGATCTCATACTTTAGTTTATTGCATAGACTTATACTCCTCATTCATGACATAAATCCACTTTTGAGAATTAGAACTAAATATGATTTGATGGAAGGTGTTTGGATCATCTTCCCAATATTCCATTATTTTCTCATGTTCTTAGAGAAATAATAATCCAAAGTAGCATTTCTCCTTTATCTAGTGGATAAATTTTTGAGTTTGTTGAGCTTGTTCTTATACACAAGGGAGTTTTCTAACATTTCTTAAGGTTCCTGATTTTCTTCTTGATTGATGTCACTTATAAAAACATGTACAACATTATAGACTATAGTGGAAATCAAAAGTGATTCCTCCTTAAAAATAATGTCCCTAAAAATATTACTTCCCCTAAAGCTCAACATCCTCAAGATATGTTGTAGTTTCCATCTTAAATTTCACTTAAGTATGGGATTATATGACTATAAAGCCCTTGAATCACTCTGAATAACCAATAAAGTAGCCACTCACACATTTAGTGCCTAATGTACTTCCATAGAGCCTATGAGGCCTTACTTAATTAGGAAATCCCTAAATTTAATTTTTTTTAAACCTCTTAAGGTTTAAACATATTTTTGGTAATGTATAGTGATTAATCATACTCATCATATCTTTATAGGTCATGTTTCATCATTTAGCTATGCCATTCATGATAGGATTTGGAAATGATATATTGCAAAAAACCCTAATTCCATATGCAAAGTTTTTTTTATATGAAGCAATAACACCAAGCATATATAGGTTATTAAATAAACATAATGAACCACCATCAATCATATATTAATTTTATAAAATATAATGCATATGAATAATGATATTTACATACCTCTAGTATGGAAACTAAATTTCATCTAAAGGATAGTACAAATAAAGTGTCTTTCAAGTTCAAATAATATATGATTCCCAATAATAGCCTAAAATACTTGTTGCTTTAACGTATACCGATGATCCATTGCCCACATTTGTGTATCTTTCACCATTATTTAGATTTTGGTAGTTCAAGGAACTTACATAAAAACACTTCTATTAGTAGTATCACTTAGGTGTAATCACCAAGTATTTCTAGGTAATAATGTGGAATTTTCCTCATAATAAACCAAATGAAGGATTATACATTTTTTGTAAGCAAAGTGTAGTATTTTTTTTACAATTCTTCTTTATATGTCCATACCATGTGCAAAGGAAACATCTATCACTTTTCATACATTGTTTCTATTGCCTTAGACTGTTACGAGCAACTTATATTCTTACTTTCCTTTCTTGTCCTTATCTTTAGAGGAGGTAACCAAATTGACACTTTATGCCCTAACTTGCTTCAATATTTCTTCCTCTTGCACTCAATATAAAATAAACTCACTAAGAGCTGATTTCTCTCATTGTTAATAATTGACTTTAGACCAACTGAATTGTGCAAGAAGCCAAATTAGTGCAAAATGCACGAGCAAGTCATATGATAACTCAAGCATTAATACCTTAAGTTTTGAAGTGACATGAGACATATTAATGATTTACTCCTTTATGTTCCATTTTTCAGTTAACCTTATTAAAATTAAACTTTGCAAAATATGCTTATTTCATCTAATTTTATGACAAGGAGCTCCTTAATAATAGTATCATTATCTAACACTTTATCCCCAAATACTTCTGGAGTGTTGCGTTAGTGGCGTAAGCCTTCTGAAATTTGGGCAATCTCACTTCTCAATGTTCTATTTTATCATAAGTTGAAATCTCAACTGTATGAGGAGTATGTTTTCCAATCTTAAGCATAAGGTCTAGACCCGTGTAGCTAAGAACAATTGAAATATTCTCTTTTAATCCTTGAAGTTATCTCTATGCATGAAAATTGAACTTAAGTTGGTAGATATTATATTGAAAAATATACGAACTGTAAAAAAATAAAATAAGTAAAAAAAACCTATCATGCTCACATCAATATACATAAATATGAATCAATAAATTTAAATAATGGCCCTTTTATCATAAGATATCAGCATAACATCAATATCATGTTTTTGGATAGTGATATTAAGTGTGAGTGATAACCTTATTGCATTCATTAAATATTGACAACAAAGTTTGTTAAATAATAATCCCATATTTGAATTAACTTATTATGGCAATAAAATAATTATCACATACTTATCACCGCAGGTGCATAGGAAATTTGACAAGATATTTGTCTTCCTTTTGAGTCGAATAAATATATACCCTCATAAATAAACATATATACTAACATCCAATATTTTCAATAAATTAATTTTCATAAAAGATGCCACTTTGGAGATATGATGTGTCAAAAAATTCATCTATAAATACTAGACAACCACTTATTTAAATAAATTGCTTCCTTAATATGGTCTAAAGATCTTGAACCTTAAGACCAACTTCAATTAGATTTAATATTCATAATAATAATAAGACACTACATCTAAATTAATATGCTAATAAAAAACTAACACCGACGTAATAATTAGAATGAAATAAAGCCATCAATTAATCTACATAATAATCAACAATATAATCAAAAATCATAAATATCCTTAGGTACATTATAATATTTAATTATACCCCTAATTAAACTATTATATTTTAACGGTTGAAAGACCAATTTTAATTTTTAATTAAGATACCATTAATTACCAATGAATTGATTCTCCAATCCACCCTATTTTTTTTATTAAAAAATAAAGTAAAAAAGACATGTAACTTTGTCCATTACATTACACAAAGTAAAAGTAGAGATGTAACCACTAACCGACTACCAAAATAGCCAAACTCGGCCCTAACATTCCTTAAATCACCATTACCAATACGCGAATGTGATCACTAGTATAAGCCAATACAATGAAAACCAACACAAAGAGCTTAGCAAAGCCACCCAATAGCAATGGTTTTTCTACTGTCGGCCACTGAAAAACAATGAAACCAAATTGGTGATAGTTAGGACCTGGATTTGATATGGTAGGACTAGATCTAACAAAACAATATTTCACGGAGGTTAGACCAAAAAGTAAAAAATTAAACCTGAAATTTAATTACTAGATAGGATAAAAGTAATCCAATCACACTTTCAAGCCGATCGAATGGCTACGGTGTCGCTAAATCAACAACATCAATTGAAATACTAAACTTGAATGACTGGTAACAAATTGAACCATCCAATAAAGAATAGAAGAAATTAAATCCATGTATCCAATTGAATTAGATTGATTAAAAATTAAAACCAAGTATAAACCATATTTACTTTTATAATAATAGCAAATAAGTAATATAAAATTAAAACATGATGAATCGAGCATGCAAGCTCTGATACCATTTGATGGAATTTATCCGATAGGATCACATGTTGACTCATCAAGAATAATAATTAGAATAGGTTTGTGGAATCATACATAAATCCATAGTAATGATTGATTGAATTATCGTCGAATATCTAATGAGAACCGAACGAGTGGTATTATGGTCTTCCAGATCATGCATGTGATCACTTATCTTTAATGACTGATGGAAATTGATTAGAACAAAGTACATGTGACTTAGGGATCACAACTATATATCTATATATATATATATAACCGATCTATTATTTATCAGGTTATCACAGTTCAATCTATCAACACCCTAGGAATCCTAATATCTCTACACATATGAGTTCACATCCAATTATACATATTAACCCTAAATACTTTAAAATTAAGTTGATCACCTTTATACTGGTTTAATTTATACGATACTTCATAATTCATATCATTCACATATAAGTCTAATATTGAATAAAAACCAACAACCATCATACATCAACATAAATAAAATGTAATTACAATATATTTAGAAAATAAAAGCCTTATATATATGGATAATATGTGGGGGGGAAACATGAGGATTGGGGGACCATAAATTGCCTATGCCTTTAGTCACATTGTCTTAGTGGAAAGAGAGATATCTTGATCACATGGGTGCATGTCATGCACATGTTAATTGATTGTTTGTAATTATTATTATTATTAGTTATCTTTTTATGTAGTTTTTTCTTTCATTTCCCTCCTCGCCTCTTTTTAATTACCATCTATCTTTCATTAAATTCAAGTGCTTCAATTCACTGTATTTTTTTCCTTATATATTAAGAGAAATTGATGTTTCATTAGTGAGTTACGTGGTTGAGTGACGACTAGTTGTAACTAATTTTGTTTCAAAATCACTTATATAAATTTACTTTTAAAATAAATTACTATTTAAGGAATTACTTTTTAAATAATAAATAGAAGTTTAGTTCTACTACTTACAAATCACCATCATCTTTTTTGTGAATGTCCTCATCTATATTTTCCACTGTGTCATCACTATCATCTTTATCATTGTCTGGGCCATCATCGTCATTGATGCTATCACCATAAGTGTCATTGTTATAGGTGGCAATTGAGTCAGACGGATAAGGTTATAACGGGTTAGATTGTTTTTGGATCGGGTTAATTGTGAGTCATTTTTAATGTAAGTCGATTGTGGGACGTGTTGGGTCATCTTGGGTTCACATCATATTGGGTTGTCTTATTGTACGGGATGGGTCGGGTTCGGGTTGTTATAAATCCAAGTTTTATCAGGCTAATTTATCGAGTCAGGTCGGATTTGGGTTGAGATAGTTTGGGATCTAGTTGGTTTGAGTTTGGATTATTTTGGATTAGCTTGTCAGGTCAAGTTGGGTTGAATCTATGGATGCAAATGAGGCGGATTTTATCCAAAATTTGATAGGTTTTATTCGTCGAATACTTAAACTAATATAGATAAATGAATATGGAGGATAGAAAAAATACTCATCAGGTTTGGGTATGGATATAGGTATGGGATATCCATATCTATACTCATACTTGTATCCATATTCGTACCTATTTAACATATATATACTTACACTTTTTCCTTTAATTTTAAAATATATATAGTATAAATTAAGGTTAAAATTGTCATTTGACTTAGCTCTAAATGGGTGTATTCGTCGGGTAATGGATTTATCCATTGGATAATATTCATTAAAGGGTAAGAAAATTATCTATCAGGTAACATAGATCCAACAAATACAAATATGGATGTGTTAATGGATACCCGTTTAGGGTACGGGTATAAATTTGATCACAATTTTTTTTATCAGATACGAGTACATGTACGGGTAAGGGTATGGATGTACCCGCCTATAACCCTCCCCATTTATATCCTTATTGAATTGAGTTTAGGTCGAGTAAGCTCGTATTTGGGTGATTTTATGTTTGAATTAATTTGACAGGTTACATTTGGGTTAACTTGACAAATAAGGTATTTTTAGATTTTGATGGGTCAGATTGGGTTAGAGTCGAGTTAATTCTGAATCAAATTACTTTGAATTTGTGTCAAATCGGACATTGATGACTAAAATTAATCTAATTCATTAACCTCGTAGATAATCATTAATTTTAACTTTATATAAGCATGTGATTAATAATTTATTATTAGTTGCTATTTATTTATTATTATGACTTTTTAATGTTGTATTTTTATATAAAATAATAGGTAAAATTAAAATATTGTTGGTGAATAAGTAAGTTCATAATAAAAGTAAGTAAAATAAGTAAAATTTAAAAAATAACATATTTTTAAAAGTTTTAAATAATAAGATATGTGTATTTTTTATTATTATTATCATAACTGGTTAATATTGAATTTGGTTTTATCAAGTCAGGTCGGATTGATAGTGTCTCAGGTTGATAATGAGTTAAGCTGATGATTAGTTGGGTTGGTGACGGGTTACGAGTTGGAATTGAGTTGGATAACTTATATTCGGATCAACGTCGGATTGGTTATTTCAGGTCGAAGTTAGATCGGATTAGGTCGATGAATTTATCAGATTAAATCAGATATAGTTTTGTGTGGGTCGAATTGGATTGGATAGATCTAATCATCTTTTGTCACCTCTAGTTATTGTGATCACCACCTCCACCACCATATTGTTACCAACTACTAACCAATAAATATAAATTTAACTAAAATCATCACATGTTAATTAGCACAACAACCTTTTTATAATTTCTAACCAACATTGAAATACTAGACAATCTTAATATACATAACAAAGAAAATTCCAACATGCATTTTCCACCAAAAAAAGTCTTCTCAGATAAAAGAAAATCCTTCTCGTATTAATAGAGAAAAACAATATTGCAGTACCTGGTTCTTGTCCCCAATATATATATATATATATATATATATATATATATATATATATATATATATATACACAAACAAAAAAAAAAACTCTTAAAAACAAACCAAGATGCAAAAGAGATGGCGGCAGAGAGAGCTCTCAATATTAAAGGCAAACGAGTGGTCCTTCTCGCTGAGCACTTCAAGTTTCTTGTCCTTCAATGAAGTGAAAGAAATAGTGATAGGTGTGTTCTTATGTCATGTGAATAGATATGGAGGCTTATATGTCAGATCTGTTGTCTTTTCATTTTTTATTTTTTTAAAGATCCAGATTTTGATATGGTGCTCTAACCCGAAAAGTTCTTCAATGGATGAGCAATTGTTGATTTTATTAGAGGTCGAATCTCAGAATTGAGCAGAAATTTTGTTTTCAAATATTAGCATGACTAGATTCAAACCTTCTATTTTTTGAATCCCATGGCTGGTCGAATTCGATTGATTATCGAATCTTGAATCTGAATGACAGATTCAAAATTTGCCCGCAAAATCATTATTCTACAAGCCAGGTTCATTTTCAATTGGCCCAGATTTGTAGTAGTAAATCCATTTGGTAACTGTAAAATTAAAGTTTAAACACAAATCGTGAAAAAGAATTGAAAGACGGAGAGAAATTGATGGGTTTGCTATCAAAGCACCCAAGCCTTATTCGGTACTTATCTTCTTATGCTTATAGCTTTAATTTTACTTTGCTTAATATGTACATTGCTGTTAAGATAGCTTCTTCTTAATATTCCCCATAAATCCTATTTATATTTTTGGTACTTGATTATCATTTGAAATTTGGATTGTGTAGAGTTTCAACACGTATAAAAAGCTAATTTTGAGCAGGCAAACTCATAATTTAGTAAGATTTATAATAAACTATAACACATCAAAATTATTTTTAAGTAGAAGCATAAGCATATGACAATAGATGTTGCCGGCACTTTTAATACAATTTTGTTTCATTCCTTTCTTGTACCAACGTGGCTAGCACATTCATGACATAAAACTTAGACAAGCAAAATGAATAGATGAAGTAGCGAAAGACTTTAATATGGATAAAGTAAGAATGAAGTAGGAGATAAACTCTAGGTAACACAACAAAAGGAGTAAACATAATATAAGAAATGAAGAATCCAAAAAAGATATTCGAGATCTACGACACACAATATATGTCGGGCCTTGTAACTATAACTCCATGTCCTACTTAAACCCAAATCACTCCACTAAAGGCACTACCTCGAATTTTTTAGGATCATAATCAAACATTTATGACATGACTCTAATCAATCGATTATTTTATTCCATATGATGATCACACCAGTTATTTTATATTAACTTGAAGACGAAGACCTAGCTAACCTTATGCACAACTGTAACTAAACCTGGTACATAGGGTCTAGAGCTCCCATCAAAATGTTATTGTAGAACATGAATAGTACTAGTCCTACTTACATTAATTGGTCTGACTCTCCCAATCTCTAGGACACCTAATAATTTAAAAATATAACCCCCTATAAGGCTCTCATTACCTATAGATTAGATATAGAGCATCTCTAATCCGTATAAGAAAGCCATGTCAAAATGAAAATGTAATGCCTCATTTTTCTAAAGCCTGCCATGGTTAATTTGTCCTTTTAACCACTCTTAATTATTCTAATATATATATATATATATATATATATATTTCTTTTTCAAATTTAAAATTTTCATTGTTCATTTAGTTCATTTGTAGAAAAAACATGTTTACGAGATTTATATGTTTTTTTATTGTCATTTATGCTTATTTTTATTTATTTAAGCTCAAAATATTTTCAAATACATTTTTTTGTGAAATTGATTTAGATTGGAAGCATAAAACATCAGAAATATGTAATTGACACAAATCACACAAGAAATGAATCAAATAGAAAGGAAAAAAATTTGAGTGAATTTGAGGGTAAGGGTCGCGGTTGGGATTTTGGGTTTCATGATTTTATTAAGGTTTTGGGACTTGATTTGGATGGGGTTATTAGGTTTATTAATGGAGGTTTAATGGGGTATTATTTTAGGTGGAATCCTGGTTAATAGTGTAGTAATGGAAGAGAATTTAATTAGGGTTTGAACATGAAGTTGTTAAGTTTAGGGTTGAATTTGTTGATGATGATGGATAATTTGAGAAAATGATCTAGTGGGATATGAATGTGTTCAATTGCAAGTAAACTAAATCTCTTAACTCACATATAAATTGATTAGAGAAAACTTTAATACAAAATCAAATTCAAGGAAAACTCATAAAAATATTTACTTTGAATATTCAAACTTAACTTGATTGTATTCAATAATGATGAACTTGTTAAATGGTTCGATTTTAATACTTTAAATATATATTTTTAAATTTGAATCTTCCATAAAATCTGGAATATAAATCACACAAAATCTATGCACAAAATTAGCACAAATAAAAATACACAAAAGATACAACTCTAGCTAACAAGATTAACTTCTACTAATTATGTTCTAACTAATATTTAACTAACTAATTAATTATGGATGGTTCTCCTATATGATGATGTCCAGGACAAGTTATAGACATGTGCATTCATTAAAAATTTCATTAATGATAATTAAGTTCATCTTTGATCCATAACTAAACAAGTAAGCACCTTATTAATCCTAGTTATTAGTTTGACACAATTCCTTAATTAAGGATAAACTAATAAGATTGAATATGAAATAAGCCAAACCAAAATTTTTATAATTCTTAAAACATTCTCTTGCATCATTCTCTCATTTTGAGAAGAATTTATCCTCAAATTTGCATCATCATAGCATGGAGAAAGATTTCCCATGTTGAATGTCCTTGAAACACCTTTGTAGGAATCTCATAAATTAATATCATTAGCATTTTTCCATACATTTTGATTGATCTTGAAAGAACCAACCACCCTTGGCATGAGCTCATTCTTCCTTAAGTTAGGAAAACATTCCTTTCTAAAATACGACCACACTAAATCTCCCAAAGTAAACACATGTTGACTTCTATACTTGTTATCTCAAGCTTGATAAGTAAAATTACTCTTCTCGATGTTTTCTCTAATATGATTATGTTGATGCTTGAAATAAACCAATAACTCACGGTCTTCATAAATCTTCAATTCTCCCTTCTATAATGGTACCAATTTTCTTGGCATGTAGGGATTACTACCATAGTTGATCTCGAAAGGAATTGAATCATTTGATTGTGAAGGACTATAATTGTAAGCAAACTCTACATGTGATAACTTTGCATCCCAATTCTTAGTACACTTACTCACTAATCCTCTTATTAAGGTACCAAGTGTCTTATTAGTCACCTCTATTTGACCATTGATTTATGGGTGATGAAAAGTAATAGATTGGTTCCTAGCATATGCCATTATGTATTTAAAAGTGGCTTAGAAAATTCATGTCTTGATCATTCATAGTTTGTTGTGCTTGAATAGAAATTTGTCTTGAATATCATAAGCTCTTCCACTTCCATGCTTCCTATAAGCTTGAAAAATCTCCAAGTACTCCTCATCTTTGGTATAGAGATTCTTCAACATCTCAAACCCTATCAACTTACCATCCATGAGTTTGAGTATAATTTAACTTATTAAAAGAGAATCCATAATTAAATTATCCTTCCCATCTAAGCATTTAGTAAAGAATATAAATTATTACAAGAAGCTTACCCACTTATTATGTCCTAATATTCCCTTCTTTTATCCATATAAGTACCTCAAACTCTTGTGGTTTGAATGAACAACAAATGGATCCAACCTTAAATAGTGACTCTAGTTCTCTAAATACCTTATGAGAACATAGAACTGATTATTATAAGTTGAATAATTAAGTTTTGCACCATTCAACATCTCATTAAAAAATTCTTCCAATGCCTATACCACTAGAATCACACATTAATTCAAATATTTTATCAAAATAAGGTAAACTAAGTACCACTACATTAGAGAGTTGCTCTTAAATTCTTAAAAAGCCTTTGTAACATTTTCATTCCACTTAAACTCTCCTTTCTTCATAATTTATGTGATATGATCTGCAATGGTTGAGAAATATTCCATAAAAATATGCTAATGCATAAAAACTCTTGCCTCCATGCATATTAGTTAGTTGTAGCGAAGTCTGAATAACTTTAACTTTTGATGGATCCACATGTATCCCATATCTAATTATAATGTAGCTAATGAATACTACACTCGCCATCATAAGGATACACTTATTCAAACAACTTCACTTTTCTCAATTTCTTAAATAATCTCCTCAATTTTATTAGATGATCCTTTTTTGTCTTAAGATAAATGATTATGTAGAAAAAAATGTCCTAAGAATGGCATCGTTCATCAATCTTAGAAATGAGTTAGGTGTATTGCATAACTTAAATGGCATCACCGACCACGAATAAAGACCATAATTTGTCTTGAAAGTCATCTTCCATTCATCTTATTTTATAATTCTCATATGATGGTAACCGTTCATCAAATCAATTTTAGAGAAGATCATTTCCTTATAGAGATGGTGTAACATATCATCTAATCTTAACATAGAAAAACTATACTTAATTGTGATATTGTCAACCACCCTTGAATTAATATACATCCTCCACATTTCATCCTTCATAGGAACTAATAAATCTATATTACAACATTAACTCATGCTTTCACTCACATAACCCTTATCTAGGAATTCTTGAATCTATAGTTGAAGTCCATTTGTCTATTTAGGATTGCATCAACAAGCCACCTTGTTTGAAATAGGACTTCATGATATGGGATCAATCACGTGCACTATCCTTCTTAATAATGGTGATCTAGGTGGTAACTCCTTAGGAAACACATCATAAAATTATGTTAACAAATTGATAAGGATTGAATTGGTCTTGATCAAATCCTTTTGTTATGCTTCTTTTTTCATTAATAAAGCTCAAAAAATCCCTTATTCCTTGATGGATTTCTCCAAATCTTGATCATTAAGAAATAAGCCTTTGAACTTGTTCTCCTTTTATTCCCTCTTTAGTTAAGTAGTTCAATAAAAAATTAGCTTCAACTTGAACTTTTTTCCCTTTCAAACTATGTACTCATTGAGAATTCAATTGTGGAAACTTGTTGATCATACTACTATGGCCTCCAATGCATCCATTGATAATATGTAACATAACACATTATCAATATAATTTCCCATTTCAAGCCAGTATTTTCACCATCCCCTCACTTGCTACATTGGTGCACGATCCACTATCATTGGTGACCTTGCACACTTTATCTTCCACCTTGCACTTGGTCTTGAAAATTTTGTCTCTTTGGGTTGAAGATGACCATGTTTGAACTTGTATAACTATTTACAAAATATAAAATTCTTAACCTTCTTCACCAAAAGTATTTTTCATACCATCTCTCTTATCATCTTCTACTTAAATCTCTTCATTATCACATGAACTTATACTTGATTTTTCTCTCAAAGTTAACTCCTTTTGATGATGGCAATATCTTGTAAAGCTCCCATAACCTATACACTTGAAGCATTGCTTTCTAGTATATTATCCCATCTTCACCGTACCCTTATCAATCAATTCTCTACCTTCCTTTTTTTTAATATAAATTAGAATCACCAACACTATAAGGTTTGGAAGGTGTTGAAGATGAAGTAATTTAATTCATCTTGGTCCTCTTCAATTGCTTCTTAAATTTCAAAGTTAATTTCACCAACTCCTCCATCATATCATAGAGGTATACTTTAACCTTCTCTCTCATGCTCATATTGAGACCTCCAAGGAACCAAAAAAAAGTTTGTTCCTTTTTATATTAGATGTTATAAATAAATTCTAATTTCTCAAATTCTTAAACATATTCTTTTAAACTCATAAATCATTGCTTGAGTGTGGTTAATTTGATGAATTGTTCTAATTTGTAATCCTACAACACAAACTTTATTTGATTATGATTCTTCAAATTCTCCCATGATTTGATCTTGGCCTTTACTTCCCTCTCCCTTGACTTATTCAATCTCTCAAACCATACTCAACCAAAAATTTTAAAGGTTTAATACCAACAATTTGCATCTTCTTTCATCATCTAGTTCTTTAAACTGAAAAATTACCTCAATATATTTTTACCAATCTATAATGTCCAATAAATATATATTATCTTCAAGATTGGGAAAATAAAATCAAAGGCCTTTCTCTACATCATCCTATGGTCATTTTGAAGTCGAATTGCCCCTCTAAAGGTTGAGAATACTCTCTTCATCTTTATCATCAATGCGGTTGACATGGTGATATGTATTTTATTTTCTTCTCCATCTTGGTCCTATTCCTATGTCTTCTCCTCATTGATGTCATGTCTCCACGTGATTAGATATTACTTCTTCAATTTTGTATAGTTGTTCGTGTTTCCTTTCATCTTGTGTATCAATTTGAAAAGTAAGTAATTAAAATTGAGCCACCAAAGCTTCATATTTGTCATCTCCTCCTATGTTTAGTTTTTTTTTTAAAAATATTTTAGCTATCCAAATAAAAACTTGGGATTTCCATCAAATAAGGATAAAAATGCCAAGATTTGTAAGGTTCTTAATGAAATCTTAGTTACATCTTGGAAGAATCTTACTTGTAGAAATTTAATGAGTGAATACAAATATGTATATTACCTTTGGCTTGTAATTATATCTAAAAAACTTAGCTTTGGTGCCAATTTTTATGTGGTTTGGAAGCAAAAAAAACCAAAAATATGTAATTAACACAAGCAACACAAGAATTGAATCAAAATAACAATAAGCTTTGCGTGAATTTAAGGGTTAAGGTTTCATTTGGGGCTTTGGGACTTGATTTGGATGGGGGTTATTACAGTTATTAATTTAGTTTTAATGGATTATTAATGGAAGGTGGGCCCTTGGTTAATAGGGTAGTAATGGAAGAGGAAAAAATAATGTTTATTTGGAAGAGGGTTAGGGTTAGGGTTAAAATTTGAAGATGTTGAATTTGGGGTTGAATATGTTGATGATTATGAATGATTTGGGAAAATATTCTAGTGGGATATGAATGTTTTCAATTGAATACACGCTAAATCTCTCAAATCACACATATATTGAGTATAGAAAAGTTGAATAAGAATCACACACAAAATAAAGTTCAAGAATAACTTACAATGAGGTTCTATTTGAAGATTCAAACTTGACTTGATATTATTCAATGTTGATCAAATTTCTACATGGTTTGATTTTAATACTTGAATTTATTCTCTTAAAATTTGAATCTTCTATGAAAGATATGATAACTATCCTGAAGATAAATTGTACAAAATCAATGCTAATGAAAAAAATAATATAGAACTCTAGCTTATAAGATTAACTTCAACTAATTAACTTATAACTAATATGTAACTAACTAAACAATTATGAATGGTTGTCCAGTATGATGGAAGTACATGACATGAGTTTCATATTCACAATCAAATTATTATTTTTACCAATATTTGCCCATTATTTGATTTCCTTTATACTTTTATTATCAAAATTAATTTTGAGAAACCTTATAACTGTTCATTGTATGCTAACCATACATCCAAAGTCAACTAAATTAGTTATTCAATATATTTACCTCGATCAACCAAAAATCTAGACAAAAGAACATGATCATGCTACCTTGTCATGCCCCACTCCAAGTATTCCACTTAAACCAGTCACTTCTATCCTTCCTTCAAGTATTGAGCAAGCTAAATCCACTCCATAGAGTAGTATATAAACTGATTCTATACCTTTCATGTCCCCATACTTCATGGATTCCACTCATCCTATTCATTTCACACACACACACATGCATGTGAAATTCCTATTTCTTTCCTCTAGTTTTTCCTTTATCCATGCTGATTAGGTTGACATGTTATGGCCATCTCTTTTCTCCCTTCCTCTTTATTTTTTTACTTTTATTTTTTTCTTGTATATTTTTCCAAATCACTATCCTTTACCTTCAATTTTCCTAGCTATTTAAGTTGAATTCAAATGACACACTTTTGGTTTCTCACCATTTATTGCCACCTTGTTATTCATGTTTTTTTTTTCTGTCATGGGAATTTAGTATCTATTTTGTGGCCTTTATTATATTTTTTTCTTCCATTTTTCCTTTCTTTTAATATTTCCATAAATTAGCCTAAATTCTTTTGGTGGTTAGTAGTGGTTTGGTGATGTTTTCTCATCATTCTTCCCTTTGATGTGCTTCCTATTGTTTTCCACTCCAAAACTCTTTTCCTTATTTGTTTTATTGGTTTGTATCTCTTTTTTTCATTCTCTTTCCTTTTTCATTATTTCATTTCTTATGTTAATGTGTTGATTATATGATCTCTTCCTTATTATTTTGTGAAGGTGGTTAAGTGGCAAAAAAGTGGTAGTGTTTTTTCTCTTTGGTTTATTTTTTCTAGGATCTTATGAGCTAGGTAACATAACTAACCTTTAGAAAATATCATTTTATGCTAAGTGGTTAATGTGTGTAATTTTTTTGCATGATTTCCTTACTTTGAATAAAACCATGATATATATATATATATAAGTATGAAAAATGAATGGAAGCATGATTTGTATTAATTAAGTATATTTTAATATCTATTTATACATAGATGAATATGTAGTTTATCTCGAATGAATATTAAATTATTCTTGGATGAATGTGTACTTAGCCCTAGATGGATACGATGCTTTATATTTAATTAGGGTCCCAACCATATGCTTTTTATTCATTATCTTAAGGGTTTGAACATTTGTCAAAGATAAGTCCATGTATGCACATGTGTTTGTGTGTGTGTATGCCAAATTTCAAATACCATAGAGAATGGATGTGAAATGATATGTTTACCCTTTATGCACATCTAGGTCATTAGGATTTTTAGGATGTATTTACTTGCCATAACTTCATATAATTTTGCCATTATTTTCCAATTAAGGTGTGTCAACTTGTGTGTAACTTTGGTTTGAAATGGAGTTAAAAAGGATTAAGGTTTTTGGCTGGTTTGTCTCGACTAGGTGAAAAATGGTTTTTCTAGTGAGATTGTGCAAAATTTGAGTTGAACATTGTACTCATTGACTCATTTACTTAAAGTGTGATCCCTAATTTGTTAAGTTTAGGAGTTGTATGGAATTAATTATGATTTTGAGAAGTTTTAAGGGATTTGAAGGTAAATATGGATAATATAGTCCTTCCATTCAAAAATCTAGAATTTAGGCTTAATATGTGGTTAAAATAGTTTAAGTATGGAAATTTTATTATCTGGGTGGTGTTTGATGAGTGAACTATATGGTTTTGAGTTTTAATGGTTAAGTGGCATATTAGGGATATATTGGACATTTCACACAGTTTAAAAATTTAAGGATCTAATCTCAATATTTAATGAGTTTTTTCTAAGTAAATAATTGTCGGTGTGGAATCTCTATCACCATTAGCATTACATATACCTTGTTTGGGATTTACATTGTGATTAGTGACATTAAGGGCATTGTGGTTATTTAATGTATTAAATAATCTAACTATGACATTTGGGCCTTAAATTTGGCCTTTTGCATGTTTCTTAAGTTTAGTCAAATGTTAACTTGGTTAAACATTTAACCTTTTACAACTTTTAATCCTTATCCCAAAATAATCAAAATTTATAAACTTTGAGATCAAATTTTGTTCAGTATTTAGTGGCTCATGGAATTGGGGCATTTTATGGCATTGTGATTTGATCTTGTTCTTTCTATGGTGATATGGGTATTTACAGGACCAAACACATGGCCTACTAGTCATACTTGACTAGAGTCTCAAATTCATATTGTTAGCCTGATCCTAGAAACCCCTAAGCTATTGAAGGTTTCATAAACTACCCCAATCCTAGAAACCCCTAAGCTAGTGAAGGTTTCATAAACTACCTTGGGCATAATTTGTTTGGATATCTATAAATAGGATGCTAATCATAGGTTACTCGGCTCATGACTGACCCTCTTCCACCCCCTTTTAATACTCCACCCTTATAAATAAGGGGTTCTCATTTTTCATTTAAGTAATCAAAGAAACATAATAATGCACCTTACTTTTATCCATTACACTCACTTTTCTCTCTTTCTATAACTTATGGAGAAGCATCTCTAGATCACTCTCAATATTATTCTTCAAATGATGAAGAACAATAATAATTAGCGTACTTGGAGATAGAACCCATTATGCTTGAAAATTCTTATGCTTTTAATGTTTTGTCAAGTAATTCTTGTAGGTGTTGTACATGTTTGCAGTAAGTTAAAGTTATTGAAGATCTTTGATTTACAAGACAATGAAATTAAAATAATTACAAATTGCATGGAAGAATAAGGCTACAAGACATAAATTTGGATTACATATGTTAAATATATGTATTACATATTTAGAGTTTGTGTAGCTTTGTTATTTTGTTGTATAATTTGTAATGCTTGTAAAATGTCATTATAATTAGTGTGTATATACCTGTGTTGAGCTTATGGTTCACTTCTATTAATAAGGCCAAGATATATAGGCTTATTAATGAAAGGCCTACATGAGTACATGTATATATATAACTTGATGTGTGTGGGAGGGCATAATCTTCAATTATATGGATCTAATGGTTCAAATGGAGTTTGGATGAGATGATAAAGGCTTCATGATGGTGAGTTTAAAGACTAAATGTTCAAAAGTGATGCAAATAAGATGATGGTGATTTGAATTAAGGTAGAAAAAATGATGATGGTTATGAATTAATGATAAATGTGATTCGAATATGATGAGATGATGATGATGAGGTTTTGAAAGTTAGGGTTTGGATGATGGTTAGGTTCGTGGGTTAGGGTTTGGTTCTAAGAAGAGGAAATAAGGTAGTGTTTGGTTGGTATGAATGGTTTAGGGTCTTGAATGAATGGTTTAGGGCTTTAGTTTTGTAAAGCAATTCAGGGTTTGGTTTAACCACAAATTAGAGTAGGATTTTTTGGTAATTAGGGTAGGAAAATGTGGATTAATAATAGTAGAAAAGATATGGATTAATCTCTAATTAAGACAGACAAAAAGATTAAAACTTTCAAGCCAAAATGCTCACACATATTCAATTTGCTTGAGCTTGAACTCACACAAAATTCAGTCAATGTTGATCTTTAAATTCAATTCTTCATAATAAATCTAATATGCTCGATATTAACCAATAATATAACCTTTCTACCACTATCTAAAGCATATTCCAAAAGATTCCAAGTTAAAAGATATTATACTACTTTTATACTAACTTTATGCTACCTTTATTATCCATCTTTACTAATTAACTAATAAATTAGATAAATTACTAATGATGATCAAAAATCTTACCAATATACTCCTTATACACGTGGTTACTCCCTCCTTGCATACCATACATGCCATGCACATGCACATGGACATTTAATTCCTTATTTGTTACGTTTTGAGCAATATAACTATCCGTTGGTCTTCAAATTTATGGGATACAATTTGAAAATGAAGAATAATTGGTTCCATAATTATGAAATCCAATTCTTGAGTGTTTTCTCTTTCATCATAACTCCTCGTACATTGATCTCAATAGACATTGATGATATGCAAATGAAATGAATGAAAGAGAGAATTTACACTAGTGAGCATGTGTTATTCTTCTTTTCTTCTCCTTATTCAAGTGAGTCCATTGGAGAGTTGTATTGAGAAATTTATGATATCTCATTAGAAGGCAATTGATCTTGGAGTAGATCAACACCACACTACCAAAGCCATCGAGTATAACCAAATTCAAGTTGTAGGGTTTGAAAGTTTTGTGAAGTTTTTGAAACTTGTAATCCAAAAGTAAAAGTTACTGGTTATAGAAGATTGTTTGGAGATATTTTTCCACATAAAAAGTGGTATCAAAGAAGGTTTTGAAATCAACATCACAACTATACAAACAAAATAAAGTTTCGATAACCAAAATCTACCACCATTGAAGTTCTAGTAGGATTCTTGATTGAATTCTTTGAATCTTGATTAATTCTTTTTGAATATTTATAAAACCTACATTTTACACATTAATATTGCATGATATAGTATGATCTTGCATAATTCTTGAATAAATCGTGAATGATAATGCATGATAGTTTCAATATAAGGATAGAAATTTTGTACATGTACTATGTTTGTTTTTTGAATGTGTTCTGTTTTAAATTTTTGCATGAGAATGTGCATGATTGGGGTTCCTTTGATGCTGATTGATCACATATGGTGATTGTAGATTGGTGTTGAAATCACCCAAGTGTACATGGCTTGTCAAAGTTTACTTGGTTTAGGTTAATAAATCGAGTGGTGTTTGTGAGTTTTTTTTGTTTTGGTCATGTGTTTTGGTATTGGCGTGTTCTAATTTTGTTTCTCAATATCAAGTGGAATTATTATAGTTTTAAATGTTGTTTTTCCTTTCTTTAAATATTGCTTGATTTATTCGAACACATGCATGAATTGGTCAGGTGTTTTCAAAGTGGATTTCTCAAAACGTACTTAATTCTATAGCAAGAATTTAGCAAGATTGGTTTTAGTTTACTCATTTTTTTGTTGGAATTACTAGATGTTTTTGATTATTATGTATTTGATTAATTAAACTTAAAATATTTTACAATAATCAAATAAGAAAAATATAGTGGGAGTGAAGTGTTTCAATTTTAATCAACTAAAACCTAACTGGAACTCGAGAGTTGTTTAGTGTAGTGGTGATCAAATCATGGAGGGAGAACAAAATTTCCAAGCTGTGTTTGAAGCTTTTCAAAAACTTTCCTATAATTTAGAAGCTATTGATGCCCAACTCTGACATATTCCTGCAATACAAACTCAACTACAAAAGTTAGAGTTTAGGTTTGTCGAACAAGATTCAGTTAAAATATCCAAGAACATAGATAATTCTACGGGGACTGGTTAGGAAGTGCTATAAGGATAAATAATGTAACTAAGGAAAGGTACTTAAATTCAAGAATAGACCATGATGAAGAGTCTATCGGGTGTGGAAGTAATAGAAAGCTCCATGACTATCAACTAAAGTATCATTAAAAGGAGGATAAGGCATTAAACTTGATCTTCCCGACTTTGATGGTAAACTTGATTTAGATTCATTTCTTGAGTGGTTACATGAAGTGGAAGCTATATTTGAATTTAAAGATTATCAATATGAGAAAAATTTTAAACTATTAACTCTTAAGTTTAAGAATTTTTCTAGAATATGGTATGATAATCTTAAGAGGACTAGGGAACGAGAGGGTAAATCAAAGAGAAAATCTTGAGAGAAATTAAAAAAAGAAAAGAAAAGGAAGAAATTTATTCATAAAGTGTATGAACAAGATAACTATATAAAATTTACTACTCTTATTTAAGGACTAATAAGTGCTGAAGAGTTTGTTAAGGAATTCAAAAGGTTGGCACTTGTATTTGATATCTATGAAAGGAAGGAACAAACGTGTGCTGGATTTTTAGGAGGCCTTAACATGATGGTTCAAGATAAGGTAGAACATTGTCTTTATGAATCTTTAAATGAAATCATTTAACTTTCCCCAAGATTTAAAAATAGATTAAATCCACTAAGCCTCATGCTAAATAAAGTACTCTATCTACTAAGTACTACTCAACTAATCAAACTACAAAAATTAGAGCAAGTACTTCAACTTCTACCAATATTGCTTAAAAAAAAGGAATTAATAAAGAGTATAAAGGCCAAAATAAGGTTAATGAAGTCCCTACTAGGTAATGGTTTAAATTCAAAGATTTTGGAAACTTCAATCGTAAATGTCCTAATCAAAGGGTATTATCCATACAAGAGATTGAAGCCATGGAGACATATGAGGTAGTTCTTAAATTTGAGCCTTTTGAGAAAGTATCTACTGAATCTGATGAAGAAGAGAGTGCTTGTTATGTATTGGATAGATTACTTCAAGTATAAGCAACCGAGTAACCAACTCAAAGGGAGAAGATATTTAAAATAAAAGGAAGAGTAGGAGATACAGTTTGTCGTATTATCATTGATACTGGATCTTATACCAATGTTTCCAATGAGAGGATGGATAAGGATTTGGGGTTGAAAACTACACCACATTCAAAACCTTATTCTCTTTAATGGTTGGATAAGGATAAGGGAGTCAAGGTAATAAAACAAACCCTACTATCATTCAAAATTGGTAACTACCATGATGAGGTGCTATGCGATGTATTACTTATGGATGCATGTAGAATCCTATTAGGTAGGCCATAGAAATATGAAAAAATTTCTATTAATAATGGTATTCCTAATGAATATCTAGTTTAGAAGATTAAGAATAAGCATAAACTTGAACCTTCTAAATAAGATAATGAGAGCATAGTCGAGAATACCAAGAGTTTATTCTTGCATGAAAAGGCTATAGTCAAATGTATTCAAGAAGAAGGAAGTTGGTATGTTGTGGTTATAAAGGAATCTCTACAAGGGGAGAGAAATCATGATAATCCTCAATTATATAAAATCCTTGATGAGTATCATGATGTTTTTCCAAATGAATTACCACTTGGATTGCCACCTAAGAGGGGGATAGAACATGCCATAGATTTAATTCCTAGTGTGTCCTTACCTAATAGGCTCAGATATTGACGTAATTTTGAGGAGGCTAAGGAGTTAAAAAATAATATAATAGCTCATAGGAAAAGGGTATATAAGGGAAAGTATGATTCTATGTTGTGTGATTTCATTACTTGTCCCTTAAAAGGATGGTACATGTGCATTGTTTTGAGGGTTTTTGACGATTTCTGATACTAAGATTGGATGACATGTTTGATTAGTTATGTGGAGCATGGGTATTCTCTAAGATAGATATGAGAGGATATCATCATATGAGAATAAGAGAGGGGGATAAGTGGAAAACTACATTGAAAACTAAATATGGTCTTTATGAGTGGACGGTGATGCCTTTTAGCTTATGTAATGCTCCAAGTTCATTTATGATACTAATGAGTGAAGTTCTTCAACCTTTTGTTGGAATTTTCATCGCAGTGTACTTAGATGATATACTTCTATATAGTAGGAATGAACATGATCATCTTATTCATCTAAGGAAGTTATTTGATAAACTGAGGGAGACTAAACATTATGAAAAAAAATGGAAAAATGTGTTTTTTTTTGCTTTTGAGTATAGTTTTCCTTGGGTATATAGTGAGTAGAGAAGGTATTAAAGTTTATCCCACAAAAATTAAGGTTATTAAGGATTTTCCGACACCTAAGGATATTCATAAAGTGAGGAGTTTTAATGGTTTGACAAGTTTCTATAGGAGATTTGTTAAGGATTTTTCTACTATTTCCACACTGATAACCCAACTCAAGAAAAAGGGTAAATTTAATTAGAGTGAAGATGAAACTAAAGCCTTCCAAACTTATGAAAAATAAGCTATGCAATGAACCAATACTAGCTGTACCCAACTTTGATATATTATTTGAATTTACTTGTGATGCAAGTGGTGTCAGGATAGGAGGAGGTGTACTCTCATAGAAAAAAAATGAGCTATTTCATTTTTTAGTGAGAAATTAAATGGAACAATATTAAACTATTCCACGTATGACAAAGAATTCTATGCCATCATTCGAAGCCTAGAAACATGGAGTCATTACCTAAGGCTTAAACCATTTGTTTTGCATTCGAATCATGAGAGTTTAAAATATTTGCATGGGCAAAAGAAAATTAGTCAATGACATGAAAAATGGATTATTTTCTTACAATCCTTTGTGTTTTCTATCAAACATTTTGATGGTAATGAAAATGTCTTGGCAGATGCTTTGTCTCATATATCCATGATATTACTCATGTTGGATGTTAAGTTATTGGGATTTAAAATGTTAAAGGAGTTATATGATAAGGATGAAGATTTTTTTAACATCCATAATACGAGGAAAAAAATGGTAACTATGGTAATTATTTACTACAAGATGACTATCTCTTCAAACTTAATAAGTTGTTTATACCTCATTCTAGTGTATGTGATTTACTTGTTAAATAAGTACATAAGGGGGTATAGCTGGTCACTTTGGAGTTCAAAAGACCATGGAAATACTACAAGAAAATTTCTATTGGATGATAAAACTAGTATAAACTATTATAGGAAGATAGGGAATTTGCCAAAAGAGTAAAAGTTTCTTCCATAAGGGTTTGTATGCTCCTTTACCAGTGTCTAATCAACCTTGGAAAAGTGTTAGCATGGATTTCATATTGGGTTTACCAAGGATGCAAAGGGGTAAAGATTATATTCTCGTGGTAGTAGATCAATTTTAAAAAATGGAACATTTCATACCTTGCAACAAGACTGATAATACAACACATGTAGTTGACTTATATTTCCAATAAATATTAAGGTTACATGGAGTTCTCAAAAGTATAGTATTGGATAGAGATGTAAAATTCTTAAGTTACTTTTGGAATACACTTTGGCACATGTAAGGTACTAAGTTGTTGTTCAGTACTTCTCATCATTCACAAATGGATGGTCAAATAGAAGTGATTAATATAACTCCACGTACTTTGCTACTAGGGTTAGTAAATAAGAGCACTAAAGATTGGGATATAAAGTTTGCCTATGCTGAATTTGCATATAATAGGAGTCCTTTTAGTACAACTCATTTGAGTCATTTTGAGGTTGTCTATGGGGTTAATCCTTATCTACCCATTGTCATTTAAGAGAGGAGATATAAAGAATTATGATTTCAAGGAAATGATCAAAATTTCTGAAAAAAGTCATCAACAAATTAAAGATAACATTGAATAATCAAATGCTAAATACCAAGATCAAGCAAATAAAAATTGAATTCAACAAGTGTTTAAACCAAGAGATTTGGTATGGTTCCATTTGAGAAAATAAATATTTCCAAACTTTAGAAAGAATAAACTAATACCAAACGTGGATGAACCAATCAAAATCTTAAAATTTGGAAATAATGCATATGAACCTGAATTACTGGAAAATTATGTGGGAGTATATTGGACTCTTAACATTGGTGAATTATTTCCTTACTATAGTGATGTTGATTTGAGGGCAAATTATTCTTTACAAGGGGCAATGATGAAGAACAATAAGAATTAGCATACTTGGAGATAGAACCCATTGTGTTTGAAAATTCTTATGCTTCTAATGTTTTGTCCAGTAATTCTTATAGGTATTGCATATGTTTGCAAGATGTTCAAGATATTGAATATCTTTGATGTACAAGACCATGGAATTACAATAATTACAATGTGCATGGAATAAAAAGGATACATGACATAAAGTTGGATTACATATGTTAAATCTGTGTATTACATATTTAGAGTTTGTATAGCTTTGTTATTTTGTTTATTACTTTGTAATGCATGTAAAATGTAATTGTAATTAATGTGTATATGTTTGTTCTATGCTTATGGTTCAATTCTATAGGCCAAGATATATGGGATGTTGATAAGGATTAACCCCATAGACAACCTTAAAAGGACTCGAATGGGTTATATTAGAAGGACTCCTATTATATGCACATTCAGCATATGAAAGCTTTATATCCCAATATTTGGCGCTCTTATTCACTAACCCTCATAAAGTACCTAGAGTTCTATTATTCATTTTGGTCTAACCATCCATTTGAGAATGATGAGAAGTACTAAAAACAAAAGTAGTACCTAATATGTGCCAAAGTGTCTACTAATAGTAGCTAAAGAATCTTACATTTCTATCCGATACTATACTTTTGGGAACTCTATGCAACCTTAATATTTTTTTAGAAATATAAGTCTGCTACATGTGTTACATTATCAATATTATTTCAAGTTATGAAATGTGCCATTTTCAAAAATCAATATACTACCACAAGAATATAATCTTTACCTCTTTGTGTCCTTGGAAAAACCAAAATAAAATCTATGCCAATACTTTCACAAGGTTGATTAGGCACTGGTAAAGGAGTATACAAACTCTTTTGGAAGAAACTTTTACTTTTTTTGACAAGTTACGCATCTTCCTATAATAGTATGTACTAGTTTTACCATTTGTGGCTAATAGAAATTTTCATTTAGTATTTCCATGATCTTATGAACTCCACAATGACTAGCTATACCCCCCCTCATGTCCTTTTTTAATTAGTAAATCACGTACACTAGAACTAGGTATACACAACTTAATAATTTTGAAGAGATATTCATCTTGTAGTAAATAATTACCACAACTACCATTCTTTTTGCATGTATTATAGATGTCAAAAAAATCTTCATTCTTATCACATAGTTCCTTTAACATCTCAAATCCAAATAACTTAAAATCCAACTTGAGTAATATCATGAATCTATGAGATAAAGCATACGCCATAAAATTTTCTTTACCATTAAAATGTTTGACAAAAAACATAAAGAATTGTCAGAACTAACCCATTTTGCATGCCTCAGACTAATCTTTTTTGTCCATGTAAATATTTCAAACTCTCATGGTCCGAAGACAAAACAATTTTTTTATGCCTTAAGTAATGACTCCATATTTTTAGACTTCATATGATAGCATAGAACTCTTTATCATACATAGAATAGTTTATTCTTGCTCCATTTAATTTCTCACTAAAAATGTAATAGCTCATTTTTCCTATGAGATTATTGAGTCAACACATATGCGCCAGGTACCATCCTTTTCAGGGACAAGTAATGCAAGCACCTATCAAGGATATTATCTAATTTATGGTTATCATTATTTCTCTCCCTTTGTAGAGATTCTTCAATAACCGCAACAACTTCCTTCTTCTTGAATACATTTGACCATACCCTTTTCATACAAGAATAAACTCTTATTATTCTTGACTATGCTTTCATTATTGCATTTATAAGGTTTAAGTTCATGCTCCTTCTTATCTTTCTCAACTAGATATTTATCAGTAATACCATTATGAATAGCATTTCTCTCATACTACCATAGTCTACCTAATAAGATTACATATACACCCATAGGTAAAACATCGCCTAGCACTGCATCATGATAGTTACCAATTTTGAATGATACTAGGGTTTTTTTATTACCTTGACTCTTTTTTCCTTATTTTGAATGTTTTAAAAGCCGAGCATTTAGACACATCGCTTATGAATGTTCCAATCAAATGGTATTATCTATACAATAAATTGAAGCCATGGAGACATGTGAAGAAGGTCCTTAATTTGAACCTTTTGAGGAAGTTTCTAATGAATCAAAGGAAGAAGAGAGTGTTTTTTATGTCTTAGAAAGAGTGCTTTAAGTCCAAGCTAGTGAGAAATCTACTAAAAAGTATATGTTTAAAACAAAAGAAAGAGTAGGATATATGGTTTGTTATATTGTAACACCCAAAAATTCACAATTTTTTTTAGAGCAGAAGTAATCAAATTAAAACCTATGAATTCTGGGGATGTTACCGCCACACTTAGTACCAAACCGGTTCTCTCTGACCGTTTCAGTACCAAGTATTAAGGCTAAAAGAAAAGAGTAATCAATTATAAATCAAACAATATAAACTTCAAATAAGCACTAAATGGTAGTAAAACAAAAATCAGAGTACGCATAAAAGTTTACAATCAATAGTAAGATAGAAATCAGAGTGCGAAATCCAAATTCTTCGGAGGGAATAATCTTACAATCAATAAAAAGTTTAATTCAAATACTCAATATAAGGTAATAAATTATAAAAGAATAAATTCGATACAAATTAAATAACATAGTGAAATAAAATCACATGAATAGAAAATACGACTACGACACTCTCAAACTTTGAGCCAAAACATGCTCAACACTTAGCCCCACTAGATGTCTCACCCACCTGCACAAAGTTAGAAGGACATACTACTCGTGGAAATGAGCATCACCCATGAAAAGGTTGATTGGTATGCTACATACTGAGCAAGGTAACCGAGCACTAAGGCCAACACATAAAATCACATAAACCATACATAAGAATAAAAGAACATAAAGATCATTATGATAACATAATATCAAACAATCATTTGGGTATATACATAAAGGCCCATTTATAGTCTAGATTAATTATTTAATTAATCTTTTATCAGAAGTTGATACACACCATGCCTTTTATCAAATTCATGTAAGCACAGGAACACTCTACTATTATTACCGATGGGTCAGTCACTTGCGGGATAAAGTCCACACCACTATTATTCGCCGGTGGATCGGTCACTTGTGGGACAATAGTCCACACCACTATTCCTTATCGGTGGATTGGCTGGTTCCTGCTCACATAGTGTTCCATTGTAAGTAATTAGTATCTTTTAAGTACCTTAGAAAAATTATGCCTTGTGTTTATTGAGCTCGGGATCCCCCACTATTATAACCGGCAGGTCGGTCACACATAGAGTATCATGCCCTAACCACTATTATAACCGGTGGATCGGTCACACATAGGGTAAAAACCCTAACCACTATTCCTAACCTGTGGATCAGCTTTTACCCTACACATCCATGAATCATTCCCTTTACACTTCACACATCACAAATCATAGATTCCATATTCATCATCATACTTTATTCACCAAGTACACATGTGCTACCACCGAACCCTAGTTATCCATATCCAAACCTTAGTTAACCACAACAATCCATAGTTAATCACTCCAAACCCTAGTTATCCACAACCAACCATAGTTAACCACTCCAAACCCTAGTTAATCACAACAACCCATAATTAGCCACTCTAAATCCTAGTTAATCACAACAACCCATAGTTAATCACTCCAAACCCTAACTCAGTCTCTTATGTACCCTTATAAAGCTCCACGTACTATTTTCCATCCAAAGTGTTCAAACACCAAAACAACACTTACATTACCTTCATCACATCCCAAACCAACGTTCCATACATAAATTTCACTCCCATGCAGACTTTACACATCCCATGCAACCTTCAAACTTTTCATGCAAACCTTAAGCCCATCCATATGAAACCCTAAATTCTTTCATATAAAACCCAAGATTTCGTCATATAAAACCCTAAATTCAATCCACACAAAACCAAAGATTCATCCATACCAAACCTTAGATTCAAACCATATAAAACCAAAGATTCATCCATACTAAATCCTAAATGCAATCCATACAAAACCAAAGATTCATCCATACCAAATCCTAAATTCAAACCATATCAAACCAAATATTCCTCCGTACAAAACCCTACATTAGATCCTCCCATAAAAAACCATAAATTAGATTCTACTATATAACGTCATAAATTACATTCTCCCATACAACAGTATAAATTATATTCTCCAATATAACATCATAAATTACATTCTCCCACATAACACCATAAATTAGATTCTCCGATACAAACCATAATTTAGATTCTCTATAATATTCATAAATTACATTCTCCTATACAATATCATAAATTATATTCTCCAACATAACACCATAAATTAGATTCTCACATACAAACCATAAATTAGATTATCTTATATAACATGATAAATTAGATTCTCCCATAAAAACTAAAAATTAGATTCTCTCATATAAAACCATAAATTAGATTCTCCCATACAAAACCTTAAATTATATTCTCTCACACGAAACCTTAAATTTCCCATTTTATTCTTCCACTCATGAATCATTAAAATACTTAGGTCAACTCACATCCCTTGTTCAACTTATTTCCCCCATTCTCCTTTTTCATCCTTTCTTCCACACAAACCACACCAACATTTTCACATGCATGTCTTACAGGGTCACAACACATATCATCACATATACATAATACACATGCCATATAACAACACAAGAACATGCTTGAACTCCATATCATACCATATACGAAATAATTACAATAATAACATAGGATGCATAACATACAAGGCATATAATGCACATTAACACATAAAAGGCCTTAGTAACACCCTTACCTAAAATGACACCAGTATTGGAGCACACTCCTACGCCTCCTTAGGGTTTTGATAAAATAATAACATATTAATAAAAATAACATTAACTAATTACTAACTTTGCTAAAGGTATAAGAAATAATAGAAATATTATAAAAGTTGATAATATAGGGTTGAACACTTTACCCTAATAATAGTAGTAGTAGTAGTAATAATAATAATAATAATAATAATAACACTAATAATAATAATAAAAGCAAATGGTAATATTACTAATAATAAGACTTGATATATATAATACCACTACTACAATTCAAAAGACAGAATAGGGTTTCAGCCCTATAGAAAAAAAGTAATACTAACACTTGAAAATAAAAAAAAATTTAATAATAACAATAACAATAACAATAATAATAAAAATAGTGATAGCAACACTAATGGTAAAATAGTTGTAATAATAATAATGGAATGATAATAATAACAATTTTTAAATAGTAATGATAATAATAATAATAACAATAGTAATAATAATAATAATAATCACATATTAATAATAATAGTAATAATAGAAGCAATAAGAATAATAATAATTAAATCGAAATAAAAATATAATAAGGCTTCAGCCCTCAATATAAATAATAATAAAAATATTAATAATAATAATAACAATAATACATAATAATAATAATAATAATAATAATAGTATTTATATTCAAATAAATGAATATAAAATAAATTAAGGCTTGTAAAAATAGGGAAAATGGTTGAGAGAGTCTAGGGTTCAACCTTAGGCTGGCGGGGATGGGCGGCACCAATGGTGGTGCACGGCAACAGCGGCAGCCGGAAAAAGAGAAGAAAAGGGGAAAAGTTGAAGGCTGGGAACAAAGTAAGAAGAATGAGGGTAGAAGTTAGGGTGTTTAGAGTTGCCTAGAAGGAGAGGAATATAATAAGGGTGGTGGCGGATCACGGCGGCGGCGGTGGTGGCCGAAAGAGGAAGAAGAAGAGAAAGAGAGGAGGAGATGGAGGGAGAGGAAAAGAAAGGTAGGGGAAGGTAGAGGGTGCTCTGCAGAATAGATTGGAAGGTCAAAGGAGCGGCGGTAGCGGCGCAATAGGTGGCGGACGGTGGTGGGAAAGGTGGCAGGGATAGAAAATGGGTTGGTCGAGGGGGCTACTTCGCACAGCGGGGGTGGCTTGTGCAAGAATAATTGAGGGGATCGGGTGGTTTGGTTAGCTTCAGGGTGGTGCAAGGGAAACTCGGGTGGCCAGAACGGGCGACGGTGTTGGCCGAAGGCGGCAGAAATGGCGTCTAAAGGGGTGGCGGTGGTAAGGTTGGGGAATTCTCAGAAAACAGCCAAAGCTCGATACAGAGCTCAAACCGGGGGTATTTATAGGGTTTAGAAGAGAGGGTAGGGTTTTGTGGGTCGGCTAGGGGGTAAGCAAGTAGGGTTAGGGTTCGCTGGCAGTGACAAACTAGAGAAAATTAAATTAGGGGCAGGGGTTGTGCGTAGAGAAAGAAGGCCATGCTCGAAAAGGAAGGGAGTTGGGTTGGGTAAATGTGGTTGCCAAAACATAAGGAAGAGAAAGGGAGGAAAACGGCCAGTCAAAGGGCGAGATCACCAGCTAAAAACTAGGGTGGCGGCGGCATTGTAGGTCGTCGACGGGGCTGGGTAGATGTGAAGGAAGAAGAAGAGGAAAGAAAAGGCTAGACCGGGCGGTTCGAGGCAGAAAAGAAAGAAAGAAAGAAAAAGGAGACCGATTAGGTAGCAACGGTAAAATAATTAATCAAAACACAGCGTTCCAGGGGGAAAAGAGAGAAAATGCGGTCGCACGGGCTGGGCCACACCGAAGGAAAGGAAAGAAAGATTTGGGCCGACGGCGACAAGCCCAATTCAAGGGAAGAAGGTAAGAAAAGAAGAAAGAAAAATGATGAAAAAGAAAGGAAAAAGGAAGAAAGAAAAGGAAACAGGAAAAAGGGAAAAAAGAAAAATAGTGGGTTAGAGCCAATCATAATAATTAGGATATTTTGAATATTTAAAAATAATAATATTTAAATAAAATAATATTTAAATCTCTTTTTAGGCTAATTTAGGGTTTTAAAAAGGTTTTTCATAAATTCCATTTTAATTAGCAAAACACCCTAATTTTCTTCAATTAAATTATTTCTAAAATTCATATTAATTTGAAACTATTTTATCCTTATTATTTTAAATAAAATAATTTATTTAATTAATTTTCAAAATAAAATCCTTAATTAGCTAAAAAACCAAATTTCTCCTAATTAAAATACTTATAAATTTCTTCTTTATTTTCCATAATTAATTCCTTTTATTTTAATAAAAATAATTTTCCTAATAAATTCTTATTTAACTATAATTAATAAAATTAGAATTTTTGGGGAATTTATTTTATTATCATTGATAGTAGATCTTATACAAATATAACTAATTAAAGGATGGTGAAGTATTTGGGGTTGAAGACTACACCACATCCAAATCATTATTCACTTCAATGGTTAAATAAGGACAAGGGAGTTAAGGTAATAAAACAAACCCTAATATCCTTTGAAATTGGTAACTATTATGATGATGTGCTTTCGATTATAGTTTTCCTTGGATATATTGTGTGTAGTGAAGGTATTAAATTCCTTTTTAAAACCAAAATTAAAACCATTTTATTTTATATCAACTTAATTTAAATACATTTTGAAGGATTTAAGGATGTGTTATTATAGGTGTGATCTTAATAATAGAATGTAATAGTTATATGATTCTCCATTTCATAATAAACTCTATTATATGCCTGTCAATTATTTGCTAAGTTGATAGCATGGTCTTGTATGGATTAATTATCATAATTTTATCATCATTGTTATCACTTTTGATCGCATGTTGACCTTAGTTGTTGTATGCCATCTCTATAGAATAGATTGTGTTAATTAGTAATTTGTCATATTGATACTACCATTCATGATCATTGCTTATTCCCATAAGTAGATGATTCTTGTTATTGATAGTCTTGATGCTATTATACTTTCTTTAGTGACTTACTTGTGGAGGAGCATTCAACTTAGGTCGGGATGGAGAGTTGTATTTTGTGTTCCTAAAATTATATTTTCTCTTGTGGCATCTCTTTGTTGCACTATGTCTCTCTATATCTCACTCTCTCATTTTTTTATATTTACTCTATTTAGATTTGACCTTCATACTTTTAATTATTAGATTGATTAATGTTAAAGTTTTAGGTTGCTTTCATCCATTTCTATTTTGATTTCATTTTAATGATATGCATTTTAGCCTTATGTTCGGTAAGAGAAAGGCACAATAACTAGACTCATACTATACATGGAGGTAACAACCCTTATTTAATTATTATACTTATGCTTATATATAAATTTATTTAGCATTAAATTTTGGAATGTTATAGAAAAGTACCCAAATGATGTAAATGTCAAACCTATCTTAGAGTCCCAATTCTGAGTGATACATGACCTAACTCAAGTATTTATTTCACTTTAAGTAATTAATATTTTTTTAATGAAATAGCTAAACATATAATGAAGCCCACAATATTACATATAATCACTTTCATCAAACTTAATCCATTCCTATATTAAGATTTATAATTAATGAACACCTTTAACCTACAAGGGGTTAAGGCCCAACCCACATCATCACAAAGCCCCACATTAGCTATTAAGGCACAAAGGCCTAAATCCTTTTAGATTACTAAGGATAATAATTAAATTCCAATTCCTAGGTGTCAAAAAAATTCAACAAGAAGCTAAAGGTTGACTAGTGACAACAAAAGGTCAAAATTTCATAATTAAAAGTCAAATAAACATGCACAAGTTCAACAAAATGCCCATTTTACCATTTTCGGCACATATTGCACCAAAAAACCCTTTACATTAATCCTAGTTTCACTATATATCATATATTCCCAAAAGAGACTCATCACTTCACCAAAATCAAGGATGAACTTTGAAATACCAGCTATATTACCTCAAGCTAAAACTGACCCTAGGTAAGACTTTCTAACACATAAAATGATGATGATATCCCTGGATTGCTAATATCATTTAAGTTCATAAAGGGGTAAATGTCATGCTAATGGTAATATAGATTCACATTTAGCTAAAATACTTTTTAGACAAACCCATTAAATATTGATATTAGATCTTAACAAATCCCAAACTATGTTAATGTAACACCCTAATTTTCTCTAAATGCAAATTTTATTTTAAATAGATTTCAGGGAAGCTAAATAAGAAATTTAGGGTGTTGCCGCCTTATCCAATATAAAGCAGATACTTCCAACATATAATATATGTTGGATGTTAGGCTAAAAGTAATTCATGCCAAATGATTAGGTATGGAAGGCACTTGATCCCAATGAGATACAAGATTACAAAGCAATACTAATATAAACAATAAGATCAAACAAAACATAATAAAGTAATAGAAATAGGCATTTATAGATATACATTAACTGAGATATGCTTGGATATAAACAAAAACAAGGAAAATATTAATTGGATTATCCTAATCTATACTATACTCACCTCAAGTCACATCTACAACTCATGTCCTGGCACAACCTTTCACATCGAATCTTATATGCAAATACCTAAAGAAAAAACATCATACCACTATGATAAATTTACAAAGTAAGAATAATATATTAAAAGTAATAACATGTAACATATAAAATATGTAAGATCATGCTCAAGGTGAAGAATACCAAAAAACATGCTAACAAAAGAATCATAGTTAAATTCACTTGAAAATAACTATTTACACTATTTATTAGAATTAATGCTAAAATCCTAAAATCATATGAGCACTTAAAATAATAGTACCACTTATATTATTATATTGAATATTGATATAATAATAGAATCCACATACACATATGAGGTACACTGGTTATTATGTTTTTTATTTATGTTATCATACAATCTACCACATATTTACTCATTTCACTTAAACCATAAATCACCATTCACTTGTCCCATTTATTTTGCTTATTCCTAATATTTCACATGGTATTACTATCCACATATCCATTTCCAAAACATACTATGCTTCACATCTAGGGCACGATGATGAAGAATCTTACAAAAAAATTCCATAGCTTAGTAGCTATGGAAACCATATAATAGTTATAGCACATCAACCAAAGAAAACCACATGATATCTAATGCGTGATGACCAAAGAAAACCAAATGAACACAATAGACTATAGTACTCTTGGCTATGGAGATCATAATGCTTATAGCGTTGTCACCTATGAAAAACAAAACCACTAACGAAACCCTAACCTTTAAGTATTAATACCCCTTATAGAACTTGTAGGTTACTTATACTATAGATAAAGGGGTCTCACTAATGCACAATTGACACAATAGATATTAAATCAAAAGGAAGGAGGCTACTTAATGACCCTAATTCCTAGAACATATTGAGGCTAAACAAGGTGGGATATAAACTACTAGCGGATCTATTATAGCTAGTCAACACAACTTTTAAAGGTATATAGAAACCACTAGTTAATCCATAGTTAGCATAAATTGCTCTTACGACCATTATTTCACATATCGCTTAAATTGTTTAGAATTTCAAATATATCATTGATCATTATCTAAACACAAGCGTACCTGTATTTTTTTTTTTGGGAAAATTAGTTATTCACAGGAAATTACTATTTACATTCTTAGGAAATGTAGAAATATATCAAGAAGAATATATTTGAATACCAAAAATATTTATTTTAGGACTATACTATTTACATCAATTCAATATTTCAAAATCCAAATCTATGGCTAGAGTCAACCATTGAGCCTAAATATCTCACTAAAAGTTTTTAGATACAAAATTACCATTTAAGTTTAATATGCCATTATTTTATTAAATAAGAATCAAATACTAGCCATGCTCATAAAATTATGAAATTAAATAATAATGATCCTTTATCAATAATTATAATATTAAAACATTAAAATTTAATAAAAAAAGTATATTGGGTGTAAATTATCCATTGTGCCTCTAAACCCTAAATGCACAAAAATAGCATAACTCTAAGGATAATAATGTCTAACTCATGAAACTCTACATACTATTTTAGTGCGATGAATACATTAGGATAACAAAAATATCCCTTTCATGATACAACTTTATTAAATCAAAACTTTTAAGTATATGTATCCAAACCAAGACTTATAATACATGAAATTACATCCAAACAACCTAAATAATCCATTAGAATCATAAAAAAAAACAACAAGAGCACAAGCTTTGCTAAAAGATTAAATGACCCCAAAATGTACAAAATTAGGATTTTCAAAAAATTAACAATAATAATGCATGCTAACACCAAAAATATATCGACTATCAGTGTGATTATATTTATCTATAGAAATACAACTTCTTCCTGTAGGACCAAACCTTTTCTACGAATTCATTACTCAAAATTACTTAAAATATGCAAAAAATATTCAAAATTATCAAGAATAAAAGAAAAAATGAAGAAAAATATGGAGGAAGGAGAAGAGGTTAAATAAAGTTGGTTATGGGGTTTTGAGGAAGTAAATATTGAGGGAGAAATAAAGTTGGAGCATTTTTTTTAAATTTTGATGTTTTGTGAATAATGTAAAAATAAGAATAAAATAATAATATAACATGATTCATGTAATTCAACAACCATATATGAGAAAATAAAGTATTTTAGCTTTATTCTTTTAATATTTTAAGAAGATGGAAACAAATTTCATGTATTTACTATTGGTTTTGTGTTGAGAACATTAGGTCTCAAGAGCTAATTATGTATAAAGTTATTAGAATTAATCTCAAAATTTTAAAAATAATCATAACTTTTTTTATTTCATATTTATCTAAATATGTCAAAATATAAGTATCCCCAAAGTTTTATAACTTTTTGTGGGCTAAAGTAGCTTGGAAGTATTATTGGACTCAAAATGTCAAAAGAAGAAACTAATGTAAAAATAAGCATATTTGGTAAAAACTAGGGTATTACAAATGCAAAGTATCAATTTGTAACAAGATTTAATGAAGAATTAGTTTCACTAAAGCTCTTATACCAATTTGTAACACTTCAAATTTCACCAACTGTAATTTTTATTTAAAATGGTGTTTCGGAAGCCAAATAAGAAATTCAATATGTTATTGCCAAATCCAACATAAGGAATATACTTCTAACACCAAATCTATATTAGATGCTAAGCTACAAATTAACTTATAGTCAAAGATTAAGTGTGGAAGGAACCTAATTCTAGAGTGATATAAGATTACAAAACAAATGTAATAGAAAGAGATATTTATATATACATAAATTGAGTTAGACTTAGATACAAACATATACAAGGAAAACATTATTTGGATAAGCCTAAGCTATGTCCCATCCATGTCCCATTGGAGACTTTCATATCCACTTTTGTACACAAAACACGGGGAAAAATATAGTACTAGTACAATAAGTGTACTAAGTAAACTTAATCTATTAAAAGTGATATCTTCCAATATATAAATCATCTAGGATTATGCTTAAAGTGGTCAAATACCATAATAAATGCTAATAGAAGAAACATGGTCAATTTACTTGAAAATAACTATGCACATTAATCATTTTTATTTATACTATTTATTACTATCAATTCAAAGCACTTAAATCATATGAAACACTTATAATAGTCTGAGACATGAAGATTATGACACTAAAAACATTGAATTGTATAATGAATTTCCATTGGTTATTATTTCTCTTATCTAACAATATCACACCATTCATTCACATACTTATCTTACTTATCCCACTTCACTTATTACCTATATAAAACATATTATTATGATTCATTTATCCGTTTCTAAAATATAGTATTACTCACATCCAATGCATGAAGGCCAAGGAACCCACACATATATTCGTATCTTATAGGCTTAGAAAACCATATAATACCTGAGGCAAGACAATCAAAGAAAAATTTATGAATACAATGCTTATAGCACTACAAACTATGAAAACAACAAAAATCAACCTAAACACCCTAACCTTAAGTATTAATACTTTTATATAGGGCTCATAGGTCACCTATAGAGTAGAGAGGGTTCAAGTTGACATATTGCCAACATAACACCATATGAAATAACAAGGATGGTGTCTACAACACATCTATAACTCGAAGGCCATCCCAACATTACTTTAGGTGGAATATAAAAAAATCATCAAGTGATCTATTATAATTAGTTAACAAAACTCCCATTGGTTGAATGAAACCATTACGTACTCCATGGTTAGCATAAATTATCCTTAAAACCATTTATTGCATTTATCACTTTAATTACTCAAAATCTCAGTTACATTATTAATCACTACATTAAAACAAGCCCACATATCCTTTTTTATAAATATTTACTATTCACATGTACTACTATTTATAGAGATATACCATGAAGCTTATATTTAAAAATAAAAAACTATTTGTTATTGAAAAAATACTATATATGCTTAAAGTCACTAATTTATTATTTATGATTGGTACTATTCAAGGTAGGGGAAAAACATAAAAATTATATCAATCTATAAAAAAATTCTCAAAGTAGAAAAATATCTCATTGAAAATATATGAAATTTTAATAAATGACATTTCTATCCTAAAACACGAAAAAAATTCTAAAATCAGATAAAAATAGTAAATGCTCATAGAAATTCATGAAATTTTACCAAATGCATTTATATATATATAAAAATAACACCTTATAATTCAAAAATAAATTCCAAAAATTTGGAAACCAAGTAAAAAATAATTTTTACCCTTAAAACGCTAGAAACACATTTAAGCCATAACTTTTCACATAGAAAGATCAAACCTATGAAATTTCATACACATCATTTAACATATAAAGAACACATTAGAACGTCAAGAAAAATGAGAATTTTAACCCATATATAAAATGACCATAATGCCTCTAATGTGACCCAAAATATTATTAATTCATATAACATTATAAACCTAGAATTAATTTTAAACGTATCATATACTTAAAAAAATAACAATGAACACAAAAGAACCCATAAAATTCAGCAAAATCTCATCAATCATGTACTTTGACCAAAATATCCCTACAAATGCTTAACTCTTTAATTAGACATAACCTTAGCTATAAATGCTTTAATAATGACTCTTGATGTGTATTGGAAGCACAAAAAACAAAAAAAATAATAAGGTAATGGGAATTAGCAATCCACAAATCAAATCGAGAAAAGGAGAAAAAGAATGTGTTTTTAGGTGTTTAGGGTTTTAATTGTGGGAGGGTTATGGTTTGCAAATTGTGGCTAGGGTTTAGGGTTAGTTTATGGATATTTTAATAGGGTATCAATGGAAAATAATGATGGTACTTAATTGCTGAATACTTGTAGATAATAAGTAATGCTAGCAACAATGGTTGGTTAAAGAATATAATTAGGATTTGGGTTTTATATTGAAGAAGATGAAATGGTGTTGAATGAGAATGAGTGTTTGGATCAATTTGGATGGATGATTGGTGTTTATATGAGTGTATTTAATTAAAAAAATTTCTAAATAATGAAATAACATATATAAATTAAAAATTGAATCTTGATTGTGAGTTTCATAGTTTTCATAAGCAAGGAAGAATTTACATAAATAATTGATTAAATATTCAAACTTGTATTACAAGATCAACTATTACAACCCCATTTATTATGCATTAATTCCACCTATTTAAATCTTAATATTATATATAAAATAATATAAAAAATATAAATTACCTAAAAAATGTGCATAAAATGATCACGTAACATAAGACACAAAAGATAAAACTTTAATCTAACAACATAAACTTTCTAACAATATCTACTAATAAATAGTATCTAATATGTGTTGTAGATATGGATGTACCTTTTGGATTCAAAATCCCCCTAGTTTACCACTCATGTGGTGCTATTAAAAATGAGTATAATAATCATTAAGTCCCCCTCAAATATATTCTTATGTAAGCACCTTATAATGCTTAATTATGCTAATTTGTTCTAATTCCTCAACCAAGGTTAAAAAATGGGATCTAATATTTAGTAAGTCAATAAATGATTTATAGAGTTTGTAAGAAATTATCCTGCATCACTTATAATATATAAATGTTCTTTTAAACAACCTACAAAAAAAGGTTTTGGCCAACGATGGAATAAGGACCAAAAATGCATTAAATTGTTCAAATAAACAATAATCAATTTAAGTACCACATAATATGTATACTTATAGTATAATTATGTTTAAATAATCTTTGAATATCCTAATTAATCTAGATATATTCCTTCCACAACCCAAAATTAAGGGGAAAACAAGGAAGGAAAAATCACCAAACCAAGAGGAAGATGGTTGGTAAATGGAGTACAAGGCATAAGGTTTGAAAGAAGAAAAAATTAGAGGGAAATGAAAAAGAACATAGGGAGAAATAAGAGTTGAAAGTTTAAAAATGAAAAAAAAATGAGCTAAGAGGTTTAGTAGAAAATGGAGCAAAATTGTAATTTGATGTGATTATCATGCATATGAGGCATGGTTTTGGGGAAATATTGTGAGATATTATAGGGAGGACTGTGTAATTAGCTCTTGGTTTTATTTTTCCTCAATTTAGTACTAGTATGAGGGATGAAAAAGAGAAATTAGGCTATAATGGAGTGTAAGAGAAATGTCATAAGAAAATGACTATGTACTTTTAGCCAAACTATTGATTGAATGAAAGTTACTAGATTCAGAGTTTGATATGGTTTAGTTAAATGGATAGTTGGATGGTAACTTGTAGTTTGTATGATGAATAAATTTAATTTTTGGTAAATAAGTGGTAAGATAGTTCAATGATGGGCTTTTATTTTGAAAATGTAGCAAATGAATACTAAAAATAATAAAAATTCCTAGGAGGGTGTGGAATAATTTTTAGAACACAAATTTGTAAAATAATGGGTATCAAACTTGGTTTGAAGTTTGATTGATTGAAAATAAATAAAAATGACAAAATAAATAAGTTGTGAAACATGTTCCTTTTTGTAAGTGCACAGACGCAAAATACAAGGAGTTTAAATTGTCACGGATGGATGAGAACAATATGATAAAATCATATATATACAAATATTTGATATCAAATTTGGGTTGATGGTGAACTAATTAAAAATGGAAAAATAGTTAAAATAATTTAATTGCATAAATAGAATATCCCACAATTTAATGATTATGAAGGATTGGGTAAATCATAAATGAAAGGAATGTATAGATGAGCTCAAAAATATTTTTAGAACAAAGTATGAGTCTCAAAGAAATTAAAATGTTTGAAAATGATAAGACAAAAAAATCACACAAAATGCGTTTCTTCAAGAGAATGAAATGAACTTCCAAAAGTTTAAATTTGGTAGGAATAAAAAGGAAAATAATAATAGAATTTTGAAAATCATATTAGGATCCTAATCATGTATGGTAGTTAGGGTTTGGAAAAAGGAGGTATTAAATTACTATCCCTTTTAAAGAGACTTTATCTTTAAAGTCAATAAGAATGATGGATTGAAAGAATTAAAGGTGATTTACTAAACTAAGTGACACAAGTAGGTACTACCCCCCTAAAAGAACTAACTATAACATAAGATCTCAACACATGATTAAAAACATTGATGGAAAAAAATTGGTATGTGATACACTAAGGATAAATGATACTAAATAAGATGAAGAAATGATGGTTAAATGAAATTAGGTATGTGATACACTAAGGTTAAATGAAACTAAAGCTGATGAGGAAATGATGGTTAGCATTGCAAGAAAGGAAACTTGAAATTTATGAGCTTAATACCTCTGCTTGATGAATCAAATCAATCAGTCCTAACATCTCTCCAGGCACCCCAAGTGTTTTAACCATAACCACCACTACTAGAGCACTCGCCACTCTTAATCTAAACTACCTTCATGACCTTAGTTGCCATCTCAAACATCTCAAATGGTATGTAGGTAGAGTTTGAGATTAACTCTTAGATACAAATGTTCAAACCCATCTTTAACTTATGCATATTATTCTTCTCATCCACATCCTCCATATATATGAAATGGATAAAATCCATAAAGTCCAAATAATACTCCTTAATAATGGAAGAATCATAGCGAAGTGACATAAAGCAGTCATACAATTCAATCTTAACACAAAGTAGGTAAGAAATGTTTCACATATGTTGTGTCATCATCTCCTATGTCATTATGAGTGCTCTTAACATCTTCTGACTATACTACCATTCTCCAACACAATCCTTTGAAAAATACACAATTACACACACCTTATTGTAAAGCGGACACTCAAAAGACTCAAAAATATTCTTAACACCTTTGATCTAGTTCTCCAAGGCAAGCAAATTCTCGGTGCTTCAGAGTGTTAGTGGTGAGGGTGATTTCTCCCTATAAAATATTTCTCTTGTGAAGCTATTACAAGAATGGGGATAGGAATCTGAAATGGTGGTGGAGCTAGCAACTAATGCAAGTTTCTCTCTACCATAACAATTAGGGGTAACTCTATGTGTAAAAATTGATCATTTTGAGCCATTTTGAACAAAAATAGAAATTTGGTTCCATGACAATTATAACTTACTATGATAATGGATTAGTCATATAAAATCATATAAAGGACACCTAATACTACCCATACAACATTTCCTCATGTAACAAGCCTAGCAACCTCAAGGACTCAAATATTAAAATAGGAGAACATTAAAATAGATTGAGGAGCATTGAAAACATTATTTTCAAAACCAAAACTTTATTTTCATAATAAAAGTTATAATACCAATTTGTAACACCCTGAATGTTACTACTATAAAATTATCAATTTTAAGTGGAAGCATTAACATAAAATAATGCTTGTTATAATTATATTTAGTATAATTTCTACTCTAGATAATACAAAAAAAAAACATAGGAGAGGGGAGGAATAGATGAAGGGAATGGATAGGCTATAAGAGATATCTAAGGTCTAGAGTACACAACATGTGACACCTCGGATAGCTATCACTGTAAGCTTTAACCCCAAGGACAACCCAATTCACCCCACCCATGACACTTCCTCAAAGTCTATAGGGTCATCATCAAAGGCAAATGACACACTAACTACATACTTGTAGTATCAATACACAACATGTATTGAGTAATAAAGTCTATTATAAAGAAATAGCATGCAACACAAAGACCCATGCAATAATACATTAACATATGTGATGATAGAAATAATGATAACATGCACATGATACTAAAAGCATGCTTAGGGGACATATGATAAGACATGACAAACACATAGAGGAATATGACTATAATACTTACATATCAACTCACGTAATGTAACAACATGAGAGCATGCCAAGGTTAACTACCACAATCATTTATCCCTATATAGGATTCCATAAGGTAGTGCCCCAACAGTAACTACCAACACATGCATATATGGTAACTTACAATGGTGATCACCCTAACAATAATAACACATAATGGTAGCTACATTAAACCATTATTCACTTTGATTGCATAAGGATAATAAATTTAGGTGACTACCAACACCACAAAAAGCCTTTTTTAATTAATTCTTTGATAATTTCATAAAAGAAATTTTATACAATAGCATTTCAACACTCAGAGGTAATGGGTATAGGGTACATGGAAGCTAACTCTCATAAACCAAATCAACTTTAACATCTAGTCCTTAAGTATCAAATCCTTCTAAGAGTTTTTGTATATTACTAAAAGAGTAGACATAGAACCTTAACTAGTGCATAATGACTACTATAGAAGCCAAAAACTAAGGATTTCCACTTCATCTTTTGGGTAGCTAGTCCTAAATAGTAAAAAATCTAGATTTGAGGTATTTGAATTTACATATTAATATTTTATTTGGATAATTGAATCAACACATAATAAGGACTGCATGAAAAAAAATTATAAAGATTCAACATTTAACTTTTACTTTATAGGAATCCATTATTCACAAGGTACAACCTTATTCATTACCACCTAAGGCTAAATTTATTCAATGAGGCATGAGGACCAACCCATTATCCAAGCTAGATCTCAAAGTTTATTAATATTTTAATTCACTAAGACCGAGGCTTAATAGTGAACAGTGAATAAAAGTCATTAAAAAAGGTCAACGGTTAACCAAATGTTAACATATATGCATATGGTCAACAACACAAACCTATCTATCACTTTTACACATATCACATAAAAAAGGATGAATTACCCTTATGGAACTCTACTATCAACATATAACATATGATCCCCTTTGCTTTACCAAAATTAAAGGTAAACCTAGAAACATCACTTAGGTCACCCCAAAGATGAAACATACTCTAGATAAATCTTTCTGAAACATAATATGACTATTATGCACACAGAGTCACCAACCTCATAATAATTCCATAAGAGGTATATACCATGCTAATGATATTAAAGATTCACACTTAACCATAATCAACCCAAATTCATATATATGCCTTTATAAACTTAAATACGCCTAATGAAATAATTAGTAAAAATTATATCACACAAAGTCATGGAAAATGACCAAAACGCTCAAGAGCTCAATAAATATGGAAAAATGGTATTACTTAGTTAAATAAAAAGATAATTAACTTAAGTATAAATTTAAGATTGTAAACATAACTCATACTTAGCAAAAATAGAATATGACCTAAGTATATTATTTTATCATGATGAAATTTTAAAATAAATAAAATGATATTTTTGCATTCAACCAATTTAAGTAATTTCACACAAAATCATTGCATTTTCATGACATTAAGCTAAATATTTAAGACACATTGTCATGCTTTCCTATTCTAAATATGATGTGAATCTTGGAATTTAATAACAACAATTAAAAAATAAAATTATATTTCTAAATAGTAGAAATTATTACCTAAGGTTTAAGCTTCAAAGAAAAAGAATTCAACCAACTAAGCACTACCACCTAGATCTCCTCCTTGATCATCTTTTCACACACAAATCAATAATAATACGAAGGGGTAATTTGGATGAAATGGGTAAGAAAATATTAAAAGCCCTTGGTTGAATATGGAAGTGTAACCAATAGAAATATGATTTTAACTCCGCTTTAAACTATGATTTAACTCTCAATGACTAAAATAAATGTCAGAGACATATACTAGAGTAATTTAGAAAGTGATATGTGCATAATTTATGGTATTATTTGATGTATCTTGATAAAAATTTCTATATATGTTATTATAAGTTTACCCTTTTTCCTCAAGTTTTCTCTACGGACCTAGTTTTGCAGTAAATGGTGAAATCAAGGCAATTTAGGCAAGGAACTAAGAAAAAGAACATGCTATAAGGGCGAAAGGTTTGATTCAAGAGTATTTGGAGACAACATCATAAATAACCTTAAAAGAAATGGTATGTGTAGGAAAAGATAAGGTAATGAATGAGTAAGAAATATGCCTCACACTTGTATTTATGGAAATACGAACCATATTTTTTTATTTTACCTCCCACATGATCTATTAATTCATCTCACACGCATATATTTAGGGAAAAACAATGGATAAATTTAGGGAAAACCAATGAGTACCTTATATTTACTAATATAAACCATTTTTTGGCAAGTGTTGGGTCTGGTTCATACATCCTTCTGCCTATGTATATGAAATATCTTAAGTTAAATGAGAGGATTGTGAGTAATTTTGTTAGACTTCTAACTTCATTTTAATTATTTAACCTCCTATGTTTTTTCTTTCATTTTTTTCATTCAATTATTTTTAACTTTTTACTTCATTTAATGCTATTCTCATTCTTTTTTTATTTAGTTAATTTTGTGATTTTGTGTAGTTTGATTCACCCTTTGTCACTTTATTCATCTATTCTACTTGAAATTATAGTTTTTATGTGTTTAGATCTTGTGTTTTCTTGTTTTATTAATATGACAAGCTAGATTAGTATAAAGTAGGAAGATATGTGGAAGTAACTGGATGATTAATTGTGAGATGTGAATTTGATTCAATAATTATGTATATTTTTATTATGGAAAGCTAGATTAGTAACCGATTATTTTGATCAGTGATCCAGGATAAGGACTTTATTATCTAGCTTGATTATCTAGTTAATTTTAGTGATAATAAAATGCTAGAATAGTATAGTTAATCCATATTTATTAATACATACATCCACAAGTTTCAAATAGTTTTTTAATTTATTAATTTATTTTACTTTTAATCTAGTTTATTAATCTTCAAAACTGCATAATTCGAGTTGACAGTAATTATGGCTCTAGTTAGTTGCTCTCTAATCATTAATGATGTCATTAATTGAATCTATAGATATTATCCTATGCCATTAATTAGTTAGGAGATAAATCATAAACGATCCTTCATTTATTAGTAGAATGGGATGTTAAGAATAGGATGTGCGTGAGCTTTTATAGGTTAACATAAAAAAAATACTACATGACCATATTATTTGATAATCAATCAATATCCCTATGTTGAGTACATCCTTTGATCCCTTTTATCAGCTTCTTTTTTTCATTATTAGTAATTAGTTTTTCATAATTATAAGCCTAGGGAATTATTATGATAATATAAGTCTATGGATTAAATTGTATTTTTTTTGGGATTGATCTCTACTCATTATTTATTACATGTTTACGTGTTCAGAGTCTAATTTGGAGTGTTTAAAATATTACATAAAATATAGGCATGACTATTGGGGACTGGTAACTATAATTCTTTATCATTTTTTTAATTTTTATTAGCTCATCCTTTAATATGAGCCACTTTTCTTCTATTATTTATTTTTTATAGGATTTTAGGCTTGAGAGGATTTATAGTTGAAAATAATAATATGATAACACAATAGTGGATCCTACTTTAGTTTCTCCATCACCAAATATAACTTGAAGGTGATGGAATACATTTACACAAATCCTTTGCCTCTGAGTGATAACTCTTCATTTTCTAAAAAGGAAATTGAAGGAAACCTAGAGAAAATCTTTAAAGAACCTATGGAAAATCATACCCTAAAGGAGATCAAAGATGCTATTTTTAACCTATTCTCCTTTGCATTAATTACTTTAATGAATAAGATAAGTGTGAGATTAGACCTAGATTGATACACACACTTCCTATTTTTATAGGGTTATGGGAAATTAGCTCTTCGGGATCAAGATTCATTGCTGATCTAAATAAGTTTCTCAAGGAATTTTATATAGCATGATCTAGTGTAAAATCAATAGGGGTAAGCTTATATCAACTTAAATTAATAGCTTTTTCCTTTTTCTTTAATTTATTCTGCGATGGAGTGAATATATGATTTACGTAAAATATCTATTAATACTTAGGCTAATATGCAAAAATGGTTTCAATAAAAATACTTTGCATCATTTAGGAATACTAATATTAGGAAAGAAATATGTGGTATTAGGAAAGACGGGGGAGTCTTTACATGAGTTTTGGGAAAGGTTTAACAAATTGTGTAGTAGTTACCCTAAACATTCAATAAGTGAGAAATTATTAAGAAAATATTTCTATAAAGGACTATTGCCCATGGACGATAATATGATAAATACTACAAGTGGAGTGTTAGTAGATAAAACCCTAGCTAATGCTACATGATTAATCTCCAACATGGCTTCTAACTCTCAATATTATGGCTCAATCTCATCATGTTAAGGAAACCAATATAGTGGAGCTCAAGGAACAAATGACCAACTTGACTTCTCTAGCTGGGAAAGTAGTAAGGGTTAGTTTTATCTTATATAGGTGGGGTGTGTTCATATGTGGGTCATGATATAGATTTATGTCCTACTTTGCAAGAAGAACAACAAGTTAATATGATATGTGAACCTCAAGAAAACCCAACATATGATCCCTATGCTCCAACTTATAACCGAGATGGGAGGGATAACCCCAACCTAAGTTATGGGAAAAATCAAATACCACCATCATACCAAAATCAATAAGACTATAAACACCCACTAGATTCTATCTTATTTCTCAAAACCAACTAATACCTCCATTTGTGAAACTTCCTTAACCACCAATACCACAAAAATATGTAGGTATGTCATTAGAAGATATAGTTACAAGCTTATCAACTCACACCCTATAATTTCAAGAAGAAATAAAAAATGGGCTAAGGAACTTAGAAAATCAAGTAAGCTAGTTGAAAAATTATGTAGCAAAAGTGTAATCTTAAATTTTCTCAAAACTCCCTAGTCAGATAAAGAGAAATCCTATAGAAAATGTAAGTGCTATCACCAATAGGAGTGAAGAAAAATGAGATGGCCCAAAGAAAATTAAGGATCACCATAGGATAGAACAAAAATAAGAGCACTCTATAAGTTCAGAGGTGGAAAATAGGAATAACCTCCACAAGTACTTGAAATAAATTCTCCTAATGCTTATAAACCTATTTTTTATTTTTCCTTGCTACTTAGCCAATGGCAACAAGTAATCTCGTGAAAAGGAGATGCTAGAATTTTTCAAGAAGGTGGAGGAAATTTTTTTCATGATGATGCAATAAACCAAGTGCCTAAGTGAAATACCCAAAAACCCTAATTTAGAAAATTATGGCAAAATAATAATTTATTAGGAAAATTAATTAAAAAAATTATTTTATTAAAATAAAAAGGTAATTTATTAAGGAAAATCAAGAAGAAAATAATAAATATTTTAATTAGAAACTAATTAAAATAAAATTTTAGTTACAATTATTTAAAATAGCCCAAATTAATTTAAAAAGGGATTTAATTATTATTTTTCTTAATATTATTATTTTAAAAAATAATCCAAAAATACCTAAATATCCTAAATACCTCAACCAACCTATTTTTCCTTTTTTTTTCTTTTTTCCTTCTTTTCCCTTTTTTTTTTCTTTCTCTCCTCTCTCCTTTTCTTTTTCTTCCTTTCCTCCCCCGGATTAGGCCAGCCTGCGCGGTCCAATCTCCTTTTCTACTTCCCCCATCCTACGCGGTCCAAGGTCTGCCTCCCTCATCCTTCGCTGAACGCCCAGTTTTCCCCCTCCCCTTTTCTTTATTTTTTTTTCTTCCTGGACCGCCAATCCAAGCCTATCTTCTTCCCCAGCCTCCCTGCACAACCTTCCGCCCGACCTGTAGCCCTGTTTTTTGCCGACCACCACCGCACTCCATCCTGCCTTCTTTTCTTCTCTCCCCATCATTTTATTTCCTTTTTTCAACACAACCAATCTACTCCCTCCTCTCGCATGCCTGCCCCCTTTCCTTTCTCTCCCCGCCACCAACCCTCCTCCATTTTAGAACTACACCACCTGCCACCGTCAACCAGTGATCCTGCCTCACCTACCCCCTCTTGTCCTCTTCCTCCTCTGTTGTTTCCCCCATTTGGTGTATAAATACCCCATAGGCAACACCAAATTTAGATTCTTTACGCAGCCCAGAAAATCCCATCCTTTGCACCACCTCTCGATCAAACGCCTGTTCCGTCGTCGTTGACCATTGCTGCCGCCTACCCCTCCTAAAAAAACGTTCCCTACATCATCCTCTACCAAACTAAGACTCCCTCCTCCCTCGGTTTTCCCTGTACAAGCCACCCCAGCCGTGCAAAGTTTCCCTCTCAATCAATCCCCTTCAACCCCCACCGTCCTTTACATCACTGTCTACCACCAATCCCGCCGCCACCAACACCCTCTCTACCCTCTAAAACAACCAGGGGAGCTTCATCTATCTCCACATACCTCCCTCTCTCCCTGCCTCACTCACCTTCTCCCTTCTCCTCCCTCCACCACCTTTGGCCACCACACCCGCCGTTGTTCCCCGCTTCCTTTGGCTGCACCACCACCTTCATTCCACCCCTCTCCACTTGAGGCACCCTCCACCACCTCAATCACCCCTCATTACCTCTTATCTAGCCTATACCATCATCTCTCCCCCTCTCTTCTCCCTCCACCACCGCCACTGCCGATGCCACCACCATCCTTATGTGGTACTCTCACCTTCCCAACCCCTAAACCCATTTTATACATGTATTAGCTATTTTTAATAGTATTAATGGTAGCTTCCTTATTATTATTATTATTATTATTATTATTATTATTATTATTATTATTACTATCACCATCATCATCATCATCATAATCATCATTGTTATTATTATTATTATTATTATTATTATTATTATTATTATTATTATTATTATTATTATTATTACTGTTATATTATCATTATCATTATTTAACCTGACTTCAAAAATATTTCTAACTTTAGTATTATTATGATTATATACTAACTTTGGCCCATTATCACTTTCATTATTAGTGTAAATATTTGAACCCTTATATTACTATTACCATTTTGGATATTGTTATTATTATTATTATGCTTAACATTACTATTATTATCATTACTACTATTCCTATTATTATTATTATTTTCATCCCTATTATGATACTTGACCATATTATCACTATGCTTACTACCATTATGGTTATGAGGACATTTGTTAACCTTATTCTTAAGATTGGAACTATTATTAATGTTACTATTAGTAGTAGTAGTAGTAGTAGTAGTATTAGTATTATTATTATCATTACCTTATGATTATTGTTAATATTTCATAATCACTAACCTACTACCACTATTAGAATTATCATTATAAGTATCATTATGGTCGCTAATTTTATATTACTAATATCACTATTATTATTATTACTAGGGTTTGGGTTGATATTAGTATTATCACTACAACTACCATTATTATCATCATTAGAAATATTTTAGCTATTACTTTTAATAATACAAATACTGCTATAATTATTTTAACATAAACCGTTGTAGCTACTAAGACCTATTTTGATTAATAGTAGCATGATTAGATACCTTAGAGAATAATAACCCTACTTTTATTTATAAAATAACTATTACTATTACTAGCCCTAATGGTAGGTTAGGATAAGGGTAAGGTAGGAATAATGGTAATTTTGGTAAGTGGGAGATTAACCCACAGTATTTTCATCTTATAGGTGAATCAAGTCAAAACCCTAAGGAAGCGTAGGAACGTGCTCCAAGACTGGTATCATATTAGGTAAGGATGTGGCTAAGAATAATTATGCATATATTATGTGTCTTGTGTACCTTGTGTTATGCCATGTTGTGTACTTATGATTATGATGACTAACTACTTGTAGCGCAGCTTGGAGTTGAGGTATGCTTATGTGAATTCCTTATGGTGTGTGTACCATGATGTTATATGATGTGACCCTCTAGGACATGCATGCCAGGATGTTTAATAATATGATATGATATGAAAGGATAAAAAGGGAAAAAATAGGAAGGGAGTTGACTAAGGGGACACGAGATTGACTTTATTATCTTATGATCCATGAGGGGAAAAATAAAAGGAGGTTATGATCAAAATGAACAAGTGAGGTGAATCTTGCATGGGAAAATTCTAGTGTTTGTATGGGATGGATGGAGTTTGCATGGTGATGATCTTTACGTGAGAAAAGTTTTTTTAAGGCATAAGTAAGGTAAGGGGAGAGTTATGGAGTGATTAGAGACTTGAGATGAAAAATAGTACGTAGGTTGGTGTAAGGGTATATAGGGACCTGATTAAGGTCTTGGGAGGAAACCCTAACCTGGGGGAAACTATGGAAGTAAAAATAATTAAGGAAGAGTGGAAACTTATTATATGAAGGATGGGTATGGGTGCCATTGTAAGGAAGAAATGTTAGGCGAAAAAATAGAGAGGTGATTTGTGGGGGAAGAAAGGTGCTAGGGTTTGGAGTGGCCAACTAGGGTATCGTGGTCACATGCTAAATCAATGAGTAAAGTGATATGATTTGGGTTGAATCTAAATGAGATGTGGTGTTGGGCGACAAATGAAATAATGGTAGTGTAAGTAAGAGGAAGTTGGGCCACATAGGTCTAATTAGGGTTTCAAGGGAAAACCCTAGAGAGGGATAGTAAGTGGATTTGAAGATCATAAGGTGATGGGCCTTAACCCACACCCTTAGGAGTTGGCTTTCATTATGGGTAAATGAAAGGGGGAATGGATGTTAGGGTGTGATAAGGGGTGCAAGAGTCTCAAGATATGGGACGGGACCTATTGGGAGGATAGAAGTAGAAGTTTGGTTACATGTATGTCAAGGGTGAAATATTTATCGAATAAGACACGAATAAGTTACTAACTATTTAAAGAGGAAGATTTTTGAGCCAAGTGTTTTGCCCTGTATGATTTCTGGTCTACCGGCTATAATAGTGGGGTTCCTACACTCTCATGGATTGATAAAGAGTATATGTGAAATGAGTATGATGGCTGATGATCTCAAGGATAAGTTACCTGGAATATAATCTAGCCTTTATTATCTGTATTGTTGTATGTTGTCTATATGCTCATACTTATATTATATGCCTTACATGTTTGTCCTTAGCTACATGGTTACATTTCTCAGTATGTAGTTTACTAACCACCCGTTTCATGGGTGCTACTCATTCCCACGAGTAGAGGACCCATCTGAGTTTGTGCAGGTAGGAGATGATATATTTGATGCTTACAACACCTATGAGGTATCGGGTGGGGGTGAGAGTTGAGACTAAACTTGGCCTAGGATTCGAGAGTGACCTGGCCAGATTCTATCTTCATTTTATTTTTACCATGTCTCATTTTTATTCTAGTTATGTCCTATCATACAATATTTTATATCATTTAAAAACTTTTGATTCATACTCCTTGGATTATACCTCCTTTAACAACACTCTAATTTTTATATGACGAACAAATCAAATATTTTATGAATTATTGCTTTAAGTATTAACTTATGTTCAATGTTAATCCTTTTTATCCTTAGCACTTGGTACTAGAACGGTAAGAGTGAACTAGTCTGGTACTAAGTGTGGCGGTAATATCCCCAGAATTTACGGTTTTGTATTTTTCTCCCGTTAAACCTTTTCATTAAATGAAATTTTTAAGTAATGAATTTTGGGGGTGTTACACTAGGTATATAAAATTTTTAAAATGTTTGTCCACTAACAAGAGAAAATTGAGAGAGATGATACTATCATCATAAGGGAGAATATGTTTGTGGTTTTGCAAATGTAACTTCCACCTAAGTGCAAGGATCTTTGTATTTTACCATTCCTTATAAAATTAGAAACATGAGTTATGAAAAATGCATGCTAGACTTAGAAGCCTCTATAAAAGTCATGCCTTTATCAATCTTTAATGCCTTGATGATGACATCATATGTTAAACAATGTCATTGTCCTTCTCTTGGTGCTAACAAATAGATCTTGAAAGCTAATGTGTTTGCATAAGTGTGCAAGTACTATGATTGACTTACAATGAAATCTAAATGCACTCACTCAAAGAATTTCTCCAAATGTGAAAATTTAGTATAATAGTCAAGTTTCCAAGAAAAGGAGAACAATGCATAAAAGATAATCAAAACTTGAAAGTTAATGATCATATATCTTAAGTCATATGTTGCATGTAAAGAGTTAAGTTGAAAAAGTTCACATTTTAATCAAAACTCTTTAAAACATTTTTAAAAACTTTATTTGACTTCATGGTTTATCTTGATTTATAAACTCTTTAAAATTGTTTTAAAACTAAATGGTTGGTTCCATTCAAAACCAATCGACTGGTCTCAAGACCGATAGATTGGTTTGGTAAAATAAAAGGCATGAAATGAGTTGACCTCAAATGAATCAGCTGGCTCAACAAACTAATCGATCGGTTATTCCAAACTAATTGACTAGTTTGGAGACTGATCGATAGGTTTGACCAAGTAATCTATGGATTTTACTCGTAAGAAACCCATTAGCCTCTATTTAAACTCATATACCAATTTTTCCAAAACAATCAACTGGTTTGACCAACTAGTCTATGGGTTTCGCTCCTATAGAAACTCATTCACTTCTATTTAAGCTCATCGATTGGTTTTGCTAAATTTTACTTCTGAAAAAAAAACATCATTTAAAAGAATAATGTAGAAGCTAAAATAGAAAATGAAAAAAATTACCGCTACACCTAACATAAGATAAATATCCACCATCTATCTCATGTTAGATGTGGTGCAAAAAAATATTCAACTAAATTTAGTACATCATCTATACTAAGAGAATAAACTCCCGCAAGGAGATATCTAATGGTAGATGGAAAGTGAAGAATCTCATCGAAAAAAATCATTGCAGATTAAGTTAATGGAAAACATATGAAATAACCCTAGATTTTGAAAACTTAGCAAGGTAACGAGAAACTAAAATTAAGTTATAACACCATTAAATATTCAATGTAGTGCTTGAAATTTTCGAAAGTATGTATAATAAATAAAGATGAATTCTCAAGAGATAAAAACACTAGGTTACCTATTCTCTCTAAGCCCAAGTCTTCAACCCACAATAGCAAGTGATCTTAAGCCTACATAAGAGGTATGTTCCCCATCAATAGTAGATCCTCCAAGGATCAATCAACCAAGGTAGTATTGGTATAAGTTTAGTGCTGAGTAAATCAAAACTACCTAACTCAGGGAGGGCACATGATAAACATAAAGGCATTGTAATATTTAACTTACAATACTCATGATTAAGTATACATGTGATACACACACCATTCCACTCATACAACAACTCATACGGTTTCATTAAGTATATAAGATAACATTAATTATTCTTTCAATTACTATCAAGGGACTTCATTTATGAAATGAATACAGTAAGGTACACATGCACTAACTAGATTAAGCATGCTAACATGGATTATCATAATCATAATTATTAAAGATATATATGAGTATATGTGATAACATAGGATAGAACATGCGATCATACAATCATGCTTATAAACACATGATTGGACATAATGCATGGATACAAATGTATATAATGAAACATAGAAATTTTTTGAACAACACAACTATCCTAAAAAATGGCATTCTACAAATAATGACTACAATAGATTAAAATAATACATCATGAGATAACAAGGTAAGGATAGGTATCACATGGTAGCATGATTGGAATGAAGATAATTAAGAAACATGTGTAGGGTAATGAAAAATAAAGTCTATGAATGAATGAGAATAATCAATTATTTTATTCCATTATTGTGATCACAACCATTTCATTATAGTAACTTGAGGATGGAGTCTCAAAGTTACAACTAATCTAGTTATTAAACGGTATTAGCCCAATCTGCCCCTAGAAATGTAATCAAATCACCAATATATTGGATAACTAATCACTTAAGTATACATACCTCCTATAGGGCTAAAATATATTGAGAAACCTATATATTATAAGAGGGAATCTCCAAACCTAGTAAGGCATCTATGTTCACATAATAGAAAAAACACTGGAATGGTACCAAGTGAATACCAGACCTAACTTGAATAGCTACCTCGAGTAGTATAAGTCGTGACTCAAAATCTTTTACTTTAAGCAATTAATGTTTTATTTAAGGATTTAACCAAGCATAAATTATCCCACATAAAAACACTTAAATCACTTCCATCAACACAATGAAATTCCATTATTAAATCTATTTTGAGTGGCATTAAAGCTAATCAATTCTAAGTGGCATTAAAGCCGATCGATTTCAAGTAGCATTTAAAATGATTAATTCTAAGTGACATTAAAGTTAATTAATCCAAGTAGCATTAAAGTTGAACATTCCTTGGTGTTAGAGCTGAATAATTCAAGTGGCATTAAAGCTAATTAATTTCATAGCATAAAATCCTAACATAAAGCATCATACAATTTCAATCCATGCTTAATTAATGATAAAAAATTTCAAACTAATTATAATCGAGACACATTATAACATGCTCTAAAATCACTCGATATTTCATAATTAGCTCAACATGTTAATCAAATAAGAATGCTCAACTTTTCAAATACTCATACACATACAATAATCAAGAAGAATGATAACACATGTTGACATTGAAGTTATAAGCTTATAGATACTAAGAATTACCTTAAAAAACATAGTATATGCTTGACATACATAAATAAAATAAATCATACTCATCACCTTCCATGTAATACCCCATATTTTTGTGAAGTTTGTGGAATGAGAAGTGAAGGTATTTATGAAGATATGATAATGTTTGATTTTGATTTGGAACCATAATTGAGTTTGAGGAAAAGTTGGATTTAAATAAGTTTTAGAAATGGAATAGAATGAGTTTTCAGGAAAACCTATTGAATGATGCCATAAACAGATCGGCTGGTTCATTTTTTCAACTAAATGTTTTTTCTCTACCTTACCAATCGAATGGTTTGTAGAACAGTCGACTGGTAGGCCAAACTGATCAACAGGTTTGTTGAGTTGAGTACATTTTCAAAACTCAATTTTGTCTAGAAAACCATCTTATACCAAAATAGAACCTTGATAATCCTATTCCTAATTATTCTTTAAAGATTCTTAACCTTTCTTAACATGAGTTTGACCCAAGCTTCTACCTTAAACTAATTTGAAGGTTTGATTTGGATAATTATGGGGGAGGGTGACCTCAACTTTGTCTTCTTCCCCCTCTCTCCATTATTGGCTCTGAAAACCATTGCTTCAATTTTCAAACCTATTTCTTCTTATCTAGGATATTCCTTCCACGATAATAGTTTATTTTCTCTTTTTTGTTTGAAATTTTCAAGCAAAATTGACATGAATTTTTCTAGAAATCGCCGTTTTAGCTTTAGAAGGAAGGTCAACTTATCTTTGAATAAATCCACCCATTCAACTAAAATTCAAATGGTAGAAATTAGTTTTTTTTATCTATACTTAACCACACTTGTTCTTATACCAATATATTGGCTATAAATACCCCTAATCACCTCCTTCCATTCACTTTTATTTTAGCCATCAAAATATTCCAACTCTCTCTAACCTCGTGTTCTTTTCTCTTCAATTTGTGCTTAGTTTTGGTTCATTTCCCCTATTCTAATCCTATCTTCAACTCCTTTTTTAACTTTAAGAAAGGGAGGGTTAGATTTAAGAGGAAGTTGAGTCTCTCATTAAGCATAAATTATCTCTGTTTTCTCTTAGATTTGGTAAGTTTTTTTCTCCTATATTGAATTCAAATCTATGAAATCATTCATTGAGCTTTTGAATCTTTAAATTTTGTTTTCATTAAGATTTGGAAATTGAAAATCTTCCAAGTTGAAATTTCATATTTGTGAAAGAGTTTTTCTTGTACAAAGTAAGTCATTCTTACTTCTAAAATGCGACTTGGTTAAGCATGTGTTGTGGTGAATTCTTTATAGTGTTGAGTTATAAGTTGGCATGAGAATTTGATTTTAGATTGATGTTTGTTGATTAACTTATGAATTTAGAGAAAAAGTATGATTTTATAAAAATTAGGCCAATTTGATTAATTATGAAGCATGTCTCGGGTTATGAGATGAAAACGTGTTGGTATGATGTCGGGATATGTTTTACTTTGGTTGTGGTAGGAATTTTGAGGATTATTTGCATGAAATTTTTTTTGTGCTTTTTGAGTGCAATTAGATTGATTAGTTAGGTCAACAACTGATTAGTTGACCCAACCCATCAACTAGTAGGTCTCTGGTAACCTTGGTTTGCTCTCTACTTAAACCCATTGACTGGTTTGACAGAACTAATCAACTACTACTAGAATAGGTGAATGTTTTGGCCAGTTTGAGGTAGCTTTGGGTTTGGCTGAGCTAAGTCAATTAAGTAGTCAATCCAAACCAATTGATTGGTTAGACCAAACAAATTGACTGGTTCAACCATATTATGTGATTTTGATCTTTTAACTTGGATATGCCTGGAGACCAATGATGCTATATTTTTAGTTAACGAGTGAAATACCTTTGTTGACATGAATTTACAACTTGATGGATGTATTTAATGGATAATAATTTATGGCATAACTAATTGGTGTTGTAAAGGCCTTAATGGATAAACCCAAATAATTATTTGATGGCTTTAAACAAGTAATGAAATATGGACTTTGGCTTCAAATGAAATATTCTAATGGATTTGGCTAATATTGGGTAAGCATTAATGAAAATCCCACACATGGTTGAGGAATGGTAATGATTAAGATGAAATAAGTATGTGAATGCTCTTCTTGAATATTATATGTACCTTGCGTGATCACGTAACCGCAATAATAATTTACTAGTCACTTAAAGAAAAATATGATTGAGATGTGTATCGGTCTAGGTTACCTAATTCTTGATTGGCTACCAAGGGCTAGTGTGCCTTCGGGTTTTCATTAGTGCCTTTAGGCTTTACCTTCATGTGAGATCCTAGTATATCTTGGTGCCTTAGATACTCTAGATAGTGATGATTTACTAGGGGGTATTAATACTATAGGGTCTGGTTAATTAGTTGGTTATGGTTTTTGCCAACAATCATATCCATTGATGGTTACTTGACATCAACCTAGACTTTATGTCCTTTGGTTTTGGATAGACTTCCATGGTATGTGAGACCACAGGCTGGTCTAGAGTCCATCGCTCAATAATAACTTGGGAAAATATTTGTGTAATAAATTTAGTGAGTAATTATATAAGAATATGGAATAGGAATCTTATTAAAGAAAAAATTAAAAGGAAAAGGAAAACAACGATAAATGAGATAATGGCATAGATATGTATAAATGATCTAATAAATTAGGGATGCAGAAAGGGCCTATGGTGAAATTATTTTTTCAGGATGAATGAAGCCTTACTATTAGCTAGACATTCTACTTCTGGCTTGTATATTTGAATCTATGATGTAGTGCTATAGTTTCAAGCATGATGAGTCATGTATGTTATGAGCTTCCTATGCTTGATGTGACCATGATAGAACATGATTTCTTCTTATATGAAATGTGTATAAGATATGTAATTATGATCTTTATATTAAGTTGGAATCTTGTGTGTCAGTGACTCCATTTAGGAGTTACCTTAGCTTACTCAACACAAAGTATACTAATGTACTAGTTTGCTTGGTCATCTACTCATTCCCACAAGCAGACAACCATGTGGAAGATTTTTGGGATGGTTAGTAGTTGGTCAACCTCGTGTGGGACATGTGTTCTGATAGTGTGGATATCCAGAGACTTTTGAGTGGTCCTTGATGGACCTGAGTTTAGGGCTATGCCCTACTACTATTTATATAATTCGAGACCATATACTTGATTGAAATTCCTAGTGTATGTAAATATGGCAAATTGTCAAGGTTCTATATTTATATAACATGCTTTCTTATAGTATTCGTATATTATGTTCTAGCACACTATACATTAATTTTGATTGGTTTGGTTCTCGACATTGTATCTAACATGGGATGAGAGGTTAACGTCTATCCTATATTTGGTGTAGTAGTAACTCCTTCATTTTTCTAAGTACTTTTTGGTTTTATACTTCCATAAGGTTTTCAAATGAAATTTTTTACTAGTGAAAAATGGGGGTCTTATAGGTTGGCATCAAAGATTTAAAAAAAAAATTGGTCATAAAGTATTTTAACGGAAATCATAGGTCAAAAATTTAATCTAAAAAGAGGAGGCTTGAACATGATTAGCCAGTTGGAGGTAGAGTGTCAGGCCAAAGTGGATACTAGTATACTTATTGTCTCTATTTTTCCAGCATACGTATTGTTTGGATCTCATGCATCACATTCTTTTGTGTCATCAACATTCATAATTATAGATGCCTTATCTCATTTTAGTAGTATTTCCACTTCTGTTGTTGCAACACCCCTTTTTAGAAACCTTAATTATAAATTGGTAATTATGTATGATTAGTTATAATGATTATTTTAGGAGGTTCATTATTGAACATATTATTATTCATATTATTATGACAATTTAGATATAAATTTATTAGGTATAAATTTGATTGAAATTGGGCTATTAAATTTAATCCTACATTACTCCCTTAAATCTTAGCCAAATTATTGTATTAATAAACTTTGACCCGGAACTCAAAATAAATTCCCTAAAATTTATCCCAGATTAATTTTACTCTTCCCTTTCTTTTTAACCTACCCTAAATTGGATTGTTTTTTCCAATATATTTTTACCCTATACCCTAATCTATCTAAACTAAACCTAAAACTAAACTAAAATAAAATAAAACTATTTTTACCCTTCCATTTTACCCACCTAAATTTACTCCTTGCGTACCTCAATTCCCTCCTCTAAACACTCTCCTAATTTTACTCTCCCTATCTCCCTCGTAACCTCTTGACACTCAACCTATCAGCACATATGTATATATGTAAACATAAATGCACACCACCCTGATAACCAAATAGCCCCCAACTCCTCATCTCGCCATCACCTCCCTTTATAGCCCCCCTCAACCAAACAACTACTCCCCCTCTATTATCTAATTTCACACCCTTCTGTAAGCCAAACCTAACCCCCCACATTCCTCCACCCAACTCTCCAGTGCACCACCACCTTCCTCCTCCCCCCTCTTCTTCCTTTGTGCACAACCCTTATCCATAGTTTCCCCTCTCTGCCTTGGTTCCTCTTCTCCCACGCCCTTCCACTCCTAGTAGAACTGCCACCCTCACCCTCGCCCACCATCCATAACCACCTATCTCCTGCCCTTTTCCACCCTAGTTTCCACCATCACCATCGTTAGTAGCCCCTACACTCAGCCATCATAGCACTCCAGCGTAATCACCCCGCAACACCACCTTCACCACCACCTGTTGCCATCTTACACCACAAGAACCATGCTCATGTACCACCACCACCACTCTTCTCCTCCTATGTTTTCCAACCCTTCCTGTAGCCTCCCTTCCACTTTTCCACTCCCACCATTGATCCCAACACCACCCCAAGCACCAACACCTACCTCGAGCTAGCCACGACTGGCCATACCCAACCCTTTAGCTCGCCACCCTCCACTTCAACCAACTAGCACCATCACCACCAGTCTTCACCACCCTAGCCATCCTACATATTCCTCCCCTCCCTTTCCCTCCCTCCGGCATTCATGCACGATCCTCATGCTTCATGTGCAGCTTGACTAAAATGTTTGGGGTTTTTGTAAATTTTGGTACATATTATTATTAATTAAAGGTATTTTTGTAATTTTAAAAAATAAGTATTTTAATATTATAATTATTATTTTATATGGTAAATGTTAATTTTGTAATTTTATTATTACTTTTAGGTACAAAAGTTTGATTAGGAGGGTCTAATAATTTTAGTAGGATACTGCTATTTTAAGTTTTTTGCTGGAATATTGTATTTTAAGTCTTTTCATGATAAATTAATAAATGAAATGGATTTATTATTTAAAATAAATGATATTTTGGTAATTATTGGTCTTAGGGACATTTTGGTCATTTTTAGCCTAATGCACCCAAATGAAAAAAATGAGTCTAAGATGGTCTTAGTATATTTTTAATATTGACCTTGTTTATTGCTATTTTAGATAATTGGAGATAAAGGAAAAAAAAGATGGATAATTATGGAAATGGGAATAAATATGCAATATGCGCTCTCTATTGTCATCTTATAAAATACTAATACTTAAAGTGGAAGGCCTTGAGTTTGGGAATAGTTGCTCTTTAGGAGTAGCTACCTTAGGGATGAGGTAGGAGCCCTCATTTTTTTTTCACTGGTATGTTGGTCGTGTCTCAGTAAGGCCCTAGTCTACTCTATAAGTGACCTACTAGCCCTATAGGCGATATTGATACTTAAGGATTAGGTGTCCTAGGTGTGGAGGGTACTATGTAGCCTTATGCGCTAGTATGACTAGAGTGTTATTACGCTTATAGGTTGGATGGTTGGGAGGGTACCATGATGCTTTGAGGGGCGGTATGACCAGTGTATTTTTATGTCTCCAAGTTGTTATTGTATCCCCTTGAGTAAATAAAAATGGAAATGACATTATTTGATTGGAATGATTATTATTGGATTGGTCATTAGTAGCGTTTATGACTCCTTGTGGTTTGGGTAGCAACCTTTGTGCCTACATATGATTTAGGCAACAGCCTTCATGCATACTTGTGGTTGTTATTGTACCTCTATGTCTTACTTGTATTGTTGTGGAATCTATTAGGATTGATGTTTAGATATGATTTATGCTATGAAGGTTATGGTTATTGGGTCATGGTTGTTCCTAATCATACCTCAGGGAGAATCTGTGGTATATTCGTTTGGTAAGTTATTAGATGTTTCAAATGAATGAATATGAGCAATGTATGCCCTTAATGACATTTGATTATATAAATGATTAATGTGTACCAATCCTCATATGTATACTTAAATGTCTTGCACCATGTTAGTTGCATGCCTTGTACTTATTTTATGCTAGTTTTTCATCTTAGTTCTCTATAAAGGTTTATTGAGTACCATAGTACTGAAGGATTTTGTTTCATGATCCTCTACCTATTCAACAAGCAATGATCACCCTACACGAATACTTTGAAGGTTCCGATTGATGGCTTCTACTAGAGGGTTGAGAGTTAAGACTATCTGGTGTTTTCCCCGACACCTTTTGATTTGGATATTTTGTGGACTCATAATTCCCTTGTTGTTTCTCTTTTATTATATTACAACTCTTTGCCTGATCTTTTTTTTGTTTATCAAGATAATGAAATCTATATTTAAATTACTAACTTACCTTGTTATAAATCTTATTTAGGTAAATTAATGATTTAGCCTTAGCAAGTAGTATAAGGATGGTAGAGGATGCCAGACTTATACTGAGTGTGGTGGTAACATCCATTATTTTTGTATATAAAACCTCCGCAAAATAAAATTTTTAAGTAGTAAATTTGGGGTGTTAAAATTATGTTGCCTTCGGGGGATAGAGTTGCATGCTCTAGGATCTATAAAAGGGTGATCTTGATAGTTGGGGGAGTATAGTACCCCTTAGACCTCATGAAGCTAAAATTATGTGAGTTCGATGTAATTTTTGGAATGGGCATGTTGGGAAAGTATCGAGCGATGATAGAATCCACGTACGAATGTGTGGTTCTACAATAACTAAAGGATGTTAGAGTCTCATATTGTAAGTGTGAATCTAGATCCTTTGGAAAGGTCGCGCCGGTAATTGTCATGAGAAACCTTGTTTGCAAGGGATATCCACTCTTCTTGTGTAGCTTTTGAGATACCGAGGTAGTTGAGGCTCTGTTAGATCAACTTATAGTGGCCCATGAGTACTCCAATGTATTCCTTGAGGAAATCCCAGAAATGCCACCTATTTGGGATTTCGAGTTTACCTTAGGCGTATTTCTAGGAATGGAAGCGATATTTAAAGCATCATACCATATGGCACCTATAGAGATGAAATTAATTAAGGCTCGGTGAGAGGAGTTATTAGGGAAGGGCTACATATGACCAAGTATATTGTTGTGGGGACCGCTAGTTATATAATTGAAGAAAAAGGATAGGAGTCTAAAATTGGGTATCAATTACTCAGGGCTAAATTAGGTTACGGTAAAGAACCATTATCTATTGCTAAGGATCACTGACCCGTTTGACCAACTCAAGGGAGCTAAGGTGTTCTCCCAAATTGATCTTCATCCAGGCTACCATCAATTGAGAATAGCAGAGAAGGACATCATACAGACTGCATTTCAGAAAAAATATGTCCATTACGAGTTCATTGTGATGTCTTTCTGACTCACTAGTGCGCCAATAGCATTCATGTCCTTTATGAACCAAATTTTTTAACTATTCTTAGATCAGATGATCAAGGTGTCCATCAACGATATCCTCATATACGCCAGCAACTAAGAAAATCGGGAACATCATCTAAGGCAGAATTTGGCATTTTTAAGGTCAAAACAGTTGTATGCTAAACTTTTAAAGTGTAATTTTTAACTCAATCAAGTGGCTTTTATTGGGCATGTAATTTCTAAGGATGGGGTAGTAGTAGATCCTTCCAAGGGTCAAGTAGTTTCTGAATGGGAAACTCTAACATTTGTCAAGAAGGTGTGCAACTTTCTAGGATTAGTCAGTTACTACCATAGGTTTGTTAAGGATTTCTCCAAGATAGCTCATCCGCTGACTAACTTATAGAAGAAGGCTACGTGATTCCCATAAGACGAGAAGTGACGTGAAGCTTCCAAGGAGTTGAAGAAGCTCTTAACTTTAGGCCTAGTGCTCCCGATACCAAGTGGATATAATGGTTTTGAAGTATACAATGACACTTCTAGACATGGAATAGGTTGAGTGCTAATGCAACATGGGAAAATAGTGGCATATGATTCTCAAAAATTAAAGTAGCATGAATAGAACTACTCAAAGTATGACTTAGAGCTTACTGTAGTTGTGTTCACTCTTAAAATTTGGAGGCACTATTTAATATTCTATAAATTTAATTTAAAAGATGGTTTATATGATCATTTATTAATGTGATACATTTAAGGGAAAATAGGATTATGGTTCTCAATAAAAAAAGGATATGAAAACTAAAAAAGTGACCTAATTAGGTGAACCAACCGACTGGTTGACAATTAAAGGTCTGCCCAATAGGTTATCATAAATTGGGAGGTACAATCACTATTGTTTAGTGTCTAATCTAAGTAGCACCAATTAACTGAATGATAAAACTAGTTGATTGATAACATGAATAGTCTACTAAAATGCTCAAATTAGTTGATTGGTTCATCGGGCATATAAATAGGTCCTTAGCTATTCAACCAAACTCTCGACCCTTTTTTTACTGAACCCGACAATTCCTCTTTGTCGTTTCCCATTCTCTCATTCAAATCAATCAAGTATTTATAAAAACACACAAAATTGAACTTCTCAAGGTTGAATTGACAACACAAAATTATTTCTCGACAACAATCTCCATCAATTTCATCCTTGCTTTCTCAAATGTGCATAGAATCTCTAAAAACCTATCTCCTCCATTTGTATAATATATTTACAATCAACTTAACTTAAGGCTAAATAAGGGTTATATTTGTACTTCCTTAGACTAAAATTAACAACTCTATTTCTCACCTCCTTACTATAATTATGATTTTTCCTTATTTTGGTGCGATGACTAAAAGAAAAGCAACTACCTCTAGCACCATTCATAGGGGCACTACTACTATTCCTACTAAATAGGCTTGTACCTAGTTCAATTATCTAGCTCAGACAAAACTTCACATTAAGGAACCCGCTACTTCACATCACTCCTCTCCATTATGGGCATCCTCTCCATCTTCGTCTTCTTCTTCAACAAAATCTAGATACCCATCTCCACCTCCTTCTAGGACCACTCCTCCTCTCTCTACTTATCTACTAGGTTAACTATTCTCTCTACATCTTGCTCACCTAGGACCATAGAAGCATCCCCTTATTCTAACTATTTTTTTTTTGCACTATGGGTGATTAGCAACGCTGAATCAAATCATTTCACCAAAAGAAATTTCTCCTAGAGAAGTGCATTGATGGAGTATCATGCAATGATCAGTTCAAACTTCCCTTTATGTAGTCCCTTTTTGACCTCTACATTATCCCTCTATTCACTCTCAGTGATCTAGTATACAATGACTTGGTCTACCTCTTCTACTTGAACCTCATGGTTAATGTCATGGGAACCCCCATAGACACTAGGAATAAAGCACAACATCGAAAATGGCATGACTTATACGAAGTGGATGAGAACTAGGATTCCTGACGATATTATCTTAGAAATACACCGTCACCACTTTGTTCATGGTGGGACTACTAATTCTTACTACCTATTACCCTTTAAGCATGTGTGTCACAACATAGTATCCTCTATTCTCTTTTTGAGAGCATGATTAGGGGTGAACATGGCCCTGAAGGACTTGAACAAGGTTGAACACATTCTCTCTTATACCCATATACGTTACAGGGTTAAGATCTTGTAACACCCCAAAATTTACCAAATTTTTTTTTTAAACGGACACACTTAAATTGAAACCCTTAAATTCTAGGGATGTTACCGCCACACTTAGTACTAAACCGGTTCTCTCCGACCATTTTAGTATCAAGTGCTAAGGCTAAGAAAATATTGTTATTAAAATCAAACCAAGAGTTCATAAAAGAACTAGAAAGATCATAACATAAAAAATCAGAGTACACGTAAAGAATTGTAATCAATAATAAGATAGAAATTAGAGTGCAAAATCAAAATTCTTAGAAGGAAATAATCTTACAATCAATAAAAGGTTTATTTTAAAATACGCAATACAAGTAATAAATCATAAGAGGGTAAATCTGATACAAAGGAAATAGTAGAAGAAGATAAAATAACAAGAAGAGTGAATCCAGCCACACTACTCTCGAACTTGTAGCCAAAAATACTAAACACAAAGCTCCGCTTGATGCCTCATCCACCTGCACAGATTGAGAAGGGCCTACTATTCGTGGGAAAGAGCAGCACCCATGAAAAAGGTGATCAGTATACTATGTACTGAGCAAGGTAACCGTGCACTAGGGCCAACACAAAAAATCATATAAATAATGCAGAAGAAATAAAAGAGCATAATCCATCATGATAATATAATATCATACAATCATTTGGGTAAGATTCATAAAGGCCCATCTATAATCCAAATTAATTACTTAACTAATCTCTAATCAGAAATCGATTCACACCATACTTTTTATCAAATCTGTGTGAGTATGGGAACCTCACTATTATAGCCGGTAGATGGGAAACACACAGGGCATAAAGCTCCTAACCACTATTATTCGCTAGTGGACTAGTCTGGCCCTTTCTCGCACAGTGTTCCACTATAAGTACTTAGTGTATTTCCCATGTCTTGGCACAAATATGTTCGGTTTTGTTGAGCACGGAATCCCCCACTATTATAGTCGATGGACTAGAAATGCATAGGTACAAAGCCTAACCACTATTATTCGCCAATGGATCGATCTAGGCTCAGCTCAACAATCTTTCACTTTAAATGATCAATGTATTATGGTATCTTATTTGGAAAATTTAACCCTAGACATGCATGAATCACTTCCTTTACACTTATCCTCCAACCGACTTGTACCACATTATGATAACCCTGCACCTCCTAACTTTTCCAACAACATTTCCTCTATACTCAAACTCACACTAGAACTCCAATACCGAAATGTGTGGGTCAACGCTCACTACTACACACCTCCAAGTCCACTTACTTCCTTACTCTAGGGCTTTCCCCAGAAACCCTAATTTAGGCCTCAGTGGCCCATCTTACTCCACTTCACACAACCTAAATTATTTTAATACTCCACACATCACATCTCATAAATTCCACCCTCATAATTACACTTTAATCACCAAATACACATGATACCACAAAAACCCTAAGCAGCCACACCAAACCCTAATTGTCCATACAAACCCTAACTTGGTCTCCTACGTACCTTTATATTGCTCCACGTACTATTTTTCATCCAAAGAATTCAAACCCCCAAAGAACACTTATATTACCTTCCTCACACCCCAAATAATCTTTCCATACATAAATTTCATGCCCATGCAAACGTTACACGTCCCATGCAACCATTCGAATTTTTCATGTAAACCCTAAGCTCCCACATGAAACCCTAGATTCAGCCATGCAAACACTAGATCCATCCATATAAAACCCTAAATTCTTTCATACAAAACCCAAGATTCGTTTATACAAAATCCTAAATTCAATCCCCAAAAAACCCAAGGTTTCTCCACATAAAACCCTAAATTCAATCCATACAAGCCGTAGATTAGATCCTCTTATGTTACACCATATATTAGATTCTCCCATGTTACACTATAGATTAAATTCTCCCATACAAAATCATAGATTAGATTCTCCCATATAAAACCATAAATTATATTCTCTCACATGAAACCCTAAATTTCCCATTTTATTCCTCCACTCATGGATCATTAAAATATTTAGGTCAAATCATTTCCCTTTAGTCAACATACTCCCCTTTGGTCATCACATATCCCATTTTCCATTTTCAACCTTTTTCCTACACAATACCACTTTATACATCCTCACATGCATATCTGAAGGGTCACAAACCAATCATCATGTACCACAATATTTCATCACATATATATAATACACATGCCATATAACAACACAAGAACATGCTTCAACACCATGTCATACCATATACGAGATGATCATAATGATAAACATAGGATGAATAACATACAAAACATATAATGCACATCAACACACATAAGGCTAGTGTAACACCCATACGTAAAATAACACCAATAATGAAAAAAAAAAAAAATAATAATAATAATAATAATAATAATAATAATAATAATAATAATAATAATCACATAACAATAATAATAATAATAGTAATACTATTAGTAAAATATTTTTAATAATTATAATGAAATAATAATAATAATTTCAAAATACTAATAATAATAATAACATATTAATATTAATAATAAAGAAAATAGAAAAAATAAGAATAATAATAATAATATCGAAATAAAAAATATAATAGGGCTTCTACCCTAAATAGAAATAATAATAAAATCATTAATAATAATAATAATAGTAATAATAATAATAATAATAGAAATAATAATAATAATATATTTGAAATAAATGAAATAAAATAGATTAAGGCTTGTAAAAATAGGGTAAAAGAGTTGAGAGGATCTAGGGTTCAACCTTAGGCTGGTGGTGATAGGTGGCTCTGATGGTGGTGCACGGTGGCACTGACGATGGCCGAAAAAGTGAAGAAAAGGGAAAAGTTGGATGTTGGAAAAAGGAGAAGTAGAATGGAGGTGGGAGTTGGGGTGCTTAGAGTTACCCTAAACTATAGGAACAGAATAAGGTGTTGGCGCATGACGGCGCTAGAGGTGGCCGAATGGGGAAGAAGAAGAAAAAGAGAGGAGGAGAGGGAGGAAGAGGAAAAGAAAGGTAGGGAAAGGTAGAGGAGGGTCTACAAAACAAAATGGGTGGTGTAGGAGAAAGTAGTAGCGGTGGGATTGGTGGTTAAAGGCGACGCGAAGGGCGGCGGAGGCAGACAAGAGGTTGGTCAAGGGGGCTACTTTACACAACCAGGGTGGCTTGTGCAAGAAGATTCAAGGGATATGGGAGGCGTAGTTAGTTAAAGGGCGGTACAAGGAAGACTAAGGTAGGTATAGAAGGCGGCGAAGTTGGCTGGAGGCGGCGGCAAGGCCGTCTAAAGAGGTGGCGGTGGCAAGGTCAGGGAATTTTGGGTAAGAATCAAAAGCTCAACCCTTGCTGATTATGGGGGGTATTTATAAAGAAAATGAAGAGAGGGTAGGGTTTATGTGACGACAAAGGAGTAGGAAAAAAGTAGGGTTAGGGTTCGCCAGCGGCGTCATTTAGCTAATGAAAATTTAGATAGTGGTAGGGAAGGTGATTAGCTAGGATGAGGGAAATTGTGCACAAGAAGAAGGGGAAAGTGGTAAGACAATGGGGTCGACGTATCAATAGGGAAAAATAGAGGGGAAATGGCCAGTCAAACCACGAGATCGGTGGCAACATTTTCGGAGGTAGGCGATGGAGTTATAGTCGACGACAAAGGAAGGAAGAATAAAGGAGGAAGAAAGGTGGGGGTTGGACCGACAACTGAGGAAAAAAGAAAAGAAAGGAAAAGAAGGGGAAAAACCGGACCGATCGAGCGATGAAGATGCGTTTAAATCAAACGTTACATTTCGGGCGACAAATAAGCAACGCATAGCGTGGAGTTTTGGGCCATCGAAGGAAGAAGGAAAAGAAGAGTGTCAAGGCTATAGGAAGGAAATGGCCCACATCAAAGGAAGGAAAGAGGAGAAAGGACTAGGCCGCGGGCCGGCTCAGGTCGGGGAGGAGAGGAAGAAAAGGAAAAGACAAAGAAAGAAAAAAGAAGAAAAAAGAAAGGAAAAATGAAGAAAGAAAAGGAAAAAGAAAAAAAGTGGGTTGGTTAATTAAATTAATTAGGCTAATTTATGATTTTTGAAAGATTTTTCATAAATTCCATTTTAATTAGCAAATCACTCTAATTTTCTCCAATTAAATTATTTATAAAATCCCTATTAATTTGGACTTACTTTATCCTTTTTATTTTAAATAAAATATTTTATTTACTTAATTTCCAAAAATAAAATCCTTAATTAGTTAAAATGCCTAAATTTCATCTAATTAAAATACTTATAAATTTTTTCTTGATTTGCGATAATTAATTATCTTTTATTTTAATAAAAATAATTAATTTAATTAGTTTTTCTAATAAAATCTTATTTAACTATAATTTTTAAAATTAGAGTGTTCAAGGAATTTCACAACTTCTGCCATATGCCTCACATGGTTGGGCATAGCCATCCAACCCTTAGATACCATATGAGTATGAATGGACAAACTCTTGAGCTTACACCTAAGGCTCTTGCCTTACTTGATCACAATGATCACATCTCTACCTTATCTAGACAACAACATCCATATAGTAAGGAAGATAACATGTCATTGCCATTAAATAACCTCATCACTCCAATTGACATTCCTTTCTCATCTGCTGGAGGAGCCTCCACATCCACCACCCCTTCAACATCTCATGCCACCTCCAATCGACCATGTGACACTAGCCAATACATAAGCTTGAAAATGAATATCATTAATGAAATATTGAATTTTTGGTATACCTCATACATATCACTTCTAGTTGCACATTATAATTGTTATTCATTAATATTTTATTCCAAATGCAATCATATATAGGTTGTCCCTTATGCATTACTTTAGGGGGATTATTCTATGTATTTTCCTCATTTATACTTTTGCCTAATCAATTATACACACATGTTAAGGGGGATTTTCTCCTTCCCATTTGGTGATTATTGTCTCCTTTGATTCAAGGTTGCCCTCTCTCATCACCTTTTGTTGATGACAAAAGAGGGAGAGAATCGAGAAGTTTGGATTAAAAGATGCGTAATTTGTAAATGAAAAAGGATTTGGTAAAAATCTTACCTACTTCATATTCATTATCCTTCCACATTGACTATTATGAAATTTTTGTTTGTCATCATCAAAAAGGGAAAATTATTGACCTCATTAGTTAAACAATGTTATTGTCCTTTTTTTCATGATAACAAATGGATCGAGAGAACTAATTTGTTTTCTTAAGTGTGCATGTACTATGATTGAATGACAAAGAAATCTAAATGCACCCACTCAAAGTATTTCATGAAATGTACAAATTTAAAAGAGTATTCAAGTTTCCAAGCGCAAGAGAACAAAGCATAAAAGATAACCAAGAGTTGAATGTTAATGATCATATTTCTTAATTATTAAGTTCCATGTAAATAGTTAATTTAGGCAAGCTCACATTATTATCAAAAATCTTTAAAATAGTTTTAAACACTTGATTTAAATTCATTTCATAAGATTTCATGGTTGATCTTTATTACTCAAATCTTTAAAAGTGATTTAAAACTAAATGGTTGGTTCCAACCAAAACTAATCGAATTGTCTCAAGACGATAGGTTGGTTCATTTTCATCAAAGATATGAAATGAGTTGAACTCAAAGGGATCTACTGGCATAGTAAATCAATCAACTAGTTATGCTAAACTAATTGACTGGTTTGACCAACTTATCCATAGGTTTCACTTTTATAGAAACCCATTTGCCTATGTTCAAACTCATCAACTAGTTTTATTAAACAAATTAACTATTTTAAGGAAATAGATCTACTAGTTTGACCATTTAGTACATGGGCTTCATTTTTGTAGAAATCTATTTGCCTCTATTTGAACTCATTAACAAGTTTTACCAAACTAATCGATGGGTTTGAGGAAACTAATCGACGAGTTTGACCAACCAGTCAATGGGTTTCACTCCTATAGAAACCCATTCTTCTCTACCTAAACTCATCGACTTCTTTCTCCAAAACTAATCTACCGGTGACATGAACACATTGACTAGTATTACTATACCATGTCACTATTTATATATATTCATGAGACTAACTATACACTACGCATCATCGATCGACTGATTTGAACAAATTGATTGATTAGTTCACATAATAGTAAATTTTCAACTGTGGTATGAATATAATCAGTTAACTAGCTTGAAATACTAATCAAGTGGTCATATAACCAATTGGTTGGTTCTGTAACACCCCAAAATTCACTATATTTTATTTTGAAAAGCGGAAGCAGTTAAAATAGAAATACTTAAAACCCATGAATTCTGGAAATGTTACCGCCACACTTAGTACCAGACCAGTTATCTCCGACCGTTCCAGTACCAAGTGTTAAGGCTAAGAAAAGATTTACATTAACTCAAACCAGCGGTTCATAAAAGAACTCAAAAGATCACACATTAAAATCAGAGTATGCATAAACGTTTATGAACCATAATAGAATAGAAATCAGAGTGCGAAATCAAAATTTCTTGAAGGGAATAATCTTACAATTTATAAATGGTTAAGTCGAAACACTTAACACAAGGTAATAAAGTAAAAAGAGTAAATGCGAATCAGAAGAAGTATCATAATGAAATAAAATCACATGAAGAAAATTACGGCCACGACACTCTCGAACTTCGAGCCAAACATGCCCAACACTCAGCCTCGACTAATATCTCGCCCACCTGCACAAATTCAGAAGGGCATACTACTCGTGGGAATGAGCAGCGCCCGTGAAAAGGGTGATCAGTACGCTACGTACTGAGTAAGGTAACCGAGCACTAAGGCCGACACATAAGCACATAAAAACATGCATAAGAATAAAAGATCATAAAGACCATCATCATATCATAATATCGACCAAACATTCAGGTACATACACAAAGGGCCATAAATAATCCAGATTAATTATTTGCTTAATCTTTTATCGGAAGTTGATACATACCAAGCTTTATATCAAATCCATGTGAGTACAGAAGCCCCCACTATTATAGCCGGTGGATCGGAGGCACATAGGGTATCATACCCTAACCACTATTATAGCCGGTGGATGAGTAAGGTAACCGAGCACTAAGGCCGACACATAAGCACATAAAAACATGCATAAGAATAAAAGATCATAAAGACCATCATCATATCATAATATCGACCAAACATTCAGGTACATACACAAAGGGCCATAAATAATCCAGATTAATTATTTGCTAAATCTTTTATCGGAAGTTGATACATACCAAGCTTTATATCAAATCCATGTGAGTACAGAAGCCCCCACTATTATAGCCGGTGGATCGGAAACACATAGGACTACGCGTCCTAACCACTATTCCTAACCGGTGGATCGGTTGGCTCCGGCACGCATGGTGTTCCACTGTAAGTAATTAGTATCTTTTAGGTATTTTAGCAAAACTTTGGTTTGCGGTTGTTGAGCTCGGGAACCCCCACTATTATAACCAGTGGATCGGTTTACGCATAGAGCATCCTGCTCTAACCACTATTATAACCAGTGGATCGGTCACACATAGGGTAAAAACCCTAACCACTATTATTACCGGTGGATCGGTTGCACATAGGGTAAGAACCCTAACCACTATTCCGAACCGGTGGATCGGTTGGTCTCGTCTCAACGATCTTCCACTTTAAATAATTAGTATCTTAAGTATCTTATTCAATGGCTTTACCCTAGACATGCATGAATCACTCCTTTAACACCTCACACATTGTAACTCATAAATTCCATCCTCATGAATCCACTTTAATCACCAAAAACACCTGATACCGCAAAAACCCTAAGCAGTTGTACCAAACCCTAATTATCCACACGAACCCTATCTCGGTTTCCTACGTACCCATATAATGCTCCACGCACTATTTTCCCTTCAAATGTTCAATCACCCAAACAACACTTACATTACTTTCCTCAAATCCCAAATCAGCGTTCCATACGTAAACTTCATTCTCATACAAACTTTACACATCCCATGCAATTATTAACTTCCATGCAAACCCTAATACCACCATACAACCATTAACCATTATGCAAAACCCAAAATCTCATCATACAAAACCCTAAATTCAATCCACATAACCCAAAGATTCATTCATACCAAACCCTAGATTCAAACCATATAAAACCCAAAGATTCATCATTCCAAACTAAGTATCCATCCTTACCAAACCATATACAACCCAAAGATTCATTCACACAAAACCCTAAATTTGAACCATATCAAATAAGAGATTCATCCATATAAAACCTTACATTAGATCCTTCCACGCAAAACCATAAATTAGATTCTCCCAATCAAAACCATAAATTAAATTCTTCCATACAAACCATATATTAAATTCTCTCACATAAAATCATACCAAACCATAAATTAAACTTCCCCATATAAAACCATAAATTGGATTTCACCAGACAAATCATAAATTAGATTCTCCCAATTAAAATCATAAATTAGATTCTCCCAAACAAACAATAATTTGATTCTCCCATATAACATCATAAATTACATTCTTCCAAATAAAACCATGCATTAGATTAATCCTTATAAATTCATAAAATTAGGTCAACTCACTTCCCTTAGTCAACTTCTTTCCCCATCCTCCTTTTTCATCCTTTCTCCCACATAAAATCATATCAACATCCTCACATGCATGTCTTATAGGGTCATACACAAATAATACACATGCCATACGAAAACATACTTCAACTCCACGCCATATCATATACGGCATAATTAATAATCATAAACATAGAATGCATAACATACGAGGCACACAATGCACATTAGCACATAAAAGGCCTTAGCACCCCTTACCTGAAACGACACCGGTCTTGGAGCACATTCCTACGCCTCCTTAGAGCTTTGACCAAATAATAACCTTAACAAAATTCTAACTTTGCTAAAGACATAAAAAATAATAGAGATATTATAAACCTTGATGATATATGGTTAAAGACTTTACCCTAATAGTAATAATGATACTAATATAATAATATCAAAGATAATAAAACTAATATCAATGAGAATATAAATAATAATAGCAATAATAATAATAATCATAATAATAATAATAATAATAATAATAACAATAACATATAAGCTTTAAAATAACTAATGACTTACCATTTATTTAATATTAATAATAAAATTAATAACATATATAATAATATTGAAATAATAAAGATAATGATAATATTATTATTAATGGTTATAAGAATAGTAGAAATAATAATACTCAAATAAATAAGTGAAAATGTTAATACAAAATTAGGGCCTAAGATTTTCTAGAATAAATAATAAAACGTTAATAATAATTATTCTAATAATAAAATAGAATTAAAATACAATAAGGCTTCATCCTTCAACATAAATAATAATAAAACAATAATACTCCTAATAATAATCATAAAACATATTAAGAATATAAATATTAAGAATAATAATAATGGTATTTACATGCAAATAATTGAAATAAATTAAATCAAGGCTTTTAAAAATATGGAAAATGGTTTAGTGGGTCTAGGGTTCAACCTTAAGCTGGTGGGGATAGGCGGCACCAGTGGTGGTTCACGGCGGCGGCGGCGGCGGCCGGAAAAATTGAAGAACAAAGAGAAAGATGGATGTTGGGAAAAAGATAGGGAGAATTGAGGTGGTATAAGAGGTGTTTATTTTTTCCCAGGAGGAGAGGGACAAAATGATGGTGGTGGTGCAGCCAAAGGTGGCGGCGCACGGCGGTGGAAGGCGGTTTAAGGCTTCGGGGTCAAAATTCCGGCGAAACGAGCATCTAACTTTGCATGATTATTGAGGCTCGTACAAAAAGAATCGAGAGGTGAAAACGGTTTAGTTAATTAGATGAACTTTCAGGGAAGAGAATGGAATGTTTTGGTGGCGCTGAGGTTGGCTGACGGCGGCGGAAAAGGCGTCTGAAGTTGGGGTGGCGGCAGCTCGGGCCGAGGGTTTTTGGGGAAGAAAAACTCTAAAAACTCCTATAACAAGGCTATTTATAGATGGTGGAATGGATAATGGGGAGCTGGAGGTCGACATGGATGTTTTAAATGCAAGAATTTGGGTGGCTGGTGGCACTAATTGATCGGCCGACGTTTGGTTTGCTTCAGGGTTTCGCGAGGCTAGGGAGAAGAAACGGACGAGAGATAACGTCAAATAATTATTTCAATTTATTCCTGGAGTTAAGAGGAAGACAAAGAGGCAAGAAACGGCCGTAATTAATTACCGTAGCCGGAGACGCCATTGATGGGTCGAGAGTTGCAGCAGCGTCAACGGAGGAGGAAGGAGGAAGAAGGAAGAAGGAAAGGAGGCGGTCCGGTTGGCCGGGAAAGAAAAGAAAAAGGGGAGAACTGGGCGGCCGGCGCGGGGTAAGGATTCATTAAATGAAACGACCGTTTTCAGTGGAAAAGAAGGCAAAACGCGGCGCGGCACGGGGCGGACGGAGGACGTCGCGCGGGCGCGGGCTGGGCCGAGGGAAAGGAAGAAGGGGAAAAAGATTGGGCCACGGGAGAGGGCAGCCCAAACAGGGAAAAACAAGAGGAAAAAGAAAAAGAAGAAAAAGAAAGAAAAAGAAAGGAAAAAGGAAGAAAGAAAAAGAAAAATGGAAAAAGGAAAGGAGAAAAAAAATAGATTAGGGCCAATTAAATTAATCTGAATATTTAGGATATTTAAAAATAATAATATTTAAATAAAATAATATTTAAATCATTTTTTAGGCTAAATTAGGATTTTTAAAAGATTTTCCATAAATTCCATTTTAATTAGCAAAACACCCAAATTTTCTTCCATTAAATTATTTATAAAAATAATATTAATTTTGAACCATTTCCTCCACCTTATTTTAAATAAGATAATTTATTTAAATAAATTCCAAAATTAAAATATTTAATTAGCTCAAATACCCAAATTCCTCCTAATTAAAATACTTATAAATTTATTACTGATTTGTCCTAATTAATTTCCTTTTATTTTAAATAAAGTATTATACTTAATTAAATTTTATAATAAAACTTCATTTAAATATACTATTTAAAATTAGAAATTTTTTGGGGCATTTCAGGTTCGGCTAAGCTGAGGGAACTAGTGAACAATAAAAACTTATTTTCTACCCATTAGCTGATAAAACTTTTTGATATTTTGTATCTAATGGCTATACAATGAGGGAAACCTTTATAAATAAGGTCCATCTACATTTATTACAACCACTCTTTCAACTATATTGATTATGCAATTAATCATCTACTCTCAAATCCTTTAATTACTCATTCAAACTGTTTAAACTTTCTTATTTTAAATTTTATTGAAAAGTGTTCATTACTCGATTCTTTTAGCTATAATTGCTCTTAAATTGTAATATATTTCATTGCATCTAGCTAGATTATATCTCATCCAACGTTATACACTTTCATGTCTTGTATTCTTGGTGAGAATCATTTATAATCCTACCACCTTATAAAATTCATTTTTAAGGGGTTAGTGAGTCTTTTTCTATCATTATTAAGATATCTCTTGGAGATTATAGAGAAGATAAATAGGTTACATTTTACATCATATATTATATGTTCATTAAAATTTTAAGGCTTATAAACCATAAAAAAGAGTGAACATCAATAAAAATACTTCACTATTTCAAAATCCATAAGAAAAAACCTTTTGATAGTGGATGTAGAGAGTAATTTTCTATTGAGACACTCTATATTGTGTGAAAAATCATTTTTATTGTTATACCCATTTGGAAAAACCCTATTCACCCCCTTTGGTAATTTCACTTAAGGTAAGGACCTTTAAAAGATCCACGTGATGTAATTGAAGATATACTAGTTCAAATGTATATCCTAATAGGATAATTGAAGATGTAGTAGTTAATTTAAATGAACTTGTTTTCACTACTCTTTTTTTATATGATAGATATGTGAGATGATTGAAAACTTAACCTTTATCATATTCTATTTGTAAGATCATTTCTAAAAACCTTTTGAAAAAAAAAGATATGTATGACAGGGTTCTAACCATGGAATTTGATGGTGAAATGAATTATTTTAATATTAGTGATTCATGAGATAACTTGTTGATTGTTAGTTTTTTTTTTGCAACTGATAAGATTGATAGCTTATTTGAATAAGATTATGAATTAAAACATGATGATCCTTTAGCAATTGTTCCTACAAGGCTGATAAAATAAGAGTCATGTAAGAAATTAAAGGAATCATTTCAGTTGCATAAATAAATATAGGATTATGTTTCTACTTTAGTTTTTTATCCTAATAACATAGGGGAGCATATCAAATTACCTATTATTATACAAAACCCTCTACCCTCTATAGAAATATGTCTAGAAATAAGGTTGAAACCCTTATCGATTCATCTCAAGTATGCATTTTTAAGAAAAATCATACACTTCATGTCATCATTGCTAGTGACCTTATATGATTACAAGAGGAGAAACATATTAAAATTATGAAAGAGTATAAAACTACACTAAATCATTATGTTATTATCTCAAAAGTGACAAGGCATTTCAAACATGGAAAATCAATGGTTATCGACTCAAAACATTTTATGAAGAATATCATGTCTAGGATTTTGAAGTATGATATTGATTTTGAATATTGTAGTCTTCCTCGTCCTCATTCCATATGCGCATTTTTCTTTCCATTCCTATGCTTAATGTTACATTGTTTATTTATTGAGGGTGGTGCCTATTATAAGCATGAAGGATGTATTATCTTTATTTTGTTTATTTTTTTATTCGTATTTATCATTTTATTTTCTTTTATTAGGTTATATTTTTTGTTTCTTTTTAAGTGATTATTGCTTTTTTATTGTTATATTTTAGTGTATTTTGAATTTTTTTAGTGGCATTATTTTTCTGTTTGGAAAAAAATAGGAATAAATATAAAGGAATCAAAACTCTAGGAGAAAACACCATGAGAATAGACAATGAAAAAAATCTCTAATTGATAACCTTCCTATGAATGATTAGTTGGAACTTATTTTTATTTAAATAAAATGCTTCTAAAAAAGAGAAAAATAATTTTAAATATTTTTGTTGCATCTAATTACCAAAGAACTTGAACAGGAAAACTTAATAGTCATTATAAAACAAATTAAGCTTAATAGAAAAAAATTGAGTTATTGAGTCTTAATGATGGATATAATTTTTATCCATTATACTTTTCATTCTTGTGTGTTATTCTCCAATGGTGTGTGAAACTAGAACATGCCATTATTCTATTCAAGGTTTCATGAAACTATTGCTTGCATTATGATGAAAAAGGCCCAATTCTCTTCTTGTTAACTACTTATCTAAATTGCCTACATGTTACAATTTTCGTTTGTATAACCACATTGAGATTTTAAGCCTATTTTTCTTTAAACTTAACCTTCATACATAGCTAATTATCCATATAGTCTATGGCTAGTAGGGTTGCTAATAATATATTGTTGTGGTTGAAACTCTAAGCATGGGTGTGTTTTAGCGTTAATTAGTGAGTAATAAGCTGTATTATTTGAGAGAGAGAAAAAATGAAATTTTTTTCTAGCATTCTATTAGGTGTTGGTTATATAAGAGCTGATGTAGGAACATCCACCTCATTTAATTTTGGTTAACAATATTATAATGATTTTGGTTGACTTCTTAAACATATTCCTAAGATCTTATTTTAACCTAAAGCTTAAGGTTTTTTTAGCCTAATTTTGATCAAGCAAATACCATTTTACAAGTTTGAAGATAATATTGCATCAAGGAGGTTCCTTTGGCACTAATTATTTTCTCTAACTTAAGAAGCTACATTATACTTCTAACTTGGAGAAAATTATTCATCTAAAATGGGAAGCCATGCAGGTGCCGAATGGCTTGCCGTTCAAATCCATGCATGACCCACAAAATAAAAAACTTGGGAGCCACAAATCCAAGCCATTCAACCCCCTAACTCCCCATTTTCATAGCTCACCATCCAACCAAAAAAACTAGCAAGAGTAGCCACTTTTTGGGATTATTTGGGTCACAACAAGAGGGAGGTATTCACCACAATTTGTGCTGAATAATTTTCCATGATCATCAATGCATAAAGCTTATGTAAACACAAACCTATGGGAGCCACAATTGTTTAATCACTCAGCTCTATTTTTCCCCTTTTCATATCTCACCACCCAAACCATGAAATAGCCTGCGGCATCCCTTTTTTTGGATACCTTGGGACATGAATTGAGGTAAACAAGCAGCAAAAATTAATCATATGATGCAAGGAATATTCAGCAACACACACACCAGGCTACTCAATAACCTTTAGACAACAAATGACACCAAAAGCATTGACCAGTTAAAGAATTTAATTTGCAAATTATGGCTGGTAACTTCTCAAGTCTAGGAATTAATCGAATAGGCTGATGACCAACCCTATTTTAGTGAAAAATTTTCTAAGGTTAGGTCCCCATTTTAGGGAGTTGTATTCCCAATGAAGTGTTCGAACAAGAGCTAAACTTCTCCATGTCTAGTAGGTAGTCTCGTGTGGTTAATAACCTGCCATGTTTGTGTGTAAAACCTTCCAATTTAGGTACTAAAAATAGGGATTTGTATTTCCCATGTTTTTCCTTGTAATTTTTGAACAAACCAACTATATGAATGGTGGTTATTCCTTTAAGTTAAGTTAGAAGTTGACTAGTTGAGTTTTATTGGAACTAGATAGTTAGTTTATACAACTAAGTCGACCCTTAGGGGGTAGGAAGGTTACTTTGTAATTAAGGACCCCAACACACCCTATAAATGAGTTAGTTCCCATCCAAGACCTACAAATTACCCTTAGAATGAACCACGAATGTTGAATTCAACTACACTCAAAGATTAGTGCATAGCTTTATTTTATCTCCAAAAAATCTTAAATAATTTATAGCAAGAGTTGAAACCTTGATTTCTCTATGTAAGTAATTATTTTTGGAGGGTTTTCAAGAATACATTTTTATCTAATATCACCTCATCCCCCTTCTAAATTTTTATATTTTTTTAGAGCCTAACCTGACTCCAACTTCAACGCTTCATATGGTTTCATTTGTCTAGCAGTTATGCATCATTTATGTGCTTCTTTAGTGATAGACATTAGAATACAATCCTAAAATTCATCCTACCATCGACCTTATCCCCATTAAAACCAAATAAAAAACCTTTTTATTTTTATGCAATGCATTTTATAAGTAGTAATAAATAGAGAAGAGTGATAAGACTATATGCAATCATTCTCATCAGTATATTCTTTTAGAGTAAACAAAAATCTAAGACACGTGAGAGTAAAGTGATTCCACATGTTAAAAGTGAGAGTCTATTGGTCTAGTTCTTCATATTTTTTCCATTCAAGCATTAAAAATTTGATTGGGATGGTGACTTGGTTTTGGGATGTATGTGACCTAAAATGAGTTTAAAAATGATTTTCACCCTAAAAAATAGGATGATATTTCTTATTTTCCCCTCTCACATACTTCATTAACTCATTTGATGTGCATATTTTTAGGGCAAAACTATAGGTGCCCTATATTTACTAATAATGAATATATTTTTGGTATGTTTTGGATCTATTTTGCATGGCCTTCTACCTATATATACCATATATCTTAGCTTAAAATAGAGGATTAAGAGTATTGTTGCTGGCCTTTGGACTCTGTTTTTATTATTTTCAAGCCGGCAAGGCTCTTGTGTTAGATTAAATTCATTCATTCAATGTGTCGTAATTGATGGATTGAAGTTTTTCACTCCTTTGTTTCATTCTATTATTTTGCACTTTATACTTCATTTAATGTTATTCTTGTTCTTTGCTCTTCATTTGAGTTTTGTGATTCTATGTAGTTTTATTTAAACCATTGTGACTTCATCCACCTATTCTAATTGAAATTAGGATTTATATGTGTTTGGATCTTGTGCTTTATTATTTTATTAATGTGCTAGGCCACATTAAAATAGGGTTGGAGGATATGTGAAAAACAATGGGATTATTAATAATGAGGTGTGAATTGGATTCAATTGTTGTGTGTGTGTGTATGTGTGTATTAGATTAATAAACCTATTTTAATAATTACTGATTTAAGATTATGACTTTATTATCAAGCTTATCTAATGCTAGGATAATATAGTTAATCTATAATTGTTAACGTATACATCCTGATGGAAACCTGTTAGGGTTTCACGAAAGGATCGAAGAAATTAATCAAGCGCAGGATTCGATTCGCCGGATTCAGCCTAAGGAAAACTCCCAAAGGAAGATCAAAAGATTCAGAGGCACATTTTTACAACGGCAACTGAATTCGAGAGAAAGAACTATCAAGAGTTGATCAAAGAAAGAGAATAGACGCAGCAGAGAAGAAGCGAGTGAGAGGTTCGCCGAGAGAGAGAGAGATCGCGAGAGAAGAATCGAGAGAAATCAAGAGAATATCGTATATCAGTTCCAAAAGTTCTACGTATTACAACGTATATGCCCTATTTATATAAGTGTACAAACCGTATAAAAATACACCATACAACCATCCCAAACTCCCGATACAGCCCAACAACACAATCAGGAAATGGGTCGAGATAGGGGTCGAAAATGGACACGAGACCAGCCCCAAAAGTACATCAAAAATCTCCCCCAAATTACAAGATAATATTTAGACATTAACTCCCATTAGATAAATTAATTCTAGCTAATCATGGCTATTAAGGATTGATTAATCCACAATCCAACTAATCCATTATTATGGACCGGGTGGCGGATTATACAACTGACCTAATTTCCATTAGCCAATTCGACCGGGGAATGCATCACATGGGATTACATACAATTAATCAAAAAATACATAATCTGCAACACTCTAACAGCTGCATCCAGAATCCATGTGCTACATCAATTTCCTATTTATTCACACAAATAAGACAAACAATTATAAGTAATAAATGATTCACAGCAATTATCAAAATTAATTAAGTATACATTTTTAAGATTCATATCATTCCCCTCTTCTTAAAAAGGTTTTGCCTCTGAAACCTGAATAATTCCTAGAAATGGACTAAGATCAGCCACATTAAAAGAGTTACTAGCATTCCCAAATTTAGTAGGTAAATCAATCTTATAAGCATTGTCATTAAATTTTTCTAACACAGTAAATGGTCAATCTCCTCTAGAATCTAATTTTGATTTCCTAAAATTTGGAAACCTCTCCTTCCTAAGGTGTACCCAAACTAAGTCCCCAGGTTTAAAAATTATTTTTCTCCTCCTTTTATTATCATTTTCAGCCATTTGCTACACCTTTTTACTGATTTGTTGACTTACAAACTCATGTAACTTTTTCATATTATTAGCTCTAGATTCAGCATCAAAATTTTGCAAATCAGCATGAGGTAAAGGACTTAGGTCTAAAGGAGTCAAAGGATTAAAACCATACACAATCTCAAATGGAGTTTCATTAGTTGTAGAATTCAAAGTCCTATTATAAGCAAACTCTACCTGAGGTAAAACATATTCCCACTACCTAAGATTCTTTCCAAGGACAGCCCTTAACATATTACCTAATGTTCTATTTACTACCTCAGTTTGTCCATTAGTTTGAGGGTGACAAGTTGTAGAAAACAATAATTTAGTTCCTAATTTTCCCCACAAAACCTTCCAAAAATGAATCAAAAATTTAACATCCCTATCTGAAACTATAGTCTTAGGTATGCCATGCAATTTAACTACATTAGAAAAAAATAATTCAGCCACAGCCACAACATCATTTGTTTTATTACAAGGTATAAAATGAGTCATCTTACTAAACCTATCTACTAAAACCATTATTGAATCCTTAGCTCTATTAGTCCTAGGTAATCCTAAAATAAAATCCAAAGAAACATCAACCCAAGGGTGGTTAGATACAGGCAAGGGAGTATATAAACCAAATGGTTTTGAAGTAGTTTTAGCCTGTCTACAAGCAATACAATTGACACAATATTTTAACACATCCTTCTTCATGTGAGGCTAATAAAAATGATAAGTCAATATATCTAAAGTTTTCTAAAATCCTAAATGTGCCATTAACCCACCACTATAAGCTTCTTGAATTAATAATCCTCTCTAAGAACATTCAGGAATACATAACCTATTTTCCCTAAACAAATAACCATCATTAATAAAATATTTTTCCTGTGTAGAAACTTCACACTTTTTATAAATTTCTTTAAAATCAAGATCTTCCAAGTATAACAATTTAATACTAGAAAAACCTAACAAAGTAGTATCAGTAGCATTTAATAAAGCATATCTCCTAGATAGGGCATCTGCAACTACATTATCACTTCCTTTCTTATACTTAATCATGTAAGGAAAACTTTCAATAAACTTTATCCATCTACCTTGCCTTCTATTTAACTTTGATTGACTTTTTAAATACTTAATAGCTTCTTGATCAGTATTAATTACAAATTCTCTACGCCACATGTAATGTTGCTAAACTTCTAAAGCCCTTACTAAAGCAAACAAATCCTTTTCATAAGTAGAATAATTCAAAGTAATACCATTTAATTTCTCACTAAAATAAGCTATTGGTTTGCCCTCTTGAGAAAGTACAGCCCTTATTCCTAACCCTGAAGCATCATAATCTAATTCAAATATCTTTTCAAAGTCAGGACGGCTTAACATAGGTGCTTGGGTTAATCTAGCTTTAAGTGTTTCAAAAGGTTTATGCTATTCTAAACCCCACCTAAATCCATTATCCTTCTTTGTTATGGCAGTCAAGGGAGCAGCTATAGTACTAAAATTCCTAACAAATCTCCTATAGAAAGAACACAACCCATGAAAACTCCTTACTTAAGTCACACTCTTTGGCACAGGCCATTCTTGAATAGCTTTAATCTTATCTTTATCCACAGATATGCCATCTTTTCCTACCATAAATCCTAAGAAAACCACATTTTTCAGACAAAATCTAGACTTAGTTATATTAGCATAAAGCTGTTCTGTCTTAAACACATTCAAAATAGTCCTTAAGTGTCCCAAGTGTTCCTCTAAAGACTTACTATATATAAGTATATCATCAAAATAAACAACCACAATATTTCCAATAAAGTCCCTCAAAACATAGTTCATAAGCCTCATAAAAGTACTAGGAGCATTTGATAACCCAAAAGGCATCACTAACCATCCATACAATCCAAAATTAGTTTTAAAAGCTGTCTTCCACTCATCTCCTGGTTTCATCCTAATTTGATGATACCCACTTTTTAAATCTATTTTTGAAAATACAACAGCACCAGGTAATTGATCCAACATTTCATCAAGCCTAAGTATAGGATATCTATACTTTATAGTTATCTTATTTACTGCCCTGCTATCCACACACATCCTCCAACTACCATCCTTTTTAGGCACTAATAACACTGGAACTACACAAGGACTCATAGATTCCTTAATGTATCCTTTACTTAACAATTCAGAAACCTACCTTTTTAATTCCTTAACTTCCTCCAGATTAGCCCTATAAGCAGATCTGTTTGGTATAACAGCTCCTAGAATAAAATCTATTTGATGCTCTATTCCCCTCAATGGAGGTAATCCACTAGGAATGTCCTTAGGAAACAATTCACTATATTCTTCCAATAATTGTTTTACTGTACTAGGTATTTCTTCACTTATTCCTAACTAACATTCATAACATTCTTTAGAAACCATCAAATACACACTGGCATTTATCTTCATAGCCTTTCCTACATCCTTACTTTTAGCATAAAACCCATATGTTCCTTTTATGTCCTTTTAACTAAGCTTAGTCTCCAAACTAGGTTTAGATAATTCCTTGTAATTAGATTTAATTTTAATTTGATCCTCAAATATCTCTTTTGGAGTCATAGGTGCTAAAACAATCTTCCTTTCATCCTTCTATACTGTATACCTATTCTTATAACCATCATGTATTACCTTTCTATTATATTGCCAAGGTCTACCTAAAAACAAGTGAGCATCATGCATAGGAACTATATCACATAAAAAAAATCTTCATATTTTCCTAATTTTAATTTTAATAAAACTTGTTGACTAACTTTGAAATCTCCTAACTCATTAAGCCATTGCAATCTATATGGTTTTGGATGTTTAGTAGTTGTTAAACCTAACTTAGACACTAACAAGGTACTAGCAGCATTAATACAACTACCACTGTCTATGGCCATGTTAAAGCATTTATCATCAATTAAACACCTAGTATGAAATATATTTTCTCTCTGTATAGCATTAGAATCAGGTAATTTGTTATTGTTTAAAGCCTTATGTACTACAAAAAGATCTCTACTCACTGGCAATTCTATTTCTTCTTCTGAATCACTATCATCCTCTTTGACTACACTAATCTCTACATCTTCCTATTCAGATTCAGATTCTATGTCTCCAGATTCTCCAATTAAAATGTTTCTCTTGTTTGGACACTCAGAAGTTATATGTCCCAATCTTCTACATCTAAAACATTTAATATCCCTAGTTCTTTTTGATCCATTCACATGGTTTGTTATCACATTCTTACCCTTTTCAAACTTATTTCCTACCTTAACTTCATTATTCCTACCTCTAGACTCAACCTTACTAGTATTCTTCCAGTTTCCAGAAGCAATTCCCCCAAATTTTCTCCTTATTGTACTCTTAAACTCAATCCCAGGGGGTTTATATTGTCTAGACTTCCTTAATTGAATCTCTATTTTAGTGGCTATGTTTACCATCTCACCTAAAGTACCACAAGGATATAATTCTACTTTGTCAGCTATCTCAGAATCTAGTCCACTCAAAAACCTAGCCATGGTAGCATCATCATCCTCAATAATTCCTGTCTTAATAATTAAGACCTCTAATTCCTTATAGCAATCATCCACTTCCCTCATTCCTTGACTAATTGTTTGTAATCTCTTATGTAATTCCCTATAATAGTAACTTGGCACAAATCTTTTCCTCATGAAAATTTTAAATTATTCCCAAGTCTGTATAGGTGGTTCTCCACACCTACGTCTAGTTAACAACAAATTATGATACCAAGAGGAAGCATACTCAGTAAATTCTACTACAGCTACCTTAATTTTCTTCTCTTCTGAATAATTATGACACTCAAACACTAGTTCTATTTTCCTTTCCCACTCAAAATAATAATCAAGTTCATTTCTACCATTGAACCCAGGTATACTAAGCTTAATATTATTTAGATTCGTATCAATGAACTCTAATTCCCTATCTTGTCTATTGTTCTGCCAAGGTATCCTATCACTATTATTAGATACTTGATCTTCCAACTCTTCTAGATTAGCTATGGGTGGGATTCTGATCCTAGGGTCCATAGGAGCCCTTCCTAATACCGCTGCTTGGTTAGTTTCAACTCTATTATGTTGTAGCTCATTAATTCTTATTTCCTGTTCTCCTATTCTTTGTTCTAAATTAGCAGATAATACAGCAAATTGAGCAGTCATTTGTTCTTGAAAAGTCCTAAGAGTTTCTAATAGGTCATTACTGGAAATAGATTGATTAACAGACTGTCCATTGTTAGACATTATGAAATTCTTTTGATTTAATCAACTAGTACAGTCACAGCTAATTAAACAGGATCAACTTAATTAATAAATTCAGACAGACAGAACACATAGACTAATTATAAGAAATATCATAGTATCACTGACTAACAGGTATATCAATAATACAGCTTACTCAGAATTTTCCAGTAAAATATCAATTTGACAATGATAGATAAATAAGAAAGAACGATATTACCGCGAATGCTTAAGCAAATAATCCACTTAATTAGGGACCCCTCTTCTTGGAGGTCTTACTTCTTTCCCAAACCAAAAGGGTTTGCAGGTTATTTCACCTGTATACATATCAAACGAACAAAATAATATTTCAAAAGAAACTGGAAATTAATTATAGTAGACAGTAGTATATTACAAGAAAATTACGATTCGAGGTTACCAACAAAAATTACATATCGAAATTAGTCAAGATTCAAATTCTTAACCAAACCCTAGGTCGATTAGGGTTTCTTTTAGGAACTTCAAAACAGTGGACAAAAATACTTTAATCGCCGGTTCAAGAACGAAGGAAATCGACAAATCCTTCGTCGTTTGCAAACCCTAAAATTTCACACTTCGAAGTAGGGTTAGCGAAAGCAACAGATATCGAACCAAAAGTGAAAAAGAACTTAACAGTAACAATTAAACTACGAGCACCCGAATAGTCGAGGCTCTAATACCAAATGATGGAAACCTGTTAGGGTTTCACGAAAGGATCAAAGAAATTAATCTAGCGCGGGGTTCAATTCGCTAGATTCAGCCTAAGGAAAACTCCCAAAGGAAGATCCAAAGATTCAGAGGCACAGTTTTACAATGACAACTGAATTCGAGAGAAAGAACGATCAAGAGTTGATCAAAGACGGAGAACAGACACAGCAGAGAAGAAGCGAGTGAGAGGTTCGCCGAGAGAGAGAGAGATCGCGAGAGAAGAATCGAGAGAAATCAAGAGAATATCGTATATCAGTTCCAAAAGTTTTGCGTATTACAAAGTATATGCCCTATTTATATAAGTGTACAGACCGAATAAAAATACACCATACAGCCAGCCCAAACTCGTGATACAACCCAACAACACAATCAGGAAATGGGTCGAGATAGGGGTCAAAAATGGACACGAGACCAGCCCCAAAAATACATCAAAAATCTCCCCCAAATTACAAGATAATATTTAGACATTAATTCTCATCAGCTAAATTTATTCTAGCTAATCACGGCTATTAAGGATTGATTAATTCACAATCCAACTAATCCATTATTATGGACTGGGTGGCGAATTATACAACCAAACTAATTTCCATTAGCCAATTCAACCGGCGAATGCATCACATGGGATTACATACAATTAATCAAAAAATACATAATCTGCAACACTCCAACAGGTGCATCCAGAATCCATGTGCTGCATCAATTTCCTATTTATTCACACAAATAGGAAAAATAATTATAAGTAATAAATGATTCACAGCAATTATCAAAATTAATTAATTATAAATTCTTAAGATTCATATCACATCCCCAAGTAGAAAATAAGTTGGTAAATTTCAAAAAAGAAATATCTTAGCCTCATTTAATTCCCAACCTATTTGATCCCTCCCTCCATTTCTATCCATGAGTAGCAAGCATCGATAAGGCTCTTCCTTCCTTCCCTTCCACCCCTTCCTCCTTCTCACCTTCACCACAAACACAACACCAACCCTGCAACACTAGCCTCCACCATTTCTTTCCACTTTCGTTCAGTCCTCATTGCCATTAACCCTCGATAGCAATGGAATCTAGTTTCATTGCTACCTCCCTTGCTGCAACATTAGTTGTTGTTTCCCCTTCCAATGTTGCATAAAGCTCCACCTGTAATCCCCCCGAATTTTTAAAAGCCTATATTTTAATAAATAAATTTTATTTGGGATAAATTAGCCTTTAAATCTATTTATTTTAATTATATTATGGATTTTTGAATAAATAAAATTGGGTATAGATATTTAATAAATTAAAATAAATATTTTGTTATTTTATTATACTCTTATTATTTAAACAAATTTTCAAACCCTTATTTTACTAAAATTATCCTTTTTAACCCTTATATTTTAATTGTATTAAATTAAATTATTAAATTAATTTATTTCCCAAAATTATTCTATTTTATTATTTTATTAATTAAATTATTTATTTCATCTTCCCTTTTCTTTTTCCTTTTTCCCTTTTCCTTCTCCTTTTTCGACTTTTTCTCTTTTCTTTCTTTTTCTTTTCTTTGGGCCACCTCCGGCCTGCTTCTGGCTCCCCTCCTATGCTAGGCCGCTAGCCCATTCTTCCTCCTCCCCTTGCCTTTCCCGCGTCACCCGGCCTGCCTCCTTTTTCTTCTTTCCCTTCTTCCTCGACCGGGTCGACCCACTCCTTCTTTCCTTCGGCTGGTCTGCTCGCCTGTCGTAGCCCCTCCTTTCTTCTTCCCTTCTTCTTCCTCTTTCCTCGGCGATAATCTCCGCCATCTTCCACCATTTTTCTTGCCCAACCTGCAAATCCCTCTCCCCCGTTCACCTTCCCTATCTCCCTCCCTCTCCTTCTCATTGTTTTCCTGCCATACCGGTCCCACCATCCCTGTCTCCCTCTCCCTCTCCCTACCGTCACCATCCCTTCTCCCTCTCCCTACAACTACCATTTCCCTACCACCTACCGCCACCCTCGTTCTCCCTATCCCCTCCTCTCTCTTTATCTTCTTTTTCTTCCCCCTTCCCTGCCTCATTCTATGATTTTTTGAGCCCTATATGCCTTGCCCGAGCCTCCTCTTTCTCCCTTTCTTCTCCTCCCCTCTCTCCTCATGTTTTTTTTTGCCGCCCATCTCCTTCGCTTCTGCCACCTCAACCACCACCCACTGCCACCCTCTACCTCACCCTCGAGCCATCGCAGCCCCCATCAAGCCACCACGCAACACCCATTCTTCCTCCTCTCCTCTTTTTCTCTTCTCTCCCTCCCTGCTCGGCATCCACCCTACACCACCATATTCTGCTGCCATTTTGCCATTTCCGCCGCCAACTGAGCCACCAAATTACTCCCTAACACCCCCTCTACCACCCCATCCACCTTTGGTCGAAACCGTCACCCAAAAGCTTCCATTTTCCCTTCCCATTTTCCTTCCCCACCAGCCTCCATCTCGACCCCCTCTCGACAACCCCTCTTCGCAGCCTCTCTGCCGCCACCGCCACCTTTAGTGGTCGTCCACCCATCCCCGACCACCATTTACGCCCCCTCTCCACCTTTGCATCCTTCCCTTTCCTTAAATCCTCCCCCACATGCCTCTTTTCCTAGCCTAAAAACCTTAACCCGAAATTGCCAATTTTGCCTCTCTTCACCACCTTCGAGCCCCCTCCTCCTCATTATTTGCATGCAGCTCCTAATGTAATAAGTCTTGAATTATTTTAGGTATTGGTTTTGATAAATCAAGCTTGAACCTTAAACTGGAATACCGGTAAGGTTCGTTTTTGTGGAAATCGAGGTAATCTTTAAATCCCACTTAAATGCATGGATTAACATATGTTAGCACATTAGGGTTTTTAATATATTATTATGTTTGGTTTGTGTTGTTTAATATGTTATATGTGGTTATTGTGTTGGTTGACAAATGGAAGCATGATAGGTTATATGATTTGTATGGAAATAATATTTAAGGTAATAATTTGGATGTTAAGGAAAATGTTAAGTGTTATCCATACTGGTTTATGGTATTGTGATATTTAATACATGTTTAATATTTTGTGAGCCTTAGGGGATTTTATTAATATATATTGTACAATAATATGGCATAATATATATATAGGTGTTAATAAGTATTGTATTAACTATAAGAGTTGTGGATGAGGCATTAATATTAATATTTTATGTAGTAATAATAATAAGTTAATATAAGGGGTGTACTAAGGGTAAAATAGTGATTCTTGATTAAAAAGGGCATTATGGTAATTTTGAAGGTAAGGGTAAAATGGTAAATTTGTTAGTAAAAGGATAATTTGGTAATTTAGTAAAAAGAGGGAAAAATGGTAATTTTATAATAAAAGGGTAAAATTGTAATTTTTAATTAAAGGGAAAAATAGTAATTTTATGATTAAAGGGAAAAATGGTAATTCAGAAATTAAAAGAGGTAAAATAGTAATTTCGTAATTAAGGATAAAATGGAAACCTTTATAAGTGAAAGGGTGTTATGGTAATTTTCTGGAAGTTAAGGGGTAAAATGGTAAATTTGAAAGTAAAGGGGTAAGATGGTAATTTTGTAAATAAAGAGGGTAAAAGTGAAAATTGGAAAGGAGCAACTTGGTAATTATAATAATTGAGAAGGGTAAAATAATAATTTCAATAACTAAAGGGTAATTTGATAATTTAATAATGGAGAAGGGTAAAATGGTAAATATGATAAGTGTGAGGGGTAATTTGGTAATTTAACCGACTAGAGGGTACTTTAGTAATTTTGATAATGGAGTAGGGTATTTTGGTAATTATGACAATTAAGAAGGGTAATTTGGTAATTTAGATAACCAAAGGGTAATTTGGTAAATTTAATAATGGAGAAGGGTAAAATGGTAATTATGATCGTATAAAAGGGTAATTTGGTAATTTTGACAATGAAGAAGGGTAGTTTGGTGATTGATAATAGAGGATGGTAATTTGGTAATTAACTAAACAAAGGCTTAATTTGATAATTAGGATAATTTGGTAATTTGACCAACTCAAGGATAATTTATTAATTATAATAAAGGAGAAAGGGCAAAGTGGTAATCTAACCAACTAAATGGAAAGTATATTAAGGGTAATAATTATGAAGGGGGATTAGTGACCTAATAAGTATGAGCAACAACTAGGTAACTTAAATCGAGTAAGGGGTAACTTGGTAATTTTGTAACAATGAGGGTATGATGGTAATTTGTCAAGTAAGGAAGGGATGACTTAGTAATTTTATAAGTAAGGGGTAAATGAGTAGTTTGTATCTAACATGTCGTTGTAATTGTGGAATTTCATAATATGACTGAAATAACGCAGATTAGGGAGGTAAGAGTATTTGATAATTAGTAAGTATCACGAGAACAAATTCTAATTTGAAATTAGATGAGATTAATATGGCCTTAATGATTCTTCTGTGTTACCTTGGACAACCATTTGAATAAGAAATGTCTGATAAAATCCGAACGATTAAAAGTAAATAATTATATGATTGTTGTGCTTCTGTGATCACCATTAATTAAGACACTAATACTTAAAGTGAAAGACATCGAGATCGAGAATAGTGGCTCTTTAGGGGTCGCTACCTTAAAGACGTAGTTTAGCCCACGATTATTTGGTATTTTCTGGTGTGCCTTTGTGCCCCATCCAGGCCTTATATCTACTCTATCTAGCTCTACGGACCTAGTTAGGGGGTATGCATACTTAAGGATTAGGTGTCCTTGTTGGTAGGGTATTGAGCTTTATGCACCAGTACGACCAGGGTACTTGTGCGTCCCTAGGTTGATAGTTGAAGGGTACTGAGTAGCTTTTATACATTAGTGCAATCGGTGTACCTTTGTGTCCTGGGATCTTGATCTCCCTATCGAGGCAAATAAATGGAATTGTTGTGCCGATTAAGGGAAAACACTAATCGTTAAAGTGAAAGATTAATGAGCCGGGCCTAGTGGAATTATATATTATGAGTACCGATCCACCGGATATAATAGTGGCCCATGATGTTTTACCCTGGATGATATATATTTCTATTCCGATCCACCAGCCAGAATAGTGGAGGTCCCGAACTCAATTAAATTTTATTTGGATGTGAATAAGTTATGGAAAAATACTAATCATTAAGATGATAGATTAATGATGGACCAATGGCCTTAAGGCCTGAAATATACCGATTATTCATTATGGCCTATTAATATTTGGTTGACTTGTTAAGTATGCGATTGTACGAAAGTGAATGTTACGTATACGCTATTAATATCTGATTGAATTGTTGGATGTGTGAATAAATGGATCCGAATATCATGTTTATACCTATGGTTATGTATGTATGTAGTATCATGTGTGACACTGCAGACCTATTTTTAAGTGTGTATTTAAAGGGTTACTCAGTACCGTAGTACTAAAGGGTTCCATTCGTGGAGCCCCTGCCTATTCAATGGGTAGTACCCCTTGCAGGTCATATTCAGGTGCTATTCAAGTGAGCTCTCGAAAAAGAGCGTAAGGTACTATCCAGTAAATTTTGGGATTTTAATTTGTCTCTTTTAAATTCAATGTAATTTTTATTTTGTAACCACCATTTTTGGATTTTACTCTCGTAAATTGTTTACTTCGCTACTCTGATTTTTAAATGCTTAAGTTTCTCGTAAAATTATATTGTACTCTTTTAGCCTTAGCACTTGGTACTGGAATGGTATGAGTGAACTAGTCTGGTACTAAGTGTGGCGGAAATATCCCCAAAGTTCACGATTTATTAATTTTCTTCTGCTAATTTTCTTGTAATCAACGAATTTTTTCAGTAATGAATTTCAGAGGTGTTACACCACCATTGTAACTTTGAGGCATGTGATTCATTTTTTGCTCCATTTTTACCCTCCTTTAACTTAACATTCTCTTTTTTTTAATATCCCTACCTTCTAATTATGTTTCATCATTGTTTCTTAGGTAGTTTTTTGCAGGTCTCAAAGGAGGCTTTATAGGATTATATGTGCTTAGAGACTGGTGTTCTATTTGGTAAAGATACAAGTTATCGTAAGGGTTTTTCTACTAAATGTTGTGTCTATCATAATATTATTATTATTTTTAATTTCATGTTTTTTTGTTTTATGATGTGATAATGTAATATCATATAATGGAGGGTGAGTAAGATGACAAAGCATGCACTTACACTATATGGTTGCGTTAATACTTATGTTGTAAGACCTAAGCGAATCAATATTATATATAAAATTGTTCGTGGTTTTAAATAAGTATGAAAAGTGGATAATGAATATATTTAAGATGTATAGTGATGTAATAGATTGATGGTTGGAAAATAATGATATCAGACATATAAGGTTTTAGTTAGTTAAATAAGGGTATTTTGCTATCCTTTAGGGTATTTTGGTAATAGGGGTTTATTATGGAGTTTTTGGTGTTTTAATGTGTTAAATGGTTAAAAATATACTAACAATATCATGTTTTATGTGTGTGGGAAAGTGAAATTAACAATTATGTAAAATTAATGCTTGATTATGATGCAGGACAAAACACTCAATAATTGGCTTTCATAATTATGGAACCAATTATTCTTCATTTGGAAAGTATCTCCCATAAATTTGAAGACCAACGGATGGTTACACTGCTAGAAACGTACCAAACAAGCAATTAAGTGTCTATGTGCATGTGTATGGCATGCATGGAATGGATGACCACGTGTATAGGGATTTATTGGAAACTTGGTTGAGCATTAATATTAATATTAGATAATTAATTAATTAATTAACTAGTAGAGTTGGATAATAGATAAAGCATAAAGTTAGCATAAAGGTAGCATAATATCTTCTAACATGAAATCTTTCGAGTTATGCTTTTAGCTAAAGGTAGAATGGCTATAAACAGCCATAGAAGGCACGAGTACGAGAGATTAAAGTTGAAGAACAATATTGAAGTTGAATACAAGTGAATTCTGTGTGAGTTCAATTCAACTTTTGCTCTCATTAAGACATAAATGTTTTAAAACTATTAAACTTAAGGAAATTTTACCCTTTTTCTCAAATTACCACTGCATTTAACAACCCTTTTGAATTGATTAAGAAAAGAATGATAAGGGGATATAAAATTAATTAAATATATTTTAGGTGCATTATTTTATACTCAATTCGTCCACTAAAATAGACGTTTATATATTTTTACACAGATTAATAATTAATAAATTATATTTAATAGCATCTTTGTAATACATTTTATCAACATATGCACATATGAAATTTGCTTAAGTGACTAAAAATAAAGATAAAGTGAGCATTTAATAACGCTAATTGTTACTCCCTCCATATAAAAATTGAAATCATTCTATTATTAAATTTTGGTATAAAAAAGAAAGTCATTTTAGAAAATTAAAAGTCTATTTTTCATTTTTACCCTTACTTTTTTTTAATTATATATGCATTAAATACTTTGTTATTTTTTAATGAAATTATTAGGTTAATTTTAATAATACTTTTATTACTTTCTTAAAATTATGCAAAATAACATAAAGACTTTCTTTTTTATACGGAAAGAGTACTACATATATATATATAATAGTATGGTTATACTATTTTGGAAAATAAATTAATGTCATAACATGTGGATAAGGGTAAAATACTAGTATTAGGCAAATCATTTTATTCATCTCTTCTTTATCTATCTTATATTAGAAATCATTAACATAAATTCTTTCTAGAAAAAGTTATTTTTCCATTGTGAATTAATTAAAGGCAAAATAGAAAATAAATATAGAATTTAGCTCAGGACGAGCTATTATTATTGAATAATGGAATAAGGGAAATTTTCTAATACATCATAAATCAAATCTAATATTATTTATTAATTGAGGACTTTATTGTAATTATATATACTTTAAAATTATGGTTATCATTGATTTTAATTAATTACTCCTTTCATATGTACAAGTAAGTTATACTCCTTAAATTTAATAGTTTTAAAACATCATGATTAAGCTTTTTACCTAATGAGTTCTTTATGTGATCTTATGTAATTGTACCCCTTTATCAACTAAATTGTTACATTACTCAGTATGTAGTGTGTTGATAATTCTTTTTTATGGGTATTGCTCATTTCCGCAAGCAAAGGACTCGGATGCTTTTGTGTAGGTCGATGAGGACCCATTAGATGATTTGGTTGCTTATGATGCTTTACATATGGAGCAATGATTCTTATATATCAAGGCTGGGCATAGAGTTATGATATGCGGTGATTAACTTTTATCTGGATACCTTTTTATACTCTTAGTTCTATGGAATTCATTTTTTTGTATTTTGATATCGCACTAAGAGTCAATCTCCAAACTTGAACTTGATTATGGTGGTAATACCCAAATATTTTGATATTACAACTTTATTAAAATGAAATTTTTTAGTCGTAAAATTTTGGGTTTAATATATGGTGGCTAGAGGTCTCTTATGGTTGTTTCTATACACCTACCATAATAGAAAAAATAAGATCAACAAGTGGATTAAGGATAATGATTAAAAATATGATGATTTTGCTCAAGAGCCATGACAACAATACGCTAACTTCTAATCTTCTACTAAGACGAAGGTATATTTTATTCTAGGTGTACATTTTTGAGTGAATATTAAAATAAATCATTAACTTCAATTAATTTCTTATAGACATGGTCAAAGAACAACTAGAATAATTAATTTAATTTAGTTGATCTAAGTGTCCATGGTTCAAGATCTATTTCCATGTACCAATATCAGAAGGTATAAACCATCATACTTTGATGATAATCACCTATTATAATAATGTCATTATTAAATTACTAACTTTTTTTTTTACATAAAAAAGTGGCTAATCCACAAATTGAATAACTGTTATAAAATATCGATACTTATAAAAAATTAAACACTAAAAATGGGGAGTGGATCTCTAAGAGTTCAAGAAAATATTATGTCAGTATTTTATTTTAATGCTATATATTAGTACTTTATAAATAATTAGCACATTTAATACTTTTTTTTTGTACGAAAAAATGGTTAGGCGTTGCAAGCTAGGAGCTCAAAGTCAAGCAACATAGGTGTTTGAGCATTACAGAACAACCAATTAATGAGACTATGATAGTAGGTGAAGTTCTTGACCAATGTCAAGGCTTTAGGTCTAGGAGAGGTGTAGGACACATAGTGTTGGGATCTTCTTCTTCTAATATGTCTATTTCTAAGTGTGTTCCATGGATTGAGTCCAACACCTCCTAATATAATACTGCATAGCCAAACCCAATAATTGATGAAATGTTGGACTTGCTCCAAAGTCATGACACAAGGATGGATTGTATGAATGGATACATTGATGGTATAATGTAGTATATTCTTACACAACAACCTCCTCATCCCCTTCGGCCTTAGCCTAAAGAAAATAATGATGATCATGACACATTTGCTGAATTAGAATAGAAAGTTTTTAAATATGTAAAATATTTGTAGATAAAATTGACTCTTTTTAAATATGTAAAGCATTTTGTATAATTACATTTAACACATTATGGTTATGTTCTAATATATATATATATAATTATAAATTTATAGATATATTTGAATGTTTATAAAAAAAATTAAAAGTAAAATATTTTTTCCCAAAAAAATGCCATCATTGTAACATTATATAGCGATAACATATTACATCTCAAAATATTTTTCTATTTTTTAATAAAAAAACAAGCACCTTAACGATATCACTATTAAAATGAATTATTATGACAACATATCATCACTAGAATAGTTATTTTAAAATAAATTATTGTTATAAAATTTGAATTTTGTTGTTGTAAAAAATGATATTATGATGACATGTTGCTACTAATAAAAATTAAAAAAAGTCAACATAATTTAAGAATGTCATTATCAGAAATAAATATAGTGATGTTTATTATTATCGCTATGATAATAACAATGACAACATGTATGTCCGTTATCGAAACTATTTGTTGGCACAAATTTGTACCAGCGATTGTATGGCGACAACAATATTTTAGCTTTCAGTAATGACAAAAGTCATCACTATAAACACTTTTTTCCATAATGTTCTAAAGGTTAATTTAGTTGCCAAAATTCCTCATCCCTTCAGCAATGATAAAATTAAACCTAAAAACTCCTCTTCTAAACATATTGGTTACCTTAAATAAATAAGTTTAAAGAGTTAATATTATAGGAATGGAAAAGAAAGAAGTGAAATGGAAGAAATGAATCTTAGATAAAAAGACTTAGAAACCAAAAACCATCAAGGGATGAGATATCAAGTTGTTAGAGGGTAAATGGAAAGGGAAAAAGAAGAAAGGAAAGGAGGGAGGACATGAAATCACTATTGCAATACAATAAAAAAACAGCAAAAAACTCAAGTGCGTAGCTCAGTAAGTTAAAAATGATAGGAAGAAAAAGATGGAAGGCGGAAATTTTTTTAGGGAAAAATGGGTTTATATATGAAGTATAAGATGAAATGATCAACACCTAATAGGAATGAAACATAAAGGAAGCAAGGTTAAGGCATAAAGATTGCTAAAAATGATGGGAAAAACAATTGCGTGGTCGGTTGTTGGTGATTGGGCATCAAGAATCGAGGAGTATGGGACTTGATTTCAGAGGGATAATGTGTGTATAGTTATAGTATGAATTTCAAGATTTAAAACAAAAACAAAAAATAAAGGAAGAGGCTAATGAGCTAGAGAGAACGAAGTGGTGAAAGTTGGAAGAAAATCACCTTTGAGGAAGTTGTGATTTCATGTGGGTTATCAAATGGAAATGCACAATTTGGGAAAAATAAGGTGAGATTTGATAGGGCGGACTAAGAAGCATGGATTGAGTTTTTGATTTTAATTTTGTCTCACTTGAGTTCTAAGATTAGGGTTGTTTGAGAGAGATTATGTTATGGTTGAGTACAGAAAAAAAATATCATAAAATCATAACTATATACTTTGATATAATTTTTATTTGGATGAAAATTAACTAGGTTAAAAGTATGATTGTTTTTTTTAGTTAAACGGTCTTTTAGGATCAAAAGGATGGTTACAAGGGTGATTGCAATATATTTGAATAATTAAATATAAGAAAGTCTAATAATAAAAAATTATTGGGAAAAATAGCAAAAGAATTCTACAAAACATGAAAACTATGAGATTATGTATAATAACTTTATAAACCAAAATATATAAAATAATGGGTATCGGAGTTATTTTTAATCTCAATAGATAAAAAATGAGTGAAGGAAACATAAACGGAGAAGTGGAGGAAGCATATTTTTTCTTCAAAAGCACAATATGAATACCTAGGGCTTCAAATTGCCACAAAATGATGCAAAATATTTAAAACAAAAAAATATATAAAAATAATTTGTCTCATAATTATTTTAATATTTAATGGATAAAAGTGGAAGAAATGACTAAAATTGTCTAATCGTGTTAACATAATTTTTTGTGATTTAATGATTCAAAAGAAATTGTATATAATGAATAAACAAAATTTATGGATGAACTCGAATATACTTTAGGTCGATTGAAGAAATTTAAATGTTTTGAAATGAGGGAAAACAATAAAAAAATCATAATATAATGTGTTTTCCGCAAGCAAAAGAAATGATCAATGAAAAGTTTAAAATTAGTACGAGTGTAATGAAATTTTATAATAAAAGTTTTAGATATGTATTACAAACCTAGTTACATATGGTCATTAAGTTTGGAAGAATAGGGTATTACACACATACTTGCACATTTTGATTTATTTTCATTTGAATATCTAAATGAGAACCTATATAGAGTTACAAAATGTAATACCCCCATTTTTCACTCCTCAAAATTTTTTCTTAAAAGAAAAATATGCGGAAGCCAAATTAGAAAATGGAGAATGTTACTGCGACATGTAACATAAGATAGAAACACATCATCTATATCATCCGATATGCAAAAACTTCTTAGCTCATTTGTCCTCTTCTTCCTTATTTTCTCTCTCTTCTATAAGATTCCTAAGCAAATTTTCTACATATAAAACCTTATTAGATATTCTAAGCTTCGATTATTGTTGATTTATGTTATCATACCTTTCTTATGTTCAAAATTTCTGAGGAACATTACCTAGAATCTTGTAATTTCACCAACCAGCATAAGGTAGAAAAATGTAAGCTTGAAACTTCAAAACCCAACACTTTGAATCTTTAATTTAGACTGGGTTTAGGAGTCTCAATTTATACACTCCCTCACCTTTCTCCTTTCAATAGAACCCTCAGTTATTCAGACACGAAGTCTGCATTTTCTCTCTTCTTCCCTAACCTCCAAACAACCTTATTTTCTTCATATTTTCCTTACCATTTTCCTTTCCCTATGGCTAAATTCTATTCATCTCTACATATTCTAATCCTCTTCCTAGATCCTTCATGTTTTGATTATAAACAAGATAGAGTTAGATTGGGGAAATGAGTGAGGTTTGAATTTCACCCTCGATACTCTCTATTTCCCATGTTGAAAGGTGGACTTTATCTGAATTTCACTTCTAGGTATATGCTTGTATTTAATCTTCTTTGAAAATTTTTAGAAAGGTTTTCATTAAACTTAATTAATTTTCCTTGGAAGGTATTTCAGTGTATGAAAAGGGAATTAAGATTTTAGGGAGTTGTGTTCTTGGTATGTTGCTTAACTTTTAAGGTATGGGTATGGGTATTAATTGTCTTCCCTTATTATTGTAGAAATGTTATGGGTAAGTGAAATATGAGTGTTATAAGTCTATAGTATTTTTGAATATTAAAGATGACCATGTGCATATATTAGTTAATATGGATTGTACAAATGGGTTAGTATAAGGATCGACTAGGAGATTTATATGCTTGGGTTTCAAGTTTGTAAGCTTGGATTCAAAATCTATTGATTTTATGGGTGTTTAAATGATCATAATACATGTGATATGTGAATTGGACTAGCTGCATAATGGTCTAGTAACAAAATAATGTGAATTCATGACTTCCTAGAATAAGTTCAAATATGTCAACATGTTTTGCTGCGAATTCAGGAATAATTTCAGTATGTATCATGTGATTCGTGAATATTATCTACAAAACACCTTAAATGACCTGAATTTAATGGTTAGATTTGATTGAACAAGTTATGGAATTTAATGGTGTGCAAATGGTATTTTGTGTGTTGCTTTCGCCCTAGACCAATTGACTAGTCTCTATAACCGATCAATTAGTCTAGCAAACTGATTAACTAGTTGGTCTATGACTTCGAGAATTTTGGTTTGGTAATTAAATAGATTGACTAATTTAACTAAACCGATTGACTGATTCCTAGAATAGTCGACTGGTTAGGTCAACCAATCGATTAGTTAGCCTACAAATCCAAGAAGTCTTAGCCTCAGGTTAGACCCATAGATCGATATGACCAAACTGATTGACTGGTGAGGTTGACTGATAGAATGATTGACTGGTTGGCCATCACTGAGAGGTGGGCAGTGCCCTGAATAATCAAATGGCCCACAAAAATAGCAAACTGGTTAGCGAGACTCATCGATTGGTTCTTAAAAACTAATTGACTTGTCTCAGCCAATTTTTTTTTCTCTCACATATTTCATTTTTGAATGGGATATCTTAATTTTCTTATGTTTGGTTTATGATCTATTGGGTTGATAGCTATGAAATTATCTAGATTAATGAATTCAAATAATAGATTAAAGGGAATAAAAAGAAGTTATCCAATAGCTTAGCAAAGATAAAGGAAAATAATACAATCATACTGGATAGCTTGAGTTAAGCTTACCTACAATTAGTAATTTTCATCTAGCTAATGAGATAAATGAATTTACAGTGGTAAGTTAAAATTGGACTCTAGGTGACCTTTAATTGGATTGTCACCTTGACCATAAGGAAATAATTTGAACATCCTTTAATGAATGGGTAAGCCTTCAAGCGAATAATGAACTATGATCTCTACCTTGGCATGAGCTAGAGTTGAATTGTGAATAAGAAAATAAATGGAAATTCTATGGTAGGAATAGATTATTATTGGTATTATGATCAAGTGATAATTCCACTCTTTGGCCTATTGAATTATGTACTAGAATAATCTCTTGAAGAGACCCCGAATGGGAAGATTACTTAATGTGAGAACCATATATGGGTATGAGAGTGAAAAATGTTATATGCTTGGTATGATATCGTTGTGGGCCTTTATGTGAAGTGACTTTCCTGAACTAATAAGACACTAATCATATAAAATGGAATAAGCACTGTGAAAGGTTTGGATTATTTGATCCTCGATTAGCTACCGAGGTTAGTATGCCTTCAGGCACTTTTTACCTTCGGACTGGATCCTAGTTGATGCCAGGATCCACGTAGATCCTAGTACCTTTCCTTCTCTAGACACTAATGATGTACTAAAGGGTTTGGTCACCATAGGATTGATATGGACATCATTCCATTGTTCCATCAAGTTTCCTTGGGATGAGTCTAGACTTTGGTTCATTATTACTTTGGCAGGAACTCGGACTTATGTCTGTTAGGTTTCCTTGGCATGAACTAGGACTTTATGTCCACTATTTAGATGTCTTCCATGGTATTGAGGGACCATAGGCAATTATCCCACCTTGCTCAAGAACTTGGGATAAATAAAGCATATACTCACTTAATGCATAAGGTTTTGGTAAAGAAATTCTATTATATCTAAAGTAAGATGATGACTGTAATGAGATTTAGTGAGGAAGTAACCGACCAGCTCTTGTAACATGAAAACTGTTACTTAATATGGAATTTTCTTGCATTATTAATACTTGAGAGCTTACACCTTGTTTAAGCTATAAATATGTTGTAACCTTTATGCTCACCTACTTGCGATTTGATGCTAACCATATGCCCTTTGGGATGTATATTATGCTACATACCTGAAATCTTGAATTATCTATGAGTTATTTCATGCCTTATTGTTATTATGCTCTTGATTCACCCTTGGTTAGAAGTTGTACATGAACTCCTACTTTCTCATCACTAAAATAATTATACTCTACCTACGACCGAATAGATAATCTAAGTATTTCATGATCCATGAATAGATAGTATGCATGTTAAAAGGTTACATACCCTGGTTTTTTGATATGATTATAACCATGTATGATTTAGAGGATTCACTCATATTTTGTATGACCCATGTGATTGAATGGAAATGACATGATATGAAAGTCACATGCATGCTTCGGTAAGTTGTACCATGAGTATATTGTATGGATCTTGCTTGTCCCAAGATCTATATGATGGTGGTAGATTGGTCTACTTAGTATGTATGCATACTAATGTCCTAATGGGGTTATTGTTGTAATCCCTCACTCAATGCCACGAGCAGGAGGTTGATTGCAAGTTTTATTGAGGCCATTGGGTGGCCCATCCTCCTCTCAAAATCTTAGGTTGTTGAGCATGGGGTTTTTCCCAAAGACTTTCTCGTGGTCCTTGAATGACCGTGGTATACTCTCAATGAATTTGATTTACTTCGTTCAAAACAATTTATCTACTTTGTATGTATTTTATATGGATTTGGGCATATGTAGCCCTGGGTTGTAAACAAGGATTTTCTTATCTTGTGCACTCTAGTATTCCTTATAATTTGAATGGTTGGATACTTAATGTAATACCCTATGTTTAACTAGTTATAATTATGTGTACTTAATCACATAAATGATTATAGAATATTTTATAGTCTCAAGATTGTTTTGAGTGATTTTGTAATGATTGCAATTTTGTGGCTACACGCACTTTTCTTATAAAATACTATTTATATATGTAAAATTTTAAGTTAAACCTTGTAAAATATTCTTATAAAATTTTATTTAGGTCCTAAATACATTGAAATGTAAATATAGAAATTTTGGTTTAACTTTATTTGTTTTTGTTATCCCTTTTGAAATTTATATGCAAAATATATAATTAAGGTGTGCTAGGTAAATATCATATCAAATTTGTGTTACAAATTATGAAACATTATATTTAGGTTTGAAATATGTAAATAAGATGATTTGGAAAGTTTTGTGATTTTAGGAATATTTTTGGTATTTATTTTAGTAATTACCTTGTAAGCTTGTTAGTTAACCATCATTTCAATATTTAATATATCAAATCTTGTTATAAATTCATAACATTTTATATGTGAGTCTAAAATAATATTGGAAGGATTTTATTTGGTAAATTTATAAGCTTGTTTGCTATTTTTATTAATTTTATCCTCTATATTGATCTTTCCACCACTAAAAATAATATATAAATCCTAAAATTACTGTTCATACACTAAATTACTTCCCTACACTTTCATGATTAGATTTTGTATCAAATTGACCATTTTTCTTATTCATTCAACCAAATTATGAGCCAAATTTACTTTCATACACTTTCTGCCTATGCTAGTTGTGTCACTTTGGTTTTTATTGCACTCAACCTTCTTCACTTGCAATCCCATGCTTAAATATTCCCTTGGACCTTCACACCGTCACCTCCCCTATCCCTTGGTTGATTGATTGGTTTTCATAACTTCATTAAACCTAAATACACTCTACCACCTTACACACTCAACCACATTGTCCTTAATCATTCAAGTATTGAATAAGCTACCTCACCCCCTCTTGTGGCTACACATTTTTGGTTCCTCCATCCCCTATTTAAACCCAATTTGTCTTGCTTTGTTTTCATTCAGCATTTCTCTCATTTTCTCCTCTTGGTTGCTCCCACCTCTCTCTTCATTTTGCTTATTTTTGCTAAGTGTTCTTAAGCTTTGTTGAGCTTATAACCAAGTCCCATCCTCCTCTCTTTCTCCTTATTCTCTTGTTTTCACTTCTACATTTCCTTCTATCTAGCCTTTATTTATTTTTAAATAAGTAAAGAAGGTTAGATTTTTTGTTAAATTGTGAAGTTGTCATCTTTTGCCTTCTCCTCTTGTGTCTCCATCTTTCGAAGGCGTTGATATTCTTTTGGAGGTTTTTTGTATTATTTTTATATTTGTGCATAGAAAGAGGTAACCTATATTCTCTTACTAAATATATAAAAATCATGTGATAGCATGTTTGGGGTTTCTTATGTTATACATAAGCATAATTCACTACTACGGAAACAGGAAATAATAACGGGACATTAATAACGGTGGTTCGAAAACCATAGTCAAATCCGTGAAAATTAATGCGCGGGAAGTTTTAATAACGATTTTACGTAATAACCATTATTACAAGTGCAAGGTAAAATTTTGCACGAGAGTTTTAATAACGGTTGACGTAAAACCGTTATTAAAACATGATTTAATAACGGTTCAAACAAGAACCGTTGTCAAAATTGGCAAGGTTTTAATAACGGTTCCTCTAAAAACCGTTATTAAATCATGTTTTGATAACGGTTCTTGAAGGAACCGTTATTAAAACATGATTTAATAACGGTTCTTACAGGAACCGTTATTAAAATCTCCTTTTATTTCGTTCTCTTCTGTTTCATGCCAAAAATTTCACTCTACTGCTTCCCTCTCGTACTCTCTTTCTCTTGTGAACCCTTGCACCACGACTCCAGCTCCTCTAAATTAAGGGAAACCGTCGCACCACCATCTCTCCACCACCCCTCTGCTATTCTTGCGAACGTAGCCAGCATTTGTACCTTCGTCGTTGTCATTCTCAACTTGTACGTCTTCGCTCCCTTTACGTATGTGTTGTTCTTCCTTCATTGCTTAATTTGTCTCTACTGATATGTATGTATATATATATATATATAAATGCATGCATGTTGCACCGAAGAGGTTGTGTTTGATGTGTTGTTCGAAAATCTGTCGTTTGATGTGTTGGTGAAAAATTTTGCTGTGGCCTTTTTTGATTATGGTCGGCCGAGACCTTAATATATACGTGTGTGTATATATATATATATAAATGTGTTTATAATCTATTTTATAAAAATATGTATTATTATTTTAAGAGAATCCACAAGCCTAAAATATATATTATTATCATAAGATATGTATGTTCTAAGTATAAAATTAAGGTGTATATATTTTTTTAGCACTCACATTATTATATATGCAGATGATCATGTGTATTTATATGTTTTTTTTTATATATATATTTTGTAAGACGTGTATGTTTGCTTTTCCGTAAAATGTGTGTTTATATGTGTTCTATTATATGTATATATATTTATAATATATTTATATATAAGATGTGTATGTATAATCTTAAATAATTGTGGTTAGGGTTGGGGTTGGGGTTAGGGGGGAGGGTTAGTGTTAGGGTTAGGGTTAGCTATAGGTTTAGGATCATTATCTTATGAGGTTTAGTGTTATTTTTATTATAATTTATTAGGGTTAATTATTGTTAGGGTTAGGGGAAGGGAGGGGGAGGGTTAGGGTTAGGGTAAGGGTTTATCATTTATTATACTAAATATAAACTAGGGCTATAAGGAAAAATCCTAAGGATAAGGGTATTGTGCATGGGGAAAAGTTGAGGAGGTTGGTTGGGCATCGGTGTTGTGATCGATAAAATTTAAATAGAGATGAATGATTGTGTATAATAATCATATAGGATTTATTAGATTGTACTATATATATATATATTATCTTATTAATATCTACTTGATTTTACTATGCGTAGCTTGAATGATTTGATGATAGTTTGATGTTTAGCCAGTTTGTTAAATATATAACTAAAGATTATGTCCTTATTTTAAATAGTTTGATGTTGTTAGGTTTACATAGTTGGTTATGATCTGGTAGAATATATTTATGATTTGTCTAGCTAGTTGAAGATCAGTTTACATATTCTGTAATTTAGATCCTTTTAATTTCGACAACAACCTTGATGATAAGATTTAGTGGTTCTCATTTGTAAGTAGTGATTAGATGACATACCCTCCACTGTATTTTCATATGGCGCCACATAGAGATGTACAGACTTATGTGATATGGTTATATGACGAGCTATGTCATTTGTACGCGAGTGGCTCATCCTATCACCCCTTCCATTTCAGATCTTATCACCTTCTATTGACCCTGCCTCAGATAGAGCCATGGGCATCGGCTACGTCTACTTTTTTGCAGTGATTTGTCTACCACACTGATGCACCACACCTGAGATTTATTGAGGGTGAGTTGTTTGCTAGAGAGTATGATAGGATATCGAGAGAACTGATGGTCATCGATAACGATTGGAGGTATCATCATAGCTTGCCTCGGAGTATCCACCTCGGTTACCCTAGAGTATCCGTGAGTAGACTCTCATTTCATGATATCAGGGATCAAATGATATATCGTGATGAGTGGACTTTTAGAGTTATAGTTTTTAGTCGGGCTCGACGAGGCTATCGAGGGATTTAGTTTTAGATATGAGTTTTCATTTTTTAGGTATTTGAGTTATAGCAACATTTTGATGTATATAGTGCTACTATTGCTTAAATCCTGTAGTATGCATATCTTTTGTAAATTGAACTATTAATTGTATAATATTTTTCTACGTTTGTATGTATGCATATATATATAAATAAATATATATATATATATATAGAGAGAGAGAGAGAGAGAGAGAATAGCATGATACATTTGAGATTAATTCTTTTTAAGCAAGAGTGATTTGAAAATTATTATACTTATAATTCAATTGATTTCTAATAATTACTTTCATGTGGGATATATCTAGATTCAAATAATATGGATTGGAAATGGTTGTCTGCAAATCGTCTGTCTAGAGAATATAATGAAGGAGTGGAGTTTTTCATCAAGTTTGCAGTTGAACATGCTTGGGACTCTAGTAGAATAGTCTGTCCTTGTTTGAAGTGTGCTTATATTCAGCGTGTCAACGCTAATGATTTGAGAGATCATTTATTTGTGTATGGAATTGATACAAGTTACACTTGTTGGATATGGCATGGGGAAACAGAGTCTAAATATGAAAATGACGATGTTCGGAGGGATAGTAGTGGATCATCATTTGATAACTATCAGGGACATTTGTTAGAGGAGATGACTCAAAAGGTTGAGGAAAGTGTTCGAGATTGTCCAAAAATGTTTGAGAAGTTATTGAATGACTCGGAGAAACCTTTGTACGATGATTATAAGACGTTTAAGCGATTATCCGCTACTTTAAGGTTGTACAACTTAAAGGTAAGTAACAGATGGAGTGATAAGAGTTTCACAGAATTATTGTCACTTGTGAAGGATATGCTTCCTGATGATAACGTTCTACCCGATCGTACGTATGAAGCGAAGAAGATTCTATCCTCTATGGGCATGAGTTATGAGAAGATACATGCATGCCCTAATGATTTTATTTTATATCGCAATGACAATGCATCTTTGGATAGTTGTCCTAATCCTGAATGCAAAGCACCACGATACAAGAAGAACAAGGTGCCCGCTAAGGTGTTATGGTATTTTCCTATAATACCTAGATTAAGGCGGATGTTTAATGATATTGAAGATGCCAAGAACCTAAGATGGCATGCTGATGACAAGATAGATGACAGGCTTCTTAGACATCCTTCCGACTCTCCACAATGGATGACGATTGATGGGTCATTTCCTGAATTTGGTAAAGAAGCAAGAAATTTGCGCCTTACACTTTCTGCAGATGGAATGAATCCGCACAATCAAGGCAGCTACAGTTTATGGCCAGTGATTTTGGTTATATACAATTTACCTCCGTGGCTCTATATGAAACGCAAGTATATGATGTTGTCTTTACTCATTTCCGGGCCAAACTAATCTGGGAATGATATTGATGTTTATTTAGCACCTTTGATTAATGATTTGAAGTTCTTATGGGACATGGGCGTTGAAGTATTTGATGCATATGGTCAAGAAAATTTCACTTTGGGAGCATTGTTATTCTGTACTATAAATTATTTTCCGATGTATGGAAACTAGTCAGGTTATAGTGTGAAAGGCCATTATGTATGTCCGATATGTGAGGAGAATACTTCATTTTTTCAACTAACACATGGCCAAAAGACTTTGTTCCTTGGGCATCGTAGGTTTTTACCGAAGAATCATCATTATCGTAGGCAAAGAAAAGCGCTCAATGGATTTCGAGAAGAAGGGCAGGCACCAATCCAGTAGACGGGTCGACAAGTGTGGCTGAAGATGAAACATTTGAGTGTCAAGTTTGGGAAGAAGAATAAAGATAAGCCTCCATCAGTTGGGTGGAAGAAGATGTCAATATTCTTCAACCTTCCTTATTGGGAATCTTTTTACGTGGGACATGCCCTTGATGTGATGCATATTGAGAAAAATATATGTGACATTCTTGTTGGCACATTACTTAATGTTCCATACAAGACTAAAGATGGGATAAATGCTCGAATGGATATGGAAGAAATGGGTATTAGACTGGAGCTGACACCGCAAGACAACGGAAGAAGAACATATTTACCGTCGGCGTGTCATACTCTTTCCAAAAAAGAGAAAATTTCATTTTGTGAATTCTTGCACGGTGTCAAGGTTCCGGAAGGGTATTCTTCAAATTTCAGAAGGCTCGTGTCGATGAAAGAGTTGAAATTAATTAACATGAAGTCTCATGATTGTCATATCTTGATGCAGCACTTGTTGCCGATAGCTATACGTGGAATTTTTCCAAAACGTGTTCAAATTACTATCACGAGGCTTTGTTGGTTTTTTAAAGCCGTCTGCTCTAAAGTTATACATCCTGATAGTTTGGAAAACTTGCGAAAAGGGATTGTGATTATTTTGTGCCAACTTGAAATGTATTTTCCACCGTCATTCTTTGACATTATGGTACATCTAACTGTTCATTTAGTTTATGAGATAAAGATGTTAGGACATGTTCATGGGCATTAGATGTACCCCTTTGAATGGTTTATGAAGTTGATAAAAGGTTATGTGAAGAATCCATATCGCCTAGAAGGATGTATTGTTGAGAGTTACCTGGTGGTAGAGGCAATTGAGTTTTGCACAAAGTACTTGTCAAATGCTGAAGCTCTTGGTATTCCTAAGTCTTGACATGCGGGAAAATTTGAAGGACAGGGTATTAGAGGCAGATAGCTTGGGCGTGTAGACCCTAACATGTTCCGTGCAGCACATCTATATGTATTACACAACAGTGATGATGTTCAATCGTACATTGAAGAGCATATGACTTCTTTACGGATTGAAAATCCATCCAAGACTGAGAAATAGATTATCGATAAACATAATCTTTCCTTTATTAATTGGATAAGAGATCGCATCATTCCACTCATCGGTCATTCCCCAACTTTAATTTCCGAAACCCTGCATTGGTTGTCTCAGAAACCTCGTTATGAAGTTTTTCAATATACCAGTTATGTGATCAACGATTGCACTTTTTATATAAAAGAACAAGATGGGAAGAGTACAATGCAGAACAGTGGGGTGACTTTAGTGGCTAAGGCAATGCATGTTGCTAGTGCGAAAGACAAGAATCCAACTTATGCAGATATGAATTATTATGGTGTGATTGAACATATATGGGAGTTAGATTACACTGTATTTAAAATCCCTGTATTCGGCTACAGATGGGTTGATAACGGCAGTGGGGTTAGATATGAAGATGGATTCACATTAGTAGATCTTAATAGGGCAGAGCATAAACAAGACCCATTCATCTTAGCATCACAAGCAACACAAGTATTCTATGTCACTGACCTTGCTAATAACAGATGGTCTGTAGTACTATCTACGAAAAAAGAAATGCCAATGAATGTAATGATGAAAATGATGTCAATTGGAATAACGAGTGTGTCTCAGCTGTGCAAGCAACTCAATTATTGAACTATGATAACAATACAATTAATGAGGAGGAAATATATGTCAGGGATGATCATCGTGAAGTAATATATGTATCAGATCCTGAATCTAATCTAAAAACAATGGGGGGAAAAAGAAGGAAAAGAAGGCAATGAGGGTAATAATATTGTAACATATAATATCTATGTTGATTTTTTTCAACTCAATTATGCTCAATACATAACATTCTAACATAATTTATTTATTGATTTCTTTTAGAGATATGGCCAATAAGAATATTGATAGGGACAACAGTGATGAAGAAGGGAAAAGAGGGCCGACAATTATGAGAATCATCACAGATATGAGGAATAAAGGAGAACTAGTCGAGTTGGGATGGAATACTTATAATCTTCCCATTGGCCCTTATGCAGACATGTTTTTGACTTACATTTCACTTGTGACACATAACCGTGTTCCTATCTCCTATAATAATTGGAAGCAGGTTCCAACGGGTCATAAGGAGCATATTTGACAGGAAATCACGGTAAATATACTATTTTATGTAATCATTTATATATGTAACATGTTATTAATTTTAATACACTAATATCGGTATACTAGAGAGTAGGAAAAAATGGCTTCTTAGACATTGTGGGGAGCGTTTAAGAACATTTAGGTCATTTTTACCTCGTAGGAAAATGTACAAAAAGAGTGATGGTTCTCTACGGCAGAATCCACCCAAACGATACGGTTTCATCGATCAAGAGAGTTGGAACCAATTTATTGCATATCGTCTTACGGGTGATTTTAAGGTATTTGTTAGATAACAATTAATTTTTTTTATCGATCCTAGTATTATACATAATATTGAAATAACTATGTCGCTATGTTTTGGCTGGTGACATAGGAAAAAAGTGCCAAAAATAAAGATATTGCGAAGCAGAATAAATACCGGCATAATATGGCTCGCAAAGGTTATGCAGGCCTTGAAGAGGAGTTGGTATGTATTTTGTGATTTATCTATTCATAGCGTACTGACGAATTTTATAATATTGGTAAATTATAAGAATATTTTTTGATTTATAGCTCATAGCCCAAGACTTAGACCCATATACCTCGTCTATTAATATTGGTACATTATGAAAGAAGGCTAGAGCAACAAAAGATGGATATATTAATGAAGATGTAGATGTTGCAGCGAAAAAAATTGTAAGTTTGTAGATATTTGGAACCCTGCTTACTTTTCTTTTAGAAAACTATTATATTATGCTTATTCATGTAAGCTAATTTTACATATATTATATACATTACAGGACAAACTTCAAGCGTCAGATGGTGAGGAGGGGGTACACCAATATAACATTGTATCACAGGCTATAGGAATTGTAGAACACCCTGTAAGACACAGGGGTCTTGGATTAGGTGTTACGAAAACGAGCGTACGTGGTCGATCTCGTGGTTCTCGTAACACTAATGAGCAAGTCGCCATCCTTACACAGAAATTGAACGTGGCATTTGAACGGATGGCAACAATGGAGCAAGAGTTGTCATTTATTAAATCTCAAGGGTATAAGCCATCTGATTTAGTCGACCATGATCAGCTTCACATACCTAATGTAAATAGTGTTAGAGACAGTTGTGAAGCTGATGCACGTCTTTCTTCTCTTTCCGAGGTAAGCATTACATAACTTTGAATTGTTATTAAATGTATTCGGTGTCATAAATAATTAATAATGTGTAATATTTTCGTTTACGGTTTGCATAAATGTGACTTGTTAGCGAATGATCTTTCAACTCTTTTGGCGAAAGGAAGGGTCTACATCAGTCATAGTACCCAAACGCAAACTGTCCACGGGTACAACTTAGCCCTACTTATAAGGCCGGTGAGTATTGATACTCCAATCATTGGTAGTGCGCCCTTGCCTTGTTATAAAGAGGGCGATGAGGCAGCCACAGTGCTAGAAGCTCATGGAAGCTTCGTGCCTTGGCATGTGGATCAGATACGTCTCACTACTAAAGAGGTATTGACATTCAATATCTTCATTAGACCTAGTTTAGTAGTTACATTGTTTATACCTTTTTCATATATATATGCTCAATACATATTTTGTTTATAATTATTATTTAAGGAATCAAAGAAGAAGACTGCTCCTGCTAGTAAAACTAAGAGAGGTACTAGTAGAATGAGCAACACAAAAGAGGGCGCTGCCAAAGGAAAGAGAGCTAAATCTGAAAAATCATTTGCCCCACAAAAGATTCGTTCTTCGAAAATACTCCAACCTCCACCAGCATTAGCTTTATTGTATTTCTATGCCCAAAACTACCTCGGGAATAATTATATTTCCATTGATTGTCGTTCTGAGTATGTTAAAAGGGACGATGCTACTTACATGGTATCGACAGTTGACATAAACGACATTTATAATCAGGAATGGATGTCAACCACGAGTGTCGCCTTTTATGTCACGTAAGCATTATTTCATATTTCAGATTTTAGTACTCTTGGAGACATAGAATTTTTACGACCTCTTAAGCTTATATGAGTTATTAGTTATTAACAAATATCCATTATTATTGTCGTCCATATATAGGTTGGTAGCTAGTCGTGTTGCGTTGGAGGGAATGTTGTCCTCTATTGTTTTTGTGTGCCCATACTACATAGCTGACAGTAGTACAATAACAGAGGGTAGGCACATAAACTATTTAGTGGATCGCATTTTGATTGAAGGACACAGCAAGCTCTATCTCATTCCTCACCTCGCAACTGAACATTGGGTTTTGTACGCCGTCCGACCTGATCTTAATAAATTTTATGTGTTTGATTCCCTTCGAACCTATGACGTGCCTTTTGAGGTCGCTCGTCGTGGTGGGAAGGAATTTATAGACATGTTAGTATACTTTTCACTTCTTACTTCATTAGCTTATTTATACATATATATATATTCTACTTTCATTATTTGAGGTATATATACTTACAATATTATGTATCCAACTCTATTTATTAGGGCACTACGGACGGCATATCAAAGGAGAGGTGGGAATGGTGTCCCAGACCCAAAGAATCTTCAATATGAGCCTATCATGGTAAGTAGGAAGACAACTATTTTGTATTTTTTTTAATTCAAATTAATATATAATAGTTAGAGAGCTAATTGAATTCATTTGACAGTGTCCACAACAGCAAAACGACGATGATTGTGGATACTATGTATGTAGAGCAATGGATCTTATAGTCCACAATAGATCGGTCAACATAGATCCAAGCCATGTATGTTTGCTTTTCTATATTTTTCTATTAATGAATCATGACATATATATTTTTGACCTAATGTCTAACTGTATATTAATTAAACATGGGTGTTGTAGTTTTTCACCGATGACTATGCACGAGGCCAACAATATAATGTTGATGAAATTGATGAAGTTAGAGACCAATGGTCCAAGCACGTGCACTCATTCATTCGGTATTAGGTAGCGATCTATATATTCTACATGCATTTTCAGGTTTGTATTTTGTCTACATCTTTTGGTCTTCCAGCCTAGATCTGTGAACTCTTTACTTTGGGGTGTAGAGATACCAAATTGTGGTATGGCCACTAATTTTTATTCCTAAGTATAGTTGGTGTATTGATACATGCATACCAATTATAGATTGATTGAAATTATGGTGTGATACCCTGCTGGTATGAATTGATGTTGTTTTACATTACAGATTTCGTAATTGTTTGAATATACAACTGTGTATATGGGCAGGAACAAAACATAAAAATGCTAAAAAAAACATATACTTTTAATAACGGTTCTATGAAAACCGTTATTAAAACCTATGCTTTAATAATGGTTTGTAAACAAAACCGTTATTAAAACTCCTTATAATCTGATATTTATGCGCATTTAATGCGTATTAGAGGGTTTAATAAACGTATAATCAATTTCCGAAACGGTAATTCGATGATGTTTTAACAACGGTTTTTGTATTAACCGTTATTAATATATGGTTTTCAACAACGGTTTTTTCTGATAAACCGTTATGAAAACCTTATTTTTAACAACGGTTTACTGCGAAACCGTTATTAAAAGCTCCATTTTAACAACGGTTTTTAAGTAAAAACCATTATTAAATATGAAGTTTACACACATATTCGCGGGTTTTTGTGTATTATTCATGACGGTTATGAACCATTATTAAAGATATAATAACGGGCGATTCAATAACGGTTGAAAACCGTTATTTAAATTGTAAAATAACCGTTATTAAAAGCCCTTTCCGTGGTAGTGATTTATGCTTTCTTATAATCTCATAAAAAAGTATGCATGCACCATATATTGTCATTAATTTCTCTAAGTGTGTGACCATGTATGTTTATGCAAGGGTATGTTAAATTTATGTATTATATATATATATATATATATATATATATATGATAGCATATTAAAATAGGGTTATTCATGTTAAAATAATAATGCATGATTATGGTTTTATGTGCTAAATGAGCTTAAATGTGTTTTAGGGGGGAAATTGTATTTTTGTCACACCTAAAAATTTATAGAATTGAAATTTTATATTAATGTACCTATTTTAATGTTATTTATTCATACCATGAATATGACTTAATTCTAATAATAATTGCTATTAAAGTGGGAAGTTATTGAGTAAATAACATATAAGGGCATTTTGATCATTTATGACTTATTATGCCTAAAAGTGTGAATAAATGGAATAGGATAAGCTTAATCGACTCCTAGGTTGACCTTAGTGTTAAATTTAATTTTGGTTTGGATTTTTGACCTTATGGTTGATTTAAATAATTGAAAATAAAAGAAAACTGGTTAAGTATGAAATTGGAATCATTTTACATTATGTGATATTTTATGATCACCTTACTAAGATATTAATATTTAAAGTGGAAGACCTCGAGATTTGGGAATGGTTGCTCTTTAGAGTTAGCTACCCTAGATACGAGGTAAGAGCCCTCGATTTGGTTTGGTGGCTTCATCGAATGCCTCGGCATTTCAGCTAAGGCCCTACTCTACTCTATAAGTGACCTACGAGCCTTATAGGGGGTATCAATACTTAAAGATTAGGTATCCTAGGATGGGAGGATATTGTGTTGCTTGTTACACCAATATGACCAGAGTACTTGTATATATCTAGGTTACAAGTTGGGAAGATACTTTGTTGCTTTAGTGTGCTAGTATGACTGGTGTACTTATATTTCTTTAGGTTATTATTGTATCCCCTCAAGTAGTTAAAATAGAAATAATTGTTGTATAAGGATTTGAATGGATTGTTGTGATATTTTGATTTAGTAGTTTCCTCTGCGCACTACTTAGTTTTGGTATGTTGGTTTGATAGTTACATTCGTGAACTATTTAGATTTGATGCATTGGTTTCTAATTGTCTCAGTAATTTCCTTATCATGCTATGAGTAGAATAGATGTGGTTATTGTGAAAGACCTTAATTATGGTTTGGTTTTTTTCTTTTCGTGGGACACCCTTGGTATAATTGGATGTAATACTCCGTTCTTAGACACGTTAATTATAAATTAATAATCATATGATAAGTTATAATTATTATTTTATGAGGTTAAATTTTAAAAGTATTATTATCATTCGTATTATTACGATAGTTTAGGTATAAAAATAATCAGGTTAAAAAGTTGATAGAAATTGACTATTTATTTTAATCCTAATTTTTACCCGTAAATCTTATCCTAATTATTTTATAAATAACGGTGACCCATAACCCGAAATAAATTCCTAAAATCTATTGTCAATTATTCTATATTTTTTGTTTTATTTAAACCTATCTTAAATCGATTTATTTTTCCCCGAATTATATTTCTACCTGATATCCTAATTTACCTGAATTGAATATAAAATATTTTTTCTTCTCTCTCTCTCTCTCTCTCCCTTTACCATTTGCTATCCCATCCCCGTAAATACTCTCCCCGTCTCCCTCATTGTCTTACTTTACTCAACCATCACTTCTCGCATCTCTGCATTTAATCACATATATGCACAATACACTCTTACACTATATACATTCACACGAAACATCTCCGCACACTTACACAAAGCCCCAACCCATTATTCCTCCCAGCTCCCTCCTATTTCTTTTGGCTAACACACACCCAAACAGCCCTATCGTTCTCCCCTCTCTCCTTTGTTTGGTTTTTCTTTCCCACACCCAATAGCCCTCGACCTTCCCTGCGTCCAACCCATTGCCCAAACAACCCTCTGCTTGCTCCATCCCATAGCAACCGCCGACCACCATCGCCTCCTTGTAGCCTCATCCTCGACCAGCACCACCACTGAATAAACCGACCACAGCCACCACACCATCACGCAGCACCACCACCAACCCCCGATCTCATGCAGCACCACCTCCCCTCTGTATTTCTTCATCCTGTGCGCCCAACCTCGCAGCCACCTCAGCCCGTAGCAACCCGTCGCTCAGCTCCTCAAAGCCAGCCTAGCCACTCCTCCACCACCCTACAGCCGCCAACCACACCGCCACTGCGACCCCTGCCTGCCACCACCAACCGAGCCCTGCACCCCTGCACCTCTATTGGCCCTGTATCCACCACCGAGCCATCCCACCATCTCCACCTCGCCAACACCAGTCTCCAGTGTAACATCACCACCGAGCCTAGCCACCACCATTTCGTCCAAGCCCAACATCACCAACACTGTAGCCAATCGGCCACTAGCTCTGTCGACCACCACATCTGCCACCCTTTTCTTTCCCTGCCTTGCCGGCCAACTCTCGCCCAACCGATAGCCCCTTTTTCCCTCGTACAAGCTCACGTTGAATTTGCAGCATGAGTGAAATATTTTACTACATGTGTTTTTGGTACCAATATTAAATGTAAGGGTATTTTGGTAATTTTAGAAAAATAAATATTTTTATTATATAATTATTATTTTATCTGATAGATATTAATTTGATATTTGTGGTATTATTTTTAGGTACGAAAGTTTAATTAGCAGGACCTAATAAATTTTAGTGGAAACCACTAATTTTATGTTTTCGCTAGAATTAAAGTAATCGTTATACTCTACTAAAATGATAAATATTGCATGATAGTACAATAGGGTTTTTGATGTATGAAATATGTCAAGCATGAATTATTTCGATATAATTATGTGTTAATTATTATTATTATTATGAAAATAGATAAAACGAGCATATTATCTGATATAAAATATTTCGGGTACGAAAGTATGATTTAAAATGATTCTAATGACGGAAAAATATGTTGTATGATAATTATGTGTAAAATAATAGGTTGAGCATGCTTAGATGTAATTATGGAATAATTATTATGAATGTGTGTTATGGGCAATTTAGTCATTTTTGTGCATTATGATATCTATCTTGAAAATTATGTTTAATATGTATTATCTGTTGTGGATTATACAATCATGTGTTCTGTATGTCTTAAAAGTTTATGATAGGGTTTGCATGCAGAAACTTGTGTAAGGGCAAATTGGTCTTTTAACATGACTAATGATTTAAATTATATAATAAACAATTAGATTATTTTTTTTATCCTTTTCACAACAGATTAATAAATAAAATGGATTTAGTATTTAAATGAATGATAATCTGATAATTATTGGCCTTAGGGGCATTTTGGTCATTTCAGCCTAGTACGCCCAAATGTGAATAATTGGATATAGGATGGCCTTAGACTTTTGGTAGGTTGACCTTAGTATTGACTTTGACTTTATTTTATACTGTTGATCGTATGGTTGACTTGGATAATTAAAAATAAAGGAAAAATGAATAAGTATAGAAATGAGAATAAATGTGTAATGTGTGTTATCTATGATCACTTTATAAAAATACTAATACGTAAAGTGGAAGACCTTGATTTTGGGAATGGTTTCTCTCTAGGGGTAGCTACCCTAGAGACGAGGTAGGAGTCCTCAATTTGTTTGGGTTTCTGGTGTTCCGGTTGTGCCCCAATAAGGCCCTAATCAACTCTATAGGTGACCTACGGGCCCTATAAGAGGTATCGATACTTAAGGATTAGGTGTCCGAGGTGAGGAGGGTACTGTGTGCCTTGTACATCAGTATAACTAGAGTGATGTTATGACTCTGGATTGGATGATTGGAGGGTATCGTATTGCCTTATGCGCCGGTATGACCGATGTACTGTTATGTCTCCGGGTTATTATTGTATCCCTCTTGAGTAAATAAAAATGGAAATGATATAATTGGAATGATAATTATTGGATATTGGATTGGTTTGGTAGTATTTGTTGTGCCTACCTGTGGTTTTGGGTAGTAGCCATTGTGCCTACCTATAGTTTCGGTAGCAGTAGTTGTGCCTACTTGTGGTTTTGGATAGTAGCCATTATGCCTACCTATGGTTTCAGTAGCAGATGTTGTGCCTACCTAAGGCTGTAAATGAGGTGAGCTAGTTTAGTATTTGGCTCAGCTCGGCTCGTTAAAAGTTTGGTTTGGCTCGTTCGTTTAGTTAAACGAGCCTAAAAGTGAGGCTCAAGCTCGGTTTGTTTATTAAATAAGCCGAGCTTGAGCTCGAAAAAACTCATCTCGGTTCATTTTTTGGCTTTGCCTTATAAATTCGGCTCGGCTCGTTTGTTTAGTTAAACAAACCGAGCACATACCTCATTTTAGGCTTGTTTAGTTAAATGAGCCGGACCCAAGCCTAGAGATATTCGGCTCGTTTATAGCCCTATACCTACCTATGGTTTCTGTAGTAGCCATGATGCCTACCAGTGGTTTTGGGGTAGCAGCCTTTGTTATATGGATTTTATTATATTGTACCTATAAACATATCTATGACGGTCTGTAATTGGTTGGGGTTAATGCTGAGACATGAATTACTCTGTAAATGTTATAATTGTGGTGTAGAATGGGGTTTGAGTATTGTTTCAGAAATCATCTTAGGATGCTTAGTTGATAAGTGTTATTATATGTCTTATACAATGGTAACAATATACCTTGCATGTGTTCTATGTTGTTTATCATATTAATTTGGTAAAAAGGGTTACTCAATACTGTAGTATTGAAGGGTTCATTTTCGTGGGCCACTGCCTATTCAATGGGCAGTGGACTTTGTAAGTTAGTTCCCGAGTCCAGTTAAAAGCTGTCATTCTGTTCTGAGAGCGTAGGAATATCCGGTGTCCCATTTTTTATCTGGTCTCCAATTGTTTCGGACTTTTATGTCCTCTTGTAATTTCTCTCTTAAGTTTTGGTAGACTACCAACATTGCTTTTAACTAGTAATGTACTCATCTATTACTCTCTGTATCTTAACTTTTTTCATCATGTTATTTGAGTAAAAAAATGTTTTAGCCTTAGCTCTTAGTATAAGAATGGTAGTGGATGCCAAACTTATACTGAGTGTGGCGGTAACACCCATTGATTTTGTATTTAACGCTTATGGAAAAATGAAAATTATTAGTAGTAAAAATGGGGTGTTACATTGGATGAATGAAATAGTTGTAATATAGTTAAGTTTGATGTGATGGACAAGTGGCATATGATATGATATGAGTTATGGTATGAATGTGGCACTTACCTATGGTATGTACTATTTAACGTGTTATGACATGATACTTTGTGTTATCTTCTATGTGATCCATGTGATATTTGCATACTTAGTATTATATATTGGTTTACTCAGTACCTTTGTACTGATGGGTTCCATTTTATGGTCCCCCACCTATTCAATGGGTAGTCTTTACCTTGTAAGAGTGCAACTTGATGGTTTTTTGTAGTGACTAATAGTTAGGAATATCTGGTGCCCATTCCTGCATCTTTTGATTTGGATATCTTTTGGACTCTTATGTCCCCTTATGTATTTTTTGTCCCTTGTCAGTTGTAACTCTTTTGTTTAATCTTGTGTTATCTGAACAGTTTTATATTATAATGAAACCTTTCTATTATTCTTATCAATTGTTATTATTAATTTAAGTAGATAAATGTTTTAGCCTTAACACTTAGTATAAGAAAGTTAGAGGAACCAGACTTATATTAAGTGTGGCGGTAACACCCTACATTTTTATTGGTTTAGCTTCTACAATCAACTCTTTTTAAGGAAATTTCCAAGTGCCAAAAATGAGGGTGTTACACTTAGCCTTGTGTCTAGAGCAAGGTAAGTGGTGAGGCTCCCATCTTGTGTAGATATGGTAGTAGCACCTCATTTTTCATGAGTTGGTTTTGTATTTCCACTTCTACAATGTTTTCAAACAAAATTTTTTGATAGTGAAAAATGGGGGTGTTACAACCTGTGTGCTAAAATGTTATGAATTATTATCTTTTAGCCATTTCATGACAAATTTCTCATAATAATAATGTCTAGTATGGTTCACTACTACAAACACGGGAAATAATAACGGGACATTAATAACGGTAGTTCGAAAACCGTTGTCAAACGCATGAAAATTAATCGGCGGGAAGTTTTGATAACGGTTCTAGTTAAAAACCGTTATTAAAAGGGCAACGTTAAAATTTGGACGGATGTTTTAATAACGGTTTTATATAAACCGTTATTAAAAGAGGATTTAATAACGGTTCATATTAGAACCATTGTCAAAAGTCAGAAGCTTTTAATGACGGTTCCTGGAAGAACCGTTATTAAAAGATGTTTTAATAACGGTTCTCTCAGGAACCGTTATTAAAACCCCAAAATCAAACTTTTATTTCGCTCGATTCTGTTTCGTGCCAAAATTTTCAGACTCTCTGCACTTTCGTTCTCTTGCTATCCTTAATTCTCCTTGCAAACCCTCGCACTGCCACACCGAGCACCACCAGGCTCCTCTCAAGTAAAGGAAACCCTCACACCGCCAACTCTCCACCACGCCCCTGCCATTGTTCCGAAGCTAGCTGGCACTTGCACCTTCATCCTCCGTCGTGTTTGAAGCCCTTGCCTCTCTCAACATTCTGACCATCGTGTTTGTAGCTAGCTCACTTTATGTATGTTTTGTTCTTCCTCTCGTAACTTTTTTATCTACTTATATAAATGCATGTCGCCAGGGTTTCGTTCGAAAATGTGTTGTTGAATGTGTTGGCTGAAAATTTTGCTATTTGTTGTTGAATTTGTTGCGTTATTGTTATATATTAACAAATGCATGTGTTGGCCGAGAGCTTTACATATTATTGTTGTATTTTTTTGTATGGAGAATATAGATTCAACATTATTTAGAGCAACAACCATAATAAACAAAAGAGAAGACATTATTGAGGTTATTTAGAGCTAGATTCAACTGTAAACTTTGGAGGGTCATAACTTTTTCATGCCACCTCGGATTTAGGTGATCTAGGAGGCTATTTTGGGTATTTTTTTGAGATCTACGACGTGGAAAATGGTGGAGCCGGTTTGGGCAATGTTGGAGCCCAAAAAAGGCCGTTTTGGCCTCTAAATTGAGGTTTTTTTGTGATACAACCTTTTTAGGGCCTTTTTTACAAATTGAACCTTTAATTTAGGGTATGATGGTGTTATATAACCTCTTGATTATAGTGGTAACATATTTTTCCTACCTTTGTATTATTTTGTATGTAGGGTAATACATGTTTTCATTTATTTTAGTTTTTACTTTTATCAGAATTGTTTTTCCTCTATTGTGTATCTCTTTATTGTAATTATGGATGAGATAAGAGCTTTAGGTACCTCCAAAATTGAAGATCTTCGAGACAATGGAACTTAGATGATGATGATGAAATTGAAGTTTTTAAGGGTTCAAGTGAAGAAGACGAGCAATGGATCTTATAGTCTAGAATAGATTGGTCAACATAGATCCAAGCCATGTATGTTTGCTTTTCCATATTTTTCTATTAATGAATCATGACATACCTAATGGCTAACTGTATATTAATTGAAACATGGGTGTTGTAGTTTTTCACCGATGACTATGCACGAGGCCAGCAATATAATGTTGATGAAATTGATGAAGTTAGAGATCAATGAGCCAAGCACATGCACTCATTCATTCGGTATTAGGTAGCAATCTATATATTCTACATGCATTTTTAGGTTTGTATTTCGTCTACCAGCCTAGATCTGTGAACTTTTTACTTTGGGGTGTAGAGCTACCAAGTTGTGGTATGCCCACTAATTATAGTTGTGCTAAGTATAGTTGGTGTATTGAGACATGCATACCAATTATAGATTGATTGAAATTATGGTGTGATTGCAGATTTGGTATGAATTGATGTTGTTTTACATTGCAGATTTGGTAATTGTTTTAACATACAACTGTGTATGTGGGCAGGAACAAAACTGCAAAAAAAAAAAAGAAAAAAAGTGGAGTTTTAATAACGGTTCTTATAAAAACCGTTATTAAAACCTTGTTTTAATAACGGTTCTAATGAAAACCGTTATTAAAACGTAGGTTTTAATAACGGTTCTTCTAAAACCGTTATTAAAACTCCACTTTTTAATAACAATTTTTCATAAGAACCGTTATTAAAACCTACGTTTTAATAACGGTTTTCATCAGAATCGTTATTAAAAACTGAGTTTTAATAACGGTTTTTAAGTAAAAACCGTTATTAAATATGAATTTTACGCATATATTCGCGGGTTTTTGTGTATTTTTCATGACGGTTATGAACCGTTATTAAAGATTTAATAACGGGCGATTCAATAACGGTTGAAAACCGTTATTAAAACTATAAAATAACCGTTATTGAAACCCCTTTCCGTGGTAGTGGTTGTTGGATACAAATGGTGAAATTAGGGTTTTGATGCCATTTTGGTCATTTTTGACCTAATGCATCTTTTATGAATAAATGAGACATATGATGGCCTTAAACTTGTGATAGGTTGACCTTAGTGTTGACTTAGATAATTATGGAAATGGGAATAATTGTTCAATTATAAAATATTAATTAGTAAAGTGGAAGACATGGAATTGGGAATGGTTGCTCTCTAAGGGTAGCTACCCTAAAGATGAGGTAGGAGCCCTCCATTTGTTTGGTTCACTAGTGTAACGTTGTGCCCTAGTAAGGCCCTAGTTTACTCTATAGGTGACTTACGAGTTCTATAGAGGGTAATGATACTTAAGGATTAGGTGTCCTAGGTATAAAAGGTATTGTGTCCCCTTGTGCACCACTATGATTAGAGTGTTGTTATGGATCTAGTTAGATGGTTGGGAGGGTATTATGATGCCTTGTGCACTGGTATGACCGGTTTAGTTTTATGTCGGGTTTTTATTATATCCCATTGAGAAATTAGAAATGTAATTAATTTTTAGGTAAGAATATAAATAGATTTTATGCTGGGTTGTTTGTTCGATAGTTGCCTTTGTGTGCTACCTAATTTTTTCTTTTGTTTTGGTTGTTGCCTTAACGATGTACCATTAGAATTTGAAATTGATTTGATTATGTTGATGATTGGTCATTTCATTATCACATGATTTCTTTAATATATACATGCTATGTTGTTACCTATGTGTTTCTTATGGCATTGCATGATAGTGTTGTGTAATGGTTCAGTCCGTATCATAGTACTAATAATTTCTCCTCTCGATCCCATGCATAAACAATTAGCAATGTTTACCTTGTAGGAATATTTTGAGGGTTCGCTTTGATGACTTTTAGTAGAGGGTTGACAGTTAGGGCTATACAGTGTTTGTCCGACATCTTTTGATCCAGATATTCCTTAGGCTCTTGTGTCTACTATTGTAATACCCCAAATTGAGCAGAGTATTATAAGAATAGATCTGACTACTTATATCAACACGGTATACCATTCTTTTGGTAATTCCATCCTAAGAACTCCAGAGTTAAGTATGCTGGCTGTGGAAATTTTTTTAAGATGAGTGACCCTCCTGAGAAGTTTCAAAATTTTCTGAAATTTTTCTCAGGAAGCGCGTGAGTGAGGAAAAAGCGGTCTGAAAGGACTCATGTTGACCTATGAGGCCAGCTGATCAATCCAAAAGTGTTCAAAGGTAGTCGTCTCATAGTCGTATCGACTCGGGGTGTTACAACTGCTATTTCTCCTTTTATTATATTGTAACTCTTTCGCATGACCTTTCCGTATTGATAAGAAAGAAATGTTAATCTATAATGAAATTACTAAATTGTTATTACATTTTAAACTTTAATTTAAGTAAAATAATGTTTTAGCCTTGGGACTTAGTTATAAAGATGATAGATGATGTCACCCTTATACTAAGTATGGGAGTAACACCCATAATTTTTGTAATTAATGCTTCCATAAAATGAAATTTTTAAGTAGTAAAAATGGGGATGTTACAACCTCAAATTGATAGTTTAAAAATACAATTAAAATAATTTTAGACAAATCTAGATAATTAATTTTAATAAACTAATCTCATGAATAGCCAATTAAAGATAACCTTTTAAAAATATTAGGTTTTAAAGCCCAAGATATAATTTTTGACAATTCAAATCAACTCATCCAAATTAAAGAAGTTAGAACATAATTAAAGTTATTTCAAACAATTCTATAATATCTATTCTGGAATAAACAATTACACGAATGACTAATTTAATAATTTCATTTGAAAAATTAAGGTTTTATCTCAAATATATATTTTGCTAGAATTGTAGTAATTTATCTAAATTGAATGTTTAGAAATTCAATTAGACCTATTTTATAACATATTGCATAATAATTTAATTAAAATAATAAAGAAAAAGAATTAACCAAATTAGGGTTTTGTTCGTCTAGAAGGCAAATTGGGTCAAACCTTGTTAAAATGTTTAAATTGGTAGATTAGAAATGAAATTAATCATATTCTATTGTAAATTATATAATCAATGAAAATAATAACTTAATTGCACAATTCAATTTAAATCCGCAAGTGTTTTGCCCTAAAAATTCAATTCTAGAGGATTTTACACAATTTTTTCAAATTGATATTTCCAACATGAAATTAAATATATTTCAAATTATGTGGTAGAATTAATTGAATTAAATAACTCAATTATGAAATTCAATGTCCATAAGCAAGGTTTTGACCTAAAAATCTAATTCCAATTAATTTTAGACAAATTTCTCATATTCATAGTTCCGACATGGAATTAGATACATTTTAGAGCTTATTGTAAAAATCAATTTATATAAAATAGCTTAATCGGACAAATATGAAAATTTTAGAAACAATTGGATCAAAATCCCAAATTCCTATATTCATTCACATACATCATAATTAACCCCTCCAATTTATTCATACAGCATATGCATACATAATTAAACAACTAGTTTAACTTAATTAAACCTAATTTATACAAAATCAATCAAAATCAAAGTTAGGGTTTAGTGTAAAATTATGCCCACAAATTCAACAAATTGGTATAGATGAAGACTAGGGAAGCTCCGTCGGAGGTCGAGGAACATTCCCTAGTGGTCAGGTGCATTAGAGGAGGCTGGACGATGGTGCATGTGTTGGGTTGCATCGTGAGTGTTACTATGTGTGTGGCTCCTACTCATCAGAGTCGACAACAAAGATAGGGACGAGTGGTGCATGGAGTGGTGGCTGGTGGCAGTGGGTTGGAGCAGCATTGTTGTGAAGGAGATCACAACACAAAAAGATGATGGAGCAAGGGTTGGCATCGGCATTCTCAGTGCAGGAAAAAGGAAAGGAAAAGAAAGTGGGGAAAGAGAAAAGAAAAGAGGGAGAAAGGAGAAGAAATGGTAGGGGGATTTCAACTAGTAAGTTTTTTTTATTAACATATACATACGAGGGTATAAAATATCTAAAAATATTAACAGATGATTTTATCTAGAACTCATTTAATGAAAATTATTTCTTAAAGAACCAAAGGTTTACAATCAATATAAAAGTCCAACAAATATGAATGTTTGTATTATTGACAAAAATATATAATATGACATAAAAAAATATTTAAAACTATCTGAAAAATTAATTTCATCAAATTCTAAGAAACTAGGATACATGTAAATAATTTTTGAAAATGTCATCTCTAAACAAAAAAGGGTAAATGAAAGAAAATTAATTTAAAAAAATCATAAATAAGTCAAGAAAACAATTATAATATGAATTCAAAATCGTCAAGAAAACTACAAAACGAATCAAGGTTAAAATAATTTAACATTTGTATTAAATTATGTTAATTAAATAATTAAGATTTAAGAAATTATCTAAAAAATACAAGGTATTGCATAAAAATAATTTATTTTCACCATATAGATACTCAATGAAAACAAATTAAAATGGTGAAGACAAGTGAAATTAGTTAAAATATAACGTAACCGTCAAATATGAGGTCAAATATCAATATATCTAAATAAAATTTACTCTTTTGAAAATGAGATTCCACCTAAGGATAGGAGTTAGAAGGTTGTCTAAAGTTATTGTTGATGGCTTACATGAGGTTAAATAATACTTGAAAATTATTTGGTAAGTAATGAAGTTTTATTTACTATCAAATAGAAGAATTACAACCACCAATCAATTGACACCTTATTATAAAATAATCTAAGGCAACACTAGCTGTGTTATCGTATTAACATATTGTTAATGCAACATCTCCATCATGTATAATTATGTTCTTGACTAGGGGAAAGAAACCCTCTAGTAATAATAAAATTAATCTTTTTCAACACCTAAGCATTTGATCTATATAGCAATTCTTGAAAATTCTGAGGATTTCTTTCATATGAAACGGAGGCAATAAAAGTGACATAACATGCACACTTCTTTCTTTAATTTAGATTGTCGAGTCCTCTTTGCTAAGATCAGTGTAGACGATACCCTACTGTCGAAGTCTTTTTTTGATTTTGTCTCATACCTCTGAAGACAATCAGAAAGGAGGTAAGAAGGGTCTCTAACCCATTTTAACACATCTTAATTATACATGTGTAATACCGTGTATATGAGATGAAGAAACTGATTTCTATAGAATTTATGGAGATGTAATAATATATCATATAATGCCAAAGAGGATAGGAAAAAGAAAAAGGAAGGAGGAAAATTTGCATGTAAAACAGTAATTTGATAATTATAAAGGGATCATGATTGACATGGACTATTATATATATATAATATTATTATTATCTCCATAACTTTTCTTTTTCTATATATTTGATAAATATGTGGGTAAAAATGCTTCGTGTATGTGTGTGTGGGAGAGAGAGAGGGAGAGAGAGAAAGTATTGGCTGGCAGTGCACGTAGGGTTGGCTCACTCTACCTGTCCCTCTCTTTCATTGTCCCCCCTCTCTATCTATAAAGCTGGAGTAGTTGGTAGTGGGCAGCAGCGTACGCATTGCATTGCTTGCTAGCTTGCTGGTAAGTATAGCTGCTAAAGTGGTCCTCTGTATTCATTCTCAGTCGACACACTCCGCAGAGAGATCACAAGTTCACTGATTTCTATCTTCTCTTCAACGCATGAGTTCCTGAATTTTCCCTCAAAATTTCTCCTCCTTCCACTGATCTCGCCGTACCAACCCCTTTCAACCCTCCCTCACGCATCCACCTTTCTCAAATTGAAAGCGAAGATCAGGTGCTAGCTGCCGCTTCAATTTCGAGATGAAGAGGTTGACGATCATGCCGGACGGGCATTGAAAGAAAACAAGTCCTGTCATGTTTTTCCACAGCTTTCTTGAACTTCCCTACTCAATTCAATTTCATATTTAATCTAATTTCTTGTAATAGATTAAATGCCATGAATTTGGGGATCTTAATTATTGCTGCTAGTAATATTTGGTTAGTATAATAATTAACGCTAGGAAAGTTCAAGAAAGCTGTGGGAAGACATGGCGATTCAGGATTTTGGTGCCGGACTCATCGAAGCCATTGCTGGCTCAGCACCTCCTCGATCCGTTCCCTAATGAGATCTCATAGATGTCTTCCTTTCCAATGTACGTATATCGATAGGTATATATCAAGGTGATGATTTATTGCTTGCTAATTATCTTAACTATTATTATTATATATAACGCGCGTGTTTTAATGATTTTTCCTCTCTCTCTCTCTCTAGGTTGTGTGTGTGCGCAAGTTGGATCTTGCCATTAGTTTCTTTCATCCGAATTTGATTCGGTTCTATGTGAATTATGACGTTAATAATAATAATTCTGCAGTTTTTGAATCAACAATTATTTGATTTGTCCATGTATGAATCATCCACATCACTTGATTCAGGTAGCTACCCGGGCATTTATGCCTCAGTTCATGAGGTTATTCCTCTTGTCTTTTTTTTTTTTTTTTCCTTCTGTATATAGCTAAATTCCCATCCCAATTTTACTCCTTTAATATATATATATATATAAATATATAATATGTCTTCTCTGGCCATTTTTGTCGTTCTTTTCTTTAATTTAAATCTGTAGAGATCTCACGCCTCTGACAATGAAGATGAGAAAATTACCTACATATGCTCGGCTTTCGATCTCGTCAATGGCGGGCGGGTTTTCAATTTCTCATATATTAATATTGAGGATCTATGGAGATGTGATCTCATCCCTCAGTCTTGGATCCATGAGAATTGGGGCTAGCTAGTTAACTCAAACTTGTCTTCTGCTGTAATTCAGATATTATCTGAGATGTAATTAATTACCATAGTCTAATTTTACTTCCTCCCCTTTACCTTCTTCCTGCAGCTCCCATTGTACTACAGTGAATGATATAAAATATATTTCTCCAACTTGTCTTGAATTTACCCACAGAGGGTAACTGCAGCAAATTTCCATACCATGCTAAGTTGGGAAGATTTTTTTTTTTTTTTTTGAGGAGAGGAGAGGGGGGGGGGGGGAATAGTGCATCATATTTTTTTCACCTATATATTGACATCTCTCTCTCTCTCTCTTAAGTTTAGGTAAAATAAACTAATAATTGAACTATAATCTCCCCCTTCACGTTTTATGTTTTTTCATGATATAATATTAAATATTAATGGGTATAACAAGTTAAAATCCTATTTAGTGGTTAGAAATCTTAGTATAATATATGATGTTGCAGAGGAGATTCCCTTTCCATCCTATTTTTAATTTTTATTTATCATGGATCGGATCCAATGAATAATGATAGTTTCTACCTCTCGATCTGTTGGCTTTTTCTGTGTTTTCACTCTCCCACACACGTTTGCATATATTCTGTGTGAAATGAGCAGGAGAGGAGCTTTCCATTTTGTCATTATCTACAGATAGAAATAAATAATAATCACATTCGCGTCCGTATGTCCTTTCTTCTCCTATTCTTCCTCTTCTTTTACTATGTTTTTTTTTTTAATTACCTCAGCCTTTATGATTTACTTGACTTTTCTTTCTTACTTTTCCTTGTTTGTTCTTCTTCTTCTTTTATCTCATTAAACTTATAGACGGTGTATATATATATATATATATAATGAAAATCAGCTTTTTGGTAAGAACTTGAACATTTTTCAATTTAAATCCTTATGTCAAAAACGAAATATTTAGATCAAAATCTTGCTGCATGTTATGAAAGTGGTACACGTAACAAGTAATAGAAGCTATCTTTAGTAGATGGAGGGAATTATAGTAAAAAGCTTATAAAAATATAGTATTTGGGCATGTATAAGAAAAAAAGATGCAATGAAATTTTTATAAATATCTCAAGGCTACGAAACTACTAACCATAGTTGGTGCAAACTACTATTATTAAAAGATGAAAAAAAAAATCTTAAAAACAGCTAAATAAACTATAATATTCAAATATTAGGGGAAAAAATACGGTTATATTTTGGTAAACAGTATATATGTTAAGAAACTAATATAAATAGCTTAAAGGAAGGCAGAGAAAATTATGTTTACCCGATGAGGAAAACTAATGTAAATAGGTTAAGAAATTAGGGGGTTTTCGACTCCCACTATATGATACTATTCTCACTAAATATGGTGCAGATCTATATATTAATTATTTTTAATTTTGGTCAATTTGACATGTTTGTAACGCAAGACGGTCGCGGGCTTTGATTCATAATTTTATAGCTAGTGCAATAATTTTATAAACCTATATATGAATATAGGTAGAGGGGCATTGCAGCTATACAGCCTGCCGAAGAAAACTGGGTCTGCCATGGCAGGATACACATAATAGGGAACTTTTGCCGGTGGCCAACATGTAGTAAAAAGTCATGCAGTCAGGATCCCCACCCCAACCCCCACTTCCTTCCCCCGCCGGACGAGCTGTTGTCGCAGTGGTGGGTTTATTTCATTAATCGATGCAGCCGGATCGAGTACAAAGTAGCTACTGGAGGAGGAATTTTGACAATACTAAAGGGGAAGCAAATAGACTCTCGGAGCAATAAATGTAATAAACGAAGCACCGTTTTTTATTTTTCTTTTAAATTTTGTAGTACTAGCTAGCTAGTCTTGATGTGGTAACAATTAAAAAGAATTACTTGATCGGTGAAAAAATTTATTATTCTGAGTTTACTTACAATCGTATATATCTTGGTGGTCCTTAAAGAGAAAAAGGGAAAAGAAAATAGTGGCAGTTCAAAGAACGGGGCAGACAATGAGGAATGGCAGTGCTGCAAAATTAATTTGAATGAAAGGGAATTATAATTACCTCTGCCCTTGTTTTTTCTTTTTCTTTTTTTTTTCTTTGCTTTTATTTGGTGACCCAAGAATATTTACATTTATTATTTGGCACTATAAAAAAATTAAAAAATTGAGAGATACGAAAACAAAATGAAAGGGAAAGAATGAATGACGATCTTTAGCCCGGTCGACCACCTGAGTTTAGCAGGGTTGATCACTGTGGGGCAACGCTTCCCGCATGTAACGAATGTCTAAAATTTGAAATTAAATAATCTTTTTAAATAAATATTTTAAGTATACATTTTGATAATGTTTCATTTATTTGATGTTATTTTAAGTATTAAATTGCTAGAAGAATAACAACAGCTTTTTTTAAATAAAAAATAATAATTTATTTCTGCTAAAATGTAATAATTGATTGATCATACGGAAGCGGAACCTAAAACTAGTAAAGCTTAGCCAGCTACGTAAGGACAGCAGAATGTTTATTGTATTTATTTTGCAGGCCTCTCAAGAAAGGGACAAACGACAGTGTGCATGAATGAGCCATGGGACTCCCCTCTTCTGTTCCTCTGCAGCTCATATCTTCTCTCTGATCCCAAACACACACACACACACTCACTAATAATTAAGATAAAAAGCAACAGGCAGAACAGCAGGTTCAATTATTTTTGCACTGATTGGCTACCAATTCTTCCAATATATTAATCCTTCTTATTATTTCCTTTTATGTTACCGTGAAAATACGCTATCTTCACCATTTTAATGTTAGCAACTTAGCATTAAGAAGTTTTAAGCCTTTGAAGGATCCCGCAAACAGTCAGCAGTATTTTCGGTTTTCTTTAAGCCTCGTGCCTCCTCAGTTTTTTCTTACTTCAAACTATTTAATTTACGTATTATTTTTATAGCCTAGGTATCTATATAATTATTCTATTAGAATATCCAGCTATTCATTATTAAATATTAAAGTAGTCTTATATTTTTCTTATTTTAACTTTATATATTATATCCACAGACCAAATTTTTATAGCTATAATTATTAATATTACTAATTATTCATATTAATAATCATTCATATTAATTAATAAATATTTATCAACATTCATTATTAGTAAATTTTTATTTTTTATAATTATTAATTATTAATTTTATTCATTGTTAATATTAGTTATTAAAAATTATTAATATCAAATACTAATAATTAATTTTATTAATATTTTTAATTTTAATTATTTATAAAAAAATATTATAGTGGATTAATATTAATTTTTATCAATTATAAATTATAAATTTTTATTATTATGAATATCAATTATTAATAACATTAGCCATTATTTATTTATCAAGAATGTAACTATTAATATATTATTATTACTATTACTTATTTTTATTATTTTTATTAGTATCATTAATTATTATTATTATTATTATTATTATTATTATTCATGATTATTAATTATTATTATTATTATTATACTTTATATATATATATTATGAAAATTATATCTATAAATAATAAAAATATTATCATAAGAATATACTTATTAAAAAAAAAAGGATGCCCAACATCGTCAATATATACCAATTCAATTCAGATCAAATAAATTATCACCATTATTACTTCAACAACTTTCAAACACATATAAATTGTGTTTATCAAATATCATTATTAATTCAATTATATTCTTACTTCAGACATATTATTAATTCATATAATATCAAATTAATTATTGAAATTCATTATTAATAAATATTTATTGTTTATATTAATTGTTTATAATTATTAATTATTATTTTTATTTTTTATTAATATTCGTTATTAATAATTATTAATATAAATTACTAATAATTATTAATAAGATGGATATCAATTATTAATAGTTATTGATTATAATAATAATTATGGATAATTAATATTTTTTATTGATTATTATTTTTTATTAATATTATTAATTTTGATTATTTATAAAATATATATATAAAATATTATTGTGGATTAATATTAATTTTTATCAATTATGAATTATAAATTATTATTATTATGAATATCAATTATTAATAACATTAACCAAAAATTATTTATCAAGAATCTAACTATTAATATTTTATTATTACTATTATTTTTTGTTATTTTTATTTGTATTATTAATTATTATTAGTACTCATGATGATGAATTGTTATTATACTTTAATACATATTATGAAAATTATATCTATAAATAATAAAAATATTATCATAAGAATATACTTATTAAAAAAAAAGGATGCCTAACATCGTCAATATATACCAATTCAATTTAGATCAAATAAATTATCACCATTATTACTTCAACAACTTTCAAACACATATGAATTGTGTTTGTCAAATATCATTATTAATTCAATTGTATTCTTACTTCAGACATATTATTAATTCATATAATATCAAATTAATTATTGACATTCATTATTAATAAATATTTATTGTTTATAATTATTAATTTTTATTTTTATTTTTTATTAATATTCATTATTAATAATTATTAATATAAAGTACTAATAATTATTAATAAGATGGATATCAATTATTAATAGTTATTGATTATAATAATAATTATGGATAATTAATATTTTTTATTGATTATTATTTTTTATTAATATTATTAATTTTAATTATTTATTAAAAAATATAAAAATTATTATTGTGGATTAATATTAATTTTTATCAATTATGAATTATAAATTATTATTATTATGAATATCAATTATTCATAACATTAACCAAAAATTATTTATCAAGAATATAACTATTAATATTTTATTATTACTATTATTTTTTTGTTATTTTTATTTGTATTATTAATTATTATTAGTATTCATGATGATTAATTATTATTATACTTTAATATATATTATGAAAATTATATCTATAAAGAATACAAATATTATCATAAGAATATACTTATTAAAAAAAAGGATGCCCAACATCGTCAATATATACCAATTCAATTCAAATCAAATAAATTATCACCATTATTACTTCAACAACTTTCAACACACATAAATTTTGTATGTCAAATATCATTATCACTTCAATTATATTCTTAATTCAGACATATTATTAATTTATATAATATCATATTATATTATATCAAAAATGAGGTTACTAAATAAGCACTTCATTGTAACTGTTTCTATTGTGCATAGTGGAACTAATTAAACTTACAATATTTTAAAGTTAATTATATTTAATTAAAGTCATTCAAAAGATAAAAAAAAAAAGTTATACCCAAATTCTTCTTATAAATTTCTTTATAAATGGACATGCATATTACTATACTCTCAATGTAAGGGGGGAAATATACATGTATATGTGAAGACATACACATCTTACCAAATATACATATTTCCCAACAAGGTACACATATGTGAGCATATAAATATGCATCTTTCATATTATAAATGCATAATTTTCAAGATATAAATATACATCCTATAATATAAATATACACTTCTTAGAGGACAAAATACACAACTAAAATCCTTCAAAATATAAATACACATATTCTAAGATAGACATACACATTATTTATTTACACAAAATAAAGGGAGAAATATACACTTCTTATAAAACAAATAAATACACGTCTTTCAAAATAATAATACACAATTTTCCTAAAAATATGCATACCTTACAAAGATACATATATTTCCTAACAAATACGCATCTTTCAAAATATAAATACACATATAACATGATAAGGGTCAATATTTTTCATGATAAATATACACATGTTTGAAATAAACACATCTCCCAAGATAATAAAATATTTTCCATCACAAAAAATAAACATTTTTGAAAATACAAATACAAATTTATAAGGACACAAACACATATATTTCCTAACTAAATAGATTAACATTTTTTCAAGTTACTACGGGATCAAAAACAAAGTCTTATATCAATCAAATTAGAGCTTCATGGGATGTTACTGAAATTTCTACAACCTAAAACTCCATCAAGTTTATATTTCCTAACAAGGAGATTTGAAATGGAATTCGAGATTTTCTATGAGTTTCTGATAGTTGAGGAGGAGCATATGCCGTTTATCATCAACATGATTCACAACATAAGAAACAATGGCATTAGAGATGGAATCTCGCTAGTTCTTAGAGGTGGATTTTGCTCATTGCAAGAAAATGGGCTTATTGCGATGACTTTTTTTAGCAGCATGAAGTCCCTAAATATAACAACTAGCAATGTCAACTAGTAACTAAATATCTTATCAATGATAAGAGAAGGGGATGGGGAAATGTAATACCCTCTAATTAGTGGTGGATGGTGGAGGATTAAAATGATTGACAAGGATATCTATATTAACAAGGTATACCTTCTTTTTAGTACACTTATTCTTAAAGAACTTTACAGTTAATTATGCTAGACTTGGAGCAATTTAAGCATGAGTGACCTCCTAAAAAGTTTCCCACGATGTGTATGAGTTGCTAAAATCAAACTCGAAAATACTCATGTTGATTTATGAAGTCTGTCATCAATCGTAAAAGTTATCCAAGTAATTACTAGTGAATAGTGGGTTGGGGTATTACAAATGGTATTAGAGTAAAATTATAACTATGAGCTCAAATTGGATAAGTCGGCCAGTCACCAAGCGGGACAATTCTTAGAATAGACTACAATGAAACAATCGGTGGTCAAGGCCCAATGAGGACATTGCGGTCTTGATTACGAATGTATATAAGACCTTATAATGAGTGGTTGATAATAGAGGCTTAAAATAATTTATAAGACTGCCTATATCAATAAGATATAACTTCTTTACGGAAAACTTATCATTTAATGATTTCACTTGTTAAGCATGCTTGACTTGAAGCAATTTATAGATAGGTGACCTCTTGAAAAATTTCCCAAGATGTGTATGAATTGACATAAATCACACTAAAAAATACTCGTGTTTATTTATGAGATTATTTATAAATCTTTAAAAAGTTTCAAGTAACTACCCATGGTCGATTGAGTAGACTATTATAGAAAATGACATCACTAGAGGATACTAAAAGATAATAAAATTTCATGCTGGTAAAAATTCCCTAGGGTACAAATTTTTATTTGAAAATAAAAAAGTAACAACTCTATTGTTGTCACCACAAGACCTATAAGCGATAATTATTTTGGGAAAAAAAATTTGTGACAAAGCTTTGTCAATGTTTTTGTATTTGCAACAACATATTTTCACTAATTGGTCATGTGTAATACCCCATAATTTTAAACACTAATTTATTCTTTTATTGACCATTATTTTCATGTTTGTTTTATAAGATGAAATTCTTTGTAATTTTAATTAATTAATTAATAATAGTTTATATTATAGTTATTATTAATGTAATAAAGGGTTAGTTATAGAATCATAATAAATAACACTAGTTATTGAATAGTCAATTTTAATTTCATAACTTGAAATGTATCTTTAGAAATACTCATAATTATCTTTTAGTATAATATAATGTACCATATCCCCTCTCAACTATTATAAATATCCGGGTAACTCAATCATCGCTTAATACGGACACTTCCTTTTCTTAATCATTGAATTTTGTATTCAAGTCATATTTTAGGACTAATTCATCCAATCTAGTTGGAGAAATTTCTAGAATATCTAATTTATCTATTTTACTTTAAATTTCTAATTACCAAAAATGAAAGTATGTGTACTATTGCACATGGCTTAAATGTTGGGGTTTATTAGCACAAACCCCCATATCTTCTTCCTTATTTATTTTATTTTCCCTTTTATTGATAGTAAATGTCTAATATAGTCCTAGCTCGATTTGTCTATAAATGTATCTCCAAATAGAAAGTACCCCTATTTGGCTATTCTTTTCTTTCATAGCCTACTTATCTATCTATACACCATTACATATTTGACTTCAACTTCATTAATTTGAGATTGATCACATTCAAGTTTAAATCCTTTCAATGTTTTAGTTTAATTAGATATCCAAGATACAAAATGCATGCTTTAATTTCAATTTTTGTTAGTTCATTGAGTAATTTGATCAAATTAATTAACTTAATCAAGGTTTCATTTTCCATTAACATATCATAACAAACCTCTTTCAAAAACTCTTTGCACAAGTTAAAGTACTAAATATATGACTATTATGAATCTTATGTTGTTGAGAAATTGATATTTCATTATCTTTTGTTGAAAGTTGTAAGCTCAAATCTTTAGATGGATTTTAATATTTTCAAATTTTTATTTCCAATGATAATAATTATATTATATAGGATGAATGGTAGGTTGTGTTTGTGTAATACCCCAAATTTGTGGTGGATGGTGGAGGCTTAGAAGGATTGATCATACTACTTATATCACCAACATATACCTTATTTTTGGAAAGTAAATCATTGAAAAATTTCACAATTTATCTTGCTTAGGTTGGAGTATTTTAAGGATGTGTGGCCTTGTAGGGGAGTTTTTTGGGAAGTATGTGAGTAAGAATAAAGCACCATCAAAAGTTGTTGTGTAGGTTTGTATATAAGATTCATGGTTTCCATGTCGTTCATGATTTGACCTTGCTACACCATAGTTGTGAAGATTAGAGGATGCTTCGAAGTCGATACGATGTATTTTTCTACCTTATTACATATCAAAATTATGGAACAAAAGTTTACTTTCCAACGCCACTCCTAACAATGGATTCTAAGCCTTGTAGCAAAAGAATTTGCATTATAGTGAAACCTATCAAATTAGTCAAAACCAAAATGTGAATTAAGATGCATATTTGTGCATTAGTTTTGTTCCATGATGAATCAGGGTCTTGTTGATTGTATTGACCTTAGAATTAGAGTTTTCCTAGTTTAACCGATTTTGGTCTATTTCTATCATCGTTGATCAAGCTTAATGTTTTAATATATGTGTGACTTTTAAAGTTATAATTAAAGATATAAGTTAGAATTGGGGAATTTGGTCATCATAATTGGATCTTTCTATTTTTTGTGTGTTGCCTTGTTTAGATAGTTACCTAAAGTTGATAAAGTGGAGTTAATTAATGTGGTGGATTATATGCTTTTGTGTGAAAGTACCTAATAAAATATAATTAACATAAAGTGAAATATGAGAATGGGCTAAGGTATTTAGGAGTGGTTTCTCAAAGTTTAGTTGTATTGGTTATCTATATTAGGTTAGCTACAATTGCCAATTTTTATTTCATTACACTAGCTATCGATATTGGGTCAGCTATAATTGTATATACTCATTTTTGTTTTGATTGTGTTCGCTATCTATATTGAGTCAATTACGATTGTACATATTCCACTTTTGTTTTTATTTTTCTAACTATCTATATTGACCATGTGTGGTTGTATTTATTCTACCTTTTGTTTTAGTCGTGTTAGCTATCTTTAATAGATCACCTATAATTATATATATTCATTTTTTTGTTTTGATCAGTTGGTGTTGACCCTCAATTAGGTTGAAACCCTACAAACCTTTACTATTGACTTGGTGACTATCTTAATAAGTTAGTTTCCCATACTCAAAATATTGAAACTAATATTAAGCGTTGTGCGGCCACATAAAATGAGAGAATGAATGGGTTATTGGTACTTTGGGACCTGACATTAGATATGGTCAGTTTGAATATTATCCTCATGTAATATATATGTGTATATGTATATAAGTATTACGGTCCTTTATAATTACTTGTTATGCAATTGTTCTCCTTGCTTAGCTAACTTGTTACATGTTCTAAATGGAGTTGCAATAATCTATGATGCACATGGTGAGTGGATGACATAGTGCAAATTAAGTGTGGACCTATTAACCATATTGATGATATGCATGGGGAGAGTGAAAGCAGTGGCCACTTTTGGAGATTTATTTGTCCTCATTAACTTTAGTTAGCCATTTTTTTAATGAATTTTTATTATAATTAACATTTTCATTTATTTCCTTTTATTAATTTTTGATTTCTGTTTAGTTTACTAGAAATTGATATTTCCTATTAGATTAAGTTAAATAAAAGTTTGCATTGTTTCCTCATTATTATTAACCTTAGTTGCTAGTGCATGCGGGGCAGTGGAGCTTCCTTATTACATTAGTTGTGGCAATAACACCCTAATTTTCTATATGCCCTTCCACTTATTTTTAAATATTTAGGTTTTCAAATAATGAGGGTGTTACATCATGTGTCAAGCACACGTGCCTTTTTTAGAACTAGTTGTCATCACTATTAAAGGAATTAGAGACAACTTATGCCATCACTAAAACATTCCTAAAAGCCCTTGAATTCTCAATCTCCTCCTCACCCATTCAATAATCTTCTCCTCTATTCTTTATGTTCTCCCATACATCTAGACAAAGTCCTACCAAATTTTAGTAAAATTCCTTAGTAATATTAGTTTTTTTGATTAATTTTTGTTCTATTATGATTTTTCCTTGCTAATTTGTGGAGTGCTTTTTTCCCCCTCTTAAGTGGCCACCTCCAACCACCATCTCCAATGACACCCTATGTATTCTCAATTTTTATTTCATTTTCTACTCTTTTATTTTGTTTATTTTTATTATTAATCTATATTTTTTATTTTGCTAATGTTTTGGTTTGTTGAATAAGGTTGGAATTTCACTAGATTCGTGCGGCACCACCCTACTATTGTTGTCACTGCCTCTGACCAACATTAGTTGTATCCATAAATTTTTTATACTTTGATTGCTATTATTAACTATTGTGTGTGTGTGTGGTGGTGGTGGATAAATTTTATTTTTGATGTTGTGATTTTGTGAAAATGTGATTTGTGAGAATTATGAATTTGTGCGTCTGTGTGTGTGAGTGTGTGATTTGTGGAATAGTTTAATTTTCACTAGCATGTTATATATTATATGCATGGAAATATATATCAGAATAGTTTTGTATTTATAATTTATAAGTATTTTTTATGCTCGTGATAGGTGCATATTTTATGTAATTATTTGGAATATCTTGACCCACGTTTCTGTAATTTTTAGGACAGTTTAACCATTTTTCTCAAGTTTTTTCTATTGGCCTAGTTTGGTAGGAAAAGATAAAATCAATGGAATTTGATTTGATAACTAAGGAAAAGAACCATAATATGAGAAGTAAGCTTGAAGTCATGGAAATTTAGATGTGCCATCATTCAAGACTCTAAAAGAGAAGTCACATGAAGAAAAATCAAGACAAGACAATCAATAGAGAGGAAATACCTGGAGCATACTTATGAAAATACGAGTCGTATTTCTTGGTTATTCATCTCATTTTCTCCATAGGTTCAAGCCACATGCATAATATTATAAAATATGGATTCCTTGTATTTACTAATACTAAATATATTTTTGCTAAATGTTGGATTTGATTCGTATAACCTTCTGTCTTGATATACAACATATATTAGGTCAAGAGCAACATCATCAGACTTTCAACTTTGTTTTCATTATTTTTAAACCATTAGGGTTCTTATGTTAGATTTAGTTACTTCATTGTGTTGCAATCAAAGGATTGATATCATACAGTATTTGTGATTCTATAATCTCTTAATTCTTCCATTACATTTTTTCATTTAATTGCTTTATACTTTTTATTTTGCTTAATGTAATTCTCGTTATTTATTTATTTGATTGAGTTCTGATGTTGTATAGTTCAATTCATTATTTTTTAATTTTTTCTTCTATTCTAATTAATTTTATGATTTTTATGTGTTTAGGTTCTGCATGTTCTAGCTTTATCAATATGCTAGACTAGATTAACATGGGGTAGAAGGAAAATTGAAGGTTACGAGATATTTAATTATGAGATGTGAATTAGACTTTATATTGTATATTTTTTGTTATATTAATAAATCAATTTTAATGATCAATGATCTAAGATTAGCACTTTATTATGTAGATTAGCCCCTTAGTTAATTTAAATGTTAATCGTATGCTAGTATAGTATAGTTAATCTGTAATTATTAACATATAACTCCATTTGTAGAATTTGGTTTATTGATTTAATCTATATTTATTAATCATTAGAACTACCTAATTTGAACTGAGTGGAATATTAGTTCTAGTTAGTTGCTCCATAATTGATAATGATGCCATTAATTAAATCTAGAGATCTTGTCCTAAATTATTAATTTGTTAGACAATAATTCATAAGTGAACCTTGGTTTATTTGCATGTTTTTGATGACTTATTTAATGAGTTTGACATACTTCTTGTTTAGGATGAACTCTTGTATGGGTACTAGGTATAGAGTCTAGGTTATGTGGTAGTTAGTTTTTTATTTCTTCTAGATAACTCATGGACTTTTAGTTCCATAAGATTTCCTTATATTTTGATTATCTTTGTACTTGAAGTTTATATCCATTTCTTTTATGTTTTGATATATATATTTTATTCTCTTGTTATCTTGTTTAATGTTCATAACATTTTGCCCTATATTAGGCATGAGAACAGATGAGTCAAATAAAGTCCTATTTAGTATGACGGTAACACCCAATTATGTTATATTTATCTTCTACAAAAATCAAAATTTTTTAGTAGTAAGTTTTAGGGTATTATATATAGAATAGAATAGGGTCTCTATGGACCTCATACGACATCTAGGATCATAGAATAAAGAACACTGGAATGGTATTAAGTGAATATCAAACCTAACTTGGATAGCTAGCTCGAGTGATATGAGCCCCAACTTAAGATCTTTCACTTTAAGTAATTATTTTTTATTAAATATTTATTTCAAATAATAACCAAAATCCATAAAATATCACTCAATCACTTCTATCAATACAACCCAATTTTTGTTTATCAAATTCTGATTTTTTGCACTCACTTAATCCATAGAAGAATTCAATTCCTAATCCCTTTAGAGTATAAAGGCCCATTAACATACCATTATGGTCCAACTGAATATACAAGACATTAGAACTCAAGTCACATACCATGAAAGACCCATTTTTTTTTTAGATCTCAAAATTTGTTAATTCCAATTAATTCCAATTTTTTATAGGAACTATGCTTTGGTTTGGTGGGATATTCTGCAATCTTGAAGCAGCTTCCTCTATAGAATATTACTGTTTAAGTCAAAAAAATATTTTAAAAAATGTTAATATACAATATAATTAAGAAATTAATCAATCCAACATGTGTTTTTAATACTATTACCATGTCCTTGAGAATAACTAAATGGCATGGTCATTTATGGGATTTCCCTTTGAAACACAAGATATCATAGTCATTATCTTTTAAAGAGAAAAAAAAGGCATCGTTAAGAATATATATTCATTAAAGATGTTAAAAGTTACTCAACTATATCGATGTAATACCCTATAGATTTAGGTTATTTGATGTATGTAAATTTATATGCTTGGATATGATTTAAGTGTGTCCAATCATAGCTTAGAGAAGCGTTTTAAGCTTGATTTTAGAAGGGGTGGGGGAAAGAATTAAAAAATGGAGTAAACTTGGCTTCTATGGAAACAAGTCAACTGATTTGGCTATACCTATTGATTATTTTATCACCTATATGTTGCTTTAGATATAAAAGAACCAACTAACTAGTTCTAATTGACCATCCCACTAGGGAAACCATTAATTGGTTTTTTCAAACCATTTTATCGGTTCATCAAACTTAATTAACTTCAATCTCAATTTTAATTTAAATACTTTTCTAACAATTATGAAACAATGTGATTATGATTTTAATGATTTATTAAGCATTTTTTATGAGTTTAATGAGTATTTTAGACTTGGTTTGACTTGATTAAAATGGATTTGTGGATTTAAATCCAAAAATCTAGCTTTTATAATGACACTTCCTTGTTTCCTTCTTCCTCCTTTCATCTCTTTTTTTTTGTGTGTTGTTTGGAATAACATAATTGTTTCTTATATGACATTTTACATCTTTCCTTTTGTCCCCCTCTTCCCTCTTTTTTCTTCTTTCAACTTTTATGTCATTGTATTTTTGGTTAAAAAACCTCAAGAATCTTTAGCTTCACCACTTTAATATACAGGTAGAGTCAACTATGCTTACCTTTCAAATCCACCGCAACCAATTTGGATCTGAGCTAGAGATGAAGTTTTAAAATTTTATATCTCCCTTACCCTTTATTTCACATTAAAATATGTATATGGTTGAAGCCAACTATATATTTTCCTTTCTCTCCCTCATTCACCAAGTTCCCTTTATTTCCTTTGCTCTTTCCTTCATATACCCTCTTTCACTCTTCTTGTGCTCTTTATTTTTGTAATACCTCATTTTTAGAAACCTTAATTATAAATTGGTAACTATGTATAATTAGTTATAATAATCATTATAGGATGTTTTGTATTAAATGTGTTATTAATATGTGTATTATTATAACATATAAGATATAAGTTTCATTAGGTTAAAATTTGATATAAATTGGGTTATTAAACTTAATCCTATTTTATAATCTAACCTAACCTAAATATAATTCTAATCTCACACAATTTATTTATCCTTTTCAATTTCACTTCCTTCTCCCCTTCTTCCTACATGAAAAAATACCCCCGAGACATGCACTTTGCCATACCATCACCTGCACCCTATCCCCATTACCTCCCACCTCTTACACATGAGGGTTTTCCTTGAAACATTTACCCAAACTTGCATACACCCTCGCTAAATTTCTCCCTACCTATCTCACACTAGTGCATGTATACATATATACAAACATATGTACATATATATATATATATATATAGCAAAGTTCTTCAGCCCCAAACCTTTCCCCTTAGCTTTGGCCTCTCCAACCATTTCCCCCATCTAGTTACAACACTCCCCTTCATTTCTACCCCTTTTGGATTTGGCAAAATTGCAGAATATCCTACCAAACCAAAGCATAGTTCCTCCCTCTTTTGGCTTTGGCCATCCACATCGAAGTTTTTCCCTTAGCAACAAAACATATTGATGTTGCTCACCCCCTCTCAGACCCTTTTGGTGAAAGCTCCCCTCACTTGCAACAACAACAAGTGTCATTTCCCTTCTCCTCCTTGTTGTGTGACATTTTTCCCTTTGTTCCTTGCTGCATTCTTTCCTTATGTGGCTTCCCTTTTCAGTTATTTTCTAACCCTCATTTTGGAGTTTATCTTAGTTAATTTTGGTTATTTTTTTATATTAAATGTTAATATATATGTGGGTTGTGTTAATATAAGGAGTTAGAAGAGGTTCAGTGGAGACTTGTTGGATGAATCTTGCTTTATGTCTTTTGCTTGGATAAGAGGTGACTGTACCCTTCTACTAAGATGTGAGATCATGTGGTGACATATAGACATTGTTATGTCATTAAGCTATGATTTATGCGTGGGTTTTAAAAGGAGATATGTGTGTGTTGTATGTCAAATGTTTTAAAATAGATATGGAAGTGTTATGAATAGGTGTGAACATAAAAGTATAATATTAAATAATTATCATGTATTCGATGTGTTATTTAGTAGAAGATATACGTATGTGTATTTTTTTAAATGGTTAGTGTATACATGCCTAATTTTTTTTAAGGTTTTGATTGTCAAGACTATGATGTAAATTCCATGATAAGTGTTCGTTGATTATCATTGCTTGGTGGCTAGGGTTGATATTAGTAGTATACAAACATGCACACATTATTAGGGTTAGCATACAATAATTGTTATTCTCATGTTCTAGAGTTTGAGAGGTTTCCTTTTATGCACGGTAATGTTAATTGATCTATTAACTATCAGATTATGCTATAGATATGTATGTATGTATTGCATAGAATATAGGAAATGTTAGAAATGTATGATTAGGGCCGGTAGATGTAACTCACTAAATGCATGAAAAGTAAAAAAATATAGTCAATTGCTAAATAGAAAAAAATACCTATGTACTAAAATATTATGAATCATTGTCTTTTATTCTTTTTATGACAATTTACACATAAGAAAATATGTGGTGCGATATTTGAAAAGTAATGGCAAAATTAGGGTTTTAATGTCATTTTTGACCAAATATGCCTAATGTGAGTAATTTGATATCGAACAACCATAAACTTTGATAGGTTGGCCTTGACTTTGACATAAACCAATGATTTTAGGGTTTACCTTAATAATTAGAAATAAAGGAAAGGGGTTAAGTATGGAAATTAGAATTAATATGTAATGTGTATTTGTGATCACATCATAAATTATTAATACTTAAAGTGGAAGACTTCAAGTTTGGAAATGGTTGCTCTCTAGGGTTAGTTACCATAGTGATGATTTAGGATACCTCAATTTTTTTGGTTTATTGGTGTACGGTTATGCCCCATTAAGGCCCTACTCTATTCCATAGGTGACCTACAGACCCTATAGGGAGTATCGATACTTAAGCATTAGGTGACCTAGGTGTGGAGGGTATTGTGTTTCCTAGCATACTTATATGACCAGAGTGTTGTTATGCCACAGAATTAGATGGTTAGGAGGGTATCGTGATGCTTTATACCTCAATATGACTAGCGTACTTTTATATCTTTAGGTTGTTATTGTATTCTCTCGATTAATTAAAAATGAAAGTAACTATTGGGTAAGATTGTAAATGATTTGAATTAGGAATTTTTTTTTAGTAGTTGCCCTTATGCACTACCCAATTTTAGGATGTAGATTAGTAACCGCCTTAGCGCCCTACTATTGGTATTTAGAATTGTTTGGAATTTACTGATTTGGTAGTTGCCTTAGTACCCTACTTATGGTATTTTTAATTAATTTGATTATGTTGGTACTAGTTATTTCATTATCGCATGAATTTCTTAATATATCACTACCATGTTGTTACTTATGTGCCCCATGTAGCCATGCATATTAGTGTTGTGTAATGGTTTACTCAATATCATAGTACTAATGGGTTCTATTTTCTCTTCCCATGTCTATTCAATGGGTAATAATGACATTGTAGGAGTACTTTGAAGATCTAGCTTGATGGCTTCTAGTAGGGGTTGGGTGTTAGGAATATATAAATATTTCTTAGACTCTTATGTCCTTGACTATTTCTCCATTTGTCATATTATAACTCTTTTTTCCAGCCATTTTGTATGTGTCAGGATAATGTTAATTTATAATGAAATCACTCTTTTATTCCTATGTTGTAAACCTTAATTTAATTATTGTAATGTTTAAGCCTTAGCACTTAGTATAAGAATTGTAGATGATGCTAGACTTATACTGAGTGTAGCGGTAACACCTATTATTTTTATAATTAACGCTTGTGGAAAAAAATAGTGGTAAAATTGGGGGTGTTACAAATTTGACCAATTTTTATTCTTCCAAACCTTCTTCTGGCTCTTTTTTTTATTAAATAAAGAGAGTTAGATTTTCAAAAAGTTGAAGGATTGTGTTGATCCTCTTGGTTTTCCCAATTTTTGAGGAGGTTGAGTTCTCTCTAGTTTTTTTTTTCAATCTTTTTAAAGCTTTATTTATATTTTTTTAAGATTTTTTAAGATACTTTCTAAAGTTCTATCTTTAATTTTTCATTGTTGTTCAAGATAAGCCAAAGTGTGTGAATTTTCAAGTTTCAAGGAAGGCTTTTGCACTTTTTGGTAGTTTTAGTGAACTTTAGCCTCTATTAAGTCATTATCTTTCCTATTGTGTGGAGAGTGGTAGGTGTGATTGAGTTTTTATCTATTTGATGGAAGGATGAACTCTTATGGTTGGGAATATGACTTTTAACACAATATTGTTCAATATATAAAAACATGGATAGAAAAATATGAAATAGGATTTTATGTTTATACATGTGCGTACAAGTATTAGCAAGTGTATCAGGTTACAAAGTCTTTTTTATATGAGATTATAGCATGAGAAAGAACATGTTCATAGTTGTGTTCATGAATATGGGTAGATGAGTATGAGAATGGGTCTTCCATGCTTGTATGTGAGGTTATCCCTATGGATTTGGTGGTTTTGAGCATGATAAGTCTTTTGCAATTTTTGGTATGAATTTCATAAAGCATGAAGTGTAATTATAGGTTATTTAAGCAAGTTTTATAATTCTTTTTTTAAGATATTGGAATTTTACTGAGATTTGGAGCATGTTAGTATTTTTTTTATGCATGGTGGAATAGCATGTATGTATGTTTCTTGGTGTTTTAAATTGATCAAAAAGGAATGTATACCTTTGGAGAACTATAATCTTAGTAAAATAGTCAAATGATTAGGGTCAGTACCATTTAGTTAGTTTACCAATCGACTGATATACCTTCACCAACCAATCAAAAACTATACATTCATGCATTTTCATTTCTGTAGGCTACTAATCAACTAGTTGTCACCAAGCAACTTGTTAATCCCAAAAAAGTTACTTGGATTTAATGTCCTAAATGTTATTCTTTCTATTGTATACCCCAAAATATCCTACTAGTTTGTGAGACTAGTCGAGTTATCTATTATATTTTAGAGGTTTGACCCCTATAGTTGACCATGTGTTTAGTTAAGTTTGAATTCCATATTTAAACTCAAATAATTAAACTTAAAACATGGCTTAAAGTGGAAATTTGTGAATTATGCTTGTAATTATGTTGTATGGCTCATGTTGACCTTTTATGATTGTGGTTCGCTCTTAATAGCTTAACCTTACCTTGACCTTAGTGTTAGAGTTGAATTAACATGGCAGTTTAAATAAATGAATGGATAATATAGATTTAGGTTGACCTCGAGTTGAACTCTACTTGAAGCTTAACCATATATTTAGAAATTTAACTTAATGTTGACCTTAGTTAATGATAATAATATGGCTATGTGTTATAACCATAACTTAATATATTTATGATGAACCTCTAATGATATGTAATGGATCCCTTAGTCATATATAAGCATTTCAAGTAGTATTAGGTAAGTAGATAAACATGTAAGTATTATAAAAATGACTCAATCCCTAATAATAAGTTGAATTGGTTATATATAAATGAACTTGTGCCTTAATGCTAGGAATTGAACCTCATAGCATCATTATGGTTAATGATATCATTTGTGATCCTTAATTAACCTTTTATAATATAATGACTTAAGCCATCACATATGATTATATTATTATAAGTGGTAATTGACAAGTAGTTAATAATAGTTAAAGGGATACTTACTAGGATAAGATCATATGTTGTGGCCTTGTTATGTTTTATCCTAAGCCCTTTTAAAATTATAACCAACTTAAAGTGAATGCATTACAATGGTTATAGATTATTTGATCCCTAATAAGTTAATAGGGGTTATTTTGCCTTTAAGTGTTTCTTATTATCATTAACCTTTGGGTGGGATTTAAGAGATCCTAGGTGCCTTTATTACTCTAAACATTGATGATATATTAGAGGATATCAATGCTAAAGGGTTTCGTTGCCTAGAAGAATTTATTTGGCTTTGACCAAACTTTATGTCCTCTATTTTTATGTAGCTTCGGTAAGACTTTATATGCATTAAGTTATTTGGTTTGAATTTAATGGGTGTAAAGATACCATAAGAGATAATCTCAACTATTGCTCAAGAGAATATATTGAAGAAATCATGCAATCATCTTAATGGAAGATAATAACCTATTAGAACTAAATATATTATGTAACCTTAGTTAGTTAGTCTTACTTCCTTTAGATGTTTTCCATAATTTTAAGTGTTTCTATGACATATAAAATGTGGAAATCTTATCATGTTATGTGCATCATGTACTATCATGTGCCTAGTCTAAAGTCCTTCATACCCTATTTTTTGTGAATTCATGATCTTTATATCGCATGAGTTGGATAGTTGAGGTTTTAGCTAAGTAATTGTATGCTTCTTGTTTATTAGATGTATCCTATGCACTAATGCATGGATCGATTTATGTGATCCATGTTCCTTATGCATATGATAAGTATGTCAAAGTATGTTATACATACATGTCTCCCTTATGTCTTTATAAATATAACAAGCATGATCCAAATGATGTGTCCAAGAATGTACAAATAGCATGACCTTACATAAATGTCATAATACAAGTATTGCAGGCATGATTTAGTACGCTTAACCATGAGCATGATGTGTGTAACTTGTGTGTACCGTGATCTACATGATAAAGGAAGATTAGTTTAATTAGTACTAATCGGATTGTTAGTACAATCAAATTATTATTCCCATGAGCAAGAGCTTTTGTGTACGTTCTTAAGGATGACTAGTGAGCGGTCCTCCCTCTTTTGCAGCTAAGCATAAGCTATCTGGTATCAGTTCCCTTTGGATGGTTCTCAGGTCCAAAGTGTTTTCCATCATAGCTTGTTGTCTAATTTGGTTGATAAACCATTTTTTTCTCGCCATATTATTGTTTTTAGGGCATGAGTATCCTTATATTTTAAACCTTAAGCATTTCTATTTTTATGATGGTTATTTTATGTGATTGATCTTATTCGGTTTTAGATAATCATTCTTATATCTAACATAAGATGGACAGTAGAAAATCTATCTTTTGTAAGGTACAACAGTAGTACCCCATTTTTCTTAGGTGTTTAGTATTCCACATTTGTAAGTTTTTAAGTCAAAACAAATTTTTTTGGTTGTAAAAAATGGGAGAGTTATAAGTTGGTATAAGATTTTTTTTTCAATCTTTAAAGACGATTTTTTCCTTTTTGAATTGATTTTCAAGGGCTTTAGAGGTAGATTATTTACAAATTCAATGTTTTTAAACCCAATATAGATTATCAATAAGTGTAGGATGGGGAATAGTTTTCATTTCCAATGCTCAGGTGATGTGGTTGTGTGGGCTTGTGCCCAATCAACTTGTTTTTCTTCTAATCAACTCTAACTTATATAGGATCCATGGAAGATAATAATCATTACATTTAGCCTACTAAGATGATTTTGGAGACTATAGGAGCTTACATGGAGACCCATGTTTGGCATGCACCACTTCCATGACCTACTTGTCAACCTCATAGGATTAGTTGAAGAGGATATCGCTTCACCAACCCCTAAAATTTGAGGTCCAAAATGACCCTAATATCATAGAGGATCTATGATTAGATCTGCATCATAAAGTAGATCTTCATCATGTGTGAGTGTCCAAATAACAAGAGGGTTGATGTTGTGACATTTTAATTGTTATGGTAGAGCATATTTTTGGTGGCATGGGTTGCAGCTTACTGTTGACAATCATATAACATGGGAGCACTTTGTGGGAACCTTTAGATTTTTCTTATACTCTACGTGACTTCATCTTGTGAGATACGAGGAGTTCATGATGCTTTGCTAGGAATGATACTCTATAGAGGAGTATTATATTAGATTCCACAACTCGGTCCTCTTCGTCCCAAAGGTGGATATAAGTAAAGTGTTGAAGATTCATCATTTCCATTAGGGTCTCAAGACCAAGCTCTAGGAGTTACTAGTATGGACCAATTCTCCAAACCTTTTCACCAAGTATGTTAGGGGGCTTGAGGCAAAACATGTGATTTATTCTAGGAGCACAATGGTAGGGAAGAAGTAGGAAGAAGAAGGTGATCAACATCTAAATGGTGGTAAGAAGATTTAAATTGATGGTAATCGGTAAAGATGATTTGCACCCTATTGCAACAGGCAATAATGGGAGAGGCACTACCATTGTATGATGTTTGAGAAAGAACATTAAGGTAGAGATTATTATTGCAAAAATGTTCTTTATCTTAGAAAACCAAAGGTTGTTGCTTCTCACCTTGCCTTACAAAATAAAATTAGTTATTGATCTTAGGAACCCAAACATGTTTTGGTCCTAAAGGGTTAGAAGCACCATGAACTAAATATTTTCTAGTCCATATGGCTTTCATGCAAAATAAGTTTCTTCTCATAGTATTTACCATTTTTAGGAAATTTAATTTTTTATGACCATTTTTTCCAAAATTTATGCACATTTTATATTCATTCAAGTTATCATAATATCTCTTCTTGAAATCTAAGCAAGTAGGTTTCTTTTCACCAGTGTACCCCAAGCCTTGATTATAGTAGTTATTAGATTCACTAGCCATGCTTTCAACATAATTATTTAGACTCTCTTTGAGGTCCTTTCTGACTTGCTCCTATTTGATCACTAATTGTGACAATTTCATATTGTCTTGAATAAGTTTTTGTTTTTAGTTCATCACCAAGTTTCTTATTTTCCTTTTCCAATTTCATCTTGAATAACTCAAACTGTGAACTTATATCCTTATTGTGAGCAATTAGTTCCTTCATTTAAATTTAGAATCAACTAATCAAATATTGCAATAATTTTATTTTTAGGAGAATCAACTAATCATTAGTTTCTCCCTTGGCTTCACCATTTTCCATCAGACACATATACTTGTCATGACTTTTAGATGTTCTTGAATTCCTTTAGTTTCCATTTTATTTCTACAAGTCACATTGATCTTGTCTATAGTACAAAGACACACTGTTGTCCCTTTCTTACTCAAGTTCCTCACATGATTCCACATAATTTTCCTCGTCTCCCCAAGCTACAGCCACCATGGAATTTTTGTAGTCTCTTTTAGTGGGACATTTTACACTCTTAATCTTTTTGTCTTCTCACTTAGGAAAATTCTTTATTTGGTGACATATCTTGTTATATTTAAAGCATTTTCATATAAAATATCAGCCTTAATAATTGAACTATGCTTACCTTTATTCCTCACTTGTTTCCTTCTAGGAGTACTTTTTCCTCTAAAGAACTCCTTAAACTTTCTAATTAATAGACCAAACTACTCTAGATTACTTTTTAACCTTTCTTCTTCTTGGATAGTCTTAAATGACAAGCTTCTTTCCTTATGGTGATATTTGATCAAATCCTTGTAAATCAATTAATGGTCATACGAATTCCTCGAGTGGATAGTGTGACATATCCTTAGATTCCTAGATAGTTGTCACATTTGGAATATACTCCATTGGCATACTCTTAAGAATCTTTGTTACTTTTTTATATGTGGAGTATTCAACATCTAAGGATACTAATTCATTTAATATGAAAGTGAAACGGGTAAGCATATCTTTAATAGATTCATTTTGCAACATATTAAATGATTTACCTCATTGGTTCCTTCAGGACATACCTTCAACGTGTGCAAGATGTCCTTTTCATTTTCACATGCCAATACTAGAATAAACTTGGCTAGTCCAAGGGAGAATTAAAGAATCTTCATCGCATGAGCATTCTTTTCTAGCTTCTTAAAGCCATCTTTGCTTAAATCTTTCATGTTCTTTTTAAAATTCTTTTCATCCCTTGAAGTCTCAATCTTGTAGGGGCCATATTCCACCATGTTCCACACTTGGTAATCATCAGATTATATGAAAAAATATATATGTTTTTCCCACCAGCTATAGTAGTGCACATTAAAAATAGGTGGCCTCACTATTGAGTGTTCCTCTTGTATACCTTCTAGTCCACTCATATTTTGCTCTCTGAGGTGTAAGCTCTTTGAAA